>CM055125.1:256835820-257481653 GCA_029206835.1 Rana muscosa | reverse complement strand
TCTGAACAATAAATGTGTTTGTTGCTATTTGTGTCCCTGTTGGAAAGATCCACCATCTGGAACACTTTGCCCTGTATCCAAAATAAACTGGCAGGTTCACCAGGTGTCCCTTCAGTTAACCTGCAGTTTAAAGGGTAACTTCACTTTCATGGGGAAAAAATGGCAAATAAAAAATAATACAGCATAAATTGTGTCATCTTGTAATTGAATGTTTTTAACAAGTTCCTTTTTTTAATCTCCGGCGCTGTAATTTTCTGTAAAATGCAATGCATTATGGCAACTTGGAGGCGTAATGTACAGATTTATTTATTAAAATGCTTAACCTACGCAGTCTTACCCGAAGGCCTTGATGCACAAAATAAAAGACATTGACATTAAAAAACCTTAGAAAAACCAACATACCAGAATGACAACACACAGAGTAAAAACCTGGGGCTCTGTCCGTCACACCCCATTAAAATTAGGTGACTCCAAAAGCTTGCACAAAAAGTAAGATTTTCAATTCCTTTCGGAATTTCAAAAGGCCATTCTCAAGTCTCAGCTTCAGAGGCAAGGAGTTCCAAAATTCTGCTCCTTGTACTTCACTCGTTCTTCCTCCGCATTTTTTCTTTTTGAATCTTCAATTTTGGCCAGATTCGCCGATCTCAAGGCTCGGGCAGGTGCATACTTGATGAATTTTTCCTTCAGGTACTGTGGGCCACATCCATGCAATGCCTTATGGACAAGACATCCAGTTTTGAACAGAACACGTTCTTTCACGGGCAGCCAATGTAGGGCTCTAAGAGATGGAGTGATGTGGTCACGACGACCAGCACCCGTCAGTAATCTCCCTGTGGCATTCTGAATCGACTGGAGCTTGTAGATGGTACAAGCAGGCAAACCCAGGTACAGAGCATTGCAGTAGTCCAATAAACTGCTGATAATTGCCTTCACCATGGCGATCTTATCAGAGTCTGCGATATAGCGAAAAGTCGACCTCAGGTGGAAGTGGCATGAGCTCGCCACATGATTTACCTGAGGGCGCAAGTTAAAACTAGAGTCAAAGATGACACCCAAGTCCCTAACCTGAGTGGCTGGAATCGGAAAAGGTTTAAAAGATTCCGGCCAGGATGGAAACAATGTGGAATACACCTGGTTACTGAAGATGATGCATTCAGTTTTGGTGCCATTTAGTTTGAGATAATTGGCACCCATCCAGGATTGGATTTCCTCCAGGCAGGAGGCCAGCGTGACCTGATCCTCCCCTTTCTTGGATAGTTTGAAGTAGATCTGGGTGTCGTCAGCATAGACCTGGAACGGGAGGTTGTGACGGCGAATGATGCATAGCAGCAGCCTCATATAGATGTTAAAAAGGATCAGAGATAAAGCCGATCCTTGTGGGACCCCGCAAGACTGGGAACTATCAGAGGAATAAAATGGTCCCAGCTTTACCTTCTGAACCCTGTCTCGCAGGAACGAGGCTACCCATGCCAGAGCTACACCATCCATTCCCGCCACCACCTTCAACCTATCCAAAAGTATAGAGTGGCCGATGGTATCAAAAGTTGCCGTCAAATCCAGAAGTACCAAGGTCGAAGCTTCATTCTCATCCAAGGCCCAGATTAGATCGTCCTGGACTTTTACCAGGGCTGATATATTATCAGATGATATACTGAACGGAGAAAGCCCCCCAGAAATGTCATTTCCTGCTTGTGTGATTGGCTTACTGATTTTCCCAGAAGTCTGCACCAAGATACTAGTCAGATTTTGGGCATCCCCTGCAGCAAAAATAAAATTTTTGGTGAGCTACTCCCAAAAGGAAATCACGTCCAACGGGATGCAAACTCTGCAACTTTCCACATTAGATCCCTGCAAGTGCAGCAGCTGATTGATAAATATAAAATCTAGGGATGCACCAATACCAGTTTTTGAAGACTGAGTACGATTACCAATTCTTTTCCTCGCCGATACCAATTTATTTATTTTTTTACATTGTAGGTTTTAACTTTATTGCTATTGCAAGGGATGAACAACACCCCTTGTAATGGCATGGGCCATGAAAGGTCCTCTTTATGGAGAGATCTGGCCTCCAACGCAGCAAAATGAAAAAGGAGAGAAGTTGGAGGCACAATGGTTTGGTCACTATATCTGCTATGAATAATGTTCATGAAAGTATATGTGACTCCATAATAAGTCCAAGCAGATCCAACACTAGGGTAAGCTTCTTGTAGAGCTGTAGCAGACTCTAAATACATGAAGGACAAAAACCAAAGGGAGAGGGCTACTCACAATTGGTTAAAACTAGCACATCATGTAGTGTAGGTCCAGAACGCCAGGTGAGCTGGGTCGCGGGAGCTGCTGGTGCTGCCGGATGTCAGATGAAAGATGCCCCAGGACACCTATCCCTACACGTGGTGATGGGGTCTTCTCTCCAGCTTCTCCTCTTCATGGTCAGATGACCTAGTCTCCACCCCATGGCCCTGATGGCCATGCAGTAAATTGAATGGGTGGCCAGCTGGCCGCAGGGAGTAGCAGCCCAGCCACCGCAGCTGCTTGGGACATGCTGGTGTCATCTGGGTGCGGCCTGCAGTGCCAGGACAAGGCCATCCGGTGCCCAGGGCGAAGATGGCAAACTGCGCCCCCTCCCGTATAAAGAAAGAGGCAGTGCCTTTTCAAAACCAGAAAACACTTAAAACAATACAACACTACAATGCAACAATACAATACTGCGGCGGGTCGGAAAATGGTTAAAGTGTAAGTTCACCTTACAGAAAATCTGTAAGGTGAACTTACACTGGGCCCCCTTCCCATCCCCTCCCCCCCCCCCCCCCGGTCCTGCTAACCTGGAGTACAGCGATCCCCGCACTGACAGCTCGTATCGCCGCTGTCGTATGCAGCACAAAGGGGTTAATTAACTGAAACTGGTCATTAATGCATTAGTGACCAGTGGCAATACATGAACCCCTCATGCTGCATATTGCAAATACCATTGGAAAAACAGTTGTTATAATTTCTCACCTCTGGCGGTAGTCACAGTCACTTGTTGCCCTGAAAGTTTAACAGCACACTGCCAGCACTGTGCCCCTCTTCCTACAATAAATTGCTACGCCCAGGGCATCTGCCCCTTCCGCCCACCCCTTGTACCGGCCCTGGCGGCCTGCAGCCACCTAGCGATGCCACTGTCTGCCCCCAAGGTGACATCACTTCTGGTATCGGTCTCGGGTCTCGGAGCATTTTTGTAAGTATCGATACTCACGTTAATGCTTGGTATCGATACCGGTATCGGTGCAACCCTAATAAAATCGCTCCCATTCACATTCACTTTGCGCAAGGATACAGACAAGCAAACAGCTATTTCTTCAGAATAACAAAAGGTAGGAATCTGCAGCAAAGGTTGTAAAAACCCCTGCAATGTATATAGATCACCCAGAGGGGAATGTTTTTTGTTTTTTACACGCAAGGCATTATTCACACGTGTGTTTAGCTGCATACACTGGATTCCAGCGGCACGAATTGATAGATTCATGCAGATCTGACTGTGTCAGGGCTCAGATACCCATCCCTAACCACAGGTAACCGCTTGGTGTGCGGCTACATACACACAGTAACAGCTGCTGTCATTCTGTTGGCACTTTGTATTGCAATTGCGTGAACTTGTGTTGGGTTAAGAAATATATTTTATTACCTCTATTTATTGGAAAGCTTGATTTTGATTCCTGCTGTGCACAAGATTCTAATTCCTCGCAACTGCAAGAAGTAGTGTGTGCCATTTATTAAGGCATGTAAAAATTGATCTGGTATGGCTTTTGATTCAGCTAAGAGGCAATTTTATGAGTTGCCTGCGAGATGCCATCACTTTGTGTTCCCCATCCTGAGTAGGTGGGAAGCGCCTGCTAAATAATACGAGTCTCAGATCTGTTCATAGTAAGGCATGCTTTGTTATTCTGATTTGACCCTGATCATGCTTGCTTGTTACCATCTACATGGCACAGTGATGGCAAATTATGACAGGAGATCCTTTATGGCAGGATTATTGATTTAAAATTCACGAAGGTCCAGTCGGTACAATTTTCTTCCAGCAGAAGTCCGAATCATACGCTTGACTCTGAGCCTAGGTTTACACTGATGCGGGTTAGAAATCGTGCAAGTTCAGCTGAACACGCACGATTTTTTAAACCGGCAATGCAATCCGACTTTGGGGGCGATCTGATAGACATCTGTGCGAGTTCATGCACAGATGTCTATTCAAATCACCCCCAAAGTCGCCAAAAGTAGTACAGGAACTACTTTTGGAAATTGGTCCGGTAACGCACCAATTCAGATGGTGCCATTGCCGGCAATAGTCATATTGCATGCTAAATCGACCCAATGTGAACGTGGGCTCAATGGCAAACGTGCGTGTTTTTGTGAGTGCCACACCGCATGGTGCCACAGTACCATGCAGCTTGGTACGGCGCAATAATAAAAAAAAAGGGACTTCCCTTTCTGCTTAAAAGGCATCCCATTGAAATAAATTGGCAGCCTACACAAAGAACACCGTACACAATAATGTGAACCTAGCCTCAGATCCTTCACATAACAATCCTTTTACTACATCAGTGTTCTCAGTCCCCCTGCACATCACACCCCCTCCCCCTTCAC
This sequence comes from Rana muscosa, assembly GCA_029206835.1. Classification (NCBI taxonomy): domain Eukaryota; kingdom Metazoa; phylum Chordata; class Amphibia; order Anura; family Ranidae; genus Rana; species Rana muscosa. Next base: position 257,477,033 of record CM055125.1, on the reverse strand, counting down.
ATTACAGTCCTCAGCCCCCCTACTTCAGATTGCAGTTCCCAGCCCCCTTCACATCACCCTCCCCCTTCAAATTCCTGACCTCGCCCCCTTTATAGCACTCCCTTCACATAACCGTGCTCACCCCCTTTATAGCACCCCCCCTTCACATTCCTGTCCTGGCCCCCTTTATAGCTGACATCGGAAGTGCAGCAAAGCCATGGACTGAGGGTGTGAGCTGCCCCAGTTAACTGACTGGTTGCTAGAATGCAGGGCGGTCCTAGCAACCAATCAGTTAACTGGGCCAGCTCCCTCCGTCCATCGCTTGTATTGCTCTTCTGATGTCGGCTCTGCAAAGACAGCAGAGCTAGCGTCAGTTGAGGGAAAAAAGCGGATCCTAAATTGCAAGTCCGCGGCGGGTCCGGATGGGACATTGACTTGGTCCGGACCGCAGTCTGCCATTTAGTGATGCCTGCTGTAGAGCATATTGGCCTATACATATATAATGGACTACCGTAGTTAATACTTCAAGTGTCACTAAAAAAAGAAAAGAATAAATGGCGTATTACATGCTATTCATACTAAGTCACCTATGAGAGTTATTTTCTGTATTCTGCAAAAAAACCTGGTTGATCCTGCTGCTCTCTCTCCACCTTTTGTTCATTCAGCTAGGAATATTGCAGCTGTAGTGGTACCTCTGCACGTTCTCAGTTTTCAGTGAGTTTCTATGCCGAGCATTTCCTCCCTATCACATCTGAGCAGCCCTTGTGACTGCAGAGTCACACATGAGCATATACACAGTGGTAAATGATAGCCCACTCCTCCATGCCTACTTATCAGCTAAGCACAATAGGGACGGGATATTTCATGTAGATTAATGGTGGCTTCACCTCCCTCTTATTCTATGACAGGCTAGAGGGGCCTGTGACTGACAGAAATCCATCCACACTATGTTATTGCCATAAAAATTTAAAGATTTGATTTCAAATATATATTTGTATAACACTTTAAAACAGTTTATTGATATTTTTTTTACTCCTGTATTCTAAAGGCTGTTTTTTTTTTTTTTTTTTTTTTAACCTGCGACCAACAGCTGAGGACTAGAAGCTCCTCCTGCTTATGTTTCCCTGCAGGCAGGCTGGGAATGATCTGTGTCATGTGACGGCTGTATATCGACTAGGAAAATAGTATTTAGATGTTGTTGTTTTTTTGTTTTTGTTTTTTAAATAATTACAGTGCCATCATCCACATACAGAAATAGAAGAGGCAATTGAAATTGAACAGTGTGTGTGTGTTTATTATAATTTTTAAAGACTAATTCTTCTTCATAGCAGTGTAGCGTGCATCCATTACGTCTCTGTGGCCTTGTTGGTAAGATATACTGGTAGGGGGATGCTTGTAAATTTCTTTAAGGAAGCTTGCTTTATTTTTTGCATTTGATGGCTTGGCCTTGTAAGAGGGGACCTTCTGTGTGTGGTCTGATGGAATGATTCAGCGTGCTTGGCTGTGCTGTGTGGGAAGACCGTTTATGAACACAGCCCTACTTATTTACTGAGCTTGTTTTATGTCAGGAGCAACTTGGCGGAAGCATGTATAGAGAGAAATGTTGGTTACATTTTTGGACCTTTTAAAATAGCGGTTACCTGGCTGTTATGTGACTAAAGCTGAACTCCGGGCAAATGGTTAAAAACAGAGAAAATGTTTTGAATTTTTTTATCTAAGTATTTTAGTTTCTGTTCACCAGTACTTGCCAGATTAACACAGCTCTGCCGTACAGCACAGCCCTTGTCTCTAGCATGGCAGGAAACCTGATTTCTCTCTGCTGTGGTTAAAGTGATTGTAAATCTATAGGGGCACTCATGCGGGCGTGCTCCCGAGCCGGGCTATGTGCGTCCATAGACTCACACAGTGCGGCTTGGCCCCACCCCCTCATTTACAGGATGTGACTGACACCAGCGGGAGCCAATGGCTCTTGCTACTCTCAGTAAAGCCTGTGAATGCAGGTCAAGATCAGAGCGGGACTGCCAAACGCAGTCCTCGCAGCACAAGATCGAGGGTGGGGATAGGTAAGTGTTTGGGGGGGAGGCACAGATGGTGGAGTTTTTTTTTACCTTTAATGCAGAGAATGCATTAAAGCGGAGGTGCAGGGGGAAAAAAAAAAAAGTCAGCAGCTACTAACAGTGTAGCTGCTGTGTAGCTGCTGTCGGTCCCGCCACGGCGATCGATCGCTGCTGGCAGGCTCCCGGCTCCTCCATGCTGAGTAAGGGAAACAGGCTGTGAAGCCGTAAGGCTTCACTGCCCATTACCTACTGCGCATGCGCCACTCGCACGGCGCTTTGTGAATGGGCGGCTTGCCTTCTGGGATACACACAGTTCCCAGAAAGCAGCGCGCCCCATTCACAAGAAGAGGAAGTGGAAGGAGACCCACCGCGGACGAGAAGAGGAACATTAGAGGCAGATTAGGGGACTTCCGCATAGCAACAGGCATTTAGGGTGAGTATAAATTATTATTTTTTTTAATACTATTATTAATAGTATTAATTTTTTTTCTTTTTTTTTATGTAAACATTTTTTCAGGGTGGACCTCCGCTTTAAGGTAAAAAAAAACCTTCTGCCTTTAGACCAACTCTAAGTAACATTTTCAGCCTGTAACCAGCCAGTGAAAGGAGAAGTAGCAGACTGATAATGAACTCCTCATTCTGTCACTCTGCTCTTTTCTCCTGTCAGCGTGTTTCTTGTCAGCTGGATTGGCTCCTTCGACTTTTCCTCCCTTTCCCGTTCTGAGCTTTACTGTACAAGGGACTGCAAAAAGCTCATTCCAAGTCTAATTCAGGTTCTTGTATTTTTTGCTGTTAAGAAATAAATTTAATGATGTTTTTAAAAATATAAATACAGATCTGTAATGGTGTGTATTTTTGATATCTGAAGTTCAGATTTAATGTATTACCCATGTGATCCAAATGTGTATGCCATTTGCAGATAGATAAATATGTATAATACTGGCCATACACTATACGAAAAATCGGCCGAAATTCACTCATTTAGACAGTTTGTTCGGCCAGTTAATGGCCCCAAAATCGATTAATCTGTAGGGATGTTTTTGAGCTAAGAAAACAAAGGACAAGTTTGGAAATTTTCTGCCGAACAAACGATAAATTGAAAGGTATTGTTTCCTGTCCGAATTGTCTGCACTAGGTATATGTAGAAAAACAAACAAACAAAAAATGCATCAAATTATGTACACTGAACGATTTATCGGTCATTATATGATGGCACTATCGTTTGCGCTCACGGGCGAATGTTGGTTTTTCGAAAATGGGTTCTGCCAATTTTTCGTATAGTGTATGGCCAGCATAACTACATATAAATAAGAATGGCAAATATAAAAAAATTATATATATATATATATATATATATATATATATATATATATATATATATATATATATATATATATATTAAGGAAATTGGGCCAACATTTTCATCCAAAGAATTTTCGTATGGTGTGTACACAACTTTCGACAGCCGATTACGAAATCTCACAAAGGGACAAACTCCGAAATTTTTGTTGTACGGGAACAGAATGAACGATTTTCGTTTTAATGTGTACTGTTTTCGTACGGTTTGCGTACAAGAAAAATCAGAAAAGACTGCACATGATCAGAAACTATAAACAAAAAATAAAAAAAGCCTTTGTCGTACGAGAAATTTCATGCAAATTTTTGTTCATCGGTTCCGGTTCTGATTTGCTGTGAAACATTGAGAAAAATCAGCTGAACGTTTGTCCGATTTTCTTGGTGTGTACCCCAATTATTTTTTTTTTTTTAACAGAGATGGTGTACCCCACTTTAAACTAAAAATCTTTGACACACTGTCAGATTTTTATTGCTGACTGCGGGGAGATTACTCCACACTTACTGACAGTAGTTCTAACTCTTCTACACTGTTTTGAAATTTGAAAAAAAGGTTTTTATTTATTTTTATTTTTTTTCTTGTTGGAAATTTTTTCTTGAAATCAAAAACAGGATTGTAGTAAATGCGGACACAGCTGCTACAATGAACACACATATGTATAGTTGTACAATTGTTAAGTTCCAGTATCAAACATTAGTTAACAGATCAAAATAAATGAACTAATGGGAGTTGAAATCAGTATGAGAGGGTACATAAATGCTGTTGTAGATAACGCACACGTGGTAAAGTTACCTGAATTGGTAATTCTCTTCTAATCCTTAAATTGAAAATAACTGAATAGGGCCAACAGGGGTAAAAGGTGGTGTAGTAAAGAGTGATTAGCCCTCAATGTGGAAATGGGGGATAAGGGGTGTATTCTACTAGGGGCACTATCGAGGAGTTTTAGATTTTTAATGTATTGTCTCCTACACAAACGGGGGGGGGGGAGGGGGGGTAGTATAGGAAACCATGAGGGGGGGCGGGTGGGGTTGCCAGTGTCTCAGTTGTACTGTCACATCTCTCAAGGTCAATTCATGATACGACCCGTTTGTAGTCGTCTGTAATAGTGAAATGTAGCCAGCAAGACCATGTCTTAGTGAATTTAGAAGGCGTATCCTTTGCCTGGTGAAGTTTTGCTTAACTTTGTTGGGAACTGCGGCTTCCTGGAATTAGTCTGTCCTTTAGAATCTGGAGGGTTGCTATGTATTGAACCCCAGGCATTTACTGTTGTATTGTCATATTAATCTTTCAGCAATGCGGTGGTAAAGCGTAAAACACAAAGTCCCTTGACAATAGACCTCTAATTCCCAGCATCAGCGTGTGACTTCCTGTCAATGCGATCTCCTAAGCTGATGTTTAGAACACGTTCATTTTAGAGCTTTTAGTGCCATTAGTCATTTTTCCATATATTCTTCACAAAGAAATACAACATACATTATTTTGACCATGTCCAAAACCGTTCTATAGGGGATATTGCTTTAGCAATAAATGTGATACCCAATTATGATGGGGGAAAAAAGTGCTTAAAATTCCCATTTAAAAGAATTGTATGTTGTTGTTGTTAATAATACGTTAAAAGGAACAGAAAAAGAGGAAGGAGAGACATAGTGGACAAAAAGAATATCCACTATATTGGAAGGTGCACATAAATGGGCCATAAATAAATATATATACCGTACAGTGCCTTGCGAAAGTATTCGGCCTCCTTGAACTTTTCATCCTTTTGCCACATTTCAGGCTTCAAACATAAAGATATAAAATTTTAATTTTTTGTGAAGAATCACCAACAAGTGGGACACAATTGTGAAGTGGAACGAAATCTATTGGATATTTTAAACTTTTTTAGCAAATAAAAAACTGAAAAGTGGTGCGTGCAAAATTATTCGGCCCCTTTACTTTCAGTGCAGCAAACTCACTCCAGAAGTTCAGCGAGGCTCTCTTAAGGCCTCATGCCCACGGGCGTTTTTTCAGCCGCGTTTTTGAGCGTTTTTTACAGCTTAAAAACGCCTGTCCATGTTAGTCTATAGCTTCATGCCCACCTAGGCGTTTTTGAGCTGTAAAGAGCATAGGCGTTTGTAAGCTGTAAAAAAAACCCAGGACCAGTGCGTTCCTCAGCGTCAGAATTAGGCAGAAAAAAACGCGAGCGTCAAAAAACGCGCAAAAAACGCGCACTAACGCGCGGTCGCGTTTTTAGCTCCGACGTTTTTTTTTTTTTTTGTTTTTTTTTTCAAAAAAATAAATAAAATATTTACAATAACATGGACAGGCGTTTTTAAGGTGCAAAAAACGCAGCTGTAAAAACGCCAGTGGGCATGAGGCCTAATGATCCAATGTTGTCCTAAATGACTGATGGTGATAAATAGAATCCACCTGTGTGTAATCAAGTCTCTGTATAAATGCACCTGCTCTGTGATAGTCTCAGGGTTCTGTTGAAAGCGCAGAGAGCATCATGAAGACCAAGGAACACACCAGGCAGGTCCGTAATACTGTTGTGGAGAAGTTTAAAGCCGGATTTGGATACAAAAAGATTTCCCAAGCTTTAAACATCCCAAGGAGCACTGTGCAAGCAATCATTTTGAAATGGAAGGAGTATCAGACCACTGCAAATCTACCAAGACCTGGCTGTCCCTCTAAACTTTCAGCTCAGACAAGGAGAAGACTGATCAGAGATGCAGCCAAGAGGCCCATGATCACTCTGGATGAACTGCAGAGAACTACAGCTGAGGTGGGAGAGTCTGTCCACAGGACAACAATCAGTCGTACACTGCACAAATCTGGCCTTTATGGAAGAGTGGCAAGAAGAAAGCCATTTCTCAAAGATATCCATAAAAAGTCTCGTCTAAAGTTTGCCACAAGCCACCTGGGAGACACACCAAACATGTGGAAGAAGGTGCTCTGGTCCGATGAAACCAAAATCGAACTTTTTGGCCACAATTCAAAACGATATGTTTGGCGTAAAAGCAACACAGCTCATCACCCTCAACACACCATCCCCACTGTCAAACATGGTGGTGGCAGCATCATGGTTTGGGCCTGCTTTTCTTCAGCAGGGACAGGGAAGATGGTTAAAATTGAGGGGAAGATGGATGCAGCCAAATACAGGACCATTCTGGATGAAAACCTGTTGGAGTCTGCAAAAGACCTGAGACTGGGACGGAGATTTATCTTCCAACAAGACAATGATCTCAAACATACAGCAAAATCTACAAAGGAATGGTTCACAAATAAACTTATCCAGGTGTTAGAATGGCCAAGTCAAAGTCCAGACCTGAATCCAATCGAGAATCTGTGGAAAGAGCTGAAAACTGCTGTTCACAAACACTCTCCATCCAACCTCACTGAGCTCGAGCTGTTTTGCAAGGAAGAATGGGCAAGAATTTCAGTCTCTCGATGTGCAAAACTGATAGAGACATACCCCAAGCGACTTGCAGATGTAATCGCAGCAAAAGGTGGCTCTACAAAGTATTAACGCAAGGGGGCCGAATAATTTTGCACGCCCCACTTTTAATTTTTTTTCTTAGTTAAAAAAGTTTCAAAAATCCAATAGATTTCGTTCCACTTCACAATTGTGTCCCACTTGTTGGTGATTCTTCACAAAAAAATAAAATTTTATATCTTTATGTTTGAAGCCTGAAATGTGGCAAAAGGATGAAAAGTTCAAGAGGGCCGAATACTTTCGCAAGGCACTGTATATACTCGAGTATAAGCCAAGTTTTTCAGCACTTTTTTTAGGGCTGTAAATACTTCCCTTGGCTTATACTCGAGTCAGTACCTGAATTCTTGCCAGGCGTCCATTTTTTTTAAAAGTCGCGGCTTCCTCCTGGCGTTCCATTCCGTGCTGGGCATTTGACACTGTGTTCCGCCTATCACGGAGGTCCTTTCATCCTCGGACAGTTTCCCAGCAGACACTGTGTTCAGTGTTCCGCCAATTGCGGACGTCCTCTTGTTCATGGATGAAAGAATGTCCGTGATTGGCGGAACACTGAACACAGTGTCTGCTGGGAAACAGAGTCCGAGGATGAGCGGACCTCCGTGATAGGCGGAACGCAGTGTCAAATGCCTATCGCGGAACGGAACGCCAGGAGAAAGCCGCGACTTTTAAAAAATGGACGCCTGTCAAGAATGCAGGTATTCGGGCACAGTGAGACTGCAATGGGCACAGTGAGACTGCAATGGGCACAGTGAGGTATGGCACAGTGAGGTTGCAAATGGGCATTGTTGACCCTCTTTTCCGCTTACAGTAGCTGCTGCATTTTTACCCTAGGCTTATACTCGAGTCAATAAGTTTTCCCAGTTTTTTGTGGTAAAATTAGGTACCTCGGCTTATACTCGGGTCGGCTTATACTCGAGTATATACGGTATATAAATGTATTTTTTTTTTTTTTTTTTTTTTCAATCGGCAGGTTGATTGAAAAAAAAAATTACTTGATTCCTCCATCCACCCATGCCTGTCACAGAAATCAATGCAGTATGTGAAAAGTAAGTTTACAAACTTCAGAATTGTTCAGATTATTTGAAGTAGGCTACAAATGTTTGAAATATAACATGCAAATATTTGATTGGACATTTTTCAGACACACGTTTTAATTTTACTAAAATTTTAAATAATTGTGTAAAGGTACCTCTCCAGCCTGGTATTTAGTAGAGCTGCAGGCAATGTGATTGTTTGCCATAATTTGGTAACCCAAGATTTGGGTTTAACAGATAAGACCTACACCAATCGGCCATAACATGATGATGATTTGCCCAATATTGAATTTTTGCTGCCAAAACAACCTTGACCCATTGAGGTACGGACACCACTAGAACTACGGAACCCCCCCCCCCCCCCCTCCCAAAAAAAATACATGCCAAATGTGGCATGTCAGGGGGTCAGGATGCCTTAAAGCGGAAGTTCCACTTTTGAGTGTTAACCCCTTAAAAAAAATGGAGATCCTGGTCCCTTAAAGGAGTGCTTGTGCTGTGTAATCTGCCCCCTCTAAACAGTAAAAAAAACCTGCCTGAACCTGCCACTTCCTGTACGCCCCTTTCTGTACTGACCACAAAATCAGGGCTGCAGAGCCTTGACCACTGTGGTCAGCGTACGTTCCTTCGTCATCTACACCCTGCTCTCAGCTTTCCTCTTACCCCCTCCTCCCTGCCTGTCATTTCCGTGCCTGTGTCTCTGTCGCTGCCCCCCGCCGCTGTTATAAATGAAATATTCTAAATGTTCAGTGCCAGTCCCTCTATTATAGCCTTGCATACCACACTATACATGCCTTTTATAAAAACGAGGCATGTAAATGCCGGTTTTAGAGCGCTCTTCAGGCCAGTCATGCGACTCTCGGTTGGTTTCCAGGGCTACTGCAGGAAGGGCTGAGCGGCCATGTGATCTCCCCAGCTGACGTCAGATCTCGGCCCCTCCTGCAGTATTCATTAACCACTTAAGCCCCGGACCATTTCGGGCCATTAGGACCAAGCCTGTTTTTGGGATTCGGCACTGCGCTGCTTTAACTGTAAATTGTGCGGACATGCAATGTTGTACCCAAATGAAATTTGCGTCCTTTTCTTCCCACAAATAGAGCTTTCTTTTAATGGTATTTGATTGCCTCTGCGATTTTTTATTTTTTGCGATATAAACAGAAAAAGACCGAAAATTTTGAAAAAAAATGATATTTTCTACTTTTTGTTATAAGAAAAATCGAATAAACTCAATTTTAGTCATACATTTAGGCCAAAATGTATTCAGCCACATGTCTTTAGTAAAAAAAATGTCAATAAGCGTATATTTATTGGTTTGCGCAAAAGTTATAGCGTTTACAAACTAGGGTACATTTTCTGAAATTTACACAGCTTTAAATTTATGACTGCCTATCTCATTTCTTGAGGTGCTAAAATGGCAGGGCAGTACAAACCCCCCCAAATGACCCCATTTTGGAAAGTAGACACCCCAAGGAAATTGCTGAGAGGCATGTTGAGCCCATTGAATATTTTTTTTTTTCGTCCCAAGTGATTGAATAATGACAAAAAAAAAAAAAATTACAAAAAGTTGTCACTAAATGATATATTGCTCACACATGCCATGGTTATATGTGGAATTGCACCCCAAAATACATTCTGCTGCTTCTCCTGAGTACGGGGATACCACATGTGTGGGACTTTTTGGGAGCCTAGCCGCGTACGGGACCCCAAAAACCAAGCACCGCCTTCAAGGTTTCTAAGGGCATAAATTTTTGATTTCACTCCTCACTACCTATCACAGTTTTGAAGGCCATAAAATGCCAAGATGGCACAAAACCCCCCCCAAATGACCCCATTTTGGAAAGTAGACACCCCAAGCTATTTGCTGAGAGGCATGTTGACCCCATTGAATATTTTTTTTTTTTGTCCCAAATGATTGAATAATGACAAAAAGAAAAAAAAAAAAATGTACAAAAAGTTGTCACTAAATGATATATTGCTCACACATGCCATGGTTATATGTGGAATTGCACCCCAAAATACATTCTGCTGCTTTTCCTGAGTACGGGGATACCACATGTGTGGGACTTTTTGGGAGCCTAGCCGCGTACAGGGCCCCAAAAACCAAGCACCGCCTTCAGGATTTCTAAGGGCGTAAATTTTTGATTTCACTCCTCACTACCTATCACAGTTTTGAAGGCCATAAAATGTCAAAATAGCCCAAAACCCCCACAAATGACCCCATTTTGGAAAGTAGACACCCCAAGCTATTTGCTGAGAGGCATGGTGAGTATTTTACAGCTCTCATTTGTTTTTGAAAATTAAGAAAGACATTTTTTTTTCTTTTTTTTTTTCTTTTTTTACATTTTCAAAACTTTGTGACAAAAAGCGAGATCTGCAAAATACTCAACATACCTCTCAGCAAATAGCTTGGGGTGTCTACTTTCCAAAATGGGGTCATTTGGGGGGGTTTTGTGCCATCTGGGCATTCCATGGCCTCCGAAACTGTGATAGGCAGTGAGGAGTGAAATCAAAAATTTACACCCATAGAAATCCTGAAGGCGGTGCTTGGTTTTTGGGGTCCCGTACGCGACTAGGCTCCCAAAAAGTCCCACACATGTGGTATCCCCGTACTCAGGAGAAGCAACAGAATGTATTTTGGGGTGTAATTCCACATATGCCCATGGCATGTTTGAGCAATATATAATTTAGTGACAACTTTTTGTACATTTTTTTTTTTTGGTCATTATTCAATCACTTGGGACAAAAAAAAAAAATATTCAATGGGCTCAACATGCCTCTCAGCAAATAGCTTGAGGTGTCTACTTTACAAAATGGGGTCATTTGGGGGGGTTTTGAACTGTCCTGGCATTTTATGCACAACATTAGGAAGCTTATGTCACACATCATCCACTCTTCTAACCACTTGAAGACAAAGCCCTTTCTGACACTTTTTGTTTACATGAAAGAAAATTTTTTTTTGCAAGAAAATTATGTTGAACCCCCAAACATTATATATTTTTTTAAAGCAAAGGCCCTACAGATTAAAATAGTGGGTGTTGCATTTTTTTTTTCCACACAGTATTTGCGCAGCGATTTTCAAACGCATTTTTTGGGGGAAAAACACACTTTTTTTATTTTTAATGCACTAAAAAACACTATATTGCCCAAATGTTTGATGAAATAAAAAAGATGATCATAGGCCGAGTACATGGATACCAAACACGACATGCTTTAAAATTGCGCATAAACGCGCAGCGGCGACAAAACTACATTCATTTTTAAAAGCATTTAAAAGCCTTTACAGGTTACCACGTTAGATTTACAGAGGAGGTCTACTGCTAAAATGACTGCCCTCGATCTGACCTTCGCGGTGATACCTCACATGCATGATGCAATTGCTGTTTACATATGACGCTAGACCGACGCGTGCGTTCGCCTTTGCGCAATAGCAGGGGGGACAGCGGTGCTTTTTTTTTTTTTTTTTTTTTATTATTTATTTGGCTTTTTTATTTTATTTTTAAACTGTGCCTTCCATATTTTATTTTTTTACCATTTTTATCGTTATCTCAGGGAATGTAAATATCCCCTATGATAGCAATAGGTAGTGACAGGTACTCTTTTTTTGAAAAAAATTGGGGGGTTAGACCCTAGATCTTTCCTCTGCCCTCAAAGCATCTGACCACACCAAGATCGGTGTGATAAAATGCTTTCCCAATTTCCCAATGGCGCTTTTTATATCCGGGGGGGGGGACATTCCCTCCCACTGCTTGTAAAAGCAGTCTAGAGGCTAATTATCTGCTAGAATTGCTTTTACATGAAAGCCGGCTGCTGGCTGAAAAGAATGATACCAAGATGATACCTAAACCCGCAGGCATCATTCTGGTATAAACATTCAAAGTCCAGCAACATACCAGTACGTTGCTGGTCCTTGTTGGACATGTATTGTAATCTTTTTTTTCATACAGCCTATTGGCTGAACGAAAAAAAGAGATTGATTGGTAGGTATGCCCACCATTAGAATACCTCCCTTCATCCACCCACTTCTAATGATGGGCATATATGCTGAAGCATGGGGGCATCCTCCCGCAAAAAAGTTATGCCGCGTACACACGGTCAAGCCTTCGTCGGAATTTCGACCGTATGTACGCGGCATAAAAGGTTATGCCGCGTACACACGGTCGGACTTTTCCACGGATAAGCCTCCGTTGGAATTTCGACCGTATATACGCGGCATTAGGAGCAAAATCGCTCCTCCGCCCCTGCTGCCCCCATGCTTCGGCATATATGCTCTTTTTTTTAACTGTGGTGGTGAAATCACCTCCTACAGCGTTGGAGTCACGGCTTTATGTATCGTGGGAGCAAACGCTGTTGCTGTCAAGATAAATAGATCCGCGCTGCAACTGAATGGCGTACCTGCTAAGCAAATGGTGGTTAACATTAAAACAAAGTAACATTACAGTACAACAGTAAGACCTTACCATGCCATACCTGCAAAGCAAATACCAAAACAAAACCTAGTAAAAAATAAAAAAATGTTTTAACGCAACCTGTGCCTAAAATATATATATGCCGAAGCATGGGGGCATCCTCCCGCAAAAAAGTTATGCCGCGTACACACGGTCGGAATTTCGACCGTATGTACGCGGCATTAGGAGCAAAATCGCTCCTCCGCCCCTGCTGCCCCCATGCTTCGGCATATATGCTCTTTTTTTTAACTGTGGTGGTGAAATCACCTCCTACAGCACTGGAGTCACGGCTTTATGTATCGTGGGAGCAAACGCTGTTGCTGTCAAGATAAATAATTCCGCGCTGCAGTTGAATGGCGCACCTGAAAACAAAAAATTACATACCTGAAAAGCAAGCATGATAAAACATTGCAGAATAGAATACAGTAAAAAAAAGAGCAGAACAATAGAGAGAGAGAGAACAATAAAACGACAACTATTTTTGGTTTTTTTATTTTATATTTTTTTTGTGTTTTTGTTTTTTACGTTTTTTTTTTCTTTTTTACACTTTTTTTTGTAACTTTACAACTGTAATGGTTCGGGTCTCTCAAAATGTAATGGCATCTTGGGAGACCCTGTGTAAGTGTGTCCTAGTCTGTGAAATGCTGTACCCTACGCTAAAACTTCACTTTTGAGTGGTAGCGTTCAAAACATTCACCTTGGCAAAGACCAGGCTTGTCAGGACAGAGTGGACAAAAACTACGGGTGTCACGCCTAAATCCGCGCTTGCTACAGACACGACATCTTTTTTGGGGGTGGCTTTGGGTAGGGGTACTCGGGAGGACATACGAATAATGCCTCTCATGCAGCCGGCTTACTGCATTTGGTTGGGGATGGTGAGGTGCAGAACCGCCTGGATACAGGAGTTCTGTGACTATCTCATTCTGGAATTTTAGAAGAGATAACGTCCCGCCTGAAGCTCTGTATAGCACATGAGCGTTCAGCAAAGCCAATTGGAATAATGATAGAGACACTTTTTTGTACCAGCGTCTCGCCTTACGGTCAATTAGATACGGCGCCATCAACTGGTCGTTGAGGTCCACCCCTCCCATATTTTGGTTATATTCGTGGACACAGAGGGGTTTCTCCACAACACCGGTCGCCGTACGAATTTGGACTGTCGTGTCTGCATGAAGGGAGGTAAGAAGGAAAACATTCTTATTGTCCCTCCACTCCATAGCGAGCAAGTTATTACACTTCAAGCAGGCTCTCTCCCCCAGCCTAAGACGGGCATCTACAAGCCGCTGGGGAAAGCCCCGGCGATTAGGTCGCACGGTGCCACATGCTCCAATCTGATGATCAAACAAGTGACTAAACAGTGGCACGCTCGTGTAATAATTGTCCACATACAAGTGGTACCCCTTTCCGAATAAGGGTGACACCAAGTTCCACACTATCTTGCCAGCGCTCCCTATGTAATCCGGGCAGTTGACCGACTCAATCTGACTATCTTTTCCCTCATAAACCGTAAAGTTCACTACATAGCCTGTTGCCCTGTCACAGAACTTGTAGAGCTTGACCCCGTATCTGGCACGCTTGCTGGGAAGGTACTGCTTGAAAGACAAGCGGCCAGAAAATTTAATCAGGGACTCATCAACGCAGACAACTTGATCGGGAGTAAACAAGGCTGCAAAACGTTCGTTGAAGTGGTTTATGAGGGGCCGAATTTTATAGAGCCGGTCGTATTCAGGGTCCCCACGTGGACGACAAAGTTCATTGTCGTTGAAGTGCATGAACCGCAAAATCTGCTCGTATCGTGCCCTGGACATGGAGGCAGAGAACACGGGCATGTGGTCAATTGGGTGCGTGGACCAATAAGCACGCAATGACGGAAATTTATGTGTGCCCATGTTGAGGGAAAGGCCCAGAAAGGTCTTAAATTCGGAAACCGTAATTGGTTTTCAATTTCTGGCAATTTTAGGCAACTGGGGGTCAGCGGCGATAAATTGACCAGCATATAAATTACTCTGGTCCACAATAGATCTATAGAGATCTCCCGTGAAAAAGAGCGAATAAAAATCGATTGGCATAAAATCAGCTGTTTCCACCTGAATACCGGGTTGGGCAGTGAATGGGGGAAGTACGGGTTCTGCAGAAGTGGTGGGGACCCAATCAGGATAGGCGAATTCTGCAGGAAGGGCAGTATGGGCACGACGGGCCTGCCTTTGTCTTCTTGGTGGCAGCGGGACACTACTTGTGCTTGCCACCTCGCCAGCTTGAACTGCACTTATGGGACTCGCCACGTCACCAAGTGTTACTGCAGTGCTGGATGTACGTCCAGGCTGTACTAGGCCGCTGGTGCTTGCCAGTTCACCAGAAGGAATAGCGGCGCTAGTACTACTCTGCTCCATGATACGAGAGACCTGCGGTTCTTGCTCCTCAACAACCTCAGAAGATCGGGATCGGGTACGCCTGACCTTAGCAGGGACCTCAACTTCGTCGTCAGAGCTATCTGACGTGGGGCCGCTGACGTCACTGTCTTCTACGGGAAGATATTCTGAGCCTGAATCTGACAGATACGTGACCTCCTCTTCACTATCTGTCATGCTCAGAATCTCGTAGGCCTCTTTACTAGTGTACCTTCGACTTGCCATTTTGGGCTCTAAATTTAGGGGTACACTAGTAAGATTCACAGGAAAAAAAGCACCTGACTGTCGTCAGCAAATATATCAAACGCTACAAAAAAACAGTTAGCGATCGCAGGGATCAGGCCTGTCTCTGCGAACGCTGCAGTTATGTGTGTTGTGTTTGGTAAGTGACAGTGATCGATCGATACTGCACTTGGGTGGGCTGGGCTGGGCGGAGGGGCTAAACGCAGGTACTAGCAGGTATCTGGGCTGATCCCGCTAACACTGCGTTTTTGGGAACCCTAAACCGCTGGGGATGCTAGTATAGATCTGATCAGATACTATACCACTAAGGGGGGTGTATGCTTTGCGCGTGGGTGTTAGCGTTACTGGCACTAACCTAACACTGCCTGGGGCGACGCAGACCCTCTCTGGCGCTAAAACCTAATTGATCTCACCCGCCGAGCGATCAGGGGGGTTAAACCTTTATTGGGTTATATACGGCGGGTGCCCTGATGCTATAAAAAGCAAACTAATCAACCAGCGTCACCCGTAACCTTTATATGGTGATCACTGGTGAAAGGGTTAACTAGGGGCAATCAGGGGGTTAAAACCTTTATTAGGTTAAATATGGGGGTACCTGACACCAATAAAAACCTGCGGCGAACCTAAAAAAAATCTAAAACACCAGCGACACGAATACAGCGATCGGAAAAACAATCGCTTAGTGACGCTGAAGTTAGGGGGTGAAAGGGTTACCTGGGGGGTGATCAAGGGGTTAAACCTTTATTAGGGGGGGTTAGGGGGCTACCCTGGACCTAAAGGGGCCTAATCCTAACTGCCTTGCAACTTTTTACAATCACAGATGACACTAAATGCAGTGATCAGTAAAATAAATGATCACTGCAATCAGTGACACTGTGATTGGGGGCTTTGGGGTGACCTGGGGGGTGATCTGGGGGTGACTGGGGGGTGATTTGTGTGCCTATGTGTACCTACATGTCAGTGGACTGTTGGAGCACTAACCTCTGTCTTCACTCCTCGGCGCCGGGAACGAAAAGACCGCGGCGAGGGAGATGACATCACTTCCTCCAGCCTGTGTTTACATCACATGGCGGAGGAAGCAATTTCATTGGCCGGGAGCGATCGCAGGGGGGGGGGCGGAATCGAGCGGCCGCCCCCTCATGCCTGATCGCTCCCGAACACTTAACGGCCGCTCACTGCAGTGAAGGGGGGTCCGGATGGACCCCCCAACTGCACAAAGGCGATCACGTAGATCTACGTGATTCTGCCTGTCCGTGCCATTCTGCCGACGTAAATCGGCGGTGGGCGGTCGTTAAGTGGTTAATCAGAAATGTAAAGCGGCCGTGGGTCACGTGACCAGCCTGAAGATCACCATAAAACGATATTTACAAGCCTTGTTTTTTTAAAAGACGTACATTGTGCTATGCCTGGTTCTAATAGAGGGGCTGGTATAGACTTTTATATGGGTTCACAAACACTTTAAGTTGCAAAGTGGGGCCTGCATGGATCTGACTTTTCCAGCACATACCACAGATGCTTGATGGGTTGAGATCTGGAGAATTTGGAGGCCAAGTCAAATACTCAGACTCGCTAGTGTGTTCCTCAAACCATTACTAGCTTCACTATCCTGCTGAAAGAGGCTACTGCAATCAGGAAATACTGTTTCCATGAAAGGGTGTATTTGATCAACAATAATATTTAAGCAGGTGGTAAGTGTCAAGTAAAATCCACATAAATGGCAGGACCCAAGGTTTTCACGGCAGAACATTGCCCGAAGCATCACACTGCCTCCTCCAGCTTGCCTTCTTCCTATACTGCATCCTAGTGCCATCTCTTCCTCAGGTACACGACGCACATGCACTTGGTCATCCACATAATGTGTAAAAGAAAATTTGATTTCATCAGACCAGGCTACTTTCTTCCATTGCCCTGTGGTCCAGGTGTGATGCTCATGTGTCCAATGCAGTTGCTTTTGGCTGTGGGCCTGGGTCAGCATGGGCACCCTGACCAGTCTGTGGCTATGCAGCCCCATACACAACAAACTGCAATGCCCATTTTTTCGGCTGTCAACAAATCAACTTCAGGGACAACATGTTCACTTGCTGTCTGCTGCATCGTTTCTCTATCAGCGTGAATCCCTTCTGACAAGTTCTCCTGACACCAAGAGACAAATGGTGACAGGGGAGGGATCTCCAGCTGATTGACAGTCTCAGCTCTGTTTCTGTGTGCTGTGTGAAAGAGGTGTCCCTTCCCTTCAATCCACTTTCTGAGCTCTCCTCACTGAGCTCTGCAGAGTGTAACTTTAGCTCTCCATCCTCTTTTTTTCTTTTTTTTTCTGAACTCTCAAACAAGCTTTAAAATTCGGCACTTTGAAGGGATGTAGAGAAGACTGCAGATAAACTGGTACAATTTTTGTAGGAGGATTTTTTAAATCTCTGTATCACCTGAGGTTAGTCATCTCTCCTGCTTGGCTGACTGCCGAGTGAGGGGAGGAAGATGGGCCCCCACTCTGCTCCATGGCATTGACTGGCAGAGGCGACGTCTCAAACGTCACTTCCGCCCAATGCTCTTAAAGGAGAATTTTTTTTTTTTTTTTTCTTTATTGCATTTTAGTGTAATATTGAGATCCTGAGGTCTTTTTGACCCCAGATCTCATATTTAAGAGGTCCTTACATTCTTTTTTTTCTATTGCAAGGGATGCTTACATTCCTTGTATAAGGAATAAAAGTGAGGCAATTTTTTTTTTTAAGAGGACAGTGAAAAAAAGTAAAATAAAGATTTTTGTTTTTTTTATAGGCGCTCTGTCCCAAAGAGCTCGCGCACAGAAGCTAACGCATACATGAGCAGCGCCCGCATATGCATATGAAAACAGTGTTCAAACCGCAAATGTGAGGTTTCCCCGCGATCGTTGGAGCAATAATTCTAGCCCTAGACCTCTAACTCAAAACTGGTAACCCCTAGAAATTGTGAAACGTTGCCTATGGGGATTTTTAAGGGTAAAAATTTGTCACCATTCCATGTTTGGTATCAATTTACTCTGCGTAATATCTTTCACAATATAAAAAATAATTGTGCTAACCTTCCTGTTGTCTTATTTTTTTTAATTCACAAAAGTGTTTTGTTTTTTGTTTTTTTGTTTTTTGAAGTGCGCTTGTAAGACCACTGCGCAAACACAGTATGACAAAGCATTGCAACGACCGCCATTTTATTCTCTAGGGTGTTAGAAGAAAAAAAAAATATATATATATATATATATATATATATATAAATGGCGGTCGTTGCAATGCTTTGTCATACTGTGTTTGCGCAGTGGTCTTACAAGCGCACTTCAAAAAAAAAAAAAAAAACACTTTTGTGAATTAAAAAAAATAAGACAACAGGAAGGTTAGCACAATTATTTTTTATATTGTGAAAGATATTACGCAGAGTAAATTGATACCAAACATGGAATGGTGACAAATTTTTACCCTTAAAAATCCCCATAGGCAACGTTTCACAATTTCTAGGGGTTACCAGTTTTGAGTTAGAGGTCTAGGGCTAGAATTATTGCTCCAACGATCGCGGGGAAACCTCACATTTGCGGTTTGAACACTGTTTTCATATGCGGGCGCTGCTCATGTATGCGTTAGCTTCTGTGCGCGAGCTCTTTGGGACAGAGCGCCTATAAAAAAAACAAAAATCTTTATTTTACTTTTTTTCCCTGTCCTCTTAAAAAAAAAAATTGCCTCACTTTTATATATATATAAATATATATGTGTGTGTTTGGGGGTTCTAAGTAATTTTCGAGAAAATAAAACTGATTATAACTTGTAAACACTGAGTCTGAAAAATAGGCCCGGCCCTAAGTGGTTAAATAATGCATGTGGTAGAATATAAAATGCAAATGTTTTTTTGTTTTTTTTTTCCCTAGCACAAACTTTATTGTACTGGGTAACAAAGTATTATCATTATTATTATTGACTGACTACCAAATGCTGCCTATTTTTTACCTTTCTCCTTTAAAAAAAATGAAGCGGCTTGGGTTTTTCCCAGGAGCATACCAGATCATTGGGAAAGTATCAATGTGTCCCTTAGTTTCCTGAGGGGGTAAGTACATTTCTGCTTTGGGAAAGATTTATTTTGCAGATTTTTTTTCCCATGTGAGATATAAATTATCTTGTCCTTCCTTTGTAGTCATCAAATATGTTCTTACCTGTCCTCTGCTGATTATAAATAGATGTTAGACCTATGCTCTGGGATTCTACTTGTTAGTAAAACCTGTTCTGTTTTCTTGTTACCAGGTGAGCCATGATTCCAGTGACAGAGCTGCGGTACTTTGCCGACACACAGCCAGCCTACAGAATCCTTAAACCATGGTGGGATGTGTTCACAGACTACATTTCCATTGTCATGCTTATGATAGCAGTGTTTGGAGGCACCTTACAGGTCACCCAGGATAAAATGATTTGCCTTCCCTGTAAATGGGTCACACATGACAGCTGTAATGATTCCTACCGTGCCTGGGCACCTGCAGAACCCGAATATCCAAACTCTAGCCTGGTGCCTCCAGAAACACTAGGCCCCACAGGCATAAAATATGACTTGGATAGACATCAGTACAACTATGTGGATGCTGTGTGCTATGAAAACCGTCTACATTGGTTTGCAAAATATTTCCCTTATCTAGTGTTATTGCACACTTTGATCTTCCTGGCGTGTAGCAATTTCTGGTTCAAGTTTCCTCGGACCAGCTCCAAGCTAGAACATTTTGTCTCTATCTTACTAAAATGTTTTGACTCACCTTGGACTACTCGGGCTTTGTCGGAGACTGTGGTGGAGGAGAGTGATCCCAAACCTTCAGCAGGAAAGATGAATGGTTCGGTTGACAAAAAGTCTTCTACAGCCAGTGAAGATGTAGAAGCAACCGTGCCCATGCTGCAGAGAAGCAAGTCCAGGGTGGAGCAGGGAATTGTGGATAGGTCAGAGACGGGAGTGCTTGATAAGAAAGAGGGTGAGCAGGCCAAAGCCTTGTTTGAGAAGGTGAAAAAGTTTAGGACTCATGTGGAAGAAGGCGATATAGTCTACAGGCTCTATATGCGGCAGACAATCATCAAAGTTATCAAGTTTATTCTGATTCTTTGCTACACTGTGTACTATGTTAGCAGCATCACTTTCGATGTGGATTGTAAGGTGGACATTGAGAGCCTCACTGGCTATCGAATGTACCGATGTGCCCATCCACTGGCCACCTTATTTAAAATCTTGGCCTCATTCTACATCAGCCTGGTGGGGTTTTACGGTCTGGTCTGTGTGTACACCCTCTGGTGGATGCTAAGGCGATCCTTGAAAAAGTATTCATTTGAATCTATTCGTGAAGAGAGCAGCTACAGCGACATTCCAGATGTCAAGAACGACTTTGCTTTCATGCTGCACCTCATAGATCAGTATGACCCACTTTACTCAAAACGTTTTGCTGTTTTTTTGTCTGAAGTCAGCGAGAACAAATTGAGGCAACTCAACCTCAATCACGAGTGGACACTGGACAAACTACGCCAACGCATCACCAAAAATTCTCAGGAGAAACTTGAGCTCCATCTTTTCATGCTTAGCGGGATCCCGGACACTGTGTTTGACCTTGTGGAGCTGGAAGTGCTCAAGCTGGAACTCATACCTGATGTGACCATCCCGCCTAGCATTGCCCAGCTCACAGGCTTGAAAGAACTCTGGTTATACCACACAGCAGCTAAAATTGAGTCTCCAGCCTTGGCTTTTCTCAGAGAGAATCTCAAATCTCTACACATTAAATTTACAGATATTAAGGAGATTCCTTTATGGATCTATAGTTTGAAAAACCTTGAGGAGTTGCACCTCACCGGAAACTTGAGCGCTGAAAACAATAGATATATAGTCATTGATGGTCTCCGTGAACTTAAGAGGTTGAAAGTGTTGAGACTGAAGAGCAACCTCACTAAACTGCCCCAAGTGGTGACTGATGTAGGCATCCATCTGCAGAAGCTTTCTGTAAACAATGAAGGCACCAAACTGATGGTTCTCAACAGTCTTAAGAAAATGGTGAACCTAACGGAGCTTGAACTGGTGCGGTGTGACTTGGAGAGGATCCCACACTCCATTTTCAGCCTTCACAACCTTCAGGAGATTGATTTGAAAGACAACAATTTGAAAACTATTGAGGAAATCATCAGCTTCCAGCACCTACATAGACTCACCTGCTTGAAGCTCTGGTACAACCATATTGCCTATATACCCATTCAGATTGGCAATCTGGCAAGCCTTGAGCGCCTGTATCTTAACCGCAACAAAATTGATAAAATACCACCACAGCTGTGCTACTGTCGAAAGCTGAGACATCTAGATCTCAGCCACAATACGCTAACTAGCATCCCGGCTGAAATCGGCCAGCTCCAGAACTTGCAGTTTTTTGCTGTAACTGCCAACCATGTGAGTATTTCTTTGTTCTGTCTGTAGGAGGTTTTGATATCGTTAGTGAAAACTTTCCCTGTCGTAAGGCCAGCCATAGGCGGAGCAATTTTCTTTCCTGCAACCAAAGAAAATTGCTTTATTCCTCCAACACTGACTGTCCCTCCCACAGAGCCATTGTGTTCTGCCGGGGGGGGGGGGGAGCCATCCCACCGCTGGGAGAACACAGTGATTGCTAGCGGCCAGCAATAATTGAATGTAAAATCGGACAGGCTGTTTACCCAAGTTGATCGATTTGATTACCTTGGGTACATTCAGCCTGCCCATATATGGTTCGAATCTTGGCCGGTTCCTGCTAAACCAGCTGAAATTCGAACCGCCTATGTCCGGCTTTAGGTGCGGTTAGGAAGGGAAGGAGCTACTTGTGAGTAAGCTGCTCAGAGATGTTTTGGTTTCAATATGTGGTGTTTGTTTTTGATTCTCATACTTTTTAAATGAGTTCAATCCCTTCCTGTCTGTCCACTGCAGACCTTTAACTAGGTCTTGGGGCAGGACAGACGTCCCAGTCATATGACCCTTGTGATTGGCTGTCACAGTGGTCACATGATTGGAAGCTGTCTGACAACTCAATCACTGTGCTAGAAGCAGGCAGTGCACTCGCTCTCAGTACAGAAATCTCAGGCGCCATGGGAGATTATGTGTAGCGTGTTCACCTTAAGACCCATTCTTCTTGCCAGTGGCAGTGCACATGCTTTGTGTTCAGCAAGAGGTTAATGTAACAAAATCTAGACAATACTGTATTCAGCTGTCTACAGTATCCATGTCCGTTACTTCCTCCATATTTTTTAAAATATACATACAACCTGGCCTGAGTGGTTAACAGATAAAAGCAGCCTCGGCTCAATTCATCCAAGCCACTCCCCCCCAACATGTTTTGCGGACTTAATCAAAGGGAGGGGTGAAACATGTTGGGGGCGTGGCTTGGATGAATTGAGCTGAGGCTGCTTTTACCTGCTAACCACTTGGGTTGGGTGAGGTGTGCGGCAGATGGGTTATCTCTTTCTATGTCTACAGTGCCTAAATGTGTTTTATAAAAATGCGGCTTGGGCGCATTTTTGCAGCTGATTTTCTCCTGCCTGGAGAAAAGCATTTGGAAGCGCCCCAGTGTGTATAAAAAAGCCTTAAAGGAGAAGTATGGCCAAACCTCCTTTTTGGTCCTACTTCAGTGGGTCACAGGAGTGTACTTCGTCCTGTACTCCTGTGACCCATATTCAGCTGACAGCAGGCTAAAGTCCACAGTCGTGGTCGTGGATGTCACTTATCCGATCCAGGCTCTGGAGAGATGCTGACTTTACAGTCTGGATCCACCCAGATGCCTGGACCGACAGCTGGCTCGGCCTCTCAGCAGGGTGGGTTTGATTTAAATCAGGTCAATTTAAATCACTAGTAAAAAGGCTTGATTTATATCAACTCGGTTTAAATCATTTTTTAATTATTTCTTTTTTTAAATCAAAGATGTTTTTTGAAACAAAAACAGAAAGAAAAACACAGCAGAACAAATAGGAAAACTTCACAGCTCACATGTAGGACACAAAGTTAGTCGTACAGTTCTATCATCAGTGCAAGAGGTATATTCAGAACAGTACTCCTAGCATCCTCTACCATCACATATTATACAAGTCAGGCAATTCTTCTAAAGGGACTGCTCATTCAAAAGTCCACCCTACAATCTGATATGCATAGAAATCATTTTTTTTTAAAGGAACGGTCTTCTCTGTCCTGCAATGGCTCCTCCTCTGACTCACTGTTGACTCACCGACAGTCCCATTCACTTTAATGGGATGGCTGGTGATGCGGCAGTGACACAACAAGGTGAAGGGATGTGGCGGCAGCAGGTAAGTGGATGCCCGCTAACGGGCGCTGCCATGATGGGTCTGAAATGACAGGTGCTCTTTAAATGTAAGGACTTTTTCTTGCTGGTAGTTAGAATATTTAATACTTGCAAAGAAAATTAGGGTTCACTATTTAGAATAATAAGCTGTCAGGTTAGTAAAACTGCGATATCAGAACCGATTCAATCATACAGTTTGTAATGTACATAGATTTGCAAAACAATGGGATAAAGGAATATTCTTGAACTTTGTATTATCTCATGGTTACTGTGACATTGTGTGAATGCTTCAATGCAGTGCATGTTATCTCTGCTTGCAGAGCTTGGATTCATTGATCGAGTTTACCAAAAATGTAACTATTGCAGAATATACAGCCTCATGCTACATAACTAAGCTCCATTTCATGCTGAATAAACGAAATTATTAATGTATCTTAAATAGAAAACTAAAGAGATTTTTACTCCAAAAGCATTTTATTAAAATAAATTTGATAAAAAAATCTGAGAAAATTAAGTACTGTCCGTGATACTTTTTTTATTTGCACTAACATAGAATTTTTCAGGACAAGCTTTCGGGGTATGTCCCCTTCTTCAAGGTCCAAGCAGTACTCAACTATTACTATAGTATATTACTAGTACTATAGTACACAATTGCACTAATACGGCTACAATTACGTCAAGTATAAAAAAATCTAAAATCCGATAAAAAAATTTTTTTATCATTTGTATCCACCTGCCTCTCGGTGATCTGCTTAGTGAGTGTTGGAGGGGCAGAGCACAGAGCCGGTCATCGGCTCTCTGCAGGCCAACGACCAAAAACTGCGCTACTGCTTGGAGGTGACGGGGGACAGCTGGGATCCGTAAATTTTTTTATTAAAAAACAATCTGACTTGTTAAGTTATTAGAAATTGTCCTCAATTCTTTGGGTATATATTATGTTCTAATAGCCGTTAGTGTTTCATTATTAAATTAAAAAAAATCAGTAGGACCAAATACGCATGAAATAGTCAAATTTGTCATCATTCGACATTTATGCTGTAAATAAAGTAATCCTGTTCCTCGAGTTGAAAAAATAAAAAATCACGAGCACCCTGTATTTAGTACATACCTTTTCTTGCAGGCTGCAAGTCAAATCCTTCTCTTTTGGAGAGCTACAGGCTCATCTTTTATCCAGCAGTTCTAGGTGTATGTGATACCTGGTTCTCCGCTGCTCTCTATGGTTCTGTCTGCTATGCAAATACAGGACACAGCAGTGATGTAGCAGCCAGCAGAAGAGTTAAAGAGGAAGTAAACACTGATGGGTTTTACTTCCTCTTTTGCTCCGTGCAAACCCTGCAAATTAATAGCATTAATGGGCTTGTATGCATCGCAAACGAAGCGCACGCTGTCCCCTGTGCAGACCGCGTCCATCTTCGGCCCTCTTCCTTCCGGGGCCGCAGACTCCGGCTCTGTGACTGGCCGGAGCCGCGTGACGTCACTGCGCACAGGAGCCGTCAGTCACAGCACACACTGGGGAAGAAACGGCACAGAGGTCCGTTTCTTTACAGCGCATGCGCCAATGACGGCATTGGCACACTACAAGGGAAATATCTCCTAAACGGCGCACGTTTAGGAGATATTTCCACTACCTATAGGTAAGCCCTATTCTAGGCTTACCTATAGATAAAAGTAAGACAAAAGGGTTTACAACCACTTTTAGGGGCAATTCTCTTTATCTAATTTAGCACTTGCACCTGTATGACATTTATGGACAAGAGCAATATTTAAAGGTCAACTCCAGGCAGATGTTTAAGTAGGGCTGGGCGATTTTCCCCCCAAAAAAAATCTGCGATTTTTTTATAGAAAACTCTATTTACGATTCGATTTTTTTTTAAATTATATTAATTAAAGTGCATCAACAAACAAAATTGCAAAGGCAAACCCTTTCTCTAACTGCAAAGTCATCGTGCAACAAACACACAATATAATCCAGCGCTCATGGAACATACATTATTAACTATTGAAAACTCTTGAAACTCTGTGTGTGATTCCTTCTGTCCCAGCCTTGCTGCGATCCTGGCTCTGCATCCTTTTGGGTTGGAGGGCCCTCCACACGCTGGTCTGCCTGTTGTCCATCATTCAAGGTACTGTGCTCTCACGGAGATCATGCCACAGGCTTTGTTTTGACTTTTTTAACCCCTCCTTGCTCCACGGATGTCACTGCAAGTTTAACAAGTTTGTCACCACTGGTAACGGGAGAGTTAAGATTAATTTGCCCTCTGCACATTTGGGATTGGATCCCTCTCTTTATTGTGATAAATGGACTAAGCTTTTTTATCAATTCTTCAAGAGTTTTCAATAGTTAATAATGTATGTTCCATGAGCGCTGGATTATATTGTGTGCATGTTGTGTATTTTGTACTTCTGGGTACGGATTTTTTCTTGCTGCGCTGGATCCTGTTTTTTCCCCCTTTTGGATACTTTGTACTTCCCAAAATATTTGGGATTTTTTTCTTATTATTATTATTATCATCCATTATATTTTTTTCTTTATCCACCAATTTAGCGCTTGTGACCTTTTGTTGTTTTTTGCAGTGTGCAACAAAGATTGTTAAACATCCAAATTATTAATACTGTATTTGGATTTAGCTAATAAAACAACAAAAAACCCTGAGGTTACTCTTAGTTGAATTGAACTGTGTCCATGCCTCACTGTACCCTTGTCTCACTGTGCCCGTGTCTCACTGTGCCCATGCTTCAATCACTGTGCCTGTACCTGATGCAGATTTTCATGGTATACGGATTTTACTGCTACACCGGTGGCCATTCCAGTATTCAAAAGCCGCGCCTCCTCCTCGTCTGTGATAGGCGGAACACTCAATTTCCCAGCATTCAGTGTTCCGCCTATCATGGTCATCCTCATAACACAGACGAGGATGAGAGGATGTCCGTGATAGGCTGAATACTGCCTGCTGTGAAATTGAGTGTTCCGCCTATCACAGACGACGAGGACTCGGGAGGCGCGGCTTTTGAACACTGCAATGGCCGCCGTCTGTCTGCATGACACGCTGATCAGGTAGGCAGATGGCGGCTGCAGCGAGTAGATGTAATTGGGGTAACGCTGCCCAGTGCCATTCTGGATACGCCCCCTGCAGTCCTGCTACGGAAACTTTGAAGGGGGAAAAAAAAATTTTTTTTTTTTTTTCAAAAAAAAATCTAAAAAAATCGATTTTCTTCAAAACTGAATCGATTTGAGCTCAAAACTCGATTCAAGATTAAAATCGATTTTTTTCCCAGCCCTATGTTTAAGGTACAAATGAATGCAGCTCTGTTATCATAAATGCACAATTACATTTATTTTTGACATGCATGCAGTGTAAGTACCTTGGTATAAGCCTCTTGCAGCCCATATACAGCTGAGCATGTAGGTGGAAGCAGCACAAGGAGCTGGTCAGGTATGTTGCAGTGCAAGAAGCATGCTGATAGAGTACAGAGAGTTGAGCTCAACAGTTTGCTACTTCCCCTTTCACTGTCTAGTCACAGAATGGGGTTGAAGAGGAGATATGAAAATAGGAAAAATCAGGTCGCTTTCTCCTGCTTGACAGGGCTGTTCTGTATTGCAGAGCTGTATACATTTTAGGAATGTATGGCTGGAAATACAAATCCTTGAGCAGGTAAATCGCTCTCCATCTGTTTCATTGGTGTATTTAGATGTTTGTCTGCAGTTTACTGGTAATGTTGCACATCTTTTAATAGCTGGTAGACTTGATGCCCCTCTAGCAGTAAATTCCCACAATAAATATATACTGTATATACTCGAGTATAAGCCAAATTTTTCAGCACATTTTTTGTGTGTGCTGAAAATGCCCCCCTCGGCTTATACTCGAGTCACCTTTTTGCGCCTGATCTCCAGGACTTTGGGGGCTCTCTACCTGCCGGCTGTAGGTCCCCTGGACTTGGCACACATGTAGCCTCCCTCTTCCTCTACAAGTGTGCAAAGTTTGTTGTCCGGGGGACCTACGGCCGGGGAGCACCGATTTTTCAAAGCAGGGCACCCCATCCATAGACTCCCATGTTAAACGGTAATTTCCCCGGGGACTTTGTGGACACGGTCCTGGCCGGTCGTAGGTCCCCTGGACCCCAATCTTGGCACACATGTAGCCCCATTTCTCCTCTATAAGTGTGCAACGTATTTTTGTCTGGGGGACCTATGGCCGGGGAGCACTGATTTTTCAAAGCCGGGCACCCCTTCCATAGACTCCCATGTTAAACGTCAGTCTAGTCATGGGCACAGTGAGGCATGGACACCCTAGGCTTATACTTGAGTCAATAAGTTTTCCCATTTTTATGTGGTAAAATTAGGTGCCTCGGCTTATATTCGGGTCGGCTTATACGCGAGTATATACGGTGTGTGTGTGTATGTGATGTATGTATATATAATCTCTCCTTTACAGAGCTATCCTGAGCAGATGCCAGGAATATTTGTACAGATATAAATGAGAATTTATGGAACCCTATACCACAAGGATAAGATTTCATTTATTTATTTTTATCTTGCGCCTGGCTGACGATAGAAAAATCGGTGAAAATAAAAGAGTTCACCCTTGTCTTATTTGTAAAATCTTACTAAAGTCCACTGCTGTTCCTCCACAGAAAATAAGCTGCCATCTAGTCCCTTTGCATGAAAGTCTAGTCATCTAAACTCTTCTGATTATTATTTAAAGTGGTTATAAAGCCTAATCATTCTTTACCTTAAAGGGGTTGTAAACGTACGTGTTTTTTCACCTTAATGCATCCTATGCATTAAGGTGAAAAAACGCATTGCAATGTCCGGCCCCCCGTTTTTACTTACCTGTGCCCCGAATTTCCGTGCGCGCGATCCCCGCCGTCCTTTTCTCCATGGAGTCCCGGATTTGATTGGATAGATTGATAGAAGCGCAGCCATTGGCTCCCGCTGCTGTCAATCAAATACAATGATGCGGGGGCGGGGCCGAGTCATACACTTAGCGTTTATGGACGCCGGGTGTATGACACTGGAGCGCGCCCGCAAGGTAACCCCCCTCGGGAGAGAGCTTCCCAGAGGGGGTTATCTAATGTGGGGAGGAGCCGCGAGAGCCGCCGTGGGACCCCAGAACAGGAGGATCGGGGCCACTCTGTGCAAAACAAAGTGCACAGTGGAGGTAAGTATGACATGTTTGTTATTTAAAAAAATACACAAAGCTTTAGTATCACTTTAATGCATTCTTTGCATCAACCACTTCCAGTTCAGGCCAATTCTGGCATTCCTCTCCTACATGTAAAAATCATAATCTTTTTTTTTTTTTTTTTTTTGCTAGAAAATTACTCAGGACCCCCAAACATAATAAATATATATACACATTTTTAGCAGAGACGCTAGAGGATAAGATGGCAATCGTTGCAATTTGCTATGTCAAACTGCAATTTTTCAAACACAATAAAAAAAAAAATGCACTTTAATGAATTGGAAAAAAAAAAGCAAAACACAATATTTGCCCCAATGTTTTTGTATAATGTGAAAGGTGATGTTGCACTAAGTAAATAGATGCCCAACATGTCATGCTTTAAAATTGCACACACGTGAAATGGTGCCAAACCTCGGTACTTAAAAATCTCCATAGGCTACACTTTAAAAATTACCAGTTTAGAGTTTTAGAGGAGGTCTAGTGCTAGAATAATTGCTCTCACTCGAACGTTCGCCGTGTCACAACACATGTGGTGCTAACGCTGTTTACATATGCAGGCGCAACCTACATATGCGTTCACTTCTGCATGCGAGCAATCAACTTTTTGTGCAATAGCAACCACAGCCTCCCAGACTGTGTTCATAGAGGTGTACTGTTTTCCTTCGCCGTAAATCTCCTGTTTAAGAAGGGCCCACAAGTTCTCAATAGGGTCAGGTGAGGAAGGAGGCCATGTCATTATTCTATCTTTAAGGCCTTTACTGGCTAGCCACGCAGTGGAGTACATTGATGCATGCGATGGAGCATTGTCCTGCATAAATATCTTGGTCTTTTTGAAAGATGCAGTCTTTTTCCTGTACTTCTGCTTGAAGAAAGTGGCCTCTTAAAACTGGCAGTGGATTTGGAAGTTCATTTTGACTCCAACTGCAACCCGAAAAGGTCAAACTAGCTGATCTTTAATAATACCAGACCATACCAGTACCCCACATTCACCTTGCTGGCGTCTGAATGGAAGTGGAGCTCTGTGCCTGTTACTGATCCAGCCACAGGCCCATCCATCTGGTCCAAGAGTCACTCTCATCTCATCAGTCCAAAAAATCTTTAGCTATTCTCCGATATTTCTTGGCCCAGTTTTGACGTTTCAACATATGTGCCTTGTTCAGTGGTGGTCGGGTTTCAGCCTGCCTTACCTTGGCCATGTCTCTGAGCACTGAACACCTTGTACTTCTGGGCACTCCAGGTAGGTTACAGTTCTGGAATATGACCTCACTGGAGGATAATGGGTTCCTGGTATCTTCACCTTTTTGATTCTCCTCAAATCTTTGGCATCTTTTTTCACGCCCAATATCTTAGCAGTTTCAAGAGTGCTGCATTCCTCTGAAAGACTTTTTTTTTTTTTTTTTTTACAATTTTTGACTTTTCAGAGTCACTTAAATCTCTCCTTTTTTGGCCCATTTTCCCTGAGGAAAAGAAGCTGCCTAATAATTAAGCACACCTTGATATTGGGTGTTGATCTCCTTAGGCCACACCCTCCATTACACAAATGCACATCACCTGATGTACTTAAATCCAATACGCATTCAAGTTTATACAGCTTGGCGTTGGACAATATGCATAAAAATTATGATTTGGTCAAAATACTCACTAATAATTGTGCACACAGTGTACAGTATGTATACAGTAAAACCTTGGATTTTCCGAAGCACTTGTATATCAAAGCAAATTTCCCTAAAAGAAATAATGGAAATTTTAGATGATTCGTTCCACAACCATTTATTCAGAAGTCCTTCGGTTTATAGTCCATATAAAAAGATTATAGCAATGTGATAGGTTGTGTAACCATAAAATGTCCATCCACAAATGGAAGCCTCCACAAGGGGATTAGAAGAAAAATCCAGCAGGAGCTACAGAGTATAAAAGAGAAGAGAGGCGCCTCTAAGTGTAGCAATATGGTTACATTTAATGAAGGTACAACTTTTAGCAACTCACATGGTTGATGATTAAAAGAGGCACATGTAATTATGCAGGCATCCAGGGTAAAGCTGTCCACATAGCTGGTCCTCTGCACCGCCAGCTCTCACCGCTGTCAGTCTGTCAGACTACCTTGCAGTAGAGCGATTTAAAAGTGAGGCTTGAAGGCGCTCGGGGAGCACAGCGTGGAAGGGATGACGTCGATGGTGTTGTGGAGGATGTTCTATGTGGACAGATTTACCAAGGATGCCTGTTTTAATCATGAACCATGTGACTTGCTAAATGTTGTACCTTCATTAAGTAACCAGATTGCTACACTTAAGGCCCGTACACACGATCGGATATTCCGACAACAAATGTGTGATGAAAGGGTTTTGTCGGATAATCCGACCGTTTGTATGCTCCATCGGACAATTGTTGTCGGAATTTCCGATAACAAATGTTGGATAGCCATGCTCTCAAATTGTCCAACAACAAATTTGTTCTGTCGGATTATCTGATCGTGTGAACACAAGTCCGTCGGACTAAAATCCAAAATACAAACACGCATGCTCCGAACCAATGCTAACCATCAGACAACATTAGCAGAAGTTAACCAAAGGGTGGTGCTAAAAGAGCAGAAAAACCACGTAGTTTTGTGAATGTTGGCTGAGAAAGTTCTGCCGTCTGTATGCAGAACAAGGCCAACGCCCTTCGGACAAAATTCCACAGCTTTGTCCGATGGAAATCCGACCGTGTGTATGAGGCTTTAGAGGCGCCTCTCTCTTGTATACTCAGTTGCAACATTACGCTACTTGTATATCAAGGCATCACTTTTATATCAAGATTTATTTAGAAAAAATGTGCTTGTCTTGCAAAACGCTTTCAAACCAAGATTTTACTGTAGTTACATTGGTTAGAGCTGGCTCAACGTAACTACTAATGGATAAAATATTAATACCTAGAATTCTTCTTTAGTTTAACAATTGTCCATAGATGGATAACTCCCTAGAATGATAGATGGGTAAATACCGTATCTACTGGTCTTCAAATAATGCCAAGGCCAGCAGCAAACCATTGACCGGTGGTGGCAGTAACACAAATGCCGTTTTCAGTACTACTATCCTGCCATATGGCTGAGATTTTCCAAAAGCAAGGCCCTCCAGCTATGAGCCGCTTGTTTTGCTTTCCTTCTCCGTCCCCCTCCTTACATCATTATGTCAGTTCCAGCACAGCGAGGCTACTTTTAGAACAGATGTTAATATACTCACCACAAGCACAACAAAGCTATTGTGTGACTCTTGTGAGCCGGAGGAAGTTTATTAATGACGTTTTAATAATTAATGGACTGTATTCATTTGCTGTTTACTAGATTTCTGTAGTGCAGCTGGCTTTAGAGCTGGATCTGTCCAGTCAGATTGTTTAATCGTGAAGTGCTGCATACAGTTCAGGTGACACTAATCGATCTCCTTATTCTTCAAATATAATCCATACACATCCACTACTTAATGGCCCTGGAATTTTCATTCAATTGTGCTGTTTTTCTGCCTCCTTGTAACCTCCTCCATGAACCTCTCCTTCTCACTTGCATTTGGAACAAGCAATGCACATTGGTTGCAGTCATGTGCATTGCTCTATACACACTACAAATCCCATAGTCCACCGAAGGAACGAGCAAGAGAAGGGTAGCTACATTCCTGCATACAGTGGGACCATGGAAAATGGATGTATCCACCCTTCAGTTAGTAAGTTGGATCATATCACAAGAAATTTGGAAAAGGCTGCGAGCAAAAGAAGGTACTTTTTTTGAGTTGGTGATTCTAAAGGTATTAAATAAAAAAACACACACAAACATGTTATACTTGCGTGCTCTGTGTAATGGTTTTGCACAGAGCAGCCCCGATCCTCTTCTTTTTGGGTCCCCCACTGGCGGTCCTTGCTCCTCACCCCTACTGAGTGCCCCCAATAGCAAGCTATGGGGGCACTTGAGCAGGCTCGCTCCTGAGCTGCGCTCCAGTGAATAGACATTGTCCATTCACACACTGCT
The DNA here is from genome assembly GCA_029206835.1 of Rana muscosa. Classification (NCBI taxonomy): domain Eukaryota; kingdom Metazoa; phylum Chordata; class Amphibia; order Anura; family Ranidae; genus Rana; species Rana muscosa. The sequence goes on along the minus strand of CM055125.1, from coordinate 257,444,580 downwards.
GCTGTGAGTGAGCCAATGAGGAGAGAGAGTCTTGCACATTGCTGGATCGAGGGGGATAGCTGTACCCAGAAGGTTTTTTACTGTAATGCATAGAATGCTGTAGAAAACCTGCCTTTTAGAACCACTTTAAGAATGAATTCCATACTTGAATAGACTTTATTTTTTTTATGCCAGCGTTTAGTGTCACTTTAACCAACAACATTGGAGAAGTCATGATCCACTTACCTTTTCTTAGCATGGTGGCTAATGCAGCCAATGGGTTCTTACATCTTCTCTTATTAGAATTGGTTTCCATAAATTATTGTTCTGTTTTCACATAACTGTTTGTATGTGAAAAGTGGAAGACAGAAAACTACTATCGGCAGCTTGTCAGGTGGCAGTATTTTATTATAATCCACGCAGCAAGTATGATTAGCAGACGAGCTCACTGGAATATGGTAGAACATTGAGCTTTAAATGGCACAGCTCAAGTTTTATAACGAAGGTGGGTTGTGCCACCCAAACCTCAGCTTTAACCTACCTATGCAGACCAACTCACTTGACCATAAAGTCTGGTGTGGTAACCACTGTTGCAGGCAGGGCCAGACCATTGCCTCGGGTGAGGAGGATTCCAGGTCCAGTACAAAGCTTCCCACAAATTATGTTGCTGGCTGACTGACTGACTGTAACACATTTCCATGTGTAATGAAAGGTTTCAGATAGCCGCACTGCCTGTCAGTGCTCACCATCTTAGTCCTTGTTGCTTGTGCATATTGTACTGGGTACTTGTGGTTCCCCTGCGATAGATCCAGGGTGGATATAAATCAATGATTTTTCCCAAAAATCTTTTTCTTTTTTTTTTTTTTGTTATTTGATTTTATCAAATTTATTTTGATAAAATGCTTTTGGAGTAAGAATCTATCTAAAGATAGTTTTTTCAATTTAAGATACATTAATAATTGAGTTTATTCAGAATGAAATGGAGCTTAGTTATGTAGCATTAGGCTGTATATTCTGCAATATTTACATTTTTGGTAAACCCGATCAATTAATCCAAGCTCTGCAAGCTGAGATAACATGCACTGCATTGATGCCTTCACACAATTTCACAGTAACCATCGGACAAAACAAAGTTCAGGAATATTTCTTTATCCCATTGTTTTGCAAATCTATGTACATTACAAACTGTATGATTGAATCGGTTCTGATATCGCTGTTTTACTAACCTGACCCCTATTTTTTCTACATAGGGAAACCTTCATTTTGTTTGAAAATATAAGATTTTAACCACCAGCAAGAAGTCCTTACATTTAAAGAGCACCTGTCATTTCTGATCCATCATGGCAGTGCCTGTTAGCGGGCATCCACTCACCTGCTGTCGCCCTCACCTTGTTGTGTCACTGCCACATCACCAGTTGTCCCATTAAAGTGAATGGGACAGTCGGTGAGTCAACAGTGGGTCAGAGGAGGAGCTGGTGCGGGACAGAGATGACCGTTGCTCTTTAAAAAAAATTGATTTAAAATAAGCCTTTTTACTAGTGATTTAAATTGGCTTGATTTAAATCAAATCCACCCTGGATAGATCTATATACCTAAAACCAAACTGGTAGCATAAGAGGGTGACTGTCTTACTTAGTTTTGAGTTTTAGATCTACTAAAACACTGAGGGCAAACAGTCTTTCACCATTTTTGACCCCAGCTTTTGAAGTGCCTGTCCCAACTTGTGACTGGACAGTGAAAGGAGAAGCAGCACAGTAATGAGCTCACCCCTCTGACACTCTGATTTCTCCTTCTAACCACATGCTTCTTGCTGCGCATAAACTAATTGACTTGTTGCAATGTTTCTTCACACTGTAGCCCTGCTGTATCAGGACTGCAAGATGGTGCTACTTACATTCAGCCAGTTACACTTCTTGCATTAAAAAAAGAAAATACTTTTAGGCTGGGTTCACACTGATGCGAATTGGATGAGGGTTTCCCCGCTTCCATTTTGCATGACAGGAGAGTGTGCCCAGCTCTTAATGCTGCCGGTTCACACAGCTCTGGGGCGGCCGCAGTTCTCACAGAAAAAGGGTTCTGTGCTTCTTCTGATCCGTTTCAGGTGCGAATTTAGCCAAAAATTCAGACCTGATTCACACCTGAAACTGAGAACAGGGATGCAACAGGCCCTTGCTGTGAGCCACGGCCACAGCTAGTGTGGACCGAGCCTTAATTGTCTATTAATGATTACAGAGCTGCAATTATGTGTCTTCTAAATCTGTCTAGAGTTCAACTCTAAAGTAGCTGATTGCAACAGCAAGGGTGTGACAAAGGGTGGAACTACAGAGTCATGTCTGAAAGCCATATATAAAATGTCAGCAGGTCACATTCTGTTCTTGTTAAACGTTGGGTGATTTTTTTGTAATCTATCGGTGTGTGAGTTAGGATTTTGATCCAATGGCATCCATTTAAAGTGGTTGTAAACCCTTTACAACCACTTTAACCTACAGGTAAGCCTAGATTAAGGCTTGCCTGTAGGTACAAGAAATATCTCCTAAACCTACACGGTTTAGGAGATATTTGCAGAAAAGACTGCACCGATGTCTACGGCACATGCGTGACGTCATCGAGGCTCCGGCCAATCAGATCGCCGGAGCCGCGATGCACGGAAGTAACCCCCGGGCAAGATGTCGGCTGCCCGGGTGTTGGAAGAGGACGGCTGCGGGGGCTTCGATGGAGGTGAGTGTTACATAATGAGCTAGTATGCCATGCTCATTATGCCTTTGCCTTGCAGGTGGTGCTTTTTTTTTTTTTTTTTTTTCTTTCCTGGGTTTACTTTTTAACTTGTGTGGCATCCACAGGCGTCCTGGCTTTTGTCCACTTGCCATGCTTTCCTTATAGGGATTGTAAAGATTTTTTTTTTTTTTTAAGCAACAAACATGTTATACTTACCGTACCTGCTCTTACCTGGTTTTACACAGAGCAGCCCTGATTCTCCTATTCTCGGGTCCCCAGCTGGCACTCCTGATTCCTCAACTTCCCAGCTGCGTGCCCCCATAACAAAAATGAAGGAATATATTTGGACAGCCGCACTCCAAAAAAATCTTTGTTGCCTTTATTGGTAAAACAAGATAAAAAAACTACAAGCCACAGCAAAAAAAACTGAACACAGCTGACGCGTTTCACACTAATACTTAATCATAGCTATGATTAAGCACTAAGTATTAGTGTGAAACACGTCAGCTGTGTTCAGTTTTTTTTTGCTATGGCTTGTAGTTTTTTTTATCCTGTTTTACCAATAAAGGCAACAAAGATTTTTTTGGAGTGCGGCTGTCCAAATATATTCCTTCATTTTTGTTACACGCATTGCCAGCACCCGTGGCTTCTGAGAGGAGGTTAATCACTAATTAGACCAACCCGGAGCAGTAACTCCCTTTCCCTGTCTGTTCTTAGACTTTGCCCCCATAACAAGCCACTTACTATGGGGGCACTTGTCCATAGACACACAGAGTGCAGCTCAGCCCTTTAACCCCCCCCCCCCCGCTCCATCTTCACTGGCTGTGATTGACAGCAGAGGGAGCCAATGGCTTCTGCTGCTGTCTCCGAGCCAATGGGGAGGGAGAGATCCTCTGCTGTCATGCAGAGTGCTGAATCGGGATTGGGCTCAGGTAAGTATAAGGGAATCATACATGCAGAAGGTTCTTTACTCTAATGCAGAGAATGCATTAAGGTAAACGTTTTTGTGCCTTTTGAAACCATTTTAATTCACGTGGAGATCCCAGTGGTTATGTATCTTCCCCTTGATACAGGTCTCAGTTGTCAGACTACGTTGCCGGCATGCATGGTGTGGGTATGTTTTCATTGACTCGCAAAATAGAAACTTCTGAGACTGAGATGCCTAGGGAATTGGCAATTTGTAAAAGAAGATGCCATGGCAGCATCGGTATTTCTATCAGGACAGGATCACATAAAGTCATAATTCTGAATTTTTGTTCTCTGTTGATTCATTTCTGTTGTTTTATTTCCCCACAGATTGAAAACCTGCCCCCAGAGCTGTTCCAGTGCAAGAAGCTGCGTACCCTCAACCTGGGGAGCAATGTCCTGCAATCTCTGCCTTCTAGAGTGGGCGAGCTCACCAACCTGACCCAGATGGAGCTGCGTGGCAACAGACTGGAGTGTTTACCCGTCGAGTTAGGAGAGTGCCACCTCCTGAAACGGAGCGGACTTGTGGTGGAAGAGGACATATTTAATACTCTGCCATCGGAAGTTAAAGAGAAGTTAACAAGAGCAGACAAGGAACAAGTCTGAGGGAGACTTTAGACACAACAAAGGAAGTCCAGAAAGGTCCCATTTCATTGCCAGTCACTGGCCTAACAATTCACATGAGAAGAAACTACACAGCCTCTTGAAAGGGCTCCAACTTTAACTCCTTCTCTGATGTGTACACCAAGATGTTTATTATGATATGTTGCAGCGAGCACTGAGCAAAACAATCTGAATAGTGTTACCTTTATTCCTGCCTGTATTTAATATCATTGCATAGAGCCAGTCATTCTGGATATACTAGAGGCAGAGGAAGCCCCTTCCTTTCCTGTTTGTGTAGGCTGGGATCAAGTCTTCAATCTCACCCTAAAGCATGCATGTAATTGGCCAGTAAATGCTGTGAAAGGAAGGGGGTAGGGGGTGTGTTTGAGTTTCTACAAGGTTTTTGGAAGTGTCTCATTTAAGGCACGCTCCTGTCCTGTGCTCCTCCTTACAATTTGCCAGTTAATATTTAGAATCTTACAACATCACTGTGATGCCAATCTTTTCCACAACCTTGCCGTTAAGACAGCTGTCATATGCAAAATAAGTGTGTCTTAGCTGGTAGAGGTGGGCAAGGCTGAGTACAGGAGATAGATCTTAAAGTGGAACTCCAGCTAAAATAGTTTTAGATAAACGGAGAAGGTAAACTCAAATGGGCAGACTGAGTACAATATTTATTTTAAGGGCCACCTTATGTCTATTGAGAGGCACACAACTTAAAGCCCAACTCCGGAAAAAAACAAAGGAATTCCTTGCGGTTAGGCTGCAAGGATTAATAGCTTGTTTTGTGGGTTTTTGTAATAAATTATTTATGCGACAAAACAAAAAAAGTGTCAAAAGAACAAGTAACATAATAGTGTTACAAAATTACACTGTAACAGGTCAAATTCTATTATGAAAATTTGGTTGTCTACAAAACTTAAGTTGTATTAAATATTCAACAAAGACCAGAAAATCTGAGAGCCAAAAAGTTGGCGAGTGATGGCACTATGATAAGTTGAGGAGGCTTTAAATAGCTTGTTTTGTCCAGGCAAGAGGAGAAACAGTTTACCTTACCTGATTCTCTGGTTTCCCCAGCAGACAGTGCTCCCCCATTATCTGGCGATGGACTATCCCTCAGCGCCCTTACATCTAGAGCAGTGGACCCCGTTCTGGTCTTGATGACATCAGGACCCTAAAGTGCTAGAGCATGGGAGTGCAGACGCTGTGCGGACGCTTGGCACAGCCCTAAGGGATCTTTTTTTTTTTTTTTTTATTTGCTCGCAGTTAGGGTTCAAATTCAGAAAAAGATTATAATGCTTTGGTAATTAACATTCTAGTAATTGCACAGAAAGGGACCATAAAATATTTTGAGCCTTAATACACTGGAGCACAGCTGACTCTAAAAGACCATTTAAAGCATAAAACCAGCTAGGGACTGCAACAAAGGTGTAAGAAGAGAGTCCTATATAGCCTATAGAACACCAGTTTGATATGTCTGGTTTAGAACCTCTGTCGGATGCATGCTATTCCTTGTGTCCCCTTGTTTAGAAGCCACAAGAAAAGGGAAGCCGCTTGATAGGTTACAAAAGCAGCAGAACATACCTGGCAGAGGCTCGATCACTTCTCCTCTCTACCAGCAATAAGGTGTTTCGTCTTTGTGTCCCTACTAAGAACATTTTCCTTACTTCCTGTGGCTTGAAGCTTAGACAGGAAATGAAGCGATGATCTCCCCAGTGGGGGTACAGACCACCGTACACCTCTCCAAAGTTCTTACTCTTCTCACTGTCCAAAATGTAAATTTTGGCTGGAAATTCATTGTAGCATTGTCCCCTCCAAAATACATCATAAAAGAAAAAGTGCAGTGCATTTCCCTACCTGCCCTCTTTGAAGCATGTTCCTCAGCATTAGAGGTGGACTCTAAGGTTCCTCTTTAAATGATCATGGTGCTTTTTTGATAATTGCTATTTATTTACTCGATTTGACACTAATTAATAACTTATTTTTATTTTTTTTATTTGGCCTTGCATTCTGAGTAACACAAATCTTTATAGCTTTATTTAACCTATATCTGCATCTCCTGTTTTGCCGTTCACTAATTCCATGCAAAGTGGACCACTGTGCCAAAGTGTGGGACAGAAAATACCAAGTGTGCCCTCTGCGCTACCGTTTGCCAGGGTAAATTTGGTGAGGTTCCGTCACATTGGAGTTGCCTTTTTCCATTATAAAAAATCCTAAAGTGCAATCTCATTATAAAAAAAAAGCTTCTTTTTTTTTTTGTAGCATGAAATAGTAAAACTTTGTTTATTGGCACAACCATTATGCCTCGCTTGTGAAATAAGTGTACAGGACTTTTACTATAATGTGTCTGGAGCCGCAGCCTCCTACATTGTGACTCAGGACTTGGTCTCTGCAAACAGCCTGTTCTGCTCAACCACACTCTTCCTTTGGGAGTGGCTCATCAATATCAGGACTGAAACACCTTGCGTGTTTAGTAATGTGTTTTTTTTTCTTTTTCTTTTTATCTCCCTTCTGTCCTGCACCAGATAAAGAGGGAAGGAAATCGAGATATGGATGCTTTTGTTCCAAAATACCAGAAAAGGCATATTTTTTTTTTTTTTAACCCAGAAAATTAAATGGGAATTGTCACTAAGCCATTTTAGTATCTCTTTCTTTAGCCATCTATGTTAAAGGAAACCTGTATTAAGATTAATGTATAGGTTTCCATGGCTGAACTCTCAATTTGCTTGGCTATCATGCACATCTAATGTCTTTAAAGCGGAGGTCCAGCCTGTAAAAATAAAATAAAAGTCAGCAGCTACAAATACTCCCATGATGTCAGCACCCCAAGCCGATTCGTACATAGGCTTCTGGTGCAGGTGCCAGCATTGCAAGTAAAGGAAATCGGCAGTAAAGCCTTCAGGCTTCACAGCCGGTTTCCTACTGCGCATATGTGAGTCGTGCTGCACTTTCGAAATGGTCCAGTCTTTTGGGACACACACAGGTCTCAGAAGGCTGCGGGGGAAGGAGGAGGGGCCAGGCATGATGTATATCACCCTGCAGCATTCTTACCAGGAAGTGGGAGTGGGTACCTGTTAAAATCGGGTACCAGCTCACCCCCAAAAAGTGCCAAATGTGGCAGTGGAGGGGGCACGAATACGTGGAGCTTCCCCTTTTGGGTGGAGCTACGCTTTAAAGTGTAGGTGAACTTTTAGTGTAAGGCCTCATTCACACGGGCATACAGATTCATATTACAGTTCGAAGTGCCGTCTTCATCCACGCAGGATGCACAAGTGTTTTGTGGGGGGCAGCCTGTTCAAATCGAAGACAGTCGGCCTGGCTGTATGGATCTCCAAGCCCATCCTGGAGTGTTCATCCTTACTAGCCTGATGCAGAGATCAGGAAACAAACTTTGTCTTAATTGGTGCATTGGACTCGCACAGATGTACACTCCAGGATGCACTTGGAGATTTGTGCAGCCAGCCGCTTGTCACTAGTTTGAACAGGCTTTTTTGCACAGGTCTGAAACACTTTTGCATTCCACACAGGTGTATGGGTCGTTACACTCATGTGAATGAGGCCTAAATCCGCTAAATGCATTTCCAGGTGCATGAAAAGGAAAGGTGTGAAAAGATTTAGGCCCAATTTTACACTATAGTAGCTCATTCTTTAACAGCACTCCAAACGCAGCATGCATATGGCAAAATGTACATTCATGCAACACGCTATGTAGTGTGAATTGGTGCTTATTTGCTTTTTAGTTTAAAAACGGGTATGGCCTAAGTAGGAATGTCTATCCCCTGCCCGTATGCTCTAGAGAGAGAGAGAGACCGACCCTTTCTTTAAGTGTAAAGCAGTGGTCTTTCTGCAGAGGTCCAGCATGCCTCCTACTGAATTGGTGCTAAAGCTCTTCAACCAGCAGGGAGCATGAGCTTTGCAGAGCTATAAATCAGACTCTGCGCTTGGCACGTCAGAGAGACCACTGCTTCCACACAGAGAGCAAGGTTTATTCCCTGCAGTATGCTGGCAGGGTACAGGTTTGTGTTTTTACTCCTGCAGTGGCTGCTTTCTAAAGTACACAAACTTAGACCTTGCATGCCTTTGCTTTAATGCACCTAGACAATGTTTAGCTGATTTAAACTGAAAGTTTAGTTGGCATTTAATAGTGTCGAGTCACTGATGCAAAACACGTAGCCGTTGAAGTAAAATTGCCTAACCTGGGTGGTAGTTTTAGGTTATTGATTAAAAAAGCATTGAAGCCTTTCCTTCTCCATGGTAATCATTCCTCTAGAATTCTAAAGCAGAGGTCAGCAGCCGCAGGCTATATTCTCTCATCACAGGTTTTCTTTCATTTTGCTCAGTCCACTGACCTCATGTAGTGCCTCTTGATTGAACATCTGAAAGTCAGCTTGCTCCAGCAATGAAATCAAGAAGCCGATTGATTTCTTTGTGAGCAGACATTTCTGATGGACCACTGGATTCATGGCACCTTGCAATATTTTCATGCACATATTGCAGATAATTCTCATCTTGGACTTCACCAGTGGATCAAATGTCTCTTCATGAAGACCATTCAACTGTGTAACCTAACCGTTTAGTGTACTTCTGTTCACAAGAACTGTGTAGGCAGCGCAGAAATATGAACCTGTCGCCCACATACATTTCATTTTAGTTTGTAGGGTTTTCTTTTTTTAATAGAGGCTCCATGAGAAAAATATATTTTTACATTACTGAACCTCATGTGCTTCATTCAATTTTCAAATTCAAGAGACCGACTCTGCCTCCTGCATTTACCAGTTTATTTTGCAAGGTGTGGGGCTTAATCTTGACCTAAGGAAAAGTCAAGACTCTTCAGGGACACAGCATTATTAGTTTCCTTTTTAGGCTTGGTCATGTTCCCAGGTGGTTGTAAGGAAGGCATGGTAGGAATTGTGACCTTGTCTGTGATTTTGTAACGTCTTTAGGCATCTCTATATTTTGGAGTTGTGTACCAGCTAATTTTACAAACGGCGAGCGATAATCAGGAAGTGGAGTAAATCCAGGGCAACTGATTCTAAATGTGGGGCCATCGGGATGTTTTCCAGCTCCTTTTAGGCCAATTTATTTTTGCACAGGAAAACCATCCTTTCACTTGGCTCATGCTAATGTTGCTATGAGCTGGAAGCAGTTGTCAGTCAATACAGAAGGAATGCTGTTACTTTGGGGACAGGCAGATCTCATCATCGTTCTCAAGTTTTGCCCATCTGATAGCTGATCAGTCTAATGGTGCTATACACCACCAACGTTATTTGGATTCAGGACAAAATCTGTGTTCCTGCTTCTGCCCAACTGTGCTTAGAGGGCCTCTTGCTAGTTTTGGTTTAGCTGTAGCAAAAGGGCTAATTCAACAAGTAAAGGATAACGGAAATGGCAACATTTTTGGTGTCTCCTTGGTGATAGGTTACATAACCAGTGTTGTGACATTGATGACTCTGTCTAAGACCTCATACACACTATTAGATTTTCTGCAGATTTTTGTCTTCAGATTTACCAAAACCATGTATTACAAGGGCCTGCCTGATTGCATACAAATTGAAACTCTTAAGGTATGACCTCATATTATATGGTTTCGGTAAATCTGAAGACAAAAATCTGCAGAAAATCTAATAGTGTGTATGGGGTCTAAGGGGGATCATGTGTTGGAGTAACTCCAGCAGGAACTCAACAAACCATATCAACTGCAGATTTTACATTTCGCTTAGTTAACCTTTTAGGCACTGCTGCTGATTTTGTAGCTCTGCCATGATCACACGACTAATGCCATTTCACAAAAGACACGTTTTAGACCCTTTTATCCTTTCCTTGTAAGATTTGATTATTTTGGTTATGGTGTGGTAAAGTAAAATTTGGGTTCACTTACAGTTCCATTTTGAAATACAACTATGGTTCTTGGAAGAAGGGATATTTAAACTAGTGTTTTTCCACTGAAGGGTTCGACTGGTGGCCTCTAGCTTAAATGACTGCTCTGAAACAACACTGTCTCATAGAAAATACCAGTACAGTGCCAAAAATGTGAACTTCAATATCTGCATTTGCAAGTTAAAGTGACCAGTTCTAGTCATCAAAGTCTTCTGCTTGTGTTTATTTGGCACCTATTACAGGATACGTTCTTAAACAGCAACCCAAGCTACAGGATAAGAATCCTCCTTTTGTCTCGTCTGCTGATCCAGGAAGTACGTTCAGGTCTGAGCATTAGAAAAACTTTTGCAGAGTTGGGTAAAATTTATAATGGCCGATGAAGTAAAAAAAGCCGTTTATTCTTGTAAAGCTACTCTGATATGGTGATCATAAATTTGTTTCAGTTGCTGAAGCTGCAGTATTACTTTTTACTGAAGATGTGTTTGCGGTAGAAAAAGGTGTTTATTTTTTATTTATTTTTAAGTGTAATCTGGAGTTTCCCAACTCTGTTTCTCATTGTTTCCTATTCAAGGACACCTGTATATGGCCCTGTTTTTATCTAACAATGACTTTGGGATTTTTAAACCTAGGGGCATATTTATAAAGCAGTTATTGTGACTTTCACCAAACATTAACTACAGGTGAATCAATCACTCTCATTTTAAAACACCTGCTGGAAATATTTGGTGAAATTCACATTCATTGCTTTAAAAATATGCCCCCAAGTGATATACATATGAGTTTTTAGGTTTCAGTGGCCAAGTTTGTTTTTAAAGCCATAGATGATTTGATTTGTTTCTGCAACCATGGGTTGCAGGAAAGAAAATGGCTTGATTCCCCCTTCAACACAGTCAGGGTTTATGGGGAGGACAACAATAAGTCTGGCGCCAGGGGACTGGGACAAAGATTTCACTGGGAACAGTGTGTGATATCCTATGAAAAACCGAAGAGCAGCTGTGTGGATAAGCACGCCAGGAGTGGTGTGGAAAAGGCACAAACATTCAGAAACTACCACAACTGAAAGCGCTGATCGGAACCACCTCCATATGGAAAAATTCTCAGATGAAGTCAGTGTACTAAAAACATAAGTCAGTTTATTGTTGACCTGATGCAAGGTTGAATACCGACAGTTAAAATCTCCTTGCATAGATGGAACAGCTATGCAACATAAATACTGCTGAGACAGTACCTTATTGGGCAGTGAAGTGTGGACCAGCTCTAAGGAGCAATGTTGCGGTGGTAAACTGAGCTCATGTGCCAAGCCTATTCCAATGTAAAGGGAGAACAGATATATGCAGAGCCGGATGGAGGGTCAAATGCATCAAACCGAAGCTCCAGTAGTGAGTGGCGTGATTGGTCATGAAAAGGAGGAGTCAGACAGCTGGAAATACCGCTGCCAGGGGCCGGCATGTGGAATTGCCTGAGCATGATGTCATATGCTCAGGGAACATGGATCCGAAGCAAAGCTTGGAACACAGGGTGGTGGATGGAGTTCAAGTATGGGTCGCAGGAAAGAAAATGGCTTGATTCCTCTATCAACACAGTCAGTGTTGATGGGGGAATCCCTCCCGCAGCGCTATTGTGTTCTGCCGGCAGGGAACCTACCGGCAGTAATGGCATGTAAAAGATCAGACAGGCTGGCTGTACCCAAGTCAATCGATGGATCAACTTGGATACAATTAGCCTGCCCATAGATGGTTCGAATCTCTGCCGTTCCCTGCTGAACCAACCAAGATTTGATATCTGTCTGGCTTTAGACTGCTAATGTAGGGAGGGAATGTGCCCTCCTCTGCTTTGTTGTGCAGTCTGTAATCTATTTTTACACACAGCTGTAAAATGAGCCATAAGAGACTTCTACCTCTGCTTAGAGAATGTTAGCTGCTGGATGTAAGTGGTAAATACCCTAATCTGCATTGCAGAGCTCGAAAAATAGCATGCTTCTCACAGGGCTCTGTGACTGCCCTAAAGGAACGCTCCAGTCTAAAATACAAAATTTACAGGTAACATGGAACATAGTCTACCTGTTTAGTACCTGTTTTTTTTCTATACATAAATAGCTGTAGTGCACTAGACTTCCCTAGTTACTAGCTGAACTCCAGGCACAAAAACGTTCATTTAATTATATCCCTCGATAGCTGAAAAGGCTATAAACCCACTGTGTGCACCAAATGCTTTCCAAACCTAGGTTACTTGGAAGAGTAATGGTGACATCACTTTTCTGCATATAGCCCGTGCAGAGACTGTAGCTGTGGGATGGGTCCAGCAGGCCCCACTCACTACAGGCTGCCTGCAGAAAACTACAGAAGGGGGCGGAGATAAGACCAGTCACCCTGCAGGAGAGAGAGAGCAGCAGTGACTGGTCTTTATTTCAGGAAGCTCCCACACAAAGTAAACATTTCACACTGGATTACTTCACAGATCTGGAAAAAATACATATAGCACATCAGGATTGGAGTTCGAATAGAGATGAACTCTTATCCTGGAGTTCAGCTTTAAAACTGCCAGGCTTCTGGTATTTCAGGACCACCAGTTGTTAAGCCATGTGAACAAGCAAACAAGGTATTGCCTCTTCCGTTTAAGGCTCCTTAGGGCTAGTTTACACTTGCTTCAAAACAAGGCTTCGGACACGCTTTTGTTAAAGCTCTCTGAACGCCATTAAAAAGCTCCTGTCCCTAAATAAATTGGTTAGCTTACAGTCCAGTTTACACCTTGCCTTTGGTGGAGCTTCGATAAGGCTTCGATGGGGTTTCAAGCGAGCTTTGCCATAGACTTCTATTGAGGCTTTGAAGAACAACTAAAGCGACATTGGGGTATAATTTTTGAAGCAAATTAAAAGCAAGGTGTGAACAGGACTGTAAGCTAACCATTTCTTTAGTGACTGGAGCTTTGACTGGCGTTCAGAGAGCTTTAACAAAGCGTGTCTGAAGCCTTGTTTTGAAGCAAGTGTGAACTAGCCGTTAATGTGTCTCATACAAGCGGGTACAATCCTTTAATTGCAGGTTGCTTACTGGCTCTGGCTGTACTGGATTACATTACATTCATATTAAATATTCATAGTAAAGTGAGCTTTTTGATATTCACCACAGTTGCAAAGTCTTTATAATAGGGTTGGTTCCCAGAATATATTTTTTTTGTTGTGTCCACCCCACACCAAAAAGAGTTTAAAGGGGTTGTAAAGGCAGAAAGTTTTTTTTATCTTAATACATTCTATACAATAAGCCTTCTGTGTGCATCAGCCCCCCTAATACTTACCTGAGGTCCCTCTCTGTCCAGGGATGTCAATGAGTGTCTCAGCTGTCTGGGATTCAACTTCCTGATTGGCTGAAACACAGCAGCGGCGCCATTGGCTCCTGCTGCTGTCAGTAAGCTAGCCAATCGGGGGAGAGAGGGGGTGGAGGCCAGGGCTCCGTGTCTGAATGGACACGGAGCTGTGACTCGGCTCAGGTGCCCCCATAGAAAGCTGCTTGTTCTGGGGGCACTGAACAGGAGGGAGGGGCCAGGATGACAAGAGACACCTGAGAAGGGGAGGATCAGGGCCGCTCTACAAATCCAGTGAAACAGAGCAGGTAAGTATAACATGTTTGTTAAGTTTTTTATTAAGTTAAAATGTTTGTTATTTCTATAGGGAAAAAAACGAGACCTTACCATCACTTTAAGCACTCCTTGAGCCCCCATGTACTGGAGTCCTAAATGGGATCAAGGGGCAGTTTTGGGAAAGCGTATTATCCTTGTGCCTGTGCAATCAATCAGGATCCTGCAGTCCAAAGAATTGATCAATCAGCTACATTGCCATAGCTAACCATGTCTTCCATGAGCTGCAGATGATCTACAAAATGCTAGTCATTAATGTTTAATTGTTTCATATTTTGTATTTTTTTTATTTTGGCTGGGATGAAGGGGGTCACCCTTTTTACTTTAAGCTGCCTGTATCAGGTGGCATTTTATCTTCACTTATGAATTTTTGCTCTACATCTTGACTCCTTTTGAAGGGAAAATGTACAATGCTTATGCACCTGCTTTGCTTTGTATCCTCAATAAATGATCTCTTAAAAACGTCCATTTTTAATTTTTTTCATTGTGTTCCAGTTGAATGCTCTTTAGACATTGTACACAAGGGCTTCAGCTTGTACTAATAGCATTTTCAAAGCTTTCAGGCAGCTTCGTTGAAGGCTGAAAGCAAACTTCATTTCCAGTGAGGCCATTGTCTCATCCTGACAGGTTGTCACAGGGGCAGGATGTGCGGAGAAATCTCCCCCATAGGTACACAGACAGAAATAAAATGCCAACAGTTCTGATCTTTCCCAATCTACTAAATAAATAGAACTATATTGTGTCTATGAACTAAAGATTGAACCTCAATTTCTGTACTGTTCTGTAATTTGTGTGTGAGGGGAAAGTCCCCTTAAGGCTGACCATACACTGTACCTTTTTAGATCTACCATCAACTTTGTCGTGCAAGATCCTGTCTGATTTGATACTTATTGAATGGATTGCGAAGGTTCGTGCCCGTATCTTGTTGTTTTGGTAACCCAAGTTTGGAAATGATTTAATGTATGGTCAGCTTAGTAGGGATCCAAATGGCAAATAAAATAACAGATGTTCAAAACATTCACACAACTGTAGCCAAAACTGGACTGGGGTATTGAACATTGAAATCCCTTTTATTTTAGACCAGAGGCATCATAATTCAATTCTTTATTACTTTATTTTTATATTCCACGCAAAACTCCAAAAATGGACAGGACAAAGTTTTGGCCCCTTCTCAAAATTGTAAGAAATAATGGCAAGTTTGTGGTGCTCTTGTAATTTGTAATTAAACTCCCCTGTTTCAATTAACAGGTACTGACAATATAGAAATCACACCAGCAACCAGTTAAATGGTGAAAAATGTACTCAACCTTTTCTGTTTGTGTGTGTGTGTGTGTGTGTGTGCCGCATGGAGAAGAGAAAGAGCAGCAAAGAATTGTCTGAGGATTTGAAAACAAAAATTGTGGAAAAGCATAGACAATCTCAAGGTTACAAGTCCATCTCCATAGATCTTGACCACTTCAATACTGGGCACTTTGACCCCCTTCCTGCCCAGGCCTATTTTCAGCTTTCTTTTGGTGATATTTAACCACTTCAATACAGGGCACTTATACACCTTCCTGCCCAGACCAATTTTTAGCTTTCATCGTTGTCGCACTTTGGGTACAGTGTAGCATGACCGTGCAATTGTTGTTCAAACAAAATTTTTATCATTTTTTCCCCACAAATAGAGCTTTCTTTTGGGGGCATTTGATCACCTCTACGATTTTTCATTTTCTGCTAAACAAATAAAAAAAAAAAAGACCAAAATTTTGGGAAAAAAATGTATTTTTTTTGTTTCATTTACAAAACTTTGTAAATAAGTAAGTTTTCTCCTTCATTGATGGGGCTGCACTGACAAGGCGGCACTGATGGGCAACCGATGAGGAGGCACCAATGAGGTGGCAATAATATGCGGCACTGATCGGCGGCACAGATGGTCACTGATAGGTGGCACGGATGGGCACTGATGTACTGTATTGTACTGATGGATGCAATCAGTGCCAAACAATAATGCCTGCCAATCAGTGATGCCCATTGTGGGCACTGATTGGCATCCATTGTGGGCACTGATTGGTATCCCTGGTGGTCTAGGGTGGCATACCTGGTGGTGACATCCCTGGTGGTCCTAGTGGCGTCCCTGCTGGTCCAGTGTGGGCATCCTCGGGAGGGCTGCGCTGATAATCGATCAGCACAGACCCCCCCTGTCAGAGGAGCAGCTGATCGACTCTCCTTTACTTGCGTCTGACAGACACAAGTAAGGAAAAGCCGATCACCGGCTCTTTGTGTTTACATCGTGATCAGCCATGATTGGACAAGGCTGATCACGTGGTAAAGAGTCTGTGTCAGAGACTCTTTACCTAGATTGGTGTTGCGCGGTGTTAGACTAACACCCCGCAACAACGATCGCCACGATGCGCGCCCCGACTCAATATCCTGATCACATCATATGACGTCTGGTCAGGATATTGAAACCACTTTGCCGCCGTCATTTTGTAATAGGGCGGGCGGCAAGTGGTTAATTACCACTGGGTTTTTTTTTTTTTTTTTTTGCCAAACAAACGGAAGAAAACTGAAAATTTTGAAAAAATAAATTTTTTCTTAGTTTATAAAATTTTGTAAATAAGTAATCTTTTTTCTCCTTCACTGACGGGCACTGATGAGGAGGCACTAATATGTGGCACTGATAGGCATCACTGATTGGCATGAGAGGCATTACTGGTGGGGTAGATCTCCCCTGTAAAGAAAACAGCTTATCGGCTCGCCTCTTCTCATGAAGTGTGAGCAGTGGCGTAACTAGAGACTTCAGGGCCCCGGTGCAAGAAATCATGAAGGCCCCCCCCCCCCCCCCCACCGAAAAGCCTAATTTTGATACTTAATTTTTTTACACTGTACAACAAAGAGGGACTTTGTTGTACAAAGAGGGACTGGCCATATCACCTGGGATTTCACATAAATGAAGCAATACATCAGTTGCTGATCCTATGAAGCAATCATAGGATAAATTAAATCTGACCTAAGGAATGGGATCAGTAACAGTGCTGGTGGGGAGGAGGGATAGGATTAGGGTTGCGACCTTTTCTTCAAGCCAAACCCGAACACTTTCGCGGTGCGCGGCAATTTTTTTGTACTACACGCTATAGGATTGTAAAATACCTGAGACACCTTTTGGGTTACCCAAAGAGAGTAGTAATGAGGTGTGCTACAATGAACAGTGGCTGTGGCCAAATTGCATTAACAGTGGGGGGGGGGGGCTTGAAGAGGCATGGTTAAATAAAAAAAAAAGCATTAGTGTACCCATAAAATATGATTCAATTAATAAAAGAAATGTCAGTTAAAATATGAAACTAGTCTACCTTAAAAGTGGACACTGTCAGCCAGTAGGGCAGTGGACGATGTCAGTAGGGCAGTGGACGGTGTCAGTAGGGCAGTGGACGGTGTCAGTAGGGCAGTGGACGGTGTCAGTAGGGCAGTGGATGGTGTCAGTAGGGCAGTGGACGGTGTCACCCGGTGAGAACTGTATATATGGATGGTGTATGGGGGGGGGGGGGAGAATTGTATATCCGGGGGGGCGACTGTATATGTGTATGGAGGGGGGGGACTGTATAAATGGATGGTGTATGGGGGGGAGAGAGAACTGTATATATGGATGGTGTATGGGGGGGACTGTATATATGGATGGTGTATGGGGGGGAGAATTGTATGTATGGGGGGGACTGTATCTATGGATGGTGTATGGGGGGGACTGTATATATGGATGGTGTATGGGGGGGGAGACAGAACTGTATATATGGGGGGACTGTATATATGGATGGTGTATAGGGGGAACTGTATATATGGGGGACTGTATACATGGGGGGGACTGTATACATGGATGGTGTATGGGGGGAGGAGAGAGAACTGTATATAGGGGGGGGACTGTATATATGGATGGTGTATGGGGGGGGAGAACTGTATATATGGGGGGGACTGTATATATGGATGGTGGGGGGGTAGATAGGAAGGCAGCAGTTGCAGAATAAAGCGGAACGAACTCGAGGCGCACACGGTGGTGGTGGCACAGCTTGAGCACAGGCACAGGGACTCAGGGAGCAACTGGCGGGTCTGAATAATATTCCTGGGTCTCAGGCGGGCAGAGACCCGGGCACATGTTTCAAAACCCGTACTGTCCGGGTGAATCCCGGACAGGTGGCAACCCTAGATGGGATCAGTGAAGTGCTGGTGTTGAGGGGGGGTGGCAGCAGTTGTACTTAAGGGGGGGTGGCTGCGGTGGCAGTGGTGGTGCCATCCTCTCCCACCACCACCTGTGCCTCTTACTGATCCCATCCCTATCCCCCCCATCACCTCTGTTGTAGAAGTAATGGGGGGGATAGGGATGAGATCAGTGGTGGGGGGATGGGATCAGTAAGGAGGCACAGGTGGTGGTGGTGGGAGAGGATGGCACCACCACTGCCACCTCCCTCAAGTACCACCGCAGCCACCCCCCCTCAAGTACCACCACAGCCACCCCCCCCTCAAGTACCACCGCAGCCACCCCCCCTCAAGTACCACCGCAGCCACCCCCCCTCAAGTACCACCGCAGCCACCCCCCTCAAGTAGCACCGCAGCCACCCCCCCTCAAGTACTAGCAGTGGTACTTGAGGGGGGGTGGTAGTGGTGGTACTGGAGGGGGGGTAGCTGCGGTGGTACTTGGGGGGTGGCTGTGGTGGTACTCGGGGGTGGCTGTGGTGGTACTCGGGGGTGGCTGCGGTGGTACTTGGGGGGTGGCTGCGGTGGTACTTGAGGGGGGTGGCAGTGGTGGTACTTGAGGGGGGTGGCAGTGGTGGTGCCATCCTCTCCCACCACCACCTGTGCCTCCTTACTGATCCCATCCCCCCACCACTGATCTCATCCCTATCCCCCCCCATCACCTCTGTTGTAGAAGTAATGGGGGGGGGATAGGGATGTTGAGATCAGTGGTGGGGGGGATGGGATCAGTAAGACGAGGCACAGGTGGTGGAGGCTGGCATCGATTGCTGAGGTGAGCACTGTCACTTGATTGACTTACCGTCAATCAATCGATTCCCCCGGGAATTCCGTCCTGTGGGTCACTCTGACAGATGTGTCTTCTCTGACAGATGTGTCTTCTCCCGCCAGGCGCCAGGATGAAAAATTCGCCACTCTGCCTTGCCTCATGCTGCCTGGGTAGACTCCGGGAAGGTACTCCACGCTGACGCTGCCATAGAGGGGAAAGCTTCTCCCCGCCTTCTCTCAATTTTCAGAGTCCGCCCCGCCTCCCTACATCTCTGTGTCTCTGGATAGGTGGAGGCGGTCCACAATCCCAGTCAGTGAGTGGAGTGCTGCCTCAGCTGCCCTGCTCTCTTGGATTATCTTAGTCAGCGGCGGCCCTGCGGCCAAACTAATAGCACGCAGTGCGCGCCGCACACATTGTCAGTGAGTGACAGTCAGGTGGGCGGCGCCAGGGGAGTACACGGACGGGCTGCGGGGCCCCCCGGACTTGGCGGAATTACAGGGCCCAGTCGCAACTGCGACTGTCGCGACCCTGAAAATTCCGCCACTGAGTGTGAGGAGAGGAAGCCAATAACCGAGATCATGGATCAGTGAAGGACGTCCTATAATGTCCAGTCAGAACAATAAAGCCCCACCTGGCCTATAGCAGAATGTTACTGTGTCCACTGTGCGCAACATTGTCAAGAAGTATACAGCCCATGGCACTGTAGCTAATCTCCCTGGACATGGACGAAAGAGAAAAAATGATCAAAGATGGCAACGAAGCATTGTTCAAATGGTAGATAGAGAACCTTGATCAACTTGCAGACAAATTCAAGTTGACCTTCAGGCACAGGGTACAACTGTGTCAGCTCGCACTATACATCGCCATCGGAATGGAAAAAAAGACGCTATGTTGGAGGAGACCCAGGAGAATATAAAGCCAGAATGGAGTTTGCCAAAACTTACCTGAGGAAGCCAAAATTATTTTGGGAGAATTTGCTTTAGAGAGACAAATCCAAATTTCTGCTTTTTGGTAAAGCCCACGTTCTACTGTTTTCAGAAAGTTTTTTTTCTTTCAAAAAGAAATGAGGTCTTTAAAGAAAAGAATACAGTTTCTACAGTCAAACATGTTGAAGGTTCACTGATGTCTTGGGGTTGCTTTTCTGCTTCAGGCACTGGATGTCTTGACTGTGTGCATGGCATTATGAAATCTGAAGAGCACCAAAGAATTCTGGGGTGCAATGTAGGGCCCAGTGTCAAAGTTGGGTCTCCATCAGAGGTCATGGGTCTTGCAGCAGGACAATGACCCAAAGCACACGTCAAAAAGTACCCAGAAATGGTTTAAGACCAAGCACTGGAGAGTACTGAACTGGCCAGCAATAAGTCCAGATCTAAATCTCATACAGCACCTCAAGGAGAGATCTTAAAAAAGCAGCTAGGAAAAGGAGCCCTTCCAAAGAGTGGTCCAAAATTCCAGTAGAGAGGTGTAAGAAGCTCATTGAGGGTTCCAGGAAGTGATTGATTTCAGTTATTTTTTCCGAGGGGGGTGCAACCAAATAATAAATTGAGGGTGCCAATAATTTTATCCAGTCCATTTTTGGAGTTTTGCATGGAATGTGTCAGATTTTGCTTTGTTTCTCCACTTTTTTGTCATACCAATACAAACAAAACAAATGTGAGAATGCCTAAACCTTTTAATTGCAACAATTTTCTGGACAAAGTGGTGCATTATTTTACAACAATGCAGGGGGTGCCAATATTTTTGGCCTGACTGTATATTGATGTTACATTATGTTGTGCTTATATGATTGGTTTGTTGATTTTTTTCCCTGGAGTCTGCAGTAAGATGGAAGTAAAATGTATAGGCATCCCCTGCAATAGGAATTTCATTTTGGGTTAGATACTCCGTAAGGCTTGGCTACTGAATGGATGCTTTCCTCACTGGAACACTGATGTTTGCTTAGGTGGTTATAATGAAACCAGACCATCATTAATTCTTAAAGCCTTGGTGTACTCCACAGGCCATTATAAGGGACCAGCTGTGTCTTCCTGGTTCTTGCAGCTGGCCCTTTTATGATGTCCTGAGGCACATGTGCATCATCCAGCCAGCTGCAAGAACACGGAAGAGAAAGCCAACTCCCGGTGACATTAGAGAAGAAGATGGTGGTGTGGGACTGTTGGCTGAGCAGCAGCAGAACAGAGGATACAGAACACTGATGGATTTGCTGTTTTTTTTTGTGGATAACCCATTGAAAAACGTAAAAGGGGAAAAAACATGGATGGGCAGTGAATGTCCTCTTCAGAAACCGAAAAGGCTAAGAAAAACATAAAGTACAAACACCTAGAAGTGCCTGCACCTCCCTAGAGCAGCCTTCCTCCACTTAGACTGAATGCTGCATTTTTCTAAATGGGCAAAGCTTTGGCAATTCCTTGTAGTGCTGGCTTGCCTGCCCAGCCCACTTCTCTCCTGTTGATCAGTACAAACTTTCATCAAAGTGATATGCTAGTAAATGTATATAGGGCAGGATGAAGCAGGCAAACCCCAGCACTCAGGATGTTTTGCAAGTTTGCCCAGTCACAATGTCTTGGCACTGAGGCAGTGAAATACATAAGAAGTTATGAAGGTTGGCGAGGGGAGGGGCAGAGATGCTGGGCCAGCACATAAAGTAATTGGACACTCAGAAGAGGAAAGGTTATGACATGAAAGGAGGAAGGGAATTGACTGTCCTGAAACTATGACATTTTCCAGCAAGTTCAAAGGCATATTGATGAATGACACTAGAAGTAATAGGATTTTTATAACAGCTTGCCTGTAAAATCCTTTTCTTGGAGTACACAACGGGACACAGAGCCCAAGTCATTACATAGTGGGTTGTATAGTTCACCACAGGTGATTGGACACTGGCACAACCAATGAAGACAAGTTACCCTCTATATAACCCCTCCCATAAGGGAAGTACTTCCGTTTTGTAGCAAAGCAGTAAGTATCCCAGAAAAGGGGTGGGACCTCTGTTCTGTGGTGTACTCCAAGAAAAGGATTTTACAGAAAAGCTATTATAAAAATCCTATTTTCTTTATCGTACACCATGGGACACAGAGCCCAAGTCAATACATAGTGGGATGTCCCAGAGCAATGCTCAATATGAGGGGAGGGAGACGCAGATCAAGCAGACCTCCATCGGACGAGAGGCCCTAAACCGCTGCTTGCAGCACACTACGACCGAAGGCGGCATCCTCATGTCCTCTTACATCTATTTGGTGGAATTTGGTAAATGTATGGACTGAAGACCAAGTTGCAGCCTTACAGATCTGAGCCTGATGATGCACTGCCCGGGAGGCACTTATTGCCCTGTTTGAGTGCGTCTTAACAGGAAAAAGAGGAATTTTATTCCTTAAATCATAAGTTTGATCAATTGCTTGTCAAATCCATTTAGTAATGGTCGATTTTGATGCTGCCTGGCCCTTTTTGGGACCATCTGGCAGAATTAACAACATATTTTGTTTTACGTATCTGAGCAGTTGCTTGCAGATAAACTTTCATTGCTCTCACTACATCCAGAGTGCGCAATAATTTTTCCCCTGCCTACTGCGGTTCAGGAAAAAAGGAAGGCAAAACAATATCTTGATTTAAATGGAACGGCGAGACCACTTTAGGAAGAAAAGTAGGATGGGGCCGTAATACAATTTTGTCTTTGTGACAAACTAAATAAGGCTCTTTTATACAAAAGAGCTGCTAATTCAGATACTCACCTAGCAGAGGAGATAGCAACCAGGAATGCCAACTTCCGACTCAAGAGAATCAATGGAATATGACGAATAGGTTCAAAGGGATGTTTTTGCAAGCCTGACAGAACTAGATTCAAATCCCATGTGCACAAGGGAGGTTTGACTGGCGGATTAACCCGCAACACTCCCTGAATAAATGCCCGGATTAAGGAATGAGATGCCAACGGTCTCTGAAAAAAGACAGAGCTGAAATTTGACCCTTAATAGTACTGAGGGCTAATTTCATATCTACCCCCAATTGACAGAAGGCCAGAATCCTACCAATGACATCTTTTTGAGGGTTCCACCCTCTGGATTCACACCAGGAAACATATGCCTTCCAGACTCTATAATAAATTATTCTGGAGGCTGGCTTCCTAGCATTATTGAGAGTAGAAAGAACTGGGCCCGAGAGCCCACGTTTCTTCAGCATGTAGGTTTCAACAGCCAGACCGTCAAATTTAGGTTTCGTAAAGAAGGATTGAACACTGGACCTTGTGATAGCAGGTCTTGGCGAGGTGGGAGAATCCAAGGTTCCCCCACCGCTATCCTTATGATCTTGGTGTACCAGGACCTTCTGGCCAATTCGGGGCCACCAGGAGAACTGGTATCCCCTCTTCCTTGATCTTGCAAAGAAGTCTCTGCAAGAGTGGAACTGGAGGGAATGCATAGATCAGGGAAAACTGATCCCAGGGAATTATCAGTGCATCAATTCTATAGGATAGAGGATCTTTTGTCCTCGACACAAAATTGTGTAATTTTCTGTTCAAGCTGGAAGTGAATAGGTCCCCCATTTTTGGCATATGTCCTGAAAAATGTCGGGGTGGAGAGACCATTTCCCTGGCAGCAATTGCTGGCGGCTTGGGTAATCCGCTTGCCAATTCTCTACCCCTGGTATGAAAATCGCAGAGAGGCAAGGAATATAAGCTTCTGCCCATGCTAAAATCTTGTTCACCTCTCTCTGAGCATCCCGACTCCAGGTGCCCCCATGGTGATTGATGTAATCCACCGCAGTAGCGTTGTGGGATTGAATCCGAACCGGGTAACCCTGCAACCTGTATGTCCAGGTTCTGAGGGCTAGATATACTGCCCAAATCTCCAGAAAGCTGATGGGCAGGCTCCTTTCGGACTTGGACCAAGTTCCTCGGGCTGAGGCCTCTTCCAGAATTGCCCCCAGCCCAACAGGCTGGCATCCGTAGACACTACCTTCCAAGTGACCGGGAGAAAGGATTTCCCTGCTCGTAAATACTTGGTGCTTAACCACCAACTGAGGCTTTGGTGCAAGACAGGCGCATCGGCCAATCTAGAGCCTGGATCTTTCTGTTCCAGGCAGCCAGGATACTGTTCTGAAGTAGTCTTGAATGAAACTGGGCATACGGAATGGCTTCGAAAGAGGCCACCATCTTCCCCAACAACTTCATGCAAAGGCGAATTGATGGTTTTCCCTTTGCCCTGACCATGCGGACAGAATCCTTCAGAGATTTGACCTTTGGCTCTGGAAGGAATACTTTTTGGTTTGAGTTGTGTCTAAGACCATGCCCAAGTACTCCACCCTTCTCAGAGGCTGTAGAGAGGACTTCTGGAAGTTTATAATCCAGCCTAAATACTCTAGGTATTTTACCGTACTGAGTACACTGTGATTTAACTGTGCCACTGACTGTTCTACCAAGAGTAGATCGTCCAGATAGGCCATCACCGTTATGCCCTGCGTCCTTAGATTTGCTAGAAGCAGGGCCAGAACCTTTGTAAACACCCGAGGTGCTGTAGCCAAGCCAAAAGGTAGAGCTACAAACTGATAGTGGCGGTGTTCCACTGCGAACCTCAGGAACTTTTGGTGAGCCGGATAAATAGGCACATGCAAGTGTGCATCTTTGATGTCTATTGAAGCCAAGAATTCTCTGCCTTGTAGGGTGGAAATCACTGATCGAATTGTTTCCATTCGGAAATGCTGAATGTTTAGAAACTGATTCAGAGCTTTTAGATCCAGAATGGGTCTGACGTCTCCGTTTGGCTTCGGAACCACAAAGAGATTTGAATAGAACCCCGTGCCTTGTTCTTTTAGGGGGACCTCTTTGATTACCCCCTGGGAAAGCAAGTGATCCACTGCTTGGAGGAAGGGTTTTCTTTTTAAGGGATCTTTGGAGACATTTGAATTTAGGAACCGATGGGGTGGGATTTCCCAGAATTCTATTTTGTATCCTAGGGATACAGTGGAAATTACCCATTTGTCCTGGATCTCTGTTTGCCAAGCGGCTGAAAACTGCCGAAGCCGCCCCCCCCCCCCCACTCGGCCGAGCAGGGGCGCACCTTCATAAGGAAGCTTTAGGGTTCTGTTTACCGTTCCTTTGTACCCACGGCTTTTTTGCAACCCTGGGTCTGATTCTGGGTCTTAGGCTTTGTGGTTGACTGAAAATGCCGTCGCCACTGCCTAGAGGCAGAGGTCCCTGGGACCGGAGAGAGGGACCGTTTAAAACGTGGGCGTTTATTTTTATTTTTGTCCGGTAACAGTGTAGTCTTACCACTTGAGATCCTCTGGATGTATTTATTCAGATCATCCCCAAAGAGCCGTTCCCCAAGAAAGGGGAAACCAGCTAAAAAGCTTTTTACATGGAGCTTCCACTGACCAATGCTTTAACCAAAGGATTCTGCGCATATGCACCAGTTGGAGCGTGAGGCGGGATGCCTGTTGGATAGAATCTCTAATGGCATCGATTGTAAAACATAATGCCTTAGGCAGGCTCTCCCAAAGCTTGAGCTGGTCTGGAGGAAGATCCTTAAGCCCTTGTTTCACCTGTGGCTTTAGGACCTGACACATACCAACAAAGTAAGACTTAAGTAAAGATTCTAACTTCTTTTCAGAATTTTTTTTAAACACCTGAGCATTGTCTACTGGACAAGTTAGGTTTTTATTTATACAAGGAATGGCTGCATCTACCGCCGGTAGCTTCCATTTTTTTGTAAATTTTTCCTCCATGGGATAGAGAACATCAAATTTCCTAGGAGGAGAGAAACGCTTATTTGGATGTTGCCAGTCTGCGTAAATAAGATTCTCTAACAAAGGATGAACAGGAAAGGAGCATGCAGTTTGTGGGGATTTTAATGAACCCAGGGAGGAGACAGGTGATTCAGTTAACCCCTCAGAGGGCAACTTGAACGTGGAACGTACTGCTTCAGTATAACATTGCACCTGCAATTTTTGAGCCTGTCAGGCAGAAAAAGGTTCCTCTGATCCACCTGATCCATCCGACTGCTCAACATCCTTATTCTCTAAGGGTTCCACATCACCCTCAACGTCCTCATAAGACTTATCTGAAGAAGGACCTAGAACAACTGAAAGGAGACCTGCTTCGCTTTTTATCCTTTTTTGTGGATTTAGCGATTTAAAGTAGCGATCCTGCCTTCCAATTTGTCTAGAGCTGCTGCCAAAGTGTCTTTAGTGACATATGGAGGAGCTGGCACAACAGGAGGCTGCTATACCTGATAAAGGCAATGGCTCATCCTGTATGGGTGCATCTGATTCCTCAGAAGAGGATAATATCCACCCAGAATGGTTAGAGCCTCCTGTTTTAGGCAGGGTGTCTTTTTTGTCTTTCTTATTCCCTGATTTTTTTTTCTGGGAAGACATATTCCTAAGCCAAAGCAGAGGTACAAGACCGTGCAAACACTACTGTGCTAGTTTAGCAATCTACATAAAGTATGCAACTAATCAAACAGTCTGAATGCTGAGTAGGTGCCTGTAATCCAACCACCCAGAGAACTCGCATGCCCCTAAACTGCTGTGTGTCTTTAGTGGGTCTGTCAGGCGTCTGAGGCTGAATTTCAAACATTGCCGCTTCGCGCATGTGCAGTAGAGCGGCGCGCACGCCGACGTGCCTGCTCGCGTGGCCACGCCCCCCTCGGCTCTCTGAGAGATAAGAGCGTGCCCCCACCTATGGGAAATGGCGGCTCAAGGGAGTCAGCTGTACCCTGAGCAGCAGACATCGTCATGACCAGCCTCCCCAGGAAGGGGGCCGCGCACCGTGTTCGGGTCAGGTTTATCCGCCCCTCAGCTGGCACTCTGAAGAGACATCTTCTGCCTAATAGTACTGAGGGCTATGCAGAGCTAGCAGCAGAGGAAGTGTGCTGAACTGACACTAAGCTCTCGTTCCTGACATGGTAAGTGGAACTCCGGCTCTTTACTTCCTCTAGTGGCGGTTTACAGGCAAGACACTCTACTCAAAAACAGTGGAAAGTTTCTTAAGTGTTTAAAACTTAGACTTTTCCCACTTACCTTATCCACGCCGCAGGACTGCTGAAGACCAGACAGTACCAATCTTCACCCATCACGGCGGGTAGTGTTGTGCCAACCTTCAGGGGTATGGGTTCCTACTTAAAGGAGGCCTCTTCCCTGGGCCTTGTAAAAGACTCTGCCAGAATACTTTTGCGCGTTTAAATAGCGAAAGTGCTGGAGCCCAGTCCTCAAAAGAGAGACATGATACAGGCACTGCCTCAGTCTTCAGCGAGGCTCGGGTACCATCCATTTGGCGTAATTTAATAAGCGGTTTGGATGGACCCGGTGGCGTAGCTCCTTAACCCCCGAAGGGATTTTTTCCAACAGAGCTCCTTCTAGCACATCCTTACTCGTGTCCTTCACCTTAGACACTGGTGAAAAAACTGAGGTACTTCCCTTATGGGAGGGGTTATATAGAGGGGAACTTGCCTTTTATTGGTTGTGCCAGTGTCCAATCACCTGTGGTGAACTATACAACCCACTATGTAATGACTTAGGCTCTGTGACCCGTGGTGTATGATAAAGAAAAGCATTTAAAATATTAAAAAAAGTTTGTGCATTAGTTTGCAAATTTTAAAATTGCTGACAGGGTCCCTTTTAAACTCACAAAGAAGGTTTTGCTATTAACTACTTCAGCTCTTACACCTGTTTACCCCTTATAGACCAGGGCAATTTAAAAATTTCTGCTATGAGTCTATTCAGTGATAATTTTGTCATTACTTAACATAACCATGCAATACATACATTGTTTTTTTTTTTTAAGGACAAACCAGGATTTATTTTTGTGATTTTTTGTCGTGCAATAATTTTTTTTCCCCACAATCCTTAGACAATTAAACGTAATAAAACTAAACAAAAGGCATTTATTCATTTATTTATTTTTTAACAGTGTTTGTTTGAACAAATAGTGTTACTGCACATAAAAACAAGTGTGCATTTTATTCTGTAATTTGTCTTGTTTAAAACCAAAAGTAAAGTGGGTTTTTTAAATTTTTCAGGGTGATACATGTACATTTATGTAAAAGGTGTAAAAATATTAATGACCAAAGCAAACAAAAAACTGAAAAAAAAGTTTAAGTATTAGTTCATAAAATAGAAAAAAAAATTACAATTTAATGGAGAAGGAGAATATGGAGTTACGGTAATTAGTGCTGATTGGAGTAAACTACGGGGTGTTATTAAGGGGTTCAACAAAAGGAACATTTAACCACTTCAGCCAAATGACTGGGCCACTTTTTGCGATTCGGCACTGCGTCGCTTTAACTGACAATTGCGCGGTCGTGCGACGTGGCTCCCAAACAAAATTGTCATTTTTTTTTCCCCCCACAAATAGAACTTTCTTTTGGTGGTATTTGATCACCTCTGCGTTTTTTATTTTTGCGCTATAAGCAAAAATAGAGCGTCAATTTTGAAAAAAAGCTATATTTTTTGCTATAATAAATATCCCCAAAAAAATATATAATTTTTTTTTTTCTCAGTTTAGGCCGATACGTATTCTTCTATATATTTTTGGTAAAAAAATTGCAATAAGCGCTTGATTGGTTTGTGCAAAAGTTATAGCGTCTACAAACTAGGGGATAGTTTTATGGCATTTTTTAATTTATTTTTCTACTAGTAATGGCGATTTTTATCGTGACAGCGACATTATAGCAGACACATCAGACTCTTTTGACGCCATTTTGGGACCACACATGTATACAGCGATCAGTGCTATAAAAATGCACAGATTACTGTATAAATGTGACTTCCAGGGAAGGGGTTAACCACTAGGGGGCGAGGAAGGGGTTAAGTGTGTCCTAGGGAGTCATTCTAACTGTGACACGACACTGATTACTCCTCCCGATGAGAGGGAGCAGACGATCAGTGTCCTGTCACTAGGCAGAACAGGGAGGTGCCTTGTTTACACAGGCATCCCCCCGTTCTGCAGCTCCGTGACACTATTGCGGGACACCGGCGGACATCGAGTCCGCGGGTCCCACGGGCACGGTCACGGAGCTCGCCACCAGCGGCAAATTTAAAGGGACGTTCCTGTACGCCCATTTGCCTGTCCGTGCCATTCTGCCGACGTATGTGTGTGTGCAGCGGTTGGCAAGTGATTAGTAAGAAAAAATAAGTTACAAATGATACAATGTTTCAATGTAACTTTCTGTATTCCCTGAGCAATGTTGTTGATAAAAATTGCCAGACTGCTTTTTTTTTTTTTTTCGACCGCTCCCGCTGCTGACCTCTGTGTACTTGGCAATGCAGCTGTGATTAATCAGAGCTGAATTGCCGGGTACTGGGACAGGGAACGATCCTGGCAGAAGGACTTGATGTACTAGACCCGCCCTGTGTACAATGATTACATGTTTTTGGGCGTGTCTAGAATGCCCAGAGTGCGCAACTGGTTAAAGGACTGTATCTTTAAGGCCCCGTTCACACCTATGCGAATTGGTTGTGGATTAAACCGCATTCAATTCCCATAACATTATAAAATACATTGATTTTAATGAGGCTGGTTCACATATGTGCGATGCATTCACACTGCGCATTGCCCAAAAAATGTGTGCGTTTTCTAGGCATTGCGGTGCGGCTTAGGTGCGAATTCAGGCCCATTATCTTCTATGGGCCTGTATCTGATTCGCAGATGTGTTCAGTTCTCATCAGGATTTCTCTCCTTCACCTCACTACACTTCCCCCCTCCCCCTCCTCTCTCCCAGGTCACCAAATTCGCAGCTAAAATGAAGATGATCTGCTGAACAGTTCTCTTATCTTTTTGCAGAGATAAGAGAGCTGGAATTCGCACCGCCCAAGTGTGAACCCAGCCTAAAGGGGGTTATAAAGGTTCATTTTTTATTTTCTACATAGGTTCCTTTAAGCTAGTGCATTGTTGGTTCACTTACCTTTTCCTTCAATTTCCCTTCTAAATGTTTTTTTTCTTTGTCTTAATTTCTCACTTCCTGTTCCTCCTCAGCAAGTTTGCCCCCCTCATCCGAGCCGTTCTGGCGTCTCCCCGCAGGGATGTTGTCCCAATGGAGGGGGCTAGAACGCTGACTAACCCCCAGCCAGAACGGCTCGGATGATGGGGGCAAGCTTACAGAAAGTGAGAAATTCAGACAAAGAAAAAAAAAACATTTAGAAGGGAAATCGAAGGAAAAGGTAAGTGAACCAACAATGCACTAGCTTAAAGGGACCTATTTAGAAAATAAAAAACGAACCTTTACAACCCCTTATTTGCTTTTCTGTTTTGGCCAACTGGGCACTGAGCCAGGCCTACATTCTTCCTTTCTCTCGTTCCTGATTTCACTTTCTCTACTGGTCCTCAGAGAATTCTCATACTCCTTTAAATGTTTGTACTCATTGCCATCCTTTACAGCCATCAAGAAATGATTAGATACGCTACTTTTTACGTTCTTTAGATTGTTGTAATGCAGGGTCTCTTTCAGGAAAAACTTGACTAGTGGGGCCTGAAAGTGCTCATACCCCAACAACGCCAAACACTTTAGGATCCGGGTGATACGCAGGTTGTTGTGAGTGTAACTGGGAAAAGAGAACACATACAGTTATTTTTTTTATCAGTGGTAACATTAAAATTATTTCTTATTTGGTTTATGACAATCTGGCATGTATGCCAATTTTTCCTGCGGGCACAATAATTTTGTTTAATTTGGCTGCTGTGGTAATTGCCAAGGTGGGGGGGGTGTTCCATCAGTGCTTTCTGCATAAAGTACAAAAATAACAATGATCTAACTTGCAGGTAGTGACACCTTTTTATTGTGAGTTTGTAGGAGGGGTAGAGACAAACTGAAGTTAATTACTATCGGCAGGGGAGTCTCCAAGAGATGTTCGAGACCAGAAGGTCATTCAAACCACAAGTTTCCTTACAAAGCTAAAGTTAAAATTTGCAGCTGTAGTTAGCCTTTAAAGAAAAACTGACATGAGAGAGGACTGACATTTTTTTACTAGCTTTCTGAAAATTCTAGAGGCCTGACTGTTCTGACCCTCTGGCCTCAATGCTGTTTTTTTTTAAAGTGGAAGTAAACCCTCCTATCATTTTCAGGCAAGGAAGCTGCCATCTTGGCCTCTGTTTAATCTTCAACTGCCATGATGCTGCACATGTGATCAGTTAGGACACCAGCCATTGGATGGTTTGACAGTTTGGTTGAGAGCACAACCATCGTGACAGTTGGCATTCCCGGCATGCCGGGAATGTAACTGCTTTTTGAAACTGGTAAATCGATGGGTTTACTTCCGCTTTAAATGACCGAGAACATGTACAGTATGCACATAGGCATTTCTGTCTCCTATTTTCCTGACCAGCACACTTGTTCTTGGTTAGTGACTAAGCAAGTAAAGAAGGCAGTGGGGGTTATTTACTAAACCTGGAGAGTGCAAAATCAGGCTCACTTCTGCATAGAAACCAATCCGCTTCTAACCTCAGCTTGTTCAATTAAGCTTTGGCAATAAAACCTGGAAGCCGATTGGTTTCTATGCAAAAGTGAGCTTGATTTTGCACACTTCAGCTGTCATAAATATACCCTCGCTGCCTAACAGTCATGCCTTCTTTACCTTAAAATGTAATTCCTAAGTGATATTTTAGTTATAGTGGAGTGCAGTGGGCTGACTCAGTGCTAGCTTTGTATGTGTTTCGGATTCTCCTACAGTCAGCTCTCCCTGACAAAATTCGCTCCCCTGTCCACTATGGAATTTTGGATGTTCCTGACCACCTTTTTCTCTCCCAGCTTCTCCTGTTAAATTATGCATGCATTAGAAAAAAAATCCAACAGGGATAGTGGAAACCCCTGACAATGGCCTCAGCAGTTATGGAAAGCAAGGAACTTGGCACAAACCAATAGGGTCCCCAAGACAGAAAACTGGATTTCTTCATGTCACCAAGATCTCACTAGGACTCATGCAGCTGTGCTCTCTCCTCAGAGTTTATGGGAATTCCAATAGGGCCTGTCCTATGTGAACAGCAGATCATCCACAGCTTCTCTTGAGGGAACTTCTGATTTCCCAATACAAAGGCCTCCATGGGGGAAAATTTAATTCCAGGTTCTCTGCTTCTCCAGTGCTCCCAACCAGCACTGCAAGCTTGATCTCCTTGTGGCCTTACTCGACTCCCTTCAGCTTCTGAAGTAACTATATTACCTGAAGACTAGGTATTCATTTGTGGTAATCTGACTTTCTGTTGGTGGTGGTTAGGCTTGTTCAGTTTGTTTCGTAACGAATCGAAATTCGTCCGAATTTAGCAACTTTCGGACGTTCGGAAGCATTCGAATTTCCGAACAAAGCAATTACGAATAAAACCGAATCCGAAATAAATTATATCGCAAATAGCGAATGCCCCGAATGTCTTCGGCATAATTCATTATGAAAAAAGTTACGAATGTACGAATCCATTCGAAGCACAATAATGCCGCGTACACACGACCGCTTTTAGTGTCATTGAAAAAAACTGTGTTTTTCTCTACGTGACTTTCTCAAGCCTGCCTTGCCTACACACTATCGTGAAAAAAAATGCTAGAGCAAAGCGCGGTGACGTACAACACGACGGCACTATATATGTGTCCAGAATCAACGAAAAACAATGTACTCTACTGAAAGTACGGATTATAAATCAACTAAAAATAAGGCTTACATTAATACGAATCATTCCGATTCAACGAAAAATGAATTGGTCCGAACACGAAAAATCCCGTCTAGCAAAATTACGAACGATTACGAATCAACAGGACCGAAAAGAAACGAACCGAAACTAAACAAATTTTTCCGTTGTGCACAAGAAACAAACCGAAACTAAACAAATTTTTCCGTCGTGCACAAGTCTAGTGGTGGTTACATTTGTTCTTTATGGTCTCACTTTATGTAAGAATGTAGCCACCCTATCTTGCTTCTTTTTCAAGATGGACTAGGGACCATGGTCCCTAGTCTATCTCTGGAGCAAGCAACAGAGGGTGGTTACACTCCTGAACACAGTGGGGCCATGGAAAGTGAACCCAGCCACCCTCTAACAGGAACTCAGATCACAGCAGCAAAAACAAAGGAATTTGGCGATTTGAGGCAGGCTGAGAGCTACAGTATATAATGTACATTTTTAAATTCAGACTACATGAATATAATTATTTTCTTTTTAAACTAGAGTTAAGTGTCACTTAATGGTGGCCTCTCATTCATTGCCTATTTTAGGAGAGAACAAGAACATCACCATTTACCCACTTGGTCTCCAGTTTAGTACACCACACCGCATACCAACATTTTCTCTCTTGACTGCTGAAATCCATTAATCAGAGACAGAAGACTATGCAGCAGGTAACTCCTTATGGAAGAATAATGCTATCCCTTTAAAGGCTCTTTAAAATTGCTACTAACTTGTTCAGGTTTTCGAATCTCTCCGAGTAATTACTGTTACGTGCAACACTTCCAGTCATTTTGTTTTGGAGTTTAATCCCGTAGAAGCCCAGCATCAGTTCATAAGCTCTTAGAAATCTGTTCATGACTGCTGTATCTTCTTTCATCGCCTAGAGGTGTAGTAATATATGTAAGGGGCGTGGTCGAAAAGACAGCTCAGATTTGGTCTATACATTCCCTAAAACACATATGCTACTGTAGCGCCCTGCTCCTGTTGACCAGGCGCTCGCATGTAAATTTAGTGGGTTATCTGTTCTGTATATAGTTCAGATTTAATATTATGGCTAAATTAGCCTCTGCTCCAGCATTGGCTGTGTTGTGTGCAGTTCCACACTGTTGCCTGTAGGTGTCGTTGTCACCACCGGCCAGTGATGGAAGGACGACAGGCTAAGGTGTTTTGGGTGTCTCTTTCTACAGAAGCAGCCCAGTGGGAGTGGTCTCCCCGCTGTGCATTCTGGGAGAGGATACTTAAGGGGCAGACGCCATCTTTTCGCTCTCACCTTATGGCCTGCCTGGCCTAAGGTATGTGACAACTCCTCTTCTGGCCTCGGGGCCCTGCTGGCCCGAGGCTCCGTGACTGCAAGTAGGCCCAGAAGCTTTCTGGGGCCTGCAGGTTCAGAGGTGGTGCTGTCTGTCCTGCGGGAAGAAGCCGAGCAATCGAAAGATCTGGGGGAGGACTTGTCTTGGAGAAAAGCGAGCGCAATGCTGGTATCTCAAGAAGTGCCTGGTGACTCAATTGGAGGATGCATCCTAACCAATCTACCTCACAGTACTGCCAGATGGCTTAAAGGAACTTTGGTGCTGTGTTCGCTATTAATATCCTGTGGCAGAGGATTGTTCAACTGATACCGAATCCTGTGGCAGAGGATTGTTCAACAGTTATTGTTCTCATCAAATCTGTGGCAGAGACTTTTCGTCCGTGCATCATTCCGGCTGCTAGGTCGGTGAGAGAGGCCTATCCGGGTGAGCAAGATCCGTTGACTGAAGTGTACTTGTCTCCGGGATCTCAAAGTTCCTCAGTGATCTGCACCAGGTATCTGAACCTTCCGCTAACCCTCCATCGCTCAAGTTGTTCAATAAAAAGCATTGGAAATAGAACTAAGTGACTGTGCATACATCTGTGGGCGCAAAGCCCAGTATAGACTCTAAGATTCTAACCTGGTGAACTGTGTTTAGGGGTAACGTCAAAGACCCAAAAATATAACCAGCAGCTCCTACGGGGTTAGTGCTACACTACTATCTGTACAATGTCCTTTAGATGTACCAACAACTAATGTAGTGCGTTGGTCTACCTCATTGATTATAAATTGAATGGTAAATCTAGAGGAGATTGTACTCGGATTATACAATTTTGGTTTTTAACATACTGTATGTCAGCAGCTTTGAAGCTCAACCCTTTTTTATTTTTTTTGACCCCCTCACCCCTTTCCTTACCTAAAAACCCTCTGATGTTTTTTTTTTTTTTTTAGAGTCCCATACTTACATACTTACCTTTCATCCTGCAGTCTTCAGGCTGGTCAGAAGAAGTTCTACCTCTTCTCCAGTGGTGGTGGCGGCTGTGGATGGTCCTTACTGCTGGAGGTGCGGCACTCCCCTAATGATACGTGAGCTGTCCATAAGTACTATGTAGTCCCTGCCGAAGTGATGACCAGACTTGCATAACGTGGGTTGGATGACTTTGAGCAATAATTCCACTTGGAAGTGAGGAGGTAGGTATTGCAAGCCTAATTGATTTTCTGTTTTGAAAAATGCTGTAATATTTATGGACAAGGTGATGTTGGGCTTTAAAACACCCTCAAACATGAGACGATAGCTTCCCAATGCAACCATTTTACTTGACTCTGCGAAACGTTCATGTCTTGGGGTGGTCTCTGAACTTGCTGGCTGATTATGACCAGTGGAACCAGTGATTGGAGAGATTAGAAAACTTGTCAGGGAAAAATCTAGCTTTGAGCTGCTGACCTGTTAAAAGTATGCCGATAGGGAGTTGGAGGGTTTCATCTGATTTCTCTGGCTGCATGCTTTTCTCAGGTCAGAGTGGAGATGTGAGGAGTCCACTGCTGACTTAATCTGGCCATACACTAGTAGGTTTCTGTTTGAAATTTTTCGTTTAACCACTTCAATACTGAGCACTTTCACCCCCTTTCTGCTCAGGTCAATTTTCAGCTTTCAGCGCTGTCGCACTTTGAATGACAAATGTGCAGTTATGCAACACTGTACCCATATTAATGGTATAATTTATTTTAAACAGAGCTTTCTTTTGGTGGTATTTAATTCCCAATGTGTTTATTTATTTTTTTCTAAACATTTTTTTTCGCTTCTGTTATAAAATTTTGCAAAAAAGTAATTTTTTCTTGTTCACTGATGTGCACAGATGGGTAATGTTAGGCTGCACTGTTTAGGGCACTGATGATCAGTGCCCTTCTTATGAGTGTAAACGATTAGCTGACAGGCTTTTCGGTTAATGGCTCTCTTTTTCTCCCACAGACACAGCGATTGGACACCGCTGATCGCATGGCAAAGGGCCACTGTGATTGGCCCTTTACCCTGATCTGTGATCAGCTGTGTCCAAAGGACATAGCGGTAACAGAGTGTGCCCAATGCGTGCCGCAGGAGGCGCGGCTTTGGAAGAATGTCTAGAACTGGACGACGGTGTTGTAGCTGTGTCTTGGCTATAGCACGGTTGGGAAGTGGTTAAAAACAGTCTGTTTGATTGTGTAATGGTTAGTGGGGTCAGATCGACATTCATTTTTTACCACAATGACAAGAAAAATTCAAAGAACAGAATGGAAATTTTTTTCTCGAACAAAGAAATTTCTAACAGTGTATGTGGTTTTCATTCGGAGAAGTCCATTCAATCCAAAATCAATCGTTAAATACAAACAAAATTTTGAAGTACCTTTGAACAACAAGTCATTGAATGTACTGAGAATTTTCATACAAATGTTTGTAAATCTGCTAGTGCATGGTCAGTTGTCAATGATTTAGGATTGTCATCTTGCTCCTGATATTTTACCTATAGGTAAAGCTAGGTGGGCTGAATCAGCCCCTAGCTTCTTATGTTTTTATCTCCCTGCCCTATTTATTGACTGTCCACCTGAGAGTTCCCACTCACCATTCAGTGTTCCAGTTCCTTCTGGTACATTCTCCATAATAGAAAATAAATAGAAAATAAAAAAAGTGGGAGCTCCATATAATAGATACAGTTGGTGTGCCGACTTAGGAACTCAGAGATATCACCAACAAAGAGACACAACAACCTTATAATTGGCTTAACTCCCCAACATCTACCAGAATCTAAAATATCACTTTTGAGTAGACTGACCCTAAACAATAGAATAAATCGATTACAGATGCCCTTAGGTGGTAATCAGCACCTTTAGTAGACCTAGAGTTGCCACCTCATCCCTTTAAACCCGAACACATATTGATTAGACAGGTTCTGTGGCTGATTAAGGTGGTAATTAAACTCACTTGGTGCCTTACCTGCAATAAATTAGCCTCAGAACCTGTGTAATTCATATGTGTTCGGGTTTAAAGGGATGAGGTGGCAACCCTAAGTAGACCGTGTGCCGCATCCTATTGGTAATTGGATAATTGATTGTGTGGAAGAAATGGACTTTATAGGCACGTAATTATAAAAGTAACAAATTTTAATATTTCACCTGAATACATTAAATTACATAATTGTATCTACTGGTAGAATACAAATGTAGCGACCTCACCCCTCTCTCCCCTTCTTATTCTCGGCTTGGCTTTCTTTGTCTAGGGGTGTTAGTGCTGGGGAGAGGGATGAGATACACTACGGCCCATGTCCACGATAGTGACGAGGTGAAGGCCAGAAAGATCGGGCTTTGTGTAGATGTCCTAGAGTCAAGTCCTGTACTTCGTCCCTGACTCCTTTGCTCCTAGTAACCAGAGTTCCACACAGTGAATAGGTCCAACACAGTTTTATTATTCTCAGCGAATAAACACACAGCACGGTTAAGTTGGATTCTTTTGCAACAACTTAGTCTTAATGGGAATAGGTCGAGGCACAATCCTTTCCCTTCTCTTGCCAACCACTGTGGTATCACCAGTGGCGAATCGTCACTGCCACTGACTATGTGAAGTAGAACGTGAATTACCTTCGCTAGCAAGGCCCCTGTCAGGGGAAGGATATCCGTCAAAGGGAGATACCGGAGGCCTCTCTGTCACCAGCGATGCTGCGTCGGACTCTCCAGAGAAGTTCTGCACACCAGACCTCACAAACTCAGACACGGGCACCCAAGGAGTTAGGCCCCCCTCGGATTCCTCCACCCTCGCGGAACTCAGTCAAAGGTACTGAGCCCCAGGCATCCGCCATAGTACCTCACCCCAGGCTAAAGGTGCCTGAGATGGACTCCATCTCCGCTCCGGCCAGGTCAAGGGCACCTGGGCCCGGAGCACCGGAACGCCAGCACCCAAGCTGAAGGTGCCTGGGTGCGGCCGCGTCCTCCGACTTCAACTCTGAACCCCGTGGTCAGGGCATCCGCCCCTTTTATCTCCTCTCCCTTCGCGCCACAGCAGGTTCCCCGCCCCGCTGTACCAGCTCCAGGGGAGGACAAAAAGGCACAGTCCTGCGGTGTGAGTTCACCTCCGGCCCCCGGCAATCAGTGCATCTGGGTTACACTACCACCCAGATGCTTCCCCTAAATTCAAATACCCGCTACACAAAATAATATATATATAAAAAACACAGATCATGTGGAAAATTCCAGGGAGGATATCTCAAAATAATAAATTCCTGCAGTGATGTCGGCAAGACAAATACCACGCTGAATAGAGATAGCTGCTTGGATTGGGGTCCACGAGATGCTGATAGACTTAAAAACTGAGCTCTACATGTTTTGCGATATCAGTGTCATCGCTTCTTCAGAAGCTTCTGGGTTGTAAAGAAAATATATTTATTAGATAATCAAATAATCAAAATGTATTGTAATGGACATATTCAGAGGAAACATATATAAAACACTCACCACTGAAAGTGGTGTAGGTTGAGAAAATAATTGGACTGTCAGCCCTTTCTAGCTCTGCGGCAAAGGCACATGGAAGGATGGTGGCCCCAGATGGATATCGGGCTGGACCCCCCCGAACCCCACAAGGCACAAGGTGCAGACTACGCGACCAGTGTGGAAGAGTATGGAGATGCACACGGTAACTATAGTAGAAAAGATATAATCGTACAACAAATGCGAAAGATTGCATCATTGGTCTATTGTGTCAAAAAGAAGAAAAGGCTGCTCAGCCAAAATATAAAGTTTAAAACCTACTTCTGAATCGTGTCAACCGAGGATAGGGGGTCTTTTAACCATGGGCTGGATGTGGTATAAGGGACTTGGGTACAGAAAACTGGAAAGAAAAGTTAACAATTAATACTAAATTGTTGGGTCTTGATAACCTAGTAATAGATAACCTATCAACTTTGGATAGGGCTTGGGAAAAACCTTTATGCAGCTATAATTGACATACCTTGAGGTAATATAGTGGCCAGAATGTTTTGAGCCTCTGGACTGAACAGCAAAATAATGCGTAATAAAATAACACTGGCAACTTGCTTGTATATAGTCAGGGTGTATAGTGTTGCTCCCACTAGAAAGTTAAAGTCACATTGGAGATCAATGGGCCACAGGCGTAAAGGAATAATGGAATGATAATAAGGAAATAACACAATATGAGAGAATACCAGCTATATCTCAAACTGGTGAGATTATATAAGACAACATTTTACAGTGTATATATACCTTATTGCCTAGTGGCAGACAGCCGAAAGCCACACTACCAGCCTGGGCTTGCTCTTTGAGAAGCAAGTAGTGTAAAGCAATCTGATGGAGAGAGGAATAGAGACAGCATAAGGGTTCCAGCATGGGAGTGAGGTACAGAAATTTGCTGAGGACCGTCCCTGACGGTGTACATACCCGAGAGGTTCCAAAGGACATCCACATCCAGCCTATGTATTTCGTCCGCCAAGTCGGTGGGGTGACTGCACTCCTCAACAACCAGCTGAGGAGTGAAGGAAGTCGCCCCGCTATATGTGCATCTCGCTCGGAGTGACGTCGGAATTGCGTCCGACGTCACGCGAGCTTATGCACCACCACGAGCATCGGCCGACGCATGCGCACAAGGGTTGCGACGGTCCGAATGCTATGGGCGAAAGTGCTGCTTGAGATGTAGATGGTGAGTGTTATCTATTACTAGGTTATCAAGACCCAACAATTTAGTATTAATTGTTAACTTTTCTTTCCAGTTTTCTGTACCCAAGTCCCTTATACCACATCCAGCCCATGGTTAAAAGACCCCCTATCCTCGGTTGACACGATTCAGAAGTAGGTTTTAAACTTTATATTTTGGCTGAGCTGCCTTTTCTTCTTTTTGACACATGAATAGACCAATGATGCATTCTTTTGCATATCTTTTCTACTATAGTTACCGTGTGCATCTCCATACTCTTCCACACTGGTCGCGTAGTCTGCACCTTGTGCCTTGTGGGGTTCGGGGGGGGGTCCAGCCCCGATATCCATTTGGGGCCACCATCCTTCCATGTGCCGTTGCCGCAGAGCTAGGAAGGACTGACAGTCCAATTATTTTCTCAACCTACACCACTTTCAGTGGTGAGTGTTTTATATATGTTTGCTCTGAATATGTCCATTACAATACATTTTGATTATTTGATTATCTAATAAATATATTTTCTTTACAACCCAGAAGCTCCTGAAGAAGCGATGACACTGATATTGCGAAACATGTAGAGCTCAGTTTTTAAGTCTATCAGCATCTCGTGGACCCCAATCCAAAGAGCTATCTCTATTCAGCGTGGTATTTGTCTTGCCGACATCACTGCAGGAATTTATTATTTTGAGATATCCTCCCTGGAATTTTCCACATGATCTGTGTTTTTTTCTATATATTCTTTTGTATTCTACCAGTAGATACAATTATGTAATTTAATTTATTCTGGTGAAAAATTAAAATTTGACCCTAAACAATATAAAAAAAAAAAAAATGTTCTCTTATTTTACAATTTAAGGTATTTGGGGTAAGAAAAGGTCTCAAATATGCATCTGTTATGTACAGTATACACATGTTAGTGTCCTATGATCCTACAGAACAGTATATACAATCCAGAGTGTCAAGATCTAAGGAATGCACATTCCACTAGAGTACTGTACCTCAATCTCATGATCTGTCAGCGGTTTGGCTTTTGGATTTTTCCCATGTTTTTGCAATGGAAACAGCCTGCGGTGAAACAGGCATTAAACAAGTTTACAAAATCAATTACCTTTGTAAGAAGAATCTATTAATATAATTTACAGACTGTACATATTTCTGGAATTTACTCTTGCAACACATGAACTGAGATGTCTGAAATGTATTTAAAGGGGATCCAAAGCCAAAACTTTTTGTAGAGTAGAGAAGCGCTAGAACCTCTGTCAGGATCATATTGCTGTTTGTGTCACCAAGGGTATATATACACAC
Organism: Rana muscosa; assembly: GCA_029206835.1. Taxonomy (NCBI): domain Eukaryota; kingdom Metazoa; phylum Chordata; class Amphibia; order Anura; family Ranidae; genus Rana; species Rana muscosa. The sequence continues at coordinate 257,403,923 of CM055125.1, read as the reverse complement.
TATTGTGGTCAGGCCATAACTTTGCCAAAACCCTTGCACAGAGCAGGTAAGTAAAACATCTTTGTTATTTTAAAGGAAAAAATAAACAAACCTTTACAATCACTTTAAAGCGGAGGTTCCGCGGTCCATACTTTTTTTTTTTTTTTATGTCTACTACATGTGGTTACAGATGACTAATAAGTACTCACTTGTCCTGTGCTTTCAATCGTCCCACGTCCGTTTTCGGTAAAAAGAAAGATTTATAAAAAGTGTTCCTGTCTTTTCCATTTTGCTTGTGGGCATCGTGAAGCCCACAAGCACAGACTTCCGCCAGACTTCCGGGTAGTGGTGAATGCGCGTATGACGGGGTATATGAGTCACGTGATTTCGCTGGACGGCGTCTCCTGGGAAGCATGACACTTTGCTCCCAGGAGACATTGCGCCGACATCCCAGCACACTTAGCGCCGCCGGGGAAACAGAAAGACCCGCCTACTCCCGCGGGAGGAAGACCAGGAAGTGGAACGGAACACAGCTGCTTATCTACAATTAGAGCCTCCGAAATTAAAAAAGGTAAGTGACATACTAATGTAAATAGTGTTAAGATATTGGGAATATAAAGTTTCTATGTAAGGTGAACCTCCGCTTTAAAGATCAAGGCCCCCTTCACACTGGAGCGGTTTGCAGGCGCTATGCAGAGGCGCATTGCCGGTGGTATTAACCCCTTTTTCGGCCGCTAGCGGGGGTTAAAACCACACCGCTAGCGGCCGAATACCGCCGCAATTCCGACGGTATAGCGCCACCACACCTCCTGCCCCAGTGTGAAAGGGGCCTAAGCCTTTTTCTGACACTTGCTTACAAGTTAAAATCAGTATTTTCTGGTAGAAAATTATCCAGGACTCCCAAACATTTTATATATATATATATATATATATATATATATATATATATATAGTGACAGTAGGAGCTACTGTCACGGTAAAATGGACAGTTTGCTGGGCACAGGGTATGCACATTTACGAGGTGCCAGACTACAGAGCATAGATGTGGACTGGTGAACACTGCTTTTGCAGCTTTCTCCAGGTTTTGGTATTTTGTCATGGGGCTCTGTAGTGTGGAGATTCTACAGTGTCTTGGGTGGGACGGGATCTCCAACCCTGTGTCCAGATTTTGTGGATGACCAGCAGGGTGTGTGCTCAGGTGAGCACGGCCCTTATGAGTGTAGGGGAAGACCTCATGGCTCCCAGTTGGAGACTGCTCCACACCCAGTTACCTGCTACAGGATATGGTAAGACTGTTGCAGTTTGTGGGACTGATCCCAGTGAAGCCATCCACATTGAGGAATCCTGTGGTCTGTGTGACCAGGATAAAGAATAGAGGTACTGGTAAATAGAGCCATGTGGCCACAACTTTTCTGTTGTGTTTATTTGCTGGAGAAGAACCCCTGCGTGGGAAACCTTTATGTTACGGACTTTTATTTGTCTTTTGCCTGGTTGCACTTCCACACACAGCCACAGTCCCTGACATGAACTCACTGTGGAGCAAGGACCCGGATTCCACCGTCTTGTGCCCGCATTCTCCACAATGTGGTCATCCACAAAAGCTGGACACAGGTTTGGAGATCCCGTCCCACCCAAGACACTGTAGAATCTCCACACTACAGAGCCCCATGATGAAATACCAAAACCTGGAGAAAGCTGCAAAAGCAGTCTTCTCCAGTCCACATCTATGCTCTGTAGTCTTGCACCTCGCAAATGTGCATACCCTGTACCCAGCAAACTGTCCATTTTACCGTGACAGTAGCTCCTACTATCACTACATATATATATATATATATATATATATATATATATATATATATATATGTACATATGTTTTTTTTGCAAAGACCCTAGAGAATAAAATGGTGGTCGTTGCAATATTTTATGGCACACTGTATTTGCACAGCGGTTATTCAAACGCAATTTTTTGGGGGGAAAAAATTCACTTCAATAAATAAAAAAAAACAAATGTTTTCCAAAATCGTGCAGCTCTAATTTACAGTGCCTTGAAAAAGTATTCATACCCCTTGAAATTTTCCACAACCAAAAACTTAAATGTATTTTATGTGATAGACCAACACAAAGTGGCACATAATTGTGAAGTGGAAGGAAAAAGTTGCTTTCCAAATTTTTTACCAATAAATATGTGAAAAGTGTGGTGTGCATTTGTATTCAGCACCCCGAGTCAAAACTTTGTAGAACCAACTTTTGCTGCAAATACAGGCGCAAGTCTTTTTGGGTATGTGTCTACCAGCTTTGCACATCTAAAGAGTGACATTTTTGCCAATTCGTCTTTGCAAAATGGCTCAAGCTCTGTCAGATTGGATGGAGAGCGTCTGTGACCAGCAATTTTCAAGTCTTGCCACAGATTCTAAATTGGATTTAGGTATAGACTTTGGGCCATTCTAACACGTGAATATGCTTTGATCCAAACCATTCCATTGTAGCTCTGGCTGTATGTTTAGGGTCGTTGTCCTGCAGCAAGGTAAACCTCCACCCCAGTCTCAGGTCTTTTGCAGACTCTAACAGGATTTCTTCTAAGATTGCTCTGTAATTGGCTCCATCCATCTTCCCTTCAACTCTGACCGGCTTCTCTGTCCCTACTGAAGAAAAGCATCCCCACAACATGATGCTGCCACCACCATGTTTCACGGTGGGGATGGTGTATTCAGGGTGATGTGCAGTGTTGGTTTTCTGCCACACATAGCGTTTTGCTTTTAGGCCAAAATGTTCAATTTTGGTCTCATCTGACCAGAGCACCTTCTTCCAGATGTTTGCTGTGTCCCCCACATGGCTTCTCGCAAACAGGACTTCTTATGGCTTTATTGTAACAATGGCTTTCTTCTTGCCAATCTTCCATAAAGACCAGATTTGTGTTGCTCACGACTAATACTATGGACAGAATCTCCCACCTGAGCTGTGGATCTCTGCAGCTTCTCCAGAGTTACCATGGGTCTCTTGGCTGCTTCTCTGATGAATGCTCTCCTTGCCAGGCCTGTCAGTTTAGGTGGACGGCCATGTCTTGGTAGGTTTGCAGTTTTGCCATATTTTTTCTATTTTCGGATGATGGATTGAACAGTGCTCTGTGAGATGTTCAAAGCTTGGGATATTTTTTCATAACCTAACCCTGCTTTAAACTCCACAACTTTATCCCTGACCTGTCTGGTATGTTCCTTGGCCTTTATGATGCTGTTTGTTTACTAAGGTTCTCTAACAAACCTCTGGGGGCTTCATGGAACAGCTGTATTCATACTGAGATTAAATTACACACAGGTGGACTCTATTAATTAGGTGACTTCTGAAGGCAGATGGTTGCACTAGATTTTAGTTAGGGGTATTGGAGTTAAGGGGGCTGAATACAAATGCACGCCACACTTTTCAGATATTTATTTCTAAAAAACTTTGAAGACAATTTATCATTTTCCTTCCACTTCACAATTATGTGGCACTTTGTGCTGGTCTATCACAGAGATCTCCAAACTACGGCCCTCCAGCTGTTGTGGAACTACACCTCTCATGAGGCATTGTAAAACTGAAATTCACAGAAATGACTAGGCATGATGGGAATTGTAGTTCCTGAACAACTGGAGGGCCATAGTTTGGAGACCCCTGGTCTCTATCACATAAAATCCCAATAAAATACATTGGTTGTAACATGACAAAATTTGGAAAATTTCAAGGGGTATGAATACTTTTTCAAGGCATGGTTTATGCAATATTTAATATATACATGAACTGTATTTTATTTATTTTAGTTCTGTGCATAAGCTATAAGTGAATAACTCTTGCAGGAGACAACAGATAGGAGGTAAATATTGCAGCAAGAGCTGCTTTTTATATTTCTTACAATGTTGGGTGACTTATTTTTAAAAGGTGGAATTGCACTTTAAAGTACAAGTAAATTATTGAAAAAAATTTTTTATTGCTGACAGGTAAGCTTTTTTTTTTTTTTTTAGGACAGAAGAGACTTTGCTGCATCTTCTGTCACAGATGCTTCTACCAGATTGTCAGGCCAAAAACCCTAAACTCAGAAGAAAACTGAAAGACGATGAAGGGGAGCACTGACATTGTGGTGCTGGAAGGGACTACTTTGTTAGGTCTGCCATTATATACTAATATGCTGTGTATGCTTGCACATCATGCTAAAAAACCTGAGGGCCCAAATTTTCTAATTTTAGTTTGGTGGTTTACTTCCGCTTTAAGTAATAAATGATAAAACTCACCATTGAATATAGGAATGATTCACCTCCAGCCTTTTATAATCATCTTTCCATTTAGTAAGAAGTTCCTCTATATATATGCCTATAAAAGAAGAAAAAATTCACATTGTTCATACAACCACAAAAACCCAAAGGAAACCAAGGGTAACACTGAAATCACTGTGGCCTGTAACAACCAGTTATCTACTTGCCTTCATTAGCTTAAAGAGGATCTGCACCTGCCACCAATGTTTATTTTGTTTCAATCCCCCCCCCCCCCCCTCACCCAACAGGGGAAGTTTCGCTTTAAGGCCTCTTCCCTGACTCCTGTTTGTGAAACTGAGCTTTTGGGGAGGAGGGGGGAGCGGGTACCTGATTTTGACAGGTACCCGCTCCCACTTCCGTTCTGGTTGCTTTAGGGGATCGGAAGCGGAAGTTCCCCTCCCTCCCGAAGTCTTCTGGGACACATGACGGGTCCCAGAAGAATTTGGGACCAGTCACAGAGTGCAGCGCCACTCACCCATACGCAGTGGGCACCCAGCTGTGAAGCCGCAAGCTGTCACAGCCGGGTCCCCATAGTAAAGATGCTGGCGCCGCTGAGGGAGGACACAGGGTGAAAAAGGCTGGGGTGAGTGCAACACTGGATTGTGGGACAGGTGAGTGGCTGTTTATTAAAAGTCAGCAACTTCACTTTTTGTAGCTGCTGACTTTTAATAAACAAAAAATTACTTGAACTCCGCTTTAAAGGGGATGTAAACCCTCATGTTTTGTCACCCTAATGCATCCTATGCATTAAGGTGAAAAAACTTCTGACAGCCCCCCAGCCCCCCAGCCCCCCCCCCCTTTACCTCGTATTTACTTCGGCGGAGACGTGCTCTCCCTCTCTGCACGGGGTCCCGGCTCTTGATTGGGTAGATTGATAGCAGCGCAGCCATTGGCTCCCGCTGCTGTCAATCAAATCCAATGACACGGGCACCGGGGGGCGGGGCCGAGTCTGGCATTCGTGTCTATGGACGCAAATGCTGGACTCGGGAGCGTGCCGCAAGGTAACCCCCCGGGAGAGCGCTTCTCCTAGGGGGTTATCTGATGCAAGGAGGAGCCGCCAAGGGACCCTAGAATAGGACGATCAGGGCCACTCTGTGAAAAACAAGCTGCACAGAGAGTGTAAGTATGACATGTTTGTAAACCTTTGTGTTTTTTTTAAAATAACAATCACTTTAAGGTGGTATCTGCAGAATTCAGATACTCGCCCATCCAGCGGATCCAGCAATGTCACACTGAGATCCTCTTATGCCTGGCCGCAGCTCTTTACCGCTCCGCCATTTTCTTTATGACGTCATCAAGAGGCCCACCGGCACTTCCTGGTTCAGTAGGTGGGCCTCCCAATGACGCTCCTCCTTTTATGAATAGAAGGCTATGCCTCTTGGGATAAGTCCGCTGTAACCTGCACTAGAAAATTAGAGCTAGTAGGGAAATGGTTTGTTGAGCACATCCATTCAGCTTTTCTATGCTCTTCTATTCAATAGTTTTATATAAATGGCTGTGGCTATAATAAATCTGAACTCAGAGCATTAATCCCCCCCCCCCCCCCAACTATTTTCTTGGTTTTTAAACATTCCCAACCATAATAGCTCAAAATAAAATATTCACCCTAATCTGCTAGTCCCTAGTCTTCTATCTTTTTTACTACAGAGCAGGTGTATGTATCTTTGGGTGTCCACATCGCTACCTAAGTGAAATGGTTTGTTTTCTTTACCTTCAGACTTCTCTCTACATTCCCTGCACCCAAAAAGGTCTCTTGCTGAATTAAAGCCCAACTGCAGGAAACTTGAAAATGATACATTGCAGTTGAAAGATGAATTGCTCATTTTGTCTAGGAGAGAGAATTGCTTTCACCTACCTGATCCTCTACTCCCCCCAGCAGGTGGGGTTCCCCCACGCTCCAATGGTGAACTATCTCTTTGAATTATCGCACCCATTGCAAGGCTATACAGCCTGAATTTTTCTTGACGATATTAGGACCTGAGACAACTGGAATGTAGAGTAGAAGATGCTGCATGGACCAATCTAGCAGCACAACAGATCGGGTAGGTAAACCTAGTTTATCAAGTCTCCTAGACCTCAAGAAATTAACCCTCTGCTGTGTGGGTGCAGCCCCACTGCAAGGGATAATTTTTAAGTTTCCCAGAGTTGGACTTTTTTAGCCACAATTGTCCAGAGGTGGATAGGAGATGGAAACAAAAAAAAAAGAAGAAAAGTTATCACAATTTGTAGATTTTAAGTCTTGGTTCTCCCACTCCTAACCCAGCTGCCCTAAGCACTGACAGCAAATGCCTAATAGTACAGTGCCTTGAAAAAGTATTCACACCCCCTTGACATTTTCCACATTTTGTCACGTTCCAACCAAAAAGTAAATGTATTTTATTGGGATTTTATATGATAGATCAACACAAAGTGGCACATAATTGTGAAGTGCAAGGAAAATGATAAATGATTTGTATTTATTTTTACAAATAAATATGTGAAAAGTGTGGCGTGCATTTGTATTCAGCCCCCCTGAGTCAATACTTTGTAGAACCACCTTTTGCTGCAATTACAGCTGCAAGTCTTTTTGGGGATGTTTCTACCAGCTTTGCACATCTAGAGAGAGACATTTTTGTCCATTCTTCTTTGCAAAGCTCAAGCTCTGTCAGATTGGATGGAGAGCGTCTGTGAACAGCAATTTTCAAGTCTTGCCACAGATTCTCATTTGGATTTAGGTTTGGACTTTGACTGGGCCATTTAACACATGAATATGCTTTGCTCTAAACCATTCCATTGTAGCTCTGGCTGTATGTTTAGGATCGTTGTCCTGCTGGAAGGTGAATCTCCGCCCCAGTCTCAAGTCTTTTGCAGACTTTAACAGGTTTTCTTCTAGGATTGCCCTGTATTTGGCTCCATCCATCTTCCCATCAACTCTGACCAGCTTCCCTGTCCCTGCTGAAGAAAAGCATTCCAACAACATGATGCTGCCACCACCATGTGAACGGTGGGGATGGTGTGTTCAGGATGATATGCAGTGTTTGTTTCCCGCCACTCATAGCGTTTTGCTTTTAGGCCATAAATTTCAATTTTGATCTCATCTGACCAGAGCACCTTCTTCCACATGTTTGCTGTGTCCCCCACATGGCTTTTCGCTAATTGCAAATGGGACTTCTTATGGCTTTCTTTCAACAATGACTTTCTTCTTGCCACTCTTCCATAAAGGCCAGATTTGTGGAGTGCACGACTAATAGTTGTCCTGTGGACAGAATCTCCCACCTGAGCTGTGGATCTCTGCAGCTCCTCCAGAGTTACCATGGGCCTCTTGGCTGCTTCTCTGATGAATGGTCTCCTTGCCCGGCCTGTCAGTTTAGGTGGACGGCCATGTCGTGGTAAGTTTGCAGTTGTGCCATACTCTTTCCATTTTCGGATGATGGATTGAACAATGCTCCGTGAGATGTTCAAAGCCTGGGATATTTTTTATAACCTAACCCTTAAACTCCACAACATTATCCCTGACGTGACTGGCCTTCATGATGATGATGATTGTTCACTAAGGTTCTCTAACAAACCTTTGTGGGCTTCATAGAACAGCTGTATTTAAACTGAGATTAAATTACACACAGGTGGACTCTATTTACTAATTAGGTGACTTCTGAATGCAATTGGTTCCACTAGATTTTAGTTAGGGGTATCAGAAAGGGGGCTGAATACAAATGCACACCACACTTTTCAGATATTTATTTGTAAAAAAAAATTGAAAACCATTTATCATTTTCCTTCCACTTCACACTTTATGTGCCACTTTGTATTGGTCTATCACATAAAATCACAATAAAATACATTTACGTTTTGGTTGTAACATGACAAAATGTGGAAAATTTCAAGGGATATGAATACTTTTTCAAGGCACTGTATAAAATACAGTACCTACTGAACAAGGAGACGAAGTAGAAAATAAACCAATTATAGTTATTGCCAGGAGAAAGAGAGGACACTAAAAAAAGGTTCTAAAGTTTTGTACAATCATCACTGACCATTTGGCTCAAAACGCTTCTTGTTTTGATAGAAATCCAGGTTGGCAGTCTGCTTAAGAAGAAAAAAAAACACAATTGAATAATGTTTGATATTTCTTTATGACTATGAAATGTTTCTCCTGTCTGAATTTATATCTGCTTGTAAACTGAATTGATCTGATATTTACCAAAATGATTAGACTGATATTATATAAAAGTTTATTTAAAGTTGAAACTCTCACTAAAACGCTTAAGATACAGCTCAGATACATATATAGTATATCCCAACCATATACTGTAGATCAGGGGTCTCCAAACTTTCTAAACAATGGGCCAGTTTACTGTCCTTCAGATTTTTTGGGGGCCAGACTGTGGCCATTGGGAGCAGGGATGGACTGGCCATAGGAACGTGGCAGCAAAAAGCGGCCCACAAAAAAAATAAAAAAATTTGTGGCCCGTTTTTTTTATGCAGTTCGGCGGCAGCGGGAGCGTGGCAGCAAACAGCGGCGGGGATTCGGGGAAGGTGGCCAGCGAGGAGGGCAGTTGGATGTAAAATTCCGAGGAGGGAGAAGAGCTCCACCCCCTCCCTGACCCCTGAAGAGGCGAACGGTAGCAAGCGCGGCCACCCCGGCGCTCCCAGAACCTCGATTCCTCATCTCCTCTCTGCTCCAGGAACCATGCGGCCTAGGCCGGAGGGCAGGCTGACTGGGAGCCCGGAGGAAGAGAACATGCGCCACTGTAATGAGCAGAGTGGCGAGAGCACCTTCCGGATCAAGAGGGAGACTTGGCGCTGCCGCTGCTGGCCATCAGGTACCTGGCATCCTACACAAACATGCTACAACACTGAGACAGCGGGGAGGTGAGCAGAGGAGGGACTGCAGAAAGGGACAGTGCTATGTGGTCTGTCTCAGCCCTCCCCTCTGTCTCTCTGTCCCCTCTGTCTCTCAGTCCCCCCTCTTTCAGCCCCCTCCTCTGTCTCTCAGACCCCCCCACTATCTCTCAGCCCCCCTTCTGTCTCTCAGTCCCCGTGTCTCTCAGTCCCCCCCTCTTTTAGCCCCCCCTCTGTCTCTCAGACCCCCCTTCTGTCTCTCAGCTCTCCTCCTCTGTCTCTCAGCTCTCCTCCTCTGTCTCTCAGCTCTCCTCCTCTGTCTCTCTGACCCCCACTGTCTCTCAGACCCCTCCTCTGTCTCTCAGCTCTCCCCCTCTGTCTCGCAGCCCCCCATCTGTCTCTCAGCTCTTCCTCTGTCTCTCAGCTCCCCCCTCTGTTTCTCAGACCCCCCTGTCTCTCAGACCCCCCCCTGTCTCTCAGCTCTCCTCCTCTGTCTCTCAGCTCTCCTCCTCTGTCTCTCAGCTCTCCTCCTCTTTCTCTCAGCTCTCCTCCTCTTTCTCTCAGCTCTCCTCCTCTGTCTCTCAGCTCCCCCGTCTCTCAGCTCCCCCGTCTCTCAGACCCCTCCACTGTCTCTCAGCCCCCTCAGCTCCCCCTTTGTCTCTCAGCTCCCCCCTCTGTCAGCCCCCTATCTCTCACCCCTCCTCTGTCTCCCAGCTCCCCCCTCTGTCTCTCAGCTCCCCCCTCTGTCTCTCAGCTCCCCCCTCTGTCTCTTAGACCCCTCCTCTGTCTCTCAGACCCCTCCTCTGTCTCTCAGCCCTCCCCCTCTGTCTCTCAGCCCTCCCCCTCTGTCTCTCAGCCCTCCCCCTCTGTCTCTCAGCTTCCCCCTCTGTCTCTCAGCTTCCCCCTCTGTCTCTCAGCTTCCCCCTCTGTCTCTCAGCTTCCCCCTCTGTCTCTCAGCTTCCCCCTCTGTCTTTCAGCCCCCTCCTCTGTCTCTCAGCTCTCCTCCTCTGTCTCTCAGCTCTCCTCCTCTGTCTCTCAGCTCTCCTCCTCTGTCTCTCAGCTCTCCCCCTCTATCTCTCAGCTCTCCCCCTCTATCTCTCAGCTCTCCTCCTCTATCTCTCAGCTCCCCCATCTGTCTCTCTGCCCTTTCCGCTGTCTCATTCACTCCCTGACTCTTAGGCTGCTTTCACACTGGGGCGGGCATTGACGGTAAAACGCTGCTAGTTTTAGCAGCACTTTGCTGTCGTTTTAGCTGCGCTATTCGGCTTCTAGCAGGTGCTTTTAACCCCGGCTAGCAGACAAATTAAAGGTTAAATGCGCCCATGTAGCGCTGCTGCCGAAGTGCTTTGCAGGCGCTTCAGCAGCGGTGGCCATTCATTTCAATGGGCAGGAGCGGTGTGTACACCGCTCCTTCACCGCCCCAAAGATGCTGTTTGGAGGACTTTTTTTAACGCCCTGGCAGCGCCCCAGTGTGAGAGCACTCGGACTTTCACACTGGGACTGCAGTGGAGGCGTTTTTCAGGCGCTATTTTTAGCCCAAAAGCGCCTGAAAAACGCCTCAGTGTGAAAGGGGTCCTACACTCACCCCCTCTCTTTTACACTCACTCCCTCTCTCTTACACTCACCCCCCTCTCTCACCCACCCACCCCTCCCTCTCTCTCTCTCTCTCTCTCATTCTCCTCTCGCTCACCCTCTCATGATATACAATAATGGATGTAGGGGCCTTTTGGTGGGCGTGATTTTTTTGGGGGGTGGGGGTAGCATATTATTGAATTAAAGTGGGCCGGTCTGGATGAAGTCCAGGGCCAAATTTTTGTCCCAGTCCAGCCCTGATTGGGAGTAAATTGTCTTGGCATCAGTGGAAGTATACAATGCATCTTTGGTGTCCATGGGAGGAATATTGCCCATCATTGGTATCAATGGGAGTAATAGTGCCCCATCATTGGTGTCAGTGGGAGGAATAGTGACCCATCATTGGTGTCAGTGGGAGGAATAGTGACCCATCATTGGTGTCAGTGGGAGGAATAGTGACCCATCATTGGTGTCAGTGGGAGGAATAGTGACCCATCATTGGTGTCATGGGAGGAATAGTGACCCATCATTGGTGTCAGTGGGAGGAATAGCGACCCATCATTGGTGTCAGTGGGAGGAATAGCGACCCATCATTGGTGTCAGTGGGAGGAATAGCGACCCATCATTGGTGTCAGTGGGAGGAATAGTGACCCATCATTGGTGTCAGTGGGAGGAATAGTGACCCATCATTGGTGTCAGTGGGAGGAATAGTGACCCATCATTGGTGTCAGTGGGAGGAATAGTGACCCATCATTGGTGTCAGTGGCAGGAATGGTGCCCATCATTGGTAGGAATCGTGTCCCATCATTGGTGTCGGTGGGAGGAATAGTGCCCAGTTGTTGATGTCAGTAGCAGGAATTATGCCCCGTTGTTGGTGTCAGTGGGAAGAAAAGACCAAAGGGCCACATCCAGCCCCTGGCCTGCAGTTTGGAGACCACTGCTGTAGATGATTAGTACATATCTTTTTTTAGACAAATGCAGGACTAGATTTCCTTCACTGCACAGCTTTTGAGTACATATTGTATATTTTGTTCCCTTATTTTATATTGGGAATCAATAATAATAATAAAAAAATCTAACTTATTGCTTTTTCCTGTCATTTTTAAGTACATATTATTTATGTAATTTGCACACATCTGTACCTTTTTACCACAAAATAAAATCAACAAATTCAGCTGATTAAAATTGTATCACAGTGCAACTTTTATGTAACGTAGCTGAATAGTTTTACAAACTGAACATATGCTTTTAATTTTAGGGAGCTTGATTTGTTTCAAAGCTACATCACAACACACAGTAAATTGAAATTTTACATTCCTTTTGGCAACCATGAGCGCCGCGTCCTCTGAACTAATAAGGAGAGGGACCTTCTGGCTTGTTATCAGCACTTAGTTCAAAAGCCTGCGTCACTGATGGTATGGGGGTACATTAATGCATATGGAATGGACAGCTTGCACATGTGGAAAAGCACCATCAATGTTAAGCTATATCCTGGTTTTAGAGCAGCATATGCTCCTATCCAGATATCTTTTTCAGGGAAGGCCTTGCATATTTCAGCAGGACAATTAAACAGCATACTGCATCTATGACACCAGCATGGCTTCGTAGTAGTGTCTGAGTGCTTAACTGACCTGCCTGCAGTCCAGACCTTTTAACCATTTGAAAATATTTGACGCATTTTGGAACAATATTCCCAAAACTCCAGCAACTGGCCTCCTCAGTTCTCAGACATTTACAAAGTGTTGTTAAAAGAAGAGGGGATGCTATGCTACTCTGTGGTAAGTGGCCCTGTCCCAACTTTTTTGAGATGTGTTGCTGCCATCAATTTCAAAATACCAATTTTTTTTCTCTAAATGGTACATTTTCTCAGTTTTTAAACATTTAATGTTTTATTTTTTCTGTGAAACACGGTAGATCAGCAAACTTGGCTGCGCGCCCTTGTACACATGTGATACTATGCACAGAAACCAGGTGTAAATTGTGTTTATAGCCAATTCACATTGTTAGGGTAGGGAATAGGTAAAACTGCTATGTCTTTTCTGCGTTTGTCCCATTTGGGGAGATTTTCCTTTACTTCCTGCGCCAGACGATCAAGAGAAAGTGAGAGGAGCCCTTTAAAAATTGAGCAAAATTCCACTACTAGACAGTTGTCAACGGAACAGGTGCCCCCAATGGAAAATTTACCTTCACCTCTTGGTCTGATGATAAATCTAAAAATGTGGATTTCTCATTACTTCTGTCCCAGTGACAATGGTCACCAGGGACACATAGAGGGGTGAATCCACCCAACAGGGGCAGAGATGGGTTCTAATCCTTCCCTATTCTTTGCAAAACTAAAAAGAAAAACTTTGGGTATACATACATTTTAAAGTGTATGCATAACTGAAACATTTTTGTTCTGGGGACAGCAAGGAAGGGTTAAAACCTCTGTCAGTATATTTTTTCCTCTGTGTCCTGAAGGGGAAATTTCCTTTCACTTCCTGTACCTAAGAGGCAACAGGAAGCTAGAGAAAATCTCTGCAAAGTAATGGGAATTCCCCTCCCACACAGCTGTCCCTGGAACAATCATCACATTGGTGGATTACCCTCACCTCCTATTTCTTTTTCGTACATCACGGGACACAGAGCGACTTAGTCATTACTAATGGGTTATATAGATTACCTTCAGGTGCTGGCACTGGCCACTTCCAAACCGGAAGTACCCTCCCCTATATAAGCCCCTCCCATCCGGGAGCACCTCAGTTTTTTGCCAGTGTCTAAGGTGTTGGCCAAAGAGTAACATGTGTTTTCACTGGGCTTGCGTACAGGTTCTTTTGGGCCTTAGTAAGCTGTTCCGGATCCCACCAAAAAAGCTTCATAGCTAAACGGTCGGTACCCGGGCCTTGCAGCAGAAGAGCAAGGTTTTGCCTGTAATGCCTCTCTTAGGAGGGCTGGACCCTGGGATCCAGAGCTCTGGTCATACCCACGACCAAGATGTTGTCTGTGCAGGGTGCTATACAGGTCCAGGGGAGTGGAATCCTTGGGAACCCGGTCCCTGAAGGTTTAATTACAATGCCTGCCGTGATAGGTGAAGTTTGGGCTTCTGTGGACCAAACAGAGTCCTGCGGCGGGGAACAGGTAAGTGGGGGCCCCCAGGAACTTGGTTCTATTGGGGGACCCCCAAGCCTAATTTGTCTTTCTGTCTGTTACCTAACGGTATTCCCGCTAATATCTGTGTATGCCTGTAACTACTGAAAATGTAAAATTTTAATAGTAGTCAAGAAAAAAAAAAAAAGAGGACCGCGGTACCTGTGTTAAACCCCTAGAGGCCGCTGTAGTCCATTTTTCTTGTCATGTGGATCTTTGGTTTTCTCAAGTCAAAAGATCCAGGCAGTTGGTAAGTTTCTCTGTGGGAATCCACTTCCTCTGCCCTGTTGCTGCGCTCATCCACCGCACAGGCCCTCCGGCAAAAAGGGCCCTGGCTCCTAGTCCCTGTTTGATTTCGAAAAGGGCGCCAATGGCGCACGGGCGCGCGCGCGGGCGCGTGCACGCGCCTCCTATGAAAAAAAAGGGGCGGGGCGGGTGGATGACGCTCGATGCGCGCCACGGCGCTTCTGCGCATGTGCAGGCGTCCCAGCTTGTATAAAGACACAGTACAAGTGTCAGCTGGATGCAAACAGAGCTAGCAACAAACAGTGGCACACAGAGGCGGTTGATGCAGGCATCCCCATAGAAAGGCACTTTAGTGGACACCAGCTGGTATATAGCAGCAACTGTGTTAGACTATTACCAGCAAAATTGGTGTATGACGACGGGAATACCTCAGCTTTGTGCTTAAAGGATATGTCGTCCAGACGCTCCGGAAATAGGTCTTCCAGGAAGCCAAAGGGGTCTCCATCGGGCTCTGAGGATATTGGGCATGCTTGTACTGCACCAATCTCCCCTGAGAATTCAGAGGTCAGTAGCCGTAGAAACCCCGCAGGAGTGCCTGGTGCTGCGGCTGTCCCCAGTCCACCTGCTCCTGTATATATAACAGAGGAGGTTTTATCCTCAACTCTGGGAGGATTGGAAGAGAGATTAACAGCATTGATCGCTGCTTCCCTGTCACAGGGAAAGCGCGTCCGATCTCCGTCTCCTCCTTCAGAGTGCCTGTTAGTGGAGGAACAGCCCCACACAGGGATCGACCTACCTGAAGGGGATCAGGATGAGGTTGATTCAGTTATGGAGGAATCATCAGTGGAAGAACCTTTCTCAGCATCTCAGGCTGAAAGATTATGGGTTCAGTCTCTGACTAACATGATCAGCATTTAAAATGCCTCTGGCGGAACCACCATCCACTACGGTTTCCTCGCTGGGGTCGCTAAAAGCTCCCCAGGCTGTCTGTTCCTTCCCAATCCACCCTTTATTAGAAGGGCTTATTTACCAGGATTGGGAGCATCCTGATAAAATATTTACTCCCCCCAAGAGATTTCCGGTGATCTATCCCATGGAGGATAAGTTCATAAAAAAATGGAGGGTCCCTACAGTGGACGCAGCCATCTCTTCTGTGAACAAATCACTGACATGTCCAGTAGATAATGTTCCAATGTTCAAAGACCCAATAGATAAAAAATTTGAGTCTTTACTAAAATCTGCTTTCTCTACAGCAAGCATGGTGACACAACCTGCGGTAGCAGCGATTGGAGTCTGCCAAGCAGTGAAAGATCAGTTGAAACAAGTCTTAAGGGACTTACCAGATCAGCAGGCTCTTGCCCTAGCTGACCTGCCTAGAGCCTTGTGTTTTGCGGTGGACGCCATAAAGGATACAATCCAACAGGCCTCCCGCTTTACGCTGTCTATAGTACATATGCGTAGGCTTCTGTGGCTCAAAAACTGGTCTGCTGAAGCTCCCTGTAAGAAACTGCTGGTTAGCTTCCCATTTCATGGAGAACGCTTATTTGGAGAAGATCTGGACAAATATATCCAGAAAATTTCTGACGGTAAAAGTTCACTCTTACCGGTTAAGAACAAGAGTAGAAGTCCTTCTTTTAAGAGGCCTACTTCTCCAGTCCCGGGCACATCGGCTGTGAAGCAGTTCCGACGGCCTCCGCGGTCAAATTCAGGGGGCAGAAATCAGGGACAATCACAGGGTAACAAGAAGCCCTGGATCAAGAGAGGTACAAAACCTCCCCCCAAGTCATGAAGCGTTGCCCCCACTCAATCGGGTGGGGGGAAGGCTTCATTTGTTCACAGAGACCTGGCGGGACACCATCAGAGACAGATGGGTGCTCTCCGCAGTAAGTCTGGGATACAAGCTGGAGTTAAAAGGCACTCCTCCTGCCCAATTTATGAGGTCAAACGTGCCAAGAGATCCCCAGAAGAGAGGATCCCTCCTTCTGGCACTAGAACAACTATTGCTCCAAGGTGTAATCATGAAGGTTCCCCTGGAAGAAAGCGGATTCGGGTTTTACTCAAACCTTTTCACAGTCCCCAAACCAAATGGGGACGTGAGGCCCATATTAAATCTAAAAGGGCTAAACAAGTTCCTAAATATCAGGACTTTTCGGATGGAGTCGATCCGATCGGTGGCCACCGCCCTACAAGGGCAGGAATGGTTAGCCTCGATCGACATAAGGGATGCTTATCTGCATATTCCCATCTTTCCGGCCCACCAGAAATTTCTACGCTTTGCAGTAGAAGGGCGCCATTTTCAGTTCAGAGCCTTACCTTTCGGTCTGGCCACAGCACCACGAGTGTTCACAAAAATTCTGGCCCCATTATTGGCCAATCTAAGAACACAAGGTGTAACGATAATGGCATATCTAGACGACCTGCTACTAATAGACCACTCAGTGGAAAAGCTGGAAGTAGCTATTCACAAGACAATCAAGTATCTGGAATATCACGGTTGGATTATCAACCGGGACAAGTCAGCTCTAAGACCAGTCAAAAGTCTGGAATACTTAGGGCTAAGGCTGGATTCAAATCAGAGAAAGATTTTCTTACCTCCAGAGAAGGTGTCGTCTTTAAAAGATTTGACCCACTTAGTGGGTACAAAAAGAAAACCATCCATACGCCTGTGCATGAGGCTGCTGGGAAAAATGGTGGCTTCATTCGAAGCGGTACCCTACGGTCAATTCCATTCAAGGAATTTGCAAAGGGCCATACTGTCAGCCTGGAACAAAAAAGTTCAGGCTTTAGACTTACCAATGTCCCTGTCCCCTTCCGTTCGCAAGAGCCTCCATTGGTGGTTGGTGCCCCAGAATCTGGAAAAAGGAAAACCCTTCAGTCCGGTTTCTTGGAAGGTGGTCACTACAGATGCCAGCCTCATAGGCTGGGGGGCAGTACTGGAGCAATGGTCTCTCCAGGGCAAGTGGTCAGAAGCAGAAAAGGCCCTGCCCATCAATCTCTTAGAGATACGAGCAGCCCGGTATGCCCTAGTAGCATGGACATCCAAACTCCAAGGGTCCCCTGTCAGAATTCAATCAGACAATGCCACAGCAGTGGCATATATCAATCACCAGGGTGGCACCAGGAGTCGTGCAGCCCAGAGGGAAGCAAATTGCATCCTGGAGTGGGCAGAAAAATATGTCCCAGCCATATCCGCGGTTTTCATCCCAGGAGTGGAAAATTGGAGAGCGGACTTTTTAAGTCGCCAACAATTATGCCCGGGGGAATGGTCTCTTCACCCCGAGGTTTTCCAGGCAATATGCCAGCAGTGGGGAACACCGGATGTAGATCTGCTAGCATCCAGATTCAACGCAAAGGTGGACAGATTTGTGTCTCGCACAAGGGATCCCCTAGCTTGCGGCTCGGATGCCCTAGTGTTCCCTTGGGATCAGTTCAAGCTGATATATGCATTCCCACCGCCACAATTGTTATCGCGATTACTCCGCAGAATCAGGGTAGAAAAGAAACCAGTGATTCTGGTGGCTCCAGCGTGGCCCCGAAGGGCATGGTACGCGGAGATTGTAAAAATGTCAGTGAGGAGTCCTTGGACCCTCCCACATCGTCCGGACCTGCTGTCGCAAGGACCGATATACCACCCTTCCTTACCAGCCCTAGGTTTGACGGCCTGGCTATTGAAGCCCACATTCTGAAAAAGAGAGGGCTCTCTAATTCTGTGGTATCTACCATGATCAATGCCAGGAAGCCGGTATCCAGGCAGATCTATTATAGGATCTGGAAGGCGTACATTACGTGGTGTGAGGCCAAGAAATGGCATCCACGTAAGTACGTGATAGGTAGGATTTTGGACTTCCTACAGTGGGCTGTAGATAGGAAGCTGGCCTTGAGTACTATCAAGGGTCAGATTTCGGCCTTGTCAATATTTTTTCAAAGGCCCTTGGCTTCGCATTCACTAGTCAAAGATTTCATATGTCCATGGGACTTAAACCTGGTTCTGTCGGTTCTACAGAAACAACCGTTTGAACCATTGCAATACATTTCCTTGGTTCTTCTCACCAGGAAATTGATTTTCTTAGTAGCCATTTGTTGAACCAAGATGTGGTTCTTCCTTCTTTTTTCCCCAAACCTAGCTCGGTAGAGGAAAAGTTATTACATTCTTTGGATGTAGTAAGAGCAGTTAAAGCTTATCTAAAAGCCACTGCTCAGATTCGCAGAACGGATACTTTGTTTATTCTGCCGGAAGGCCCTAGAAAGGGTCAGGCAGCATCAAAATCTACTTTAGCCAAGTGGATTCGACAGGTCATAATACAAGCCTATGGCTTGAGAAAGAGACCGCCTCCGTTCAAAGTTAGGGCGCACTCCACAAGAGCAGTTGGAACTTCATGGGCAGTGCATCACCAGGCCTCCCTGGCTCAAGTATGTAAGGCCGCAACATGGTCTTCGGTACACACGTTTACTAGATTCTACCAGGTAGACGTTAGAAGTCAGGAGGATGTCGCCTTTGGGCGCAGTGTGTTGCAGGCCGCAAAAGATCCTCATGCCTGATGGCGCCCAGCTTATGTATCCCTCCCCTCATTTGGCATTGCTTTGGGACGTCCCATTAGTAATGACTAAGTCGCTCTGTGTCCCGTGATGTACGAAAAAGAAAAAGGGATTTTTATAACAGCTTACCTGTAAAATCCTTTTCTTGGAGTACATCACGGGACACAGAGCTCCCACCCCTCTTTTTGGGACACTTATTGCTTTGCTACAAAACTGAGGTGCTCCCGGATGGGAGGGGCTTATATAGGGGAGGGTACTTCCGGTTTGGAAGTGGCCAGTGCCAGCACCTGAAGGTAATCTATATAACCCATTAGTAATGACTAAGTCGCTCTGTGTCCCGTGATGTACTCCAAGAAAAGGATTTTACAGGTAAGCTGTTATAAAAATCCCTTTTTTGATGACAACTCAAATGCCCCGTACAGACGATCGTTTTTCATGCCGTTAAAACTGCCATTTTAAAAAATGGCCCTGAAAAATGATTGTGTGTATGCTCCAGAGCATTTTTAACGACGTGAAAAACGGCCATTAAAAATTCCAGACATGCTCTCTTTTTTCACGTCGTTTTTCATGTCGTTTTTTTTAACGACGTGAAAAACGATAGTGTGTATGCTTTAACGACGTGAAAAAAAACGCGCATGCTCAGAATCAAGTATGAGACGGGAGCGCTCGTTCTGGTAAAACTAGCGTTCGTAATGGAGATAGCACATTCATTACACAGTAACGGACTGAAAAGCGCGAATCGTCGCTCAACAAACTTTACTAACATGAAGGGTGGCGCCATTCGAACGGAACTTCCCCTTTATAGTGCCGTCGTACGTGTTGAACGTCACTGCGCTTTGCTTGATCGTTTTTTTTAATGATGGTGTGTACGCAAGGCAGGCTTGAGAGGAAACATGAAAAAAAACGAGGAGAAAAACGTCGGTTTAAAAAAATGACATTAAAAACGATTGTGTGTACGGGGCATAACATTTTGTATCCCTTTCTGTCTCAGTGATAATGGTCATCAGGAGCATAAAGAAAGCAAGCTAATCCATCTGTGAGGTGACAGCTGGAAGCATTGAGAAGACTACACACGGACTTAGGGTTGCCACCTTTTCTTCAAGCCAAACCCGAAAACTTTAGCGGCCTGCTACACCTTTGGGTGCACCAAGAAGAGTAATAATGCGGTGCGCATAGTGTGCCACAGCGAACATTGGGTGTGGCCAAATTCCTTTTGCTGACATAATCGCCCTGCCCCCGAGTGACGCTAAACTTGAACACAGGCAGTTGCTCGCAGCTCCTGGACGGCAACAAATTTGTGTGTGACTATCTTGGTTACTTGGGGAGCCACAGCCCGGTCTGAATAATGTGTCCGGGTTTCAGTCTGGCTGAAACCCGGACACAGGATTCAAAACCCAGGTAGGTGGCAACCCTACACGGACTTCGCTCGTACTGACACAGAGTGGAGCCGGCTGGCAATAACATAATGGGGGTTATTTACGAAAGAAAAATCCACTTTGCACTACAAGTGCACTTGGAAGTGCAGTCGCTGTAAGTCCGAGGGGGACATGCAAGGAAAATAAAAAACAGCTTTTTAGCTTGCACATGATTGGATGATAAAATCAGCAGAGCTTCCCCTCATTTCAGATCTTCCGATCTGGATTTGCCTTTAGTAAATCAACCCCAATGTGTGTAAACCCAGGTGCAGGGCGTAATGCACAAGGAAGTATAAGCGCATTAACTAATGTTGAAGGTCTTATATTAAAGCTAATAAAAGGCTTTACACTTTTGGAGCTCTTTCTTCTCTAATTCTATGGCAATGATGAACATGGACTGCGAGAAAAGCAGAAGCCATGGATGTTTAACCCCTTGAGGAAAAGCTTATTGAGACCTTGCTAGTAACCACTTCTGGACCGCCACACGACTATATACGTCCTATTTGAAGAGGGATATC
The DNA here is from genome assembly GCA_029206835.1 of Rana muscosa. Classification (NCBI taxonomy): domain Eukaryota; kingdom Metazoa; phylum Chordata; class Amphibia; order Anura; family Ranidae; genus Rana; species Rana muscosa. Next base: position 257,383,427 of record CM055125.1, on the reverse strand, counting down.
TCTGTTATGGCAGCAGCTAGCTACCATAACCCAGATATCCTCATCTTCAGCCGGGGGTCCAGTTTTCGATAATGGTGGTCTCTGCAGTGGATTCGCCGCAAGATCACCGTTATCAGCAGCGGGAGAGGGGCCCCCTCCCCTCCCGCCACTCTCCCGTGCCCTCCGACGCTTACCAGAGCCGTCGGTAGCGGCGGAGGCGATCGGGTCCTCTCTCCTGCTTGGTATGGATACAAATGAGGGGAAGAAGGCCCCCACCTGTCTCCATACCATAGCAGGGCGGGAGCGACGTCAAAACGTCACTTCTGCCTATAGCTCTTAAAGGGACATTTTTTTTTTATTGCATTTTTTCAAATGCCAATTTTTTTTTTTTTATTGCATTTTTGTGTAAATATGAGATCTGAGGTCTTTTTGACCCCAGATCTCATATTTAAGAGGACCTGTCATCCTTTTTTTTCTATTACAAGGGGTGTTTACATTCCTTGTAATAGGAGTAAAAGTGACACAATTTTTTATTTTTTTTTAAAGAACAGTGTAAAAAATAAAAATAAAAGGTAAAATAAATAAGAAAAAAAATTTTTTTAAACGCGCCCCGTCCCGCCGAGCTCGCGTGCAGAAGCGAACGCATATGTGAGCAGCGCCCGCATATGAAACTGGTGTTAAAGCCACACGTGAGGTATCGCCGCGATCATTAGAGCGAGAGCAATAATTCTAGCTCTAAGGCTGGGTTCACACTTGTGCGTTGCGTTTTTGAGCTTGGAGTCTTTGCCAAGTTCGCAATCAGTCATTCAGCGGTTCCTTTGCGCTTTTAGCTGCGGACTTGCCGACCTGGGAAGTCTCGCCGCTGTTATCATGAGGGGGAACTCCACGCCAAATTTTAAATAAAAAAACGGCATGGGTTCCCCTCCACAAGCTTACCAGGCCCTTAGGTCTGGTATGGACTTTAACGGGAACCCCTATGCCGAAAAAAAACGGCGTGGGGGTCCCCCCAAAATCCATAGCAGACCCTTATCCGAGCATGCAGCCTGGCCGGTCAGGAAAGGGGGTGGGTGACGAGCGAGCGCCCCCCCTCCTGAACCGTACCAGGCCGCATGCCCCCAACATGGGGGGGTGGGTGCTTTTGGGGCAGGGGGGCGCCCTGCGGCCCCCCACCCCAAAGCACCCTGCCCCCATGTTGATGAGGACAGGGCCTCTTCCCGACAACCCTGGCCGTTGGTTGTTGGGTATGCGGGCGGGGGGCTTATCGGAATCCGGGAGCCCCCTTTAATAAGGGGGCCCCCAGATACCAGCCCCCCACCCTATGTGAATGAGTGTGGGGTGACCCCACCCGGTGACCCCACCCCCATATGACGTGACAGTCCCGGGGAATGATGGGACTGTGACGTCATATGGGGGCGGATCACCCGGTGACCCCGCCCATGCCTATATAAGTGAATGCGCTCCGCGCACACGGCATTACAGCCGGAGACAGCGACGAGTCAACATCTCCAGGAGAGAAGAGGGAAGAAGGCGACGAAGAAGACCGGGCCCCCGCTAGCAAAAGAGCTGGAAGAAGATAGCGGAGGCCCGGCAGAAGGAAGAAAGAACCGGAGAGCGAGAGAAGAACCGGAGAGCGCGGAGACGACACCGGAGACCCCCCGAAGTCGGAAGAGACCCCCCGAAGTTGGAAGAAGACCCCCAAAGTCGGAAGAAGACCCCCGGAGTTGCCTACTAAATTACTTTAAAAACCTGTGTAGTGTTTTTATTGACATTTTTTTTCCACCAGGTGAATGGGTAGGGGTACGATGTACCCCATACTCATTCACATAGGGTGGGGGGCCAGGATCTGGGGGACCCCTTATTAAAGGGGGCTCCCGGATTCTGATAAGCCCCCGCCTGCATACCCCGACAACCAACGGCCAGGGTTGTCGGGAAGAGGCCCTGTCCTCATCAACATGGGGGCAGGGTGCTTTGGGGTGGGGGGGCTGCAGGGCCCGGCCTAAAACTCCTCTGTAACTCAAAATATGCAACCTGTAGAATCTTTTAAACGTTGTCTATGGAGATTTTTAAGGGTAAAAGTTTGTCGCCATTCGCCAAATTGGGCTAACTTTATTGTCTTATTTTTTTATTTAAAAAAGTGTATTTTTTCCAAAAAAAGTGCGCTTGTAAGACCGCTGCGCAAATACAGTGTGACAAAAAGTATTGCAATGACTGCCATTTTATTCTCTAGGGTGTTAGAATTTATAATGTTTGGGGGTTCTAAGTAATTTTCTAGCAAAAAAAAATGTTTTTAACTTGTAAACAACATATCTGAAAAAGAGGCTCAGTCCTTAACCACTTGTCTACCGCCCGCCGTCAAATGACGGCGGGACGAAGACCCTCTCGTTCTGGTCATATGACGTGATCGCCTTCCCGAGCCACTAGGGGGGGCGCGCGCGCCGCCGTGTCACTGGGGACCCGATGCGCGTGCCCGGCGGCTGCGCTGGCCGCCGGGCACCCGCGATTGCCCAGTAACTGAGCAGGACACACAGATCCACGTCCTGTCAGGGAGAGGAGACCGATGGTGTTTCCCTTGTACATAGGGACACCGATCGGTCACCTCCCCCAGTCAGTCCCCTCCCCCCACAGTAAGAATCACTCCCTAGGGAACACATTTAACCCCTTGATCGACCCCTAGTGTTAACCTCTTCCCTGCCAGTCATATTTATACAGTAATCAATGCATTTTTATAGCAGGGATCGCTGCATAAATGTGAATGGTCCCAAAAATGTATCAAAAGTGTCTGATGTGTCCGCCACAATATCGCAGTCATGATAAAAATCGCTGATCGCCGCCATTACTAGTAAAAAAAAATAATAATAAAAATGCTATAAATCTAACCCCTATTTTGTAGCCGCTATAACTTTTGCGCAAACCAATAAATATACGCTTATTGCTTTTTTTTTTTTACCAAAAATATGTAGAAGAATACATATCGGCCTAAACTGAGGAAAAAAAATTTGTTTTAAAAAACAAAAATGGATATTTATTATAGCAAAACGTAAAAAATATTGTGTTTTTTTTTTCAAACTTGTCCCTCTTCTTTTGTTTATAGCGCAAGAAATAAAAACCGCAGAGGTGATCAAATACCACCAAAATAAATCTCTATTTGTGGGGATAAAATGATAAAAATTTCATTTGGGTACAGTGTTGCATGACTGCGCAATTGTCATTCAAAATGTGACAGCGCTGAAAGCTGAAAAATGGCCTGGGCAAAAAGGGGGTGAAAGTGCCCTGTATTGAAGTGGTTGAAGGGGTTGTAAAGGTTCATGTTTTTTTCACCTTAATGCATCCTATGCATTAAGGTAAAAAAACATCTTATGATCACTGGCCCCCCAGTCCCCCCCGGTTTACTTACCTGAGCCCTGAAAAGTCCTGCGTTGCGAACGCACTCTTCCTTTGCTCAGTCTTCTCGGCTCTTCATTTGATAGATTGATAGCAGCAAAGCCATTGGCTCGCGCTGCTGTCAATCAACTCCAATGACGCGAGGGCTGGGGGGCAGGCCGAGTCCTGTAGTCGGCGGCTATGGACGCCGAATACAGGACGCGGGAGCGCGCCCGCAAGATAACCCCCTTCGGAGAGCGCTTCCCAGAGGGGGTTATCAGAAGTGGGGAGGAGCCGAGACAGCCGCCGAGGGACCCCAGAAGACGAGGAGCGGGGCCTCTCTGTGCAAAACGAGCTGCACAGTAGAGGTAAGTATGACATGTTTGTTATTTAAAAAAAAAAAATTGAACCTTTAGGCTGGATTCACACTTGTGCGTTGTTTGCTAGCGTTGCCGCTGCTAGCAAAAGAGCTGGAAGAAGATAGCGGAGGCGCCCGGCAGAAGGAAGAAGGCACCGGAGAGTGGAAGAAGAACCAGAGAACGCAGAGACGACACCGGAGAGCAGAAGAAGAGACCCCCGAAGTCGGAAGAAGACCCCCGGAGCTGCCTAATAAATTACTTTTAGAACCTGTGTAGTTTTTATTGACATTTTTTTTCCACCAGGTGAATGGGTAGGGGTACGATGTACCCCATACTCATTCACATAGGGTGGGGGCCGGGATCTGGGGGCCCCCCTTATTAAAGGGGGCTCCCGGATTCCGATAAGCCCCCCGCCCGCAGACCCCGACAACCAACGGCCAGGGTTGTCGGGTAGAGGCCCTTGTCCTCATCAAAATGGGGGCAAGGTGCTTTGGGGTGGGGGCCGCAGGGCGCCCTCCTGCCCCAAAGCACCCACCCCCTCATGTTGAGGGCATGCGGCCTGGTACGGTTCAGGAGGGGAGGTGCTCACTCGTCCCCGCCCCCTTTCCTGACCGGCCGGGCTGCGTGCTCGGATAAGGGTCTGGTATGGATTTTAGAGGGGACCCCCCACGCCGTTTTTTCGGCGTAGGGGTTCTGCTTAAAATCCATACCAGACCTAAGGGCCTGGGGTATGCTCCTGGAGGGGAACTCATGCCGTTTTTTTATTTAAAATTTGGTGTGGAGTTCCCTCTCATGATTCATAGGTACTGTGTTCAGAACGCAACACATCTGCGAATCAGATGCGTTCCCATAGAACATAATGGGCAGACAATTCGCACCGCAATGCCTAGAAAACGCACACGTTTTTAGGGCAATGCGCAGTGCGAATGCATCGCACATATGTGAACCAGCCTCATTGAAATCAATATATTTTAAAATGTTATGAGAATTGGATGCGGTTTCAACCAATTCGCATAGGTGTGAACGGGGCCTTAGTGTCACTTTAAATGGTAGAGGTCATGGCCATCTGGTGAGTTCTCCAGAGTAGTGGTGTTTCATGGTGGTGGATTTGAAGCACTGAAGGAACTTTATACACATAGAGCACTGAGCACTTTATACTACAGTGGAATTTTTATATACACTTTCAATAATTTTTATGTAGACACATTTATTGCGATTTTTTATTATTATTTTTTTTTTATAAGATTTGATCATTTATGGATGCACTTGATTAATTGGGGATTGATACATATGCAATATAGCACTTTATATGTAAAAAGAGAGTGATTTGTTTTGGTTGATATGCAGTAGCGGCCCGACCATTAGGGGCGCAGGGCGCCGCCCCCCCCCCCCCCCAGCCATTTGTCTGTCCGACCTCTAATCTACATTTGGGGCGCCGGATGCATGGATTCCAGAGGTTAAAGCACGTGATTAGAGACAGAGACTCCAATAGGCTTCAAAAGAGGGTTAGCACTGCGCTCTGAGCCCACCCAGTTGTGTGTGAATAGTGAATGAATATTCACTATTCTCACACTGATCCTCCTCCAGGCCAATCAGAAAGTGGGCCGTGAGACCCGTCATCCGATTGGCTGAAAGGACAGGCGATCCTATTTGAAGTCTAAAAGGAGGAGGGAGGAGACGCACGGCGGAAGCCGCCATGACGTAGAGGTGGAAGAGATTCCCACCTGGAACCTAGATGGGGTAAGTGCTGGATGACCGACCGCGAGACCCCCGGGGGTGGGGTGGGGGGCCTGCCATCGGCCGACCGAGGGGGTGATGGTTGTTTGCCGCCTCCCCCCAAAAAAACAAAACACACCAGCCACCACTGTTGATTTGTAAACGTTTTAGCATATGTACACAATATTGCCAAAAGTATTGGGACACCTGCCTTTACACGCACATGAACTATATTTACACCCCAGTCTTAGTCCGTAGGGTTCAATATTGAGTTGGCCCTCCCTTTGCAGCTATAACAGTTTCAACTCTTCTGGGAAGGCTGTCCACAAGGTTTAGGAGTGTGTCTATGGGAATGTTTGACCATTCTTCCAGAACTCGCTCATCCATGTCTTTATGGACCTTGCTTTGTGCACTGGTGCACAGTCATGTTGGAACAGGCCCTATGGCTGCATTCACACCTGAGCGTTTCAAAGTCGCGCGTTTTTACAGTGATTTTTGCCACGATTTTGTACAGGTCACCAATGTAAAAAGCAGAAAAACGCCTGTAACTTGCCCCTAAAGAAGCTCATGTTCTTTTTTGAGTTTAAGGCATTTTGCTTCAGGTGACAAAACGTTCAGATGTAAAAAAGTGCCATTGAAATGAATGGAATTTTGCTTGTTGGGCGCTTTTTAGGCGTTTTTTCTGCCGTTTTATGAGCGCTTTATGAGCTGAAAACGCTCAGGTGTGAATGCAGCCTAATTAAAGGGGAATTGGAAAGTTAGAAACAAAAACTTGTCAGAGGTTCTAGTCCATCCCAACTCTATCCAAAACAAACAAAAAAAGTTTTAGCTATAGACACACCTAAAGTGTTACTAAAATCAAAACAGTCAAATCAGTCTGTATATGCAGTAAAGCATGCTTGTGGAAGCATGCACTTTGGAACCTAAGAGGTTAATCCTCTGCATTGTGTAAAAGGGCTGTTTGATCCTGTCTTCTCTGACCCTCCTCTTCTTTCAGGGATCACACTGATAGAAGTCGCACGGCTGCTATATATTGCTGATGAGAAAAGGTATTTAGCAATTTATATTTACTAAAATAATTGCATTTTAATGTTCTGTTTACTGTGGGAGACCAGATATAGTAAATGCAGGCTCCTGGGTTTAGTAACACTTTAAAGCGGAGGTTCACACAAAAAGTGAACTTCCGCTTTTCGGAACCCTCCCCCCCTCTGGTGTCACATTTGGCACCTTTCGGGGGGAGGGGGGTGCAGATACCTGTATAAAACAGGTATTTGCACCACTTCCGGATATAGACTCCCGCGGGAGTCCCGCCCCTTCGCGTCACCCCCCACTGTCTTCTGGGAAACACACTGTTCCCAGGAGAGAGATCAGGATTAGTGACGCCGCGCCACGATACTCGCGCATGCGCAGTAGGGAACCGGACAGTGAAGCCGCAAGGCTTCACTTCCTGATTCCCTCACCGAGGATGGCGGTGGAAGCATCCGAGGACCGAGCGGCTGCTCGACCTCGTCTGCCGACATCGCGGGCACGCTGGACAGGTAAGTGTGCATTTTTTAAAAGTCAGCAGCTGCAGTATTTGTAGCTGCTGGCTTTAAAAAAAAAAAATCGGGTGGACCTCCGCTTTAAATATGTTTTTACTGTACATCAGGTTTTGTAGAGATCACTAACAGCAACCAAAACAGTCACTGTGCCTAAAGCTGGCCACACATTCTTCATATCCATAGATTCCACCATGCACCAATCTTCCTGTGCCGGCTATTGAATTCTGACTGCTGTCACCAGCCGCTGTCAGATTGCCCAAACGGTGGCTGCAGCCGCTGTTTGGCTGACATTTTATCATCTGGCCCTTTTGATTTCTCAGTGGACAATGATCTATCTGGGTGGTGTCGGTAAGGCCCACCCATGGCACAAATTATGTCTGATTTACAGAAATTGGCAGAGATTCAGGATGTATATGGCCATCTAAATGCATAGCTTTATCTGTTATACACCAAGATCAGCACTAAGTCAGGTGATTACCTGTAGATGTGGATTTCTCATCTCTCCTGACCGTTTCTGGTTCCCCCGGGGAAAGTCATGTTTCAAGTTCTCAGATTTGTCATTAAAAGGGTAGACTGTGGGTCTTTCATTGGAAGGTCGGAATCCACTCATAGTTCCTGAAGACTGTTAAAACGGAAAGTGAAACATCAACGGGCTTTGTTAGTAACCATAGTAACCAGAGTTTCCGGTTACAAAACAGACTTTGTGCGTCATTTTATTGCCTGCTTTAAAGGCGAAAGTAAACTTTCAAAAAAAGGAAAGAAAAGAAGTTTCCTCCTGCAAGGCAATATCATAATGTGCTAGTATGCACTGCATAGGGTAGGAAAAAAATGTAAAGTGGTTGTAAAGGTTCCTTTTTTAAAAAAATAACAAACATGTCATACTTACCTCCACTGTGAGGTTCGTTTTGCACAGAGTGGCCTCGATCCTCCTGTTCTGGGGTCCCACGGCTGCTCCCCACAATAGCTAACTCCCCTCTTGGAAGCTCTCTCCCGAGGGGGTTACCTTGCGGGCGCGCTCCCGTGTCATACACTCTGCGTCCATAGACACAGAGTGTATGACTCGGAGCCAATGGCTGCTATCAATCTATCCAATCAACGCAGAGACTCCGTGGAGAAGAGGACGCCGTGACGCGCAGAGCAGGTGAACAGGCTCAGGTAAGTAAAACAGGGGGGGGGGCTGGGGGGCCTGTGATTGCCAGGTGTTTGTTCACCTTAATGCATAGGATGCATTATGGTGAAAAAACACGAACCTTTACAGCCCCTTTAAGGCTACAACAATTTTAATGACTGTTTTAGGGAACACATACCGTACCTGCATGAATTGGTGTTTGTATCCGCCTGGAGTTTAAAAGCGAAGTATAGGAATGGGTTTTTTTTGTTTTTAGATTCATACTTGCCTAGGTGGATGCATATATACCACAAGCCGCCACCGACCTCTGTACAGAAATGTATGTGAGAGGCTGATTTACAAGACCTGTTCCTGTATGTTTGCCTTTCTTCAAAAGAACTGGGATTGCAACACAACAAGGGGGCTGAGCTAGAGGAAGATTCAATACATGGGTCCTAACACACAGAGTATTGTCCAGTAGAAGTTAATGCGTTGTTGCTAAGGGCTACAGTGTTTGTATCGTTGCTTAAAGCAGCCAACTAGCCAGGAGACAGGTGACTGTCAGGGGTGAAGGTTTCTCTGGTAGTGGAGGGGGTTAAGTGCTTGGCACCTCCGCTAGGGACTGGCTCCCCACTTTTTGGCACAGGACCTGCAGCACAGAGTGCCTAGGGGCCCTGCCTGGAGTCATGGAAGAGAGTGTGTAGAGGGGCCCCGAGAAAAGAGAGCAAGCACGGAGGTTGGAGAGAGAGAGAGCGTTTCCTGTATCCCATAGCAACCATGGGATGTGTCACAGGTGACATGAACTGCTGGAGTGGTGGTGCCTGGTACAGGCTCAGTGGTACCAGTCCCAAAGTGCTACACACCTGGGAGTGGGGTTCTCTAGTATGAGAGTGTCATCAGTGTAATGGAGTCAGCACAGAGCAAGGAGTTAGTGTCATTGCAGCTCACTTCTAAGTTCATGAAACCTGCTTTAATGTTGTCTGTTGACCCCAGCTCCCAGACTGAAGTTCAGGCATTAGCGAGTGCAGTTCCACTTATCCCCCTCATGGGTGCCCACATACCTTTTAGGAGATATCTAATACCTTAATCCAGAGTCCCACAGAGTTCATCCCAATTGGTTCCAGTTGTGATGAAGTGTCCTTCAAAGATGGTCTTCTTTTTGGTCTCAGAACAGTCTTGTCACCACTCCTCTAGCTGTTATCACATACAGAGCAAGGTCAGTGGCTCTGATTTCCTCAATTTGAAGAGATTTACTTTCACTTCTTGCTATATGTACAGGACAGAAAACAAATCCGCTTAGCCCTGGCATCCCTTTAAAGTGGTAATAAACCGCAAAAGAATAAAAAATAATAATAATCTTTTCCCTGCAAATGAATGTCATAATGTGCTAGTATGTATTGCATACTAGCACATTATTAAAAACACACCTGAAAACTAAGCCCTCCAGCGGTAACCTGTCAACGCCTACAGGGTTTCCATCTTCACCCGGTCTTCCTTTCCGGGTTTGTGGGCAGCCACCGTTTGATAGGTGGAGCCGCTACGACATCACTTCCACGCATGTGTGCAGGAGTCATGGCCGCGGCATGGCTTTCTCTATGGACGGCATGCGGTTCATTAAGAGTGCATTAAGATGCGCATGTGCCAGTGACATCACCCCGGTGCTTCAAAAGTAAATACCGCCTAAACAGTGCATGTTTAGGAGATATTTACTGTACCTACAGGTAAGCCTTATTATAGGCTTACCTGTAGGTATAAAAGTTAAAGACTTTACTACCACTTTAAGTGAGTCTTTACGTCGAGGGGTGGAATAGACTGTCTGATCACTTGACCACTGTGATTGGCAATCATAGTGGTCATACGAACAGGAGCCTGTCCCACCGACTCCCAATCAATACTAGAGACTTGGAGCTGTCTCTGACAGCTCGGTCACTGTGCTGAGAGTGCACTTTGAGCTTTCTCTTAGCACACAAACCTTTGCTGTCCATGAACGCATATATGCGGCGTGTGGGTGATAAAGCAGCAAGCATGAGGTTAAGGCAAAATAAATTTGACAGGGGTTTTAAAGTGGTTGTAAACCCACTTTTGCAACTTGCACCTACAGGTAAGCCTAGATTAAGACTTACCTGTAGGTGCAAGAAATATCTCCTAAACCTACACGTTTTAGGAGATATTTACTAAAATCACAGGCCCTGCTGTCTACGGCGCATGCGCGCCGTAAATAACGGCGCATTCATGGGGTTAATCCCATTCACAAATTCGGCTAAGTCCCAGCAACGCTTGGTCTTAGCCAAATTTGACGGCTCCTGCGCGCATGCGCGGAGTCACGTCTTCGCCGCTCCGGCCAATCACAGCGCCGGAGCGGCACTGTGATTGGCTGGAGCGGCGATACCCGGAAGTAACATTCCGGCTATCGCCGCAGCGATGGCTGCGGCTGGAGAGAGGGACATGGATGGCTTCGGGGGCCCCGATCTAAGGTAAGTGGTACATAATGAGCTAGTATGCTAGTCATACTAGCTCATTATAGCTTTGTCTTACAGGTGGGCTAAAAAGAAAAAAAAAAATTATATGGGTTTACAACCACTTTAACCATTCCCCACTTCTTCCAATACTAAAAGCCATTCGTTTTAGGTCTGGTTAACACCTATGTGTTTTTCAGTTTTGCAGAAAAGCACTACAATCCATTTAACATGTGTAGCGGGGGTTTAAATTTAGGGGGATACACCTGGGTGGTAGTATGACCCAAGTGTGTTTAAATCAATGAAAGGATTTGGACCCTTGTTAATTCGTGGAGGACTTGGTGGTGTACTATTCTCCTTGGCCTGTGGGTGGCGGTGTTCCCACAGACCTAAGGTAGACTCACTGCCGCAGTGCTGACCTTTTTGTCCCTTTCTGGCGATAGTACAGGGAGGGCGGACAACCCGCCGTGGCGTCACGGGAGGGGATAAAGGGGAGAGATGGTACGGCCTGGGTGCGGGCAGTTCGGAGTTCCGGCCCAGGCGCCCTAGGCCTGGCCGGAGCGGAGTTGGCGTCCATCCCAGGCACCTTCAGCCTGGGGTGAGATACTAAACCGGAGGCCTGGGGCCCAGTGACTTCGACTGGGTCCCGCGAGGGCGGAGGACTCCGAGGGTCCCTGAGGTGGATGGGGCCCATGTCTGAGGTGAGGAGGCCGGAGAGGTCACCCTTCCGGAGAGTCCGGAGCAGCATCAACCCAGTGACGGATGGGCCTTCGGTAACTCCCTTGGAGGGACATCCCCCCCTGACAGGGGCCACAACGCAGCGAAGGTACTTCTATCTACATTCTATTGAGTTGCTGGTAGAGACTCACAAGTTCTAAGTTCTCTCTAGCCAAGGCTATAGTAACTAGACATGTGCACACTGAAATATTTTGTTTCGGAATTTCGTTTTCGTCCGAAAAATAAATTTATTTAGTTACTCCCGAAATTCGTTTTTATTTATTTCGTTTTTCGTTAGAAATTGCATTCGTCCGAAAATCTGAATTAAGGTCGAATCTGTCATTGAAGGCTTATGGTGTCTGTCAAATGTTCAAAGAAGATTCGACGGAGCAGCGAAACTGTACGACGCTGCAATCATACATTTCCAGGTGAATGTTCCGCCTACAAGCTATAGTAGAATTCTAATGCTGTATGACTAGTAATAATTATATTTATTAATTACTATTACTAGTCAACCAACATTAGAATTCTTCTATAGCCTATGGGCCGAGCATTTGACCGGAAATGTACGATTGCAGCGTCGTACAGTTTAGCTGCACCGTCGAATCTTCTAACTTTCGACAGACACCATAAGCCTTCAATGACAGATTTGTATGTTTTTCGATGCTTTGTCGAATCTTCGTCGTTCTAGCTATTTTACTGCTCCTCCTTTTTGGTTACAATCAGCCAATAACATTCATCATCATCATTATTTTTATTTTACTTCCCCCACCCAATTCCAGCAGTGATCTTTTCTCTCTATGTCGAATCTTTTCTCTCTATAATGTTGAATCTTTTCTCTCTATGTCGAATCTTTTCTCTCTATAATGTCGAATCTTTTCTCTCTATGTAGAATAATCTTGGACTAATAGAGTTAAGGTTAGGCACATTCGACCACAGGTTCGATAGACACAGATTGTTATTGTCAGCGTCACGTCGAATCTCCTATCTATATCGAACTGTTGTCACAACGAAAACGAAAATAAAGCATTTGTTTATGTCGAATCTTTTGGTTTTCGGATTCTGTGCTTTCGTTTTCGTTTGTTAAAACGATAACGAAAATAGCTGAAATTCGGACGAAAATGCATTCGGACGAAAACGAATGCACATGTCTAAAGGACGTTTCACACTGGGGCGGGCAGGTGCGGTGGCGGTATAGCAGAGCGATTTTCAGCGCTGCTATACCGTCGTTCTTACCGCAGTATGCGGCCGCTAGGGGGGTGAATTTAACCCCCGCTAGCGGCCAAAAAAGGGTTAATACCGCAGTGTCCCATTGATTTCAATGGGCAGCCGCGGTAAAGGAGCGGTGAACACACCGCTCCTTTACCGCTGTAAAGAAGCGGCTAGCAGGACTTTTGGAGCGGTCCTGCTAGCGCACCACTTCAGTGTGAAAGCCTTCGGGCTTTCACATTGAAGGCTACAGGCACAAATTTTTCATGCGGTATAATAGCGCTAATATTAGCGCTAAACCGCATGAAAAACTCCCCAGTGTGAAAGGGGCCTAATAGTAACTGCTGGTGAAATCACAGTGGTTTAGCATACAATCAGGATAGTGCCTCGACCTGCTCACCCCACCGTATTGAAACTGTTATTGGGTCTCAACCAGTTGGCTGGCAAAGAACTGTTTGATTGTGAGTGTGACAATAAAACAAGAAGTTGGACCCTAATCAGTGTGTGGTACTCTGGTTAATGGGAGCAGAGGGAAGTGTCAGCACAGCAAGACTTGGTCATTAACTGAAACGCACAGGCCCGAGGAAAATAATTGGTACTGGCCTTCACCTCGCCCACGGCTATGGGGAGGACATGGGCCATAGCGCATCTTACTCTCACATACAGAATACCCCTAGACGAAACAGAGAGAGTGAGTCGAGGCCGCTATACATGTGTTCCCATGGGTCACGATCACATCTGTGTGATTTCCATCGGTGAGTTTTTTTGGAAAGAGTCAGGGACTTTTGTTCCCGCAGCAGGTTGCATTTTTGGTTCCATCGGCCTTAAAGGAAACGCATCAAAAACACAGTGCTTGTGCTTTTAATGAGTTTCTGCTGCATTTTTGCTAGTTTCTCCAGCAAGACAACAGACGCCTCCCAAAAATGCAAAACGCATCACAAACGCATTAAAAACATGTCAAAAAATGCACTAGTTGCACCCTGCATAGATGTGAACCAAGCCTAAAGGGGGACTATACTTTTTTGTATTCCAATTAACATTTTTTAGATTTTAATTTTTTTAAACAAAAGATTTGGTATAATTTTTTTAAGCAAAGGGTTAGACACAGGCAGGGGTGGTAGGGGAGGTTAGACACAGGCAGGGGTGGTAGGGGAGGTTAGACACAGGCAGGGGTGGTAGGGGAGGTTAGACACAGGCAGGGGTGGTAGGGGAGGTTAGACACAGGCAGGGGTGGTAGGGAGGGGTTAGACACAGGCAGGGGTGGTAGGGGAGGTTAGACACAGGCAGGGGTGGTAGGGAGGTTAGACACAGGCAGGGGTGGTAGGGAGGGGTTAGACACAGGCCGGGGTGGTGGGGGAGGGGGTTAGACACTGGCAGGGGTGGTAGGGGAGGTTAGACACAGGCAGGGATGGTGGGGGAGAGGGTTAGACAGGCAGGGGTGGTGAAAGAGGGGGTTAGACACAGGCAGGGGTGGTGAAAGAGGGGGTTAGACACAGGCAGGGGTGGTAGGGGAGGTTAGACACAGGCAAGGGTGGTGGGGGAGGGGGTTAGACAGGCAGGGGTGGTGGGGGGGTTAGCCACAGGCAGGGGTGGTAGGGGAGGGGGTTAGACACAGGCAGGGGTGGTAGGGGAGGGGGTTAGACACAGGCAGGGGTGGTGGAGATAGTAAGTGCCAGCGCCACTAATCCTTTCTCTCAGTGTCAGCCGCGCCAATCGCGATCCCTCTTCCACCATGGGGGTCTCTGCTCAGCAGAAACCTTCTTCCCCTTCACGCTGTTGGCCTGTCAGCCTGTCAGTTGACTTTCTCTTGTCAGCAGCAAAGGGGGGGAGCCGCGGAGAGGATGGGCGGGCGGCCAGCTGTGCTCCGCCATTACATGTGTAGCAAGGTTCTACCATCAAAGTATCCCTAGGAATGCATTGTATTATTATTTCAGGGTTTTGCTCCCTCTGGTGTCCGTTTCATTTAGTGCCATTATAACTTTTGTTTGGGTTCGTTAAACCCTAGAGTATTGCATGGTGGGAAATGTAGTGAAGGAGGAAGTGACTCTATTGGAATGAACAAAGCGAAGACTACAAGTACCCACAATGCCACTGGTTTACCAGGATGCAATGAGAAATCGCACAGCCTGCTGGGGGAGCGAATAAAAGAGGAGGCGTGGCCGGTGCTCGCTCTGTCGGGCCATCTTTCAATCAACAAGAGGCCTGTGTGAGTAGGCCCAGGGCAGAGAGAGAGAGCCTGGGCCTAGATTTGAAGAGCGGATCGCCTGACCAAGGGATCCTTGTGGACAGCCCGGCTGATTGAGCAGGCGGGACGGCCCGCGTTTCATAGCATTTGAAGCCACCCATTCACCAGCGCTCTGTGAACGGTTGCGCTGTGAACCGGCGCCATCATCCATCCCAGAGACATTTGCCAGGGAGTTCTGGACGGAGCATACCAGTGGGCTATGAGTAAGCGTCAATTCGTGACGTGAAACGCGTTAGCCACCCTTCCCTGCATGCACACCATCTGCATTTGTTGTTTTGGATTTATGGATTTATTTTGAATTTGGATTTTTTACCTGAAATTTTGGAATAAATAACTGTCTATACAGAGTGCGGCAGTCCAGGGTTTCTTTTTCTCCCATGCATCAGTGGGCTGAGGACTCATAGTGGTGAGAAGGCACTTGCCTACTAAGTTGTGACTGAGATGTAGAAGTGTTTTCCTGTTACCCAGACTATTAGCGCTGACACCTGTAGTGCCACAGCTAGGAATGCATTACACCTGAGTGTGGTACAGCCGGAAGAACAGAGATAGCGGTTTTCTTTGCATCTCTACAGTTGATACTTTATTCTATCTCCCTTGGATTACAAATAAGTGCACCAACAGAGCTAGCTGAAGACGGATTGAGTTTAACCACTTCTCCACTGGGCCTATTCTGGCACTTCTCTCCTTCATGTAAAAATCATCATTTTTTTGCTAGAAAATTAATCAGAACCCCCAAACATTATATATTTTTTTTTAGCAGACACCCTAGGGAATAAAATGGCGGTCATTGCAACTTTTTATCTTGCATGGTATTTGCACAATAATTTTTCAAACGCCTTTTTTGGGGGAAAAAAATGGTTTCACAAATTAAAAAATAACAAAGCAGTAAAGTTAGCCCAATTTTTTTGTATAATGTGAAAGATGC
This sequence comes from Rana muscosa, assembly GCA_029206835.1. Taxonomy (NCBI): domain Eukaryota; kingdom Metazoa; phylum Chordata; class Amphibia; order Anura; family Ranidae; genus Rana; species Rana muscosa. The sequence continues at coordinate 257,367,812 of CM055125.1, read as the reverse complement.
TGTTACGCCAAGTAAATAGATACCTAACATGTCACGCTTTAAAATTGCGAACACTCATGGAATGGCGCCAAACTTCGGTACTTAAAAATCTCCATAGGGGACGTTTTAATTTTTTTTACAGGTTACTATTTTTGAGTTACAGAGGAGGTTTAGTGCTAGAATTGTTGCTCGCACTCTACCACACGCGGCGATACCTCACATGTGGGGTTTGAACGGCGTTTACATATGTGGGCGGGACTTACATGCGTGTTTGCTTCTGAGCGCGAGCTACCGGGGACAGGGGTGTTTTAAAAAAATAAATTTTCCATTTTTTTATTTTATTTTACAGAATTTTTTTTATTTTGACACTTTTTTTAATTTTTTATTTTTTTTGATTACTTTTATTCCTATTACAAGGAATGTAAACATCCCTTGTAATAGGAATCATTGTGACTGAGTGAGTGAGTGAGTCAATAAGACCCCACATCTCTCCTCCAGGCTGGAAAGCATGAGATCGGTGAAAAAAAATTCACTGATCTCATGCTGACAGCCGCTCTTACAGGGGTAGTGCTACACATTTAATAGCAGCGGCGCCGAGCCATCCACACAGTGGAATGAGGAGAGGGGCGGAGCAGGGCGGGCGTGTGGAGCGGAGCGATCGGGCGGGACCACTGTCATCCTGGGCGTCAATATGTTGCCCCTCAGAACCTGCCTCCTGGGACCAATGGTCCTATTGGGGGTTCCCATGGTAGGGCCGGCCCTGATCTTGAGCCAACTTATACACAGATTGCGCCTGCTCCTGAGGAAGTGAATCATTTCACGAAATGCGTTGAGCATTATAGGACACAATTCTTTTTAAAATCATGTGTTTAGATATATGTTTTTTATGTCTACCATCGCCCAATATATACTACTATCCTACTATGATCTTATATGTTATCAGCTCTCAACTCCGTATTTCTACGTTAGTGTGCTATGGCTCAAAAATTTACTTTTGATGTATATATTTTACTATACGAATTGCTACAATCATGATGTACATTTTTTAAATTTGCAGATGAGGCTATTGAATAAGATACTTGTTGTTGTTACTATTATCTTTCTGTATATGGATTAAGAATATGTTCATATGCAACACCACATACCAACTGTGAGCTACGCACCTCATTTAAAGTCCCAAACCTCCTTGTTTTCTCATATAAATTAGGGATGGAGGCGCATTGTTTTATATGTGCCTCATTTAAAGTCCCAACCTTTCTTTCTCTTGCAAATGCCCTCATGTTGTAAAGCGCTGTGCAAACTGTTGGCGCTATATAAATCCTGTATAATAATTATATGGCCAGCACAGTGGCTAAGTGGTTAGTGCTTCCGCCTAGCAGCACTAGGGTCATCGGTTCAAATTCCAACCATGACACTACCTGTCTGGAGTTTGCATGTTCTCCCTGTGCTTGCGTGTGTGCACTGACACATAGGCTAACATTGGTGGGCGTTTAGAAACAAAAAGCAAAAAAAAATGTCAATGCTACTAAAAGTGGCATCTTTAACACCCAGTATGCGTGAGGCCCCGTTCAAGCTTGTGCAACTTGTCATGCGACTTTGGACATTAGAGTGGCATGACAAGTTGTATACCCCTTGTACCGGCACCTTTAAAATTAGCTGATTGTTAAAGAGGGATTCCACCCGCAATTATTTTTTTTAAAGTCAGCAGCTACAAACACTGTAGCTGCTGACTTTTAATAAGGACACTTACCTGTCCTACTCGCCCGCGATGTCAGCCCCCCCCCCCCCCGAGGCCGATCCTGGCAGCTCCCGGCGCCGCCATCCTCAGTAAGGGAAACAGGCAGTGAAGCCGTCCGGCTTCACTGCCCGTTTACTACTGCGCATGCGTGAGCCGTGCGGCGCTTTGTGAATAAGCCGGCTGCTCTCACACAGTTTCCAGAAGGCAGCGCGCCCATTCACCAGAAGACACCGCGAGTAGGATGGAGGAAGAAGACCAGCCGCGGACGATGAAGAGGCAGATTAGGGACTTCCGCATAGCATCTGCTATTTCCGGTCAGTAAAAATGTTTTTTTCTATTTTTTTAGGATTTTTGTTAAAAAAATATTTCAGGGTTTAACTCCACTTTAACCACTTCCCACCCGGCCACTGTATATATATGGCCGGGTGGGTGCTCTCTCCTTCTGAGTGGACGTTCCTGAACGTCCTTCAGAAGGAGCGTGATCGCGCGCAGCGCGCACCCGCGCGATCCCGTGGACACGCCGCATCTCGGAACAGCAGGAGGGCACTGTGATTCGCCCTCCTGATCGGCACGATGGCTGTGTGTAATCACAGCCATCGTGATGTAAACACAGAGAGGGGGGGGCTGGCACTTGTGAGGGGATCGCGCCGCCACGTGCACGCGCAGCGGCGCGATCCCGATCTGCCTGTACCCCCCAGAGATAGAAGGTGTGTGCAAACAGGAGGGCCATGTGATTGGCCCTCCTGATGACATGACGGCTGTCCAATGACAGCCGTCATGTAATGTAAACACAGAGCAGTTGTAACTGCTCTGATCTCTTCCTCTCTTCACACAGAGCCTGTCAGTGAGGAGAGGAAGAGACAATCTGTGCTGCAGCCGGGAGATCAGTGAGTTTTTAGCTGTTTGTCTGCTGTTTACCCACTGATCACCCAGCTAGTGTCCCCAAAACACAGTGTCCCCAAAACACAGTGTCCCCAAAACACAGTGTCCATAAAACAGTGAAAACATCTGCCCGCCAACATCTTGCGCATCTGCCGCCAACATCTGGCACAACTGCCCGCCAACATTTGGCACAGCTGCCCGCCAACAGCTGCCCACCAACAGCTGCCCACCAACATCTGGCGCATCTGCCCGCCAACATCTTGCGCATCTGCCCGCCAACATCTTGCACAGCTGCCCGCCAACATCTGGCACAGCTGCCCGCCAACATCTGGCCGCCAACAGCTGCCCACCAACATCTGGCACATCTGCCCACCAACATCTGATCGCCAGCATCTGACCGCCAACAGCTGCCCGCCAACAGCTGGCACATCTGCCCGCCAACATCTGCCCTGCCAACATCTGGCACATCTGACTCCCAACATCTGGCAATAAACATCTGCCCGCCAACAGCTGCCACATCTGCCCGCCAACAGCTGCCACATCTGCCTGCCAACAGCTGCCACATCTGCCCGCCAACAGCTGCCACATCTGCCCGCCATCTGCCCGCCAACAGCTGCCCGCCAACATCTGGCACAGCTGCCGGCCAACATCTGATCGCCAGCATCTGACCACCAACAGCTGGCACATCTGCCCGCCAACATCTACCCTGCCAACATCTGGCACATCTGACTCCCAACATCTGGCAGTAAACATCTGCCCGCCAACAGCTGCCAAATCTGCCCGCCAACAGCTGCCACATCTGCCCGCCAACATCTGGCCGCCAACATCTGACATCTGCCCGCCAACATCTGACCGCCAACAGCTGCCCTGCCAACATCTGGCACATCTGCCCGCCAACATCTGACACATCTGGCCGCCAACATCTGACCGCCAACAGCTGCCCGCCAACATCTGCCCTGCCAACATCTGGCACATCTGACTGCCAACATCTGGCACATCTGACCGCCAACATCTGGCACATCTGCCCACATGGCTAAACGATTCTACAGCAGCGAGGAGGCTCTCCAGATACTCCAGGGTATGTCGGACGAGAGTAGCGAGGAACTCTCTCTGTCAGAATCGGATAGTGAATATTATCCAGAGGAAAGTAGTGGCTCTGAAATAGAAACTGAGGATAGAATCGTAACAAGTGAGATCAGGAGTTATGAGCAGGCGCCGCAGACATCCACCAGCAGCGCAGCACTCCAGGACATCCACCAGCAGGCATCCACCAGCAGCGCAGGACTCCATGATGATATGCAGGCATCCACCAGCAGCGCATCACGCCAGGATAGGCAGGCATCCGCCAGCAGCGCATCACGCCAGGATAGGCAGGCATCCGCCAGCAGCGCATCACGCCAGGATAGGCAGGCATCCGCCAGCAGCGCATCACGCCAGGATAGGCAGGCATCCGCCAGCAGCGCATCACGCCAGGATAGGCAGGCATCCGCCAGCAGCGCATCATGCCAGGATAGGCAGGCATCCGCCAGCAGTTCTGCAACTTTTCTAGAGGATAGGCCAAATGCTAGCAATGGGGCGTCCCATCAACAACGAGGCAGGGCCCATACTAGCCTCCCCGATCTTCTACTGTATCCAACATGGCTGCCCGATACGTCAGTAGAACCTATCATTCCCCCTTTTACAGCCCAGCCAGGCCCTCAGATACAGTCGGAAAATGCTACCCCGATTTATTATTTTGAATTATTTTTTACTGATGATATCCTAACCTACATTGTGGAGCAGTGTAATCTATACGCCAGTCAATATATAGCCAACAATCCAAATTCTTCCTATGCCCGTCCTTTTGTTTGGAAACCCCTCACCGTGGAAGAATTTAAAATTTTCCTTGGCCTAACCCTCAACATGGGGCTGACAAAAAAAAATGAACTCCATTCCTACTGGTCTACCCGACCTATCTACCACATGCCAATCTATTCATCTTTTATGAAAAGAACCCGTTACGAGATGATAATGAGGTTTCTACACTTCAACGACAATGCCCAATGCCTCCCTCGAAATCATCCCAATTATGATAAATTATTTAAAATTCGGCCCCTAATCAATTTTTTTTGCGCCAGCTTCAAGCAGATGTTTACCCCTGATGTAAATATATGTGTAGATGAATCATTAGTACACTTCACAGGAAGACTTGGAATAAAGCAATACCTCCCCAGTAAAAGAGCCAGACGTGGGGTAAAATTTTATAAGGCATGTGACAGGGCCACGGGTTACACATATGATTTTATAATTTATGAGGGAAAAGACAGACAGCTAAACCCCCCTGGATGCCCTACCTACATGGGAACAAGTGGCAAAATTGTCTGGCAGCTGATTGAACCATTGCTTGGGAAAGGTTACCACCTATACGTAGACAATTTCTATACAAGTCTCCCACTTTTTCGCCATCTGTACCAAAAGAAAACTGTGGCCTGTGGGACAGCACAGACCAACCGTAAAGGCTTCCCACAGAGATTGGTTGCCAAGAAACTGAAACAGGGGGAAATGGCCAGTATGCGGACTGAAGAGGTCCTAGCATTGAAGTGGAGAGATAAAAAAAGAGATGTATGTCTACATCCTTTCCACAATGCATGATGACACCTTGGTGGAACTGCAGAGAAGAAGAGGCCCCGTCCAGAAGCCAAAATGTGTGCATGACTATAATCTTTACATGGGGGGGGGGGTGGATATGAATGACCAGATGATGCAGCCCTACTTGGCCACCAGGAAATCACTGTTTTGGTACAAAAAAGTTGCCATTTATTTGATGCAACTAGCCCTTTTCAATTCTTATATCATTTTTTCTAAGTGCACCCAAAGTTCCCTAACCTATCTAAAATTCCAAGAAGACTTGATCGAAGCCCTTCTCTATCCCCATGGCCAAGCCCCTCAACTAATTCGCTCCGATGCAGTAGCCAGACTCCACGAAAGGCACTTCTCCAAAATCCTCCCTCTTACCGAAACAGGTCGCAAACCCCCAAAAAAATGTCGTGTGTGTTCAAGTAGAGGAATTCGTCGTGACACCCGATACTACTGTCCCCAATGTCCCTCCCAGCCAGGCCTTTGTATTGGAAAGTGCTTTCAGAGCTATCATACTTTACTAAACTATTAGTAAAGTGAAGATGATTTTTTTTCCAGTTTCCACCATCTGCCATTTCTGTGAATGACCCGGACTGTTTTCGACTATGCCTCTGCCAACCATGTTTCTGCCTTCAACGTGAATTGACCTCGGCCTGTTAAATGACCATGCTTTTTGCCTGCCTCCTAAACTGATCATTTGAGTACAGCACAGGGGTCTCACATATTTGAGGGGCTCCAGAAAAGAGTTTCCCAGTGGAGAAAATGTTTTTCTCCAGGTTTTGTTTTTCTCGGATTAGGGTCTGGAGACTCAGAGGCTTCGTAGAGATTTGGGTGGGAAGAAGCCTCTACCCCTGTTCTTAGGTCTTTCCTGACCAAGGCCTAAATGTTATAGTGCTGCCACCTGAACTGGCCGTGCCTCTGCCTGCCACCTGAACTGGCCGTGCCTCTGCCTGCCACCTGAACTGGCCATGCCTCTGCCTGCCACCTGAACTGGCCATGCCTCTGCCTGCCACCTGAACTGGCCATGCCTCTGCCTGCCACCTGAACTGGCCATGCCTCTGCCTGCCACCTGAACTGGCCATGCCTCTGCCTGCCACCTGAACTGCCTGCTAAACCATGGACCATGTTCATAGGTTTCCATATCTCTGTTTCCCTGCTGGACAATTCCTGGACATTTCCTATGGCTGTCTGGACCAATGCTTTGACTGCTCTGGAACGGTATTCCTGCCTGCTAAAACCATAGGTGAGCCTTTTTTTTATTACCTTTTGCTCAGCAGAATGTATTTTGGGGTGTAATTCTTGGTGTGTACATGCTATGTGTTAGAAGCCTGAAGGTGCTACTTGCATGTTGGGCCTCTGTATGTGGCCAGGCTGTGGAAAAGTCTCACACATGGGGTATCACTATACTCAGGACGAGTAGCAGAATGTATTTTGGGGTGTTATTTTTGCTGTGTACATACTATGTGTTAGAAAGATCTTCTGAATTGACAACTTTGTGAAAAAAAAATATGTTTTAATTTTTTTTCCACACTTTCCAAAAACTTTTGGAAAGAAATTACATGTTCAAAAGACTTATTATGCCTCATAGAAAATACATTGGGTTGTTTTCTTTCCAAAATGGGGTCATTTTGTGGGTAATTCCATTGTCCTTGTTCTCCAGGGCCTTCAAAAAATGTGATAGGTACTCAGGAAATGAAATGTGTAATTTATGCCTTTAGAGCGCCTGATGGTGCTACTTGGATGTTTGGCCTCCGTATGTGGCCAGGATGTGGAAAAGTCTCACACACTGGGTATCGCCATACTCAGGATGAGTAGCAGAATGTATTTTGGGGTGTTATTTTTGCTATGTACATACTATGTGTTAGAAAGATCTTCTAAATTGACAACTTTGTGAAAAAAATATATGTTTTAATTTTTTTTCCACATATTCCCAAAACTTTTGGAAAGAAATGACATGTTCAAAGGACTTATTATGCCTCATAGAATATACATTGGGTTGTTTTCTTTCCAAAATGGGGTCATTTTGTGGGTAATTCCATTGTCCTTGTTCTCCAGGGCCTTCAAAAATGTGATAGGTACTCAGGAAATGAAATGTGTAATTTATGCCTTTAGAGCGCCTGATGGTGCTACTTGGATGTTTGGCCTCCGTATGTGGCCAGGATGTGGAAAAGTCTCACACACTGGGTATCGCCATACTCAGGATGAGTAGCAGAATGTATTTTGGGGTGTTATTTTTGCTATGTACATACTATGTGTTAGAAAGATCTTCTAAATTGACAACTTTGTGAAGAAAAGAAAAAAATATATATATTTCTTAATTTTCCAAGGCATTGTGGGAAAAAAATTGCAACTTCAAAAAATTCACGATGCCTCTTACTAAATACCTCCGACTGTCTTCTTTCCAAAAAGTGGTCATTTGGGGGGTATTTGTACTGTCCTGACATTTTAGGGCCTCAAGAAATGAGATAGGCCATCAGTGCATTAGGATTGATCAATTTGCAATAATGCGTAGCTTAGTTTGTAGACTCTATAACTTTCACACAAACCAATTATCATACACTTATCAGGATTTTTTTTACCAAAGACATGTAGCAGAATACATTTTGGCCTAAATTTTTGCCGAAATTTGATTTGTTTGGATTTCTTTTAAAACAGAATGTAGAAAATGTTTTTTTTTTTCAAAATATTCGCTCTTTTTTCGCTTTTATCGCAAAAAATTTAAAATGAAATTGTGAACAAATACCACCAAAAGAAAGCTCTATTTGTGTGAACAAAATGATAAAAATTTCATTTGGGTACAGTGTAGCATGACTGAATAATTGTCATTCGAAGTGCGAGAACACTGAAAGCTGAAAATTGGTCTGGGAAGGAAGGGGGTTTAAGTGCCCAGTATTGATGTGGTTAAGGAGCAACAAAGTTCCCCGCTGACAGCTGAATGTATAAAAACCATTGCCGGAAATTATAAATTGTGGGGGAAAAAAACAGCGAGAGGGGTCCCCCCCAATCCACCAAGCAGGTTGGTGAGAAGCTGACAACAGTTGGTGCGATTATTCTCAAATGGAAGAAACACAAAATTACTGTCCCTCTTCCTTCCTCTGGGGCTCCATGCAAGATCTAACCTCGTGGAGTTTCAATGATCATGAGAACGGTGAGGAATCAGCCCATAACTACACGGGAGAATCTTTTCAATGATCTCAAGGCAGCTGGGACCATAGTCACCAAGAAAACAATTGGTAACACACTACGCCGTGAAAGACTAAAAACCTGCAGCACCTGCAAAGTCCCCCTGCTCAAAAAAGCATGTAGCGCACACACCTCTCCCCAACCTGCATTTAATTAGGCTCCTCGCAGGCAGAGAGAGGCACGCCGCACCACAAGCCCGTACCCTCCCGAGTAAAGAGGTTGAGCGGTGTTAGTTTTGGGCCTTGTCTGCAGCCAGAGTCCAAAGTCCTCCCAAGAATGATCTTACCTCTACTTTAGATAGATGTAAGTCTTCGTTTTCCCCAGGAATGTGAATGTCCACACTAGCTGAAAGTCCAACTCAACATTTTTTTCACACAGGATAATAAACAACCTTTTTGAGAGCAGACAGGTTAGAGCGAAGATACAGGACAGCTTAGGTGTGGAGGAGGTCCAGGCACAAACGTAGCTTAACTCTTTAGACTGTTTAGGTTTCTCAAACAGCTTTGGCACACGATCTCTGCCACAGACTGTGAGGTTGGTCTCTGCCACAGACCGGGTGAATAAAGTCACTGCCACTGACTTGGAACGTAGGGTCACTGCCACTGACCTGGTGAATAGGACCTTGCCCTATGAAGTCACTGCCACTGACTTGAAGCGAGTAGGGTCACTGCCACTGACCTGGAGAGTAGGGTTACTGCCACTGACCTGATGAACTTCTTTCTTAAAGTACTTGGCCCATGTCAAGGAGAAAACATCCCTCCGGAGAGTTACCAGAGGCCCTCACCGTCACCACGACTCTGCGCTGGGTCTTCGGAAAGGGTTACCTCCCTGGCCTCCTCATCTCAGATAGGGGTCCCCTCGCAAGGCGGCACCCTGGGAGTCCTTGATCCCTAGCGGACCCCAGCCGAAGGTTGCTGGGCCCCGGGCCTTCAAATAGTACCTCACCCCAGACTGAAGGTGTCTGGGATGGAACAGGAACTCCACCTCCGGGCCTAAGGCACCCAGAGATGACCCTTCTCACACCCAGGCCTGAAGGTGCCTGGCCGCGGATGAACCAGACACACCTAGGCTGAAGGTGCCTGAGCGTGGACCACGAACGGAAGATGGCCGCCCCTTTTATACCCTCTCCCGACAGGCACAGCAGGTTCCCCACCCTGCCGTACTACTGCCGAGAGGGGACACAAAAGGTGCAGCCCTGGATAGGTGGTTCAACCCCGGCCTATGGCGACAGCGCCACCCGTAGGCCACAGGGAACTGTGCACCGACACTATCTCCTATGAACAGAAATGGTCCATTAACCCCAACAATCAATGTGTCTGAGCCTAATTACCACTCAGACACCACCCCTAAATTTAACACCCCGCTACACATTCCCCCCACTAAATAGACACTGGTCCCCAGTGTCTGGACAAACCTATGTCTCTCAAGCCTGAGCCAGCATAGGCCCAATCCAGAGACTATCTAAAAAAACAATTTTAAACATAGAAAAGAAAGAAGAGTAACACACATGTGCACATTAAAACATCAAATGTCACATGACATACTTCAATAAATATTTACATTTCCCTCCCACCTACACTAACTAAGGTTCACCCCATTCTCAGTAACCTTGTTGGACGTCTGCCTGCAGGGGAAGAAAAAAAAACACAACTAAAAATGACACTTGTTGGAATGAACAGATTCTCCCCTAGAGGAAAATCACTTCCTTCCCAAAAGTAAAACTGTATATATCACATTTTTGCAAAGCAATGTTGCACAACACCGCCACCTAGTGGTAGTGCTGTGATTGAGACACAGGTGCTTGATATGCTCTTCTTCTTGACCGTGGCCCTGAACTATCTACACCCCAAAGTCCTTGTATCTTTGCGGTAGGGAGAGAGGGGAGAAAAAAACAACAGCTCCCGCTCCTCCAATGAGTAGAATACCCTTCTGTTAGGGCAAAGTTCCTGGGCTCCAGAGGATGCACTCTAGAAATAAAGCAACACAAAAGAGTCTCTTAAAGGTAATAGTGTGGGTCTGGCAACACCAGCGGTTTCCAATGCTTATCGAAAGTGTCAATGTGATACTCGACATTGTCCTTATCTTTCCGGCAGATGAGCACCTTATCCGCATAAATGTGCCGACCGAGCATCCAGGCAGCCTTACAGTCTTTATATCTCTGAGTAGCTACAGGAGAACATGAGAAGTATCAGCGGGTCTGGGGTACTTTAATGTGGGTCCATATAAAGTCCACGTACCACCGGTGTCTGCAGGCCTCTACTTCAAACAAAAGTTCTCTAGGCAGGTACGGGTACTCCCATCCATACTCGCTGGCTACCTTCTGGTTAAATAACCTCCGTAAGCTGGACAATGGTGGCATGGTGGCACGGTCTCCCGTATCAGGTAGAACTATGGCATCCTGGTGTCGAGGTACTTTCACTACCTCAGGACCAAACATAGGGGCCGCAGTGACACCCGTCCCATTTCAGCAGCTGATGCAGGAATCTCCGGCTGTGGAAAGGCAGACAAGGGGACAGATCCTTCCTCAGGCTTTGAGGTCACCACCCGGGGCGTGCTATCCCCAGTGGACATGGGTGGGTCCCTGTTTCTACAGGACGAGGACAGGGGCATCTCATCCCATCCCTTCCGTTCAAACAGTTCATCAACTGCGGCGTCATCTCCCGCATCGGAGATTGACTCCAGGTCGGAGGTGTAATATTCCTCCGCAGGCAAGTAGCTCCTGGTAGAGGACGAGTCACCCCCTTTGACTAATTCACAGGCATGTGAATCCCCAACACTTGGGACCTTGGACAGAGTTTCTTCCCCCGGCTTACCTCGGCTTGTAGCTGAACCAGGACGTCTGGGACTTTTCCCTTCGGATGCATCTGTTCCGAGTAAGCGCTGGGGCGTAGCTCCACCACGGCCACGGGAAGCTTTCACGAACCCGATCTTCCTCTTGGGTGGTGGGAGAAAGGACTCTGTGGTGACCGAAGCAGCATCCTCCGGTCTCTCAATCTCTGGAACAATCTCATCTGTGACTTCCTCCGAAGTCCCGACAGTGTGCGCAGGGGTGGCTGTGTAAGCTCTGATTCCTCCTTCCAGAGTGGTGGCGCCCATAAGGCAATTGAGGTGGAAAGCCCAAGGCTTTTCTGTAGGTTGCTCGACCTCAAACAAGAACTCCTTACATAGCTCGCATCGCCCGAATGGCTTCAGATGTTCCACCAGTCCCGAGCAGCCGGGACAAATCACTCCGAGGGCCTCCACATCTTTGCAAATGTAGAGGGCAAAACGTCCTCGGGGCTTGAGCCGAATCCCCGTATCCATTAAGGGAGCAGCAAATTAAGTCATCTTCATGGTAGTAGTAGCCGCAACCCATGAGGCATGAGAAGCCATGTTATCCATTCGCTGTTCCATCGCGCACTATCCATTTCGCGCCAAAGTCCCCACGTGCAACTCCACACATGGCTAGACTCCTCCCATCTCCTGCATCGTTTGCTGGCTTTCTCTCTGTCACGCCCATGAACTACGCAGTCAGGGTTCTCCTCGTAGCGCAGTTCTCCATATGGCCGACCTCCACGGAACTTCACTGGGGAATAAAGTTCAAACTCTGGGGTGTTCTTCAACACTTACAACCGCAAACAAATCCCGGACTTGAGCCCCCACATGTAGCGCACCCACCTCTCCCCAACCTGCATTTAATTAGGCTCCTCGCAGGCAGAGAGAGGCACACCGCACCACAAGCCCGTACCCTCCTGAGTAAAGAGGTTGAGCGGTGTTAGTTTTGGGCCTTGTCTGCGGCCAGAGTCAAAGTCCTCCCAAGAATGATCTCACCTCTACTTTAGATAGATGTAAGTCCTCGTTTTCCCCAGGAATGTGAATGTCCACACTAGCTGAAAGTCCAACTCAACATTTATTTCACACAGGATAATAAACAGCCTCTTTGAGAGCAGACAGGTTGGAGCGAAGATACAGGACAGCTTAGGTGTGGAGGAGGTCCAAGCACAAACGTAGCTTAACTCTTTAGACTGTTTAGGTTTCTCAAACAGCTTTGGCGCACGATCTCTGCCACAGACCGTGAGGTTGGTCTCTGCCACAGACCGGGTGAATAAAGGCACTGCCACTGACTTGGAATGTAGGGTCACTGCCACTGACCTGGTGAATAGGACCTTGCCCTATGAAGTCACTGCCACTGACTTGAAGCGAGTGGGGTCACTGCCTCTGACCTGGAGAGTAGGGTCACTGCCACTGACCTGATGCACTTCCTTCTTAAAGTATTTGGCCCATGTCAAGGAGAAAACATCCCTCCGGAGAGTTACCAGAGGCCCTCACCGTCACCACGACTCTGCGCTGGGTCTTCGGAAAGGGTTACCTCCCTGGCCTCCTCATCTCAGATACGGGTTCCCTCGCAAGGCGGCACCCTGGGAGTCCTCGATCCCTAGCGGACCCCAGCCGAAGTTTGCTGGGTCCCGGGCCTTCAAATAGTACCTCACCCCAGACTGAAGGTGTCTGGGATGGAACAGGAACTCTACCTCCGGAGACGACCCTCCTCACGCCCAGGCCGAAGGTGCCTGGGCGCGGACGAACCACACACACCCAGGCTGAAGGTGCCTGGGCATGGACCACGAACGGAAGATGGCGCCCCTTTTATACCCTCTCCCGACAGGCACAGCAGGTTCCCCGCCCTGCCGTACTACTGCCGAGAGGGGACACAAAGGCGCAGCCCTGGATTGGTGGTTCAACCCCGGCCTATGGCGACAGCGCCACCCGTAGGCCACAGGGAACTGTGCACCAACACTATCTCCAGAAATGGTCCATTGACCCCAACAATCAATGTGTCTGAGTCTAATTACCACTCAGATACCACCCCTAAATTGAACACCCCGCTACAAGCACATGTACAGGCCCGTCTGAAGCTTGCTAATAAACATCTGAATGATTCAGAGGAGACCCGGGTAAAAAGTGTTGTGGTCAATTGAGACCAAAATCAAGCTCTTTGGCATCAACTCAACTCGCTGTGTTTGGAGTAGGAATGCTGCCTATGACCCCAAGAACACCACCCCCACCGTCAAACATGGAGATGGAAACATTATGCTTTGGGGGTGTTTTTCTGCTAAGAGGACAGGACAACTTCACTGCATCAAAGAGACGATGGACGGGGCCATGTACCGTCAAATCTTGGGTGAGAACCTCCTTCCCTCAGCCAGGGCATTGAAAATGGGTCGTGGATGTGTATTCCAGCATGACAATGACTCAAAACACATGGCCAAGGCAACAAAGGAGTGGCTTAAGAAGGAGCACATTAGGGTCCTGGAGAGTGGCCTAGCAACTCTCCAGACCTGAATCCCATAGAAAATATGTGCAGGGAGCTGAAAGTTAGAGTTACCAAACGTCCACCTCGAAACCTTAAAGTGATTGTAAACCTTTGTGTTTTAAAAACAAAACAAAAAAACAAACATATCATACTTACCTCCGCTGTGCAGTACGTTTTGCACAGTGTGGCCCCGATCTTCTGGGGTCCCCCTGCAGCGCTCGTGGCTCCTCCTCGCATCGGTAAACCCTCCCTGGGGGTTACCTTGTTGGCGCTCTCCCGAGTTCAACATTTGCGTGCATAGACACAGAATGCTGGACTCGGCAACGCCCCCCCCCCCGACACCGGCGTCATTGGATTTGATTGGCGGCAGCAGGAGCCAATGGCTGCGCTGCCATCAATCTATCCAATCAATAGCCCAGAACCCTGGGCAGAGAGGAAGAGCGCGTCTCCGCCGAGGGAACAAAGGGCTCAGGTGAGTAAAACGGGGGGGGGGGGGGCCTAGGGGGGCCGGTTAGTGTCAGAAGTTTTTTCTCCTTAACGCATAGGATGCATTAAGGTGAAAAAACACAAAGCTTTACAACCCCTTTAATGACTTGGAGAGGATCTGCAAAGAGGAGTGGGACAAAATCAGTGCCGATCCTGACCTCCCTGGGGCCCTAAGCAAAATTCTGCAAAGGGGCCCTCTACCTGACCCGTGAATAATGGGCGTTGTTTAAGCGTAATATTGAACGTGGCTTAAAGGGGCGTGACTCAAAGGGGTGTGGTTAGAGTCTGAGATGAACGAGGGATGGAGGGAGAAACAAAGGAAGAAAGAGAGAGAGAGAGAGAGAGAGAGGAAGTAAAAAAAGAGGGATGGAGGGACAGCAGGCCCAGATCCTACACCACAATAGAAATATGAGTATTCCAGAAAGTTTAACAATCAGCAGATCAAGATTCTCCAAACACCTGTTGGCGCTTCAATCATCCCGGCACCATGGTTGTTATGGTGTCAGGGTGATTAAAGCGTATTATTTCTATTATTACATTGTAATATAAAATAAAATCATTCAACTCACCATAATGCAGAATCAGTGAGAGCCCTGATGTCACTGTCCCCACCCAGCGGAGTGCCTCCTTACATTTCAGGTGTCCCCAGCCAGCGGAGTGCCTCCTTACATTTCAGGTGTCCCCAGCCAGTGGAGTGCCTCCTTACATCTCAGCAGTCCCCAGCAGAGTGCCTCCTTACATCTCAGGTGTCCCCAGCGGAGTGCCTCCTTACATCTCAGGTGTCCCCAGCGGAGTGCCTCCTCACATCTCAGGTGTCCCCAGCAGAGTGCCTCCTTACATCTCAGGTGTCCCCAGCGGAGTGCCTCCTTACATCTCAGGTGTCCCCAGCCAGCAGAGTGCTTCCTTACATCTCAGGTGTCCCCAGCCAGCGGAGTGCTTCCTTACATCTCAGGTGTCCCCAGCGGAGTGCCTCCTTACATCTCAGGTGTCCCCAGCGGAGTGCCTCCTTACATTTCAGGTGTCCCCAGCGGAGTGCCTTCTTACATCTCAGGTGTCCCCAGCCAGCGGAGTGCTTCCTTACATCTCAGGTGTCCCCAGCCAGCGGAGTGCTTCCTTACATCTCAGGTGTCCCCAGCCAGCGGAGTGCCTCCTTACATCTCAGGTGTCCCCAGCCAGCGGAGTGCTTCCTTACATTTCAGGTGTCCCCCCCCAGTTTCGGCCTAAGACATTGTGCTGCCTGGTACCAAGAATTAAATGCTGCCCCCCCCAAAAAAAAATTACGCCCACCAAAAGAATATAATTTTATATCATGATAACTTAAGAGGACTTGTCATGGCTCTATTCATGTATGTAGGAAAATAAAGAGGACCTGTCATGGCTTTATTCATGTATAGGAGTATAAAGAGGACCTGTCATGGCTCTATACATGTATGTAGGAAAATAAAGAGGACCTGTCATGGCTTTATTCATGTATAGGAGTATAACGGTCATGGCACTATACGTATATATATATAAGTATAAAGAGGACTTGTCCTGGCTCTATACATGTATGTAGAAGTATAAAGAGGACCTGTCATGGCTCCATACATGTATATAGGAGTATAAAAGGACCTGTGTGTGGCCGCGATGTCAGCCGGCCACCCACGATCGCTCCACAGAGAGCCAGAATGGGGATCTGTCAATGTAAACAGACAGATGCCCATTCTGACAGGGGAGGAGAGACAGATCTGCTGTTCCTAGTGATTAGGAACAGAGATCTCTCTCCTCCTTCAGTCAGTCCCATCCCCCCAGTTAGAAACACCTCCCAGGGAACACATTTAACCCCTTTCCTGTCAGTGACATTTACACAGTAATCAGTGCATTTTTATAGCACAAATCGCTGTATAAATGTCACTGGTCCCAAAAATGTGTCAAAAGTGTTCAATCTGTTCACCGCAATGTCACAGTCTCACTGAAAATCGCAGATCACCGCCATTACTACTAAAAAAAAAATATTAATAGAAATGCCACAAGTCTATCCCCTATTTTGTAGATGCTATAACCTTTGTGCAAACTAATCAATATACACTTATTGCGTTTTTTTTACCAAACATATGTAGAAGAATACATATTGGCCTAAACTGATATAGAAATACCACCAACAGAAAGCTCTATTTGTGGGGAAAAAAGGACGTAAATTTTGTTTGGGTACACCGTCGCACGACCGCACAATTGTCAGTTAAGTCGACGCAGTGCCGTATCGCAAAACAAAATGAGTAAAGTGCATCATTTCTATTATTACATTGTTATATAATATATAAAATAGTTCAACTCACCATAATGCCGAATCAGTGGGAGCCTGAGCGTGTCTCTTGCCAACGTCACCTGCCACCAGATGAGGATTGTCACCTGCCACATGTAGCGGATTGTCACTTGCCACAACGCCACCTGCCACACATTGCGGGCTGTCACTTGCCACACGTTGCGGATTGTCACTTGCCACAATGTCACACATTGCGTTTTGTCACTTGCCACAACGTCACTTGCCACACATTGCGGATTGTCACTTGCCACAACGCTACCTGCCACACATTGCAGATTGTCACTTGCCACTTCACCTGCCACATGTAGCGGATTGTCACTTGCCACGACGCCACCTGCCACACATTGCGGGTTGTCACTTGCCACACATTGTGGATTGTCACTTGCCACAACGTCACACATTGCGTTTTGTCACTTGCCACAATGTCACTTGCCACACATTGCGGATTGTCACTTGCCAAAACGCTACCTGCCACACATTGCAGATTGTCACTTGCCACTTCACCTGCCACATGTAGCGGATTGTCACTTGCCACGACGCCACCTGCCACACATTGCGGGTTGTCACTTGCCACACATTGCGGATTGTCACTTGCCACAACGCTACCTGCCACACATTGCAGATTGTCACTTGCCACTTCACCTGCCACATGTAGCGGATTGTCACTTGCCACGACGCCACCTGCCACACATTGCGGGTTGTCACTTGCCACACGTTGCGGATTGTCACTTGCCACGATGTCACACATTGCGTTTTGTCACTTGCCACACGTTGCGGATTGTCACTTGCCACAACGTCACACATTGCGTTTTGTCACTTGCCACACATTGAGGATTGTCACTTGCTACACATTGAGGATTGTCACTTGCCACACGTTGCAGATTGTCACTTGCCACTTCACCTGCCACATGTAGCAGATTGCCATTTGCTGTGTCCCAGAGTGAAGGCAGGGGAGGGGGGGCAGCTGACATTGAGGGGGGGGCAACTGACATTGAGGAGGGGGGGCAACTGACATTGAGGAGGGGGGGCAACTGACATTGAGGAGGGGGGGCAACTGACATTGAGGAGGGGGGGCGGCTGACATTGAGGAGGGGGGGCGGCTGACATTGAGGAGGGGGGGCGGCTGACATTGAGGAGGGGGGGCGGCTGACATTGAGGAGGGGGGGGCGGCTGACATTGAGGAGGGGGGGGCGGCAACTGACATTGAGGAGGGGGGGCGGCTGACATTGAGGAGGGGGGGGCGGCTGACATTGAGGAGGGGGGGCGGCTGACATTGAGGAGGGGGGGCAGCTGACATAGAGGAGGGGGGGCGGCTGACATAGAGGAGGGGGGGCGGCTGACATTGAGGAGGAGGGGGGGCGGCTGACATTGAGGAGGAGGGGGGGCGGCTGACATTGAGGAGGGGGGGGCGGCTGACATTGAGGAGGGGGGGTGGCTGACATTGAGGAGGGGGGGCGGCAACTGACATTGAGGAGGGGGGGCGGCTGACATTGAGGAGGGGGGGCGGCTGACATTGAGGAGGGGGGGCGGCTGACATTGAGGAGGGGGGGGTGCTGACATTGAGGAGGAGGGGGGGCGGCTGACATTGAGGAGGGGGGGGCGGCTGACATTGAGGAGGAGGGGGGGGGGGCGGCTGACATTGAGGAGGGGGGGCTGCTGACATTGAGGAGGAGGGGGGGGCGGCTGACATTGAGGAGGTGGGGGGGCGGCTGACAGAGGATGAGAGAGATGGACCTCAGGAGATGGGGTGACACTCGGCGAGTTAGGAGCACGCCCCCCCCTCCCTTTGAGCCCTTCTATAGCTCAGCAGCGGCGAGGGGGAACAAATCAGAGGCGGAGCCGGCCGGCTGCAGCACCGCCCACCCCTTTCCCCCACAGGTCACAGTCTCAGATGACAGACAGACCGGGGGAGGGGGTGGGCGGCGCCGCAGCGCTATTTTGGCAGGATCCCTCCCTTTCCCTGGTCTTCGGGAAAATGGCGGCCGGCGGAGACATTATCTCCGCCGGCCGCGGACCTCTAGCGGCAGCGGCGGCGGGGCCCCGAGTATTACTCGGGGCCCTACGCAGCTTGCGTAGTCCGCGTATAGGGCGGATCGGCCCTGGGCAAAATCCCTCCTGAGATGTGTGCACAGCTGGTGGCCAACTACAAGAAACGTCTGACCTCTGTGATTGCCAACAAGGATTTTCCCGCCAAGTACCAAGTCATGTTTTGCGAAGGAGTCAAATACTTATTTCACTCATTAAAATGCAAATCAATTGATAACTTTTTTGAAATGCGTTTTTCTGGATATTTTTTTTTGTTATTCTGTCTCACTGTTAAAATAAACCTACCATTAAAATTATAGACTGATCATTTCTTTGTCAGTGGGCAAACGTACAAAATCAGCAGGGGGTCAAATACTTTCCCCCTCAAGCCCTGTACACACGGCCGAGAATCTCGTCAGGAAAAAACCCGTTGTTTTTCCTGACGAGATTCTTGACAAGAATCTCGTCAGTTCTTTTGAATGGCATGAACGCGGTGACGTCATCGACTATGACGAGCGTGCGCTCGTCACATTCGATGCCATCGCCACCATCTTGCTACACCCTACCTATGCCTAGGAAGCTACCGCGCATGCGTCAAAGTCATTTCGAGCATGCGCGGGTTTCCACGGCGACAGGTAAATGTATACACTCTCTGGTTTCTCGTCGGGAAACAGGCCAACGAGAATCCCGACGAGAAAAAAGAAAGCAGGTCTTCTTTTTTTCTCGTCGAGATTCTGGTCAGTTTTCCTGACGAGAAACCTGAAAGCCTCGTACACACGCACGGTTTACTCGGCAAGAAAGCTCTGCCAGCAGTTTTCTTGTCGGTTCTTGCCGAGAAAACCGGCCGTGTGTACGAGGCTTCACTGTATACACCTGGACAAAAAGAAAATCACCTTTTTTGGCTTGGCTTTCTTCATAAGCAGTATGACAGGTCCACTTTAATCTGCACACAAAAGCAGTGAATGCAGAAATGCAAGTTGTTTTTTTTGGCTAAGTGTCTTTTGTCTTTTGGTCAGCTGATTAGTCACATGGCCAGAGGGGAATGCAGGGGCCTCCTGTACTTTATCTCCTTGGATCATCTGCTGTGTTTTCTCCTATCCTCCCCTGGTCAGGAGGTCACAGGCGGATTTGCAGCTCAATATGGCTCTGGTGACAGATGAACAGGTCCAGAAGGTGAGAAAATGTCGACATTTATCTACTTGTATTCCTTACACTTTCTTCATTTTAATGTCTGATTAGCAGGGCATGCTGGGAGTTTTAGTTCTGCAAAACCTGATAGCTGTCAACCTTTGCAGCAGTTCTGTCTTTACATAATCGTATCAGCTTTGGATGCTACATAATCACTTTGGATGCTACTGTATGCTTAATTTACTAAACTATAACACAAATGTTTATTTTTCATAACAAATATGATTTTATCATTCATTTTATGTTGTCATTACTTTTTATTGCTTAAAGCGGTGTTCCGCCCAAAAATAAACATTTTAAAAACCAGCAGCTACACATACTGCAGCTGCTGGCTTTTAATAAATGGACACTTTTACCTTTCCTGGAGTCCTGTCCCCCCTCCCCCCCCCTGAAAGGTGCCAATTTTGGCACCGGAGGGGGGGGGGGGGGAGAAATCCAATGAACGAAAGTTCCACTTTTGGGTGGAGCTCCGCTTTAAACCACTTGCCAACCAGGCCAATTCTGACATTTCTCCCCTACATGTAAAAATCATAATATTTTTGCTAGAAAATTACGTAGAACCCCCAAACATTGTATACTTTTTTTTTTTTAGCAGAGACCCTAGAGAATACAATGGTGGTCATTGCAACTTTTTATCTCGCACGGTATTTGTGCAGCAATTTTTTTAAACGCGTTTTTTTGTGAAAAAGACAGTTTCATGCTTTAATCAAAAAAAAAAAATAGGGCTGTTAGGCTGGTTTCACACTGGGACGGTGAGTGCGGTGGCGGTATAGCGCGGCTATTTTTAGCGGCGCTATACCGTCGGAATTGCGGAGGTATTCGGCCGCTAGCGGTGCGGTTTTAACCCCCGCTATTGGCCGAAAAAGGGTTAATACCGCCAGCAATGCGCCTCTGCAGAGGCGCATTGCCGGCGGTATTACTGCGGTTTCCCATTGCTTTCAATGGGAAGGAGCGGTGGAGGAGCGGTAAACACACCGCTCCTCTCACCGCTCCAAAGATGCGGCTAGCAGGACTTTTTTTACCGTCCTGCTAGCGCACCGCTCCAGTGTGAAAGCCCTCGGGCTTTCACACTGGAGAAACAGCAGCCGCTGTTTAGGGACGGTTTGCAGGCGCTATTTTTAGCACAATAGCGCCTGCAAACCGCCCCAGTGTGAAAGGGGCCTTACTGATTAAAATTTTCGTGTTCGATTAATTAATTTGTTTTTAAATCGATTAATCGACTAATTTTGATTAATTATAACGCACATACAGATCCAACTACTTTTAGCTGATCTCCTTGCAGGCTGATTCCCAGTGCAGCTACCAACCACTGGAAAAATGATTAGCAGGATACAAAAAAACACACAAAGGCAGCGCTTGATGGGAATAGCATTAAAACTTTTATAGTCTTCAAGTAGGTAACAAAATAAATATTGCACTGGAGATAAAATCGATGTAGCTACATAAACTGTAAAAATGGTGCGAGTAATACCAAACGGTAGCAAAAGTAGTCATAAAAACATGTAGCTAAGTATGATACTGGTATAAAAATGTGTACAACGATACCACTGCTGAATCCAGATGAGGAGGTGGTTAACATCAGTCCGTCGGCACGTAGATGTCCCGTGAAGGGAACTATCACAACTCCCAGTGGATGGTTGTAGAATCCCAGGTTGATAGAGGGAAGCGATAGAGTGTAACAGCCCTTGCGTGTGGCAGATAGTAAGGTCTCGCCGGCATGCAGATATGAAGGCACAGCAAAGGAGCCCTTCAAATGGACACGGCAAGCCCCGCCGGTGTCCGTGATGTCACCGGATCTCCGATGGAACTCCCTGAAGACCCGGAAGCCGGCAGAGAGGTGAGTACCGATCAAAAGAATTTTGATCGATCAAAAAAATTATTCGATTAATCGAGGAATTAATAGTTAATTTCCACAGCCCTAAAAAACAAAAAAAAACAGTAAAGTTAGCCCAATGTTTTTTGCATAATGTAAAAGATGAAATTACACAGAGTAAATAGATACCTAACATGTCATGCTTCAAAATTGCACACGCTCGTGGAATAGCGCCAAACAAACTTCGGTACTTAAAAAACCTCATAGGCAACGCTTTAAATTGTTTTACTGGTTACATGTTTTGAGTTACAGAGGAGGTCTAGTGCTAGAATTATTTCTCTCACTCTAACATTCACGGCAAAACCTCACATGTGTGGTTTGAACATCGTTTTCATATGTGGGCGGGACTTGCTTATGCATTCGCTTCTGCGTGCGAGCACACTTTAAAAAATGTTATTTGTTTTTTTATTGTTAATTTTACTTTAAATTTTTTAGTTTAACACAATTTTAAAAAGCGCCGTGCATTCTAAAGTAAACATATTTTTTTTTTATTAGCTTTTTTGGCCAGTAATGAGGCATAACCTCATGCGTGCAAATTTACATTTACACAGAACGAGAAGGGGAGAATACATTTTTGTACATTTGTGCGTGAAATTGCGTGAACGCATATGCGTGAAAATATGCTGAAGTAAATTTTTTGGGGGACAACAGTCTGTTGTCAGATTTTCTGATAGTCAGTACACGAGACCATCACACAAAAGCTGACAGTACAAACACGCGTACTCGGAATCAATGTTCACCAAACAAAACAAAATTAGCAGAAGGGGCCCAAAGGGTGGCGCTCATGAGCTGAACTTCCTCGTAGTACGTCACTATGTTCGTGTTTGTTGGCCGACAATTGCGTACCCTTAGTATGCAAGGCAAGATCTAGGCACACGCCCTTTGGACAAAAATCTGATTCTCAGTTGGCCAACAATCTGATTGTGTGTACGAGGCTTTAAACAGGAGTATCATGTGCAAGAGGCCTAAAAAGTGAACCTACCGTGTTTCCCCCGAAAATAAGACCTACCCCGAAAATAAGACCTAGCGCTATTTTCCAGGAGAGCTGCAATATAAGCCCTACCCTGAAAATAAGCCCTAGTTTAAAATGTTTGTAACATCCTATAATCTACTCTATTACAGTAGTGTATATAATGTACAATGTGTGTGTTTCTGTTATATAAATGCGGGGAAGAGAGCTCTGGCGGGTCACAGAAGAGCAGAACTTCGCTATAACGAAGGTATTTGGCACAATTATATTACAGAAACACACACATTATACATTATATACTACTGTAATAGAGTGGATTCTAGGATTTTACAAGCATTTTAACTCTGTTCACACTGGGGATTCCTGTCAGGCAGAGGGAGGGAAGACCACACATTACATGGTAAGACCTACCCCGAAAATAAGCCCTACTGTGTCTTTTGTTGCCTAAATAAATATAAGACCCGGGCTTATTTTCGGGGAAACACGGTATTTAGAGGATCTCTCATGCATAATCTACATAGGGGATTACACAACAGAAGAATATTTGTGACTCACGTCACGTGTTGTAGTTTTGAACAGAGTGAGGAAGTGTTAAATCCCCTGTTAGGTGTTTACTGCTCTATGTCCTCACTGGAAAAAAATTCACTCTCTCAATTTGACTTGGTGACCATTGCCAACGTGAAATAAAGTGATGGGACGTGCATATTTTATTTATTTTTTAATCGGATGCTTTTTTTTATTTTTATATGGAAACAACATTAAGACAATACAGACAACTTATACAAACAAAATCACATTAAACAAAACACAACCCAAAAAAAAAAAAAAAACACCCTAAACCCCATCCCCCACCCTGCTCTTGGAGTATGTATGGAAGAGAAAAAAGAAAAAGGACAGGCAAAAAAAACGCATCCAATATTACAAAGTATATACTGTATTTATTGGCGTATAACACTCACTTTTTTACCCTGAAAATAGAGGGTAAACTGTGCCTGCGTGTTATACGCAGGGGGCTGTGAAACTTCCCTCTTAAAGTTAGGGTGCGTGTTATATGCCGATAAATACGGTAGTTCCTATTCGTTTACATACCTAGGTCATGATATGAAGCCATCATGACCAGGTAGCATCAAACTTACTCATGGAATTCCTTAGGGAGTATGTATGTATGTTTTTCAAAAAGAATAATATAATTGAGATCTAAAATCCACTCAAATACGGTCGGTGGGGAGAGGTCCACTTAAGAGCAATCTGTCTACGGGCAACAAAAAGTGCACATCTTATAGTGTTAGGCCCCTTTCACACGGGACGGACCCGTGAACCTCCGCTTGCTCTGCGGGGATTGCTCCCTTGATCCCCGCTGAGCCGGCGGATGACAGGGCGATCCCTGCACACTGTGCAGGGACCGCCCTGTCAGATCTCCGCTCTCCCCTATAGGGGGATCGGATGAACATGGACCGTCTGTCCGTGTTCATCCGATCTGCTCCGCAGACGGATGGAAAAATAGGATTTTCCTCCGTCTGCAGAATCGGAGGATTGCGGACCCGGATGAGATTGGGTGTCAGCGGATGTACATCCGCCGACACCCGCGATCTCATAGGGACCAATGTATGTCCCTTTTTCATCCGTAAATGGACAGATGAAAAAGCGGACATACGGTCCGCATGTGTGAAAGGGGCCTTACTAATAGAGGAGGTATAAATAGACGTATCACAGTATCCCAATAGGCATATAAGAGGTTCAACCGGAATATTAGTATCCAATAGCCCATTTAGGGTACCAATCACCTCCGCCCAGTATTTTTGAAGTTTCGGACACCGCCACAAAAGATGTATTAGCGTACCTGCATTACCACATCTAGCACAGGCTGGCTCAGATTTCAATCCAATTGCATAGAGAAATTGGGGAGTTCTATAGACTCTATGGAGAATAAAGATCTGTGTCAGTCTGTGTGATGGAGAGAGAGAGACACCCGGGGCGAGGACCGAAGAATATCATCCCAGACCTCCTCGGAGATAGAACCAATATCTTTTTCCCAGCCGGCCCTAGAGCGAATGGGTAAGTTCAGTAAAAACCTATCTAACAATACCCTATATGTAGCAGAGGTGAGACCTTTTGTTGACCCTGCCTGTACTATCTTATCAAGAACAAGGATAGGGGGAAAAAATAACCTAGCAGAAGAGAATTGGGCATGTAAAGCATGTCTTAGTTGGAGGAATTGATAGAACCAGTTAGATTGTAAAGAGAACTCTCCCCTTAGATTTTCAAAGGATTTAAGTATACCGTTTTTGTATGTAGCACCCTGCTCCTGATGACCAGGCGCTATGTTAAATTTAGTGGGTGTCTGAGCTGGTAGTTAGCTCAGACTCTGTAAATAATTATGCTAAATCAGCCTCTGTTCTGGCTATGGCTGTGTTGGAAGACTTCCCACTGTTTGCCTGTAGGTGGCGTTACCACCTCAGGCCAATGTGGAAGACTGACAGGCCAAAGTGTATTGGGTACCTTCCCCCGGGAACAGTTCAGTGGGCATGCTGGGGAAAGGTACTTAAGGGGCAGACGCCATTTTGTGGGGTCCTTCTTCCCCTCGTGGCCCTCCTGGCACGAGGAGTGTGTGTGTGATCTTGGCCTCTGGACCATGCTGGTCCGAGGCTGCAACTCTACCAGGTAGGCCCAGTTATGCTGACTGGGCCTACACCTTGAAGGTGATCCTGTGCTGTCCGTCCTGCGGGAGGAAGCCACTCAATGGAGGAAACCAGGGGAGGACCTGTCCTGGAAAAGACCGAGCGGAAGGCTGGTGTCTTGAGGAGGGCCTGGTAATTCTATTGGAGGATGCAAGGCAACTAAAGTTCACCTTACAGTCTGCCAGGTCGGCTTAAAGGCTTTTTGACTGCTTGGTTGGAAGTTCGGGTGTTGAGTCCTGTGGCAGAGGATCCCGGATTATCCAATCTTGTGCACAACCAGTCTGTGGCAGAGACCGGTCCTGATCATTGTCCGTGTATCATTCCGGCTACTAGGCCAGGTGAGAGGGGCCTATCCGGGCGAGCAATACCCACTCAAGGAGGAGTGGTGAATAACTTTATAGTTGAGGAGTTTCCCCCAGTGATCTTAGTTACATAGTTAGTCAGGTTGAAAAAAGACACAAGTCCATCCAGTTCAACCATAAAAAAAAAAAAAAAAGAAAATATATCGTACAATCCCATATACCCAATTCTATACCCACAGTTGATCCAGAGGAAGGCAAAAAACCCCAGCAGAGCATGATCCAATTTGCTACAGCAGGGGAAAAAATTCCTTCCTGATCCCCCGAGAGGCAATCGGATATTCCCCGGATCAACTTTACCTATAAACGTCAGTACCCAGTAATGTTATGTACATTTAGGAAAGTATCCAGGCCCCTCTTAAAGCAATCTACTGAGCTGGCCAGAACCACCTTTTGGAGGGAGTCTATTCCACATTCTCACAGCTCTTACTGTGAAGAAACCTTTCCGTATTTGGAGGTGAAATCTCTTTTCCTCTAGACACAAAGAGTGCCCCCTTGTCCTTTGTGTTGACCGTAAAGTGAATAACTGAACACCAAGTTCACTATATAGACCCCTTATATATTTGTACGTGTTGATCATATCCCCCCTTATTCTCCTCTTCTCAAGAGTGAATAAATTCAGTTCCTGAACCTACCCCTTCCCTTCACCCTTCTACTATTTTTCATAGGTTTTATTTTCTCTTTGCATAAAACATAACAGCTTAAGGTTTTACATCTTGTGTGGACATTGGAGTTTCTACAGACTTTCTTCCCCTAGACAACGAATACTGAGGTAACCTGCAAGACCCAAATTTAAACCAGCAGCTTCTACAGGGGTGTGCTACACGTATAACTGAGCTAGAGTTGTTGTTCCTAATTTCCCCCATCTCTGAAAGCTTCTAAGGGCCAAAATTTGAGAAAGTCTATAATTTTCCCATATGGGGGTGTATCTAGTAGGATAAGAGACACCCAGTATTTTTTTAACTGTATCTCATATTTTACATATTAACGTGCAGGTAGGCATATCGGCAAGCGAGACACCCCATCTTGTACCATCTAAGACATAGAGTGGTAACCGACCCTTAAATGCATAAGAAAATATTCGTTGAGCAAGAAGAAGTGTCTGCTCAGACTCCCATCCAACGAGGTGCTGTAGTTGGGATGCAAAAAGGTATAACCTTGGATTAGGAATTGCCAGACCGCCCGCATTTTTGGGGTGTTGTAGAATCTCCAATTTAATGCGAGGGGTTTTGTTTTCCGCCATATTAATCGCCTAAATATGGTATTAATCTTCCAGCCTTTTTTATGTTTTTTAGAAGTCAGCAGCTACAAAAAGTGTAGCTGCTGGCTTTTAATAAACAGACACTTACCTGTTCCACTGTCCAGCGACGCGGCCAAACGGAGCTTCGCTCCTCTCCCCCCCTCTTCGCCGACGCCTCCATTCTAACTGTGGGCACCCGGCCGTGACAGCTTTCGGCTTCACAACCGGGCACTCACTGCGCATGCGCGAGCGGTGCTGCGCAATCTGAGTGGACAGGCGATCGCCTGGGACCTGTCACGTGTCCCAGGTGATCGCCTACAGGGAGGGGCCGCCAAAAGGCGATATGACGAGACGCCTAAGTGGTCCCTGGGCGGAAGGAGGAAGTGGGAAAGGAAGTCCCACTCCTACTGAATCCCCCACTCCCTACCCCCCCAAAAAAAATTACATGCCAAATGTGGCATGTAAGGGGGCGAGGAGTGGTTTAAGCGGAAGTTCCACTTTTGGGTGGAACTCCGCTTTAATAAAGATCTGTATGGGTATCCAGATCGGGGCATTGTGTAAAAAATAAAGAAGCTGAGGTATCCATATCATCTTAAAGCAGAGCTCCACCCTAAAGTGGAATTTCCGCTCATCGGATTCCTCCCCCCCTCCGGTGCCACAATTGGCACCTTTCGGGGGGGAGGGGGGACAGGATACCTGTCAAAGACAGGTATCCTTTCCCACTTCCGGGAGTCCGGCCGCGACCGTGACGTCACCGTGGGGCTCCCTCCTCCCCCTCCCCTGGCCGTCGGGCTAATAGGAGAGAGGAGCGGGCCTCGCACATGCGCAGTAGGGTTCCCGGCGTGAAGCCGAAAGGCTACACTGCCGGGTTCCCTTACCCGCAATGGCGACGGCAGCACCCGACAGCTGATGGGAAACATCAGCTGCGGTGCCGACATCGAGGGACTGCAGGACAGGTAAGTCTCCATTTATTAAAAGCAAGCAGCTGCAGTATGTGTAGCTGCTGGGTTTTTTTTTTTTTCCTGGAACACCCCTTTAATTAGATTAATACGGCCTATTAACGATAGGGGGAGCTTATTCCAGGTTTTACTTTGATTTTGGAATCTAGAAAGTAATGTAAGTATATTATCCACAATATATGTGGGGAGTCAGACATAGTTATACCCAAATATTTTATAGAAGAAACAACCTTACAGAGGAAGTAAACCCTCTCTAAAAAAATAAAAAAAACACCCTGCAAGACAAAGGCATAATGAGCTAGTATACTAGCATACTAGCTCATTATGAATGACTTACCTGAGATCGAAGCCCCCGCAGCGGTCCTTGTTCCCCTCCTCCATCACCGCCATCTCTCCTGGAGTGACTTCCGGGTATCGCGGCTCCAGCGCTGTGACTGGCCGGAGCCGCGATGTCGTCAATCCCGCATGCGCGCGGGAGCCACCTGTCACTGCACGATCGCCGTTGGAACAGCACGCTCAGTACGCCTGCGCCGTTGTCTACGGCGTATGCGCCGTAGACATCGGTGCCGGTATTTTCTGCAAATATTTCTTAAACCTTTTAGGTTTGGGAGATATTTCTTGCACCTATAGGTAAGCATTAATCTAGGCTTACCTGTAGGTTAAAGTGGTTGTAATGGGTTTACAACCACTTTAAGATGAGAAAGTGTAGATGGCAATGAATCTGGAAGGGGATCCTGAGGCATTAGCATGGATTTCTCCCAGTTTATGCCTAACCCGGAAAACCTGCCAAACTCCTTAAAGCGGAAGGAAGGAGGGGGGTGCAGATACCTGTCTAAGACAGGTATTTGCACCCACTTTCAGGTAGTACTCTCTGCGGGAAATCTGCGGGAAGCACGTCACTTCCCGCAGATTCCCCGTAGTGTTCTGGGAGACACTCGGCTCCCAGAACACAGGGGACCATTCAGAACGGCGCAGCGCGACTCGCGCATGCGCCGTAGGGAACCGGGCATGAAGCTGCAAGGCTTAATTTCCTGGTTCCCTCACCGAGGATGGCGGTGGGGGCAGCAGAGTGACGAGCGATTGCTCGTCCTCTGCTGCGGACGTCGCTGGACTCCAGGACAGGTAAGTGTCCATATATTAAATGTCAGCAGCTGCTGTATATTTCTTTACTGCCGGCAGGGATGAGTAGGTATTGGTCAAGAAAAGAAGAAGATCATCTGCATATAATGATATATTTTATTCCATATCTCCCCTAATCAAACCGGTAACATCGGAAGAGGCCCGCATAAGACATGCCAAGGGCTCTATAGCCAGGGCAAAAAGCAGGGGGGACAATGGACACCCTTGCTTAGTGCCCCGGAAGAATCTAAAACTGGGAGATTGATGGCCCTAACCGATGCCATCGGAGCGGAGTATAACAGACGCACCCACTGGCAGAAGCCAGAGCCAAGCCCAAATTTTTCAAGGATGGCCCATAGGTATGGCCATTCGATACTATCAAAGGCACGATTTAAGTGGCCCGGTGCCAAAACCTGCATATTTAAATATGCGCGTTTGATATTGAATGCGGTTGACTTATTGGGCATGAATCCTACCTGATCTGAATGGATAATATGTTTAGTAACCTTATTTAATCTAGTAGCAAGTATCTTAGCAAGAATTTTAACATCTGTGGATAGTAGAGAGATTGGTCTGTAAGATTCAGGCTGTAGCAAGTTTTTATCCTTTTAGGTATAACTACAATTACAGATTGACCCATAGTGTCTGGAAGCCGGCCCAGATGAAAAGCCCCATTTAATGTACTAAGGAGGGCAGGAAGCATTTCTTTATTATATTTTTTATAGATCTCTATAGGGAGACAGTCAATCTCTGGGGCCTTGGAGTTAGGAAAGCTAGCCACCGCACTTCCACTTCCAGTAAGGTGAGTGGAGCATTAAGAATTTCTCTCTTCTTGTGGGATAACCGGAAGATTAATACTGGCCAAATAACTAGATAGCTCTGCTGGGGTATAGTCAGCCCTAGAAGCAGGGCTTTTTTTCAGCTGGAACTTTGTGGAAATCCATTCCACCACCTCTGGCTCAGGCCCTCTGCTCCCTGCTCACCACTATCACTTGTAAACACAGAAGTCCGGTTTCTGTGTTTACAAGTGACAGCTTGACTCTCAACGGCTCCCATAGATCTGATCTCCAGAATGGCTCCCACTGAGTACAAGATTTGGGAGAGGTGGAGCCACCTACAGTGTGCGGGGAGGTACTAGAGCTGGCTGAGTGCTTTAATACAGCAACAAATGTAAGGTGTAAGATGGTAGAGCTTTTAAGGAAGGGGGGGAGAATATGGGGGCAGTAGAGGGGGTTGCATGCAGAGGTCCGAGCTGTAGAGGGGTATGAGTGAGATGTGAATGGGGAATGCAGAGGTTAGCAGCTGTGGAAGAAGGCTTAATCCTTCACTCTGTGTGCATCCCTGAACTTTGCACTCTGTATGCAGTGCAACCTTGAACTCTGCATCTGTGTTACCCCCCAACTCTGCACGTAATGCACTACTGATATTTAATGCCCCTTTAAGACCCTCCCACTGTTAATGAAATTTGACTACACCCCCTATTTGATGCAGTTTGGAGGGTGTGTGTGTGGGGGGGAGTGGCTCATGGTTGAGTTCCTGCACCTGTTTTCTGAGAAAAAAAGCCCTGCCTAGAAGTATACAAATCCTGATAACAGGACTTAAAAATAGATATAATAGGGCTAGTCTGATTAAAAACCTCCCCCCTATGGGACGTGCATATTTTTACAGTTGTCGAGAAACAGGAGAGAAAGGGGAATGTTGTAATGGGAACATCTGTGCCAGTGACAAGTTCCCAAGATGGAATTTCCCTTCACTTTAGAGAGATTACATCAAAACTTCAGGCATTCAACTGCTTTCTAAGATTTTCAGTATTAATGTAGGTTAAGTCCAATGAGGTGCATGCCACCTCATAGACTTATCTCTTTAAGTTACAATTTACACTTTTACTGAGCGCCAGGAGCATAGCCATTGCTAAAGTTCTGGCGTTCCAACATTGGAACGTCTGGCTCAAAGGAGCACAGAATTTTCCACTTCTTATTAAGGGATTAAACAGTACTGACTGGCATATTCAAGGCTTTGGGTATCTTTTAATATCCTTTTCCATCTTTGTAAAGTTTCATTACCTTGTTACTAGGGGCGGATCCAGAGTCTTTTCTCGGGAGGGGCACTGGCAAAAAAAATTTTTTTGTGGGAAATTTAACGGGGAAATGGCTGGTGTCGGCGCTTCAATCATCCCGGCACCATGGTTGTTTTGGTGTCAGGATGATTGAAGCGCATTATTTCTATTATTAAATTGTAATATAAAATTAAATAGTTCAATGCAGAATCAGTGGGAGCCCCGAGTGTGTCACTTGCCACTGTCGCCTGCAATTAGTGGGAGCCCTGGGCGTGTCACTTTCCACACGTTGCGGATTGTCACTTGCCACGTCACCTGCCACATCTTGTGGATTGTCACTTGCCACATCACCTGCCACACCTTGCGGATTGTCACTAGCCACACCTTGCGGATTGTCACTTGCCACGTCACCTGCCACACCTTGCTGATTGTCACTTGCCTGCCACCAGATGCAGATTGTCATTTGCCATGTCACCTGACACAATTTGCGGATTGTCACTTGCCACGTCGCTTGCCACACCTTGCAGATTGTCACTAACTTACCTGCTAAGGTGTAGTTTTGGTTGTCTCTTGCTGTGTCCCAGACTCCCAGAGTCAGGCAGCAGAGAGATAATGTAATCTCTCTGCTGCCTGCACAGTGAGGGCGGAAGTCACTGCAGGAATGCAGGGCAGTCACGGGCGGTGAGAGATGATCTCATCTCTCTGCTCCCCCGCTCCCGGCTAGCTGATTGGCCAGCTGCCACACTGAGCCTGCTCTCTCACTCTCACCTGCTGTAACGTACCTTAGGTGTGAGCCTGACGTGCGGAGAGGGACCTCCCGTACAGCCCCAGCTCGGAGACCACTGGAGTGGGGACAGTGGTGGTAAGAGCACGGTGAGGTAAGGGTGCCTGTCTGATCCTCACTGCTTGGAGTGGTGGAGCCGAGTGGAGACTGGAACGGCTGGTTCCGGAAGCAGCGGATGCAGGTCAGCAGGTTCAGCTTGCATAGCAGAGGATGCAGGTCAGCAGGTGCCGGTTTGCAGAGCAGGGATGCAGGTCAGCAGGTGCAGGTTTGCAGAGCAGGGATGCAGGTCAGCAGGTGCAGGTTTGCAGAGCAGGGATGCAGGTGCAGGTTTGCAGAGCAGGGATGCAGGTCAGCAGGTGCAGGTTTGCAGAGCAGGGATGCAGGTCAGCAGGTGCAGGTTTGCATTGCAAAGGATGCAGGTCAGCGTGTGCAGCTTGCAGAGCAGAGGATGCAGGTAAGCTGGTGCAGGTTTGCAGAGTCAGACAAGCCGGGTCATACACATCAAGGTAAACATCACAAGTGGCAGGCAGAGAGTAGTCAAAGTCCAGGCCGAATCTTGGCAACAGGCAGACTGGCAGATAACTGAGCAGGGTCAAACGAGCCGAGGTCAGGACTGGAGACAGAAGCGTGGTCAGGAAGCCGGGTCAAACACAGGAACAGGATACAAGCACAGAATCAGGAACTCAGGGAACAGAAGCAGATCAAACCGCAAGGGGCAACATCTCTGGAATGTCTTTTATAGGAAGTACATGGGAGGAGCAAGGGGTTCAGAGTTCAACGGTAATCAGACACCAAGCAGAGTAGTCTAATGGATCAGATAGGTTATCCAGCAGATCAGGTAGGGAACTGTCCAGCATCTCAGATAGCTCCGCTGGAAGAGTCAATGCCAGACACAGAAGAGGTCCCAGGTTCAAGCCCAGCACGTCCCTGATAGTGCCCCCCCCTTAAGGGCAACCTCCGGGTGCCCGATAGAGCTCTTTTCTGGGGGTGACTGCGGAAAAAGGCCTGGATTAACTCTCGGGCGTGAATGTTCTGTTGGGGTTCCCAGGAGTTCTCCTCCAGACCGTACCCCTTCCACTTGATCAGGAATTGAAGCTGGTTCCCTCTTCTTCGGCAGTCCAAGACGGCCTCCACCTTGAACTCCTCATCACCGTCAATGATTACAGGCTTGGGTGGTCCCAATTCCCTGTCTGGGAACGGGTCGGGCACTGCGGGTTTCAGCAAGGAAACGTGAAAGACTGGGTGAATCTTCAACGACTCCGGTAAGGCAAGTTTATAGGAGACCTCGTTTAATTTCCGTTTTACTGGGAAAGGACCGATGAACCTGGGTGCCAGTTTCCTTGCGGGGCAAGCCATCTTAAGGTTGGTGGTCGATAACCATACTTGGTCACCCTGTTGCAGGCATAATTCCCCTCTCCTTTTCCTGTCAAAGATCCTTTTATTGGCTGCTTGTGCCTTAGTCATGGCTTCCTGCAATATCCTGCTGTTACGGGTCAGGAAATCAACAATACTCTGGACCGCTGGGACTGTTGAATCAGGGATGAGATCAGGTAAGAAGGTCGGGTGAAACCCGTAGTTGGCAAAAAATGGCGATTGACCTGTAGCCGAATGACTGGCGTTGTTAAAGGCAAACTCTGCCAAGGGTAGTAAAGCTACCCAGTCGTCTTGAACGAAGGTGGTGAAGCATCTGAGGTACTGTTCGAGCGTCTGATTCGTTCTTTCGGTTTGCCCGTTAGTTTGGGGGTGATAGGCCGAGGACATGGACAACTCAATCTTCAGGACCTTGCACAAAGCCTTCCAAAAGCGAGAGGTGAACTGCACCACTCTATCCGAAACGATGTCCGCAGGGACCCCATGTAGCCTTACTACTTCCCTAATGAAGACCTGGGCAGTTTCCATAGCAGAGGGCGTGCCTTTGAGAGGCACGAAGTGGGCCATCTTGGATAGACGGTCAACCACTACAAAGATGGCTGTGCAACCTTCAGACGGGGGGAGTTCCACTATGAAGTCCATGGCAATCATTTTCCAGGGACGGTCAGGGACTGGTAAGGGTCTGAGCAGACCCCAGGCCTTGCTTCTAGTGGTCTTGCTACAGATACAGGTGGCACATGAACCTACATATTCCCTGCAGTCTTTTTCAAGATCCGGCCACCAAAACGTGCGTTGAATCAGTTCAAGGGTTTTATGCATTCCGAAATGGCCTGCCAGGGGATGATCATGACACAAGTTTAACACTGTGACTCAAACTTCTTCTGGCACAAAGATTTTGTCATTCTTCCAAAGTAACCCGTCCTTGGGTACCAGAGTGATTTCAGAGGGACCAGACACACCTGTAGAAGCTTGCTTCAAGATAGACATCAGGCTAGTTTGTAAAAGTAAGAAGTTGCCTTCCGATAGAATGGTATCTGGAGCTGACACCTCTTTTGGATCATCAAACATGCGGGAAAGAGCGTCTGGTTTGGTGTTCTTGGAGCCTGGCCGGTAAGTTATGTGGAACGAGAACCTAGAGAAAAATAGTGCCCAACGTGCCTGGCGTGGTCTCAGACGTTTGGCAGCTCTCAGATACTCTAGATTCTTGTGGTCTGTGTAAATGAGTATAGGATGCGCTGCTCCCTCCAACAAGTACCTCCACTCCTCAAGGGCAGATTTAATGGCCAGGAGCTCCCGGTCTCCAACATCATAATTCCTCTCGGATGGGGTAAGCTTACGGGAGAAGAAGGCTACCGGGTGTATCAAGTCCTTGAGACCTTGGCGCTGGGAGATAACAGCTCCAACCGCTGTCTCTGAGGCATCTACCTCAAGTAGATACGGTAGGGCAGGATCGGGATGACTTAGGATAGGAGCAGACGTAAAAAGTATTTTTAGGTTTGTGAAAGCAGCCTGTGCTTCAGATGTCCACTGGAATCGAGCATTTTGCTTCGTTAGCTGCGTAATCGGGGAAATAATAGCAGAGAATCCCTTGATAAACCTCCGATAAAAATTGGCAAAGCCAACGAAGCGCTGCACCCCCTTTTTATCTGAAGGTGCAGGCCAATCCAGAATGGCTGAAACCTTCTGTGGGTCCATCTTGAATCCCTCTGTAGAGATCACTAGGCCAAGGAACTGGATACTCTGTCGCTCGAATTCACACTTTTCTGGTTTTGCGTACAGTCCATGCTGGCGGAGACGACAGAGTACACTCTTGACGTGTTTCCGGTGCTGCTCAAGAGAGGAGGAAAAAATCAAAATATCATCAAGATAGACAACTACATAAATGTCCAGACAGTCTCTGAAAACATCATTGACTAGATGCTGAAAGGTGGCAGGGGCGTTACATAGGCCGAAGGGCATTACTAGGTATTCGTAATGGCCGAACCTGGTACGAAAGGCAGTCTTCCACTCATCCCCTGCTCGGATGCGTACCAGGTTGTACGCCCCCCGCAGGTCTAATTTGGTAAACACAGAGGAAGTCCTGAGTCTTTGAAAAAGTTCAGGTACCAGAGGCAGAGGGTACCGGTTCTTGACCGTGATTTTATTTAATTCCCGGTAATCTACACAGGGCCGAAGAGAATGGTCTTTTTTCTCCACAAAGAAGATTCCTGCCCCTGCTGGAGAAGTGGAAGGACGGATGAAACCCCTCTTAAGGTTCTCATCAACGTATTCTTTCAGTACCTCAAGCTCCCGTTCAGATAGGGGGAAGATCCGTCCGAAAGGAATCTCAGCACCGGGAAGAAGCTCAATTGGACAATCGTAAGGACGATGAGGCGGGAGGACTTCGGCCCCTCGTTTGCTGAAGACGTCCAGGAACTCATGATATTGTTTGGGTACAGAAGCTCGTATCTCTGGATCTGAATCCAGGCATAACAGAGGCCCCAAGGTGCTGGGACGTGGAAGCATGCAGTGGCGTTGACAGTATGGTGACTGGAACTTAATACTTCCGGTTCCCCAATCAATCTGTGGATTGTGTGCCTGAAGCCAGGGTAGACCCAGGATAACTGGAAACATGGGAGATGCAATAGCATCCAAAGTCAATAGTTCCCTATGGTCCATGGAGGTGATCACAGGCAAAGGAGGGGTCTCCTGGGTCACTACTCCGGACTTGATGCGAGACCCATCTGCCAGGAAAATGGAAAGTCCCTGAGTCTTAGGTTGGAGTGGGATGTGTTGTTGTGCTGCAAAGTCTAGATCGACAAAACAACTACATGCCCCTGAGTCGATTATTGCAGTTACTGGTATTGTCCTCCCTGGTAGTTGGAAAGAGATAGGAAGAGCCAGGTGAGTAGCATTGGTAGATGGAGGTGAGTAGTTGGGAGAAGAGGTAGCCAGGACCTTGCGCAGCTTAGCAGGACAAGAAGAGACATAATGACCGGGTTCACCGCAATACAGGCATAGATAATTCTGCAGCCGACGAAGTCGTTCCTTGGCCGATAGGGAATGTTTCATTAGTCCAAGCTGCCCTGGCTTGATGGTCTGGTTGAGGGATGAGGGTTCAGTTGGAACCGTACTGGCACTGGCAGGGTACACAGGGGCTCGTATCCGGGGTAGCATCCAAGCTGGGCGGAGCTGTTGGGTAGACCTTTCTGCTCTGCGCTCCCGGAGTCGTCGGTCTATCTGGATAGACAAATTAATTAAAGTCTCTAGAACATCAGGAACACCGACCCGTGCTAACTCATCCTTCAGGCTTTCAGAGAGACCCAAGACGGAACTGATGCCGCAGAGCTGCCTTATTCCACTGGGTATCCGCGCTCCAGCGTCTGAAATCAGTCACATAGTCCTCGACCGCTCGGCGGCCTTGCTGGAGCACATGGAGAGCAGCCTCGGCAGTAGAAGTCCGCTGTGGATCGTCATAAAGTCGGGCCATGGCATCAAGAAAAGAGGGCAGAGAGTCTAGAACTACATGGCGGACTTCAAGTAGGTGATGGGCCCAAGCTTGAGGTTCCCCCTGCAGCAAAGCGATAACGAAGCCCACATTGGTGGCTTCAGATGAAAAAGTCAGAGGTAGCAACGAAAAGTAAAGTTCACATGCGTTGCGAAACGCACGGAATTTACTCCGATCCCCGAAAAACTTCTCAGGAACAGGGACCCTGGGCTCAGGAGATGGTAACATTCCAATAGAGAAAGTTGGGGTTGGAGGTGAATCTGCAGAGGTGGCTTGAGTTTGTGTCTGCTTATCCATTCGGACATGGCTGCCCTGCAGAGACTTCACGATCTGAGTGAGAGCTGTAAGGTGTTGATACCTTGCCTATGGACAATGTCTATCTCCTGCAGGCTCAGGCATGGCGGTTTGATACTGTAACGTACCTTAGGTGTGAGCCTGACGTGCGGAGAGGGACCTCCCGTACAGCCCCGGCTCGGAGACCACTGGAGTGGGGACAGTGGTGGTAAGAGCACGGTGAGGTAAGGGTGCCTGTCTGATCCTCACTGCTTGGAGTGGTGGAGCCGAGTGGAGACTGGAACGGCTGGTTCCGGAAGCAGCGGATGCAGGTCAGCAGGTTCAGCTTGCAGAGCAGAGGATGCAGGTCAGCAGGTGCCGGTTTGCAGAGCAGGGATGCAGGTCAGCAGGTGCAGGTTTGCAGAGCAGGGATGCAGGTCAGCAGGTGCAGGTTTGCAGAGCAGGGATGCAGGTCAGCAGGTGCAGGTTTGCAGAGCAGGGATGCAGGTCAGCAGGTGCAGGTTTGCAGAGCAGGGATGCAGGTCAGCAGGTGCAGGTTTGCAGAGCAGGGATGCAGGTCAGCAGGTGCAGGTTTGCAGAGCAGGGATGCAGGTCAGCAGGTGCAGGTTTGCATTGCAAAGGATGCAGGTCAGCGTGTGCAGCTTGCAGAGCAGAGGATGCAGGTAAGCTGGTGCAGGTTTGCAGAGTCAGACAAGCCGGGTCATACACATCAAGGTAAACATCACAAGTGGCAGGCAGAGAGTAGTCAAAGTCCAGGCCGAATCTTGGCAACAGGCAGACTGGCAGATAACTGAGCAGGGTCAAACGAGCCGAGGTCAGGACTGGAGACAGAAGCGTGATCAGGAAGCCGGGTCAAACACAGGAACAGGATACAAGCACAGAATCAGGAACTCAGGGAACAGAAGCAGATCAAACCGCAAGGGGCAACATCTCTGGAATGTCTTTTATAGGAAGTACATGGGAGGAGCAAGGGGTTCAGAGTTCAACAGTAATCAGACACCAAGCAGAGTAGTCTAATGGATCAGATAGGTTATCCAGCAGATCAGACAGGGAACTGTCCAGCATCTCAGATAGCTCCGCTGGAAGAGTCAATGCCAGACACAGAAGAGGTCCCAGGTTCAAGCCCAGCACGTCCCTGACACCTGCGCTGCCAACACACTGAGCAGCACGGTCTGCCCACGAACCGCGCCGCCCGCCCACAAACCGCGCCGCAAGCGGAGCCGCCCGCTTTCTTACCCATTTGTGGAGCCGCACGCTATCGCACCTGCCCGCAGAGCGGCCCCACGTGACTCACTGACGTCACTTGTTGCTAGACGCCAAGCGGCCCAGGCGTTAGCAACGAGTGCAGGGAAGAGGCTCCACCCACCTCCTCCTCCGCTCCTGGTATCGTGTCAGTGCGCCGCGTAACTACATTAGACGAGTCTCTCTCTCGGCGCCGCTGATCGGCTGATGTGAGAAACTGAGAGAGAGACTCAGAGAGGCAGCCGCAGAAAAAGTACTGTATATACTCGAGTATAAGCCGAACCGAATATAAGCTGAGGCACCTAATTTTACCCCAAAAAACTGGGGAAACTTATTGACTCGAGTATAAGCCTAGGGTGTCCATCTGCATGCCTTACTGTGCCCATGCCTCACTGTGCCCATGCTTCACTGTGCCCATGACTAGACTGATGTTTAACATGGGAGTCTATGGAAGGAGTGCCCAAGTTTGAAAAATCGGTTCTCCCCGGCCGTAGGTCTTCCAGACACCAAACTTTGTACAATTGTAGAGGAGACATGGGGCTACATGTTTGCCAAGTTTGGGGTCCAGGGGACCTACAACCGGCCGGTACCGGGTCTGCAAAGTCACCGGAGAAATTACCATTTAACATTGGAGTCTATGAAAGGAGTGCCCGGCTTTAAAAAATCAGTGCTCCTCGGCCGTAGGTCCCCTAGACACCAAACGTTGCACACTTGTAGAGGAGACATGGGGCTACATGTGTGCCACGTTTGGGGTCCAGGAGTCCTATGGCCGGCCGGTACCGGGTCCCCAAAGTCCGGGAGATCAGGCGGAAAAAGAAAAAAAAACAGAGCAAGCAAGTGAGTGTGACAGATGGTCTCGGGGGGGGGGGGGCAATTGCCCTGTTGCCCCCCCCGGTCCGCCCCTGCTTGTTACGCAGGTCTTTTGACTGTTCTTTTCTACCTCCTCATGGCTCAGTGTCTAGCCTGCTTAGGGCATCCAAGTGAGAGCTAACAAACTCATTGACTATTTATACACAGACACTAAGGCCCCTTTCACACTGAGGCGTTTTTACCGTGTTTTCGCGGTAAAAACAGCGCTGTAAAAATGCCTGAAATAATCCTGCCCCATCATTCTCAATGTGAAAGCCCTGAGGGCTTTCACACTGAGGCGTTTTGCTGACTGTGCGTTGGAAAAAATCCTGCAAACAGCTTTTTTGGAGCATCTTTGGGGCGCATAAAATAGCGCTGTAAAAACGCCTATCCCCATTGAAATGAATGAGTACCGCTGTAAAAACGCGGTAAAAAACACCCAGAAGCTGTGGCAAGGTCACATGACCGCAGTAGAGTGGAGGATTGTGGGATACCAAATAATCCTTTTTACCACAAAAACGCGGTTAAAACGCATATGCGTTAGCGCTATTTTTACCGCGAACGCGGTAAAATCACGGTAAAAAAAATCATAATTTTTTTGCGTTTTTTCAACGCCTCAGTGTGAAAGGGGCCTTATTGTGATTTAAAAAGCCACAAATGTGGGAAATTAACCTTTTTAATTGCCATTTTACCCTGCGTGTACTACCTTCTGTGTCTGTACCAAGGCCAAACATTCCAGGGTATGTAAATATTTGATCAGGGCCATTTAGGTGATTTTTGTTATCATTATGATTAGTGGCGGCTGGTGCTCAAATTTTTTGGGGGGGCGCAAACAAACTGAAAAAAAAAAAAAAACATCAATTGCCGCCACTGTGCCCATTAAACGCAGCCACTGTGCCCAAACGCCACTAGTTTCCCCCCAAATGCAGCCAGTTTCCCCCCAAAATACAGCCAGTTTCCCCCCAAAATACAGCCAGTTTGTCCCCCATATACAGCCAGTTTGTCCCCCATATACAGCCAGTTTGTCCCCAAAATACAGCCAGTTTTCCCCCCAAAATACAGCCAGTTTTCCCCCCAAAATACAGCCAGTTTGTCCCCCATATACAGCCAGTTTGTCCCCCATAAATACAGCCAGTTTGTCCCCCATAAATACAGCCAGTTTGTCCCCCATATACAGCCAGTTTGTCCCCCATATACAGCCAGTTTGTCCCCCATAATACAGCCAGTTTGTCCCCCATAATACAGCCAGTTTGTCCCCCATAATACAGCCAGTTTGTCCCCAATATACAGCCAGTTTGTCCCCCAAATTCAGCCAGTTTGTCCCCCAAATGCAGCCAGTTTTCCCCCCCAGTCCTGCACTTACCTTTCTCGAGTCAGCGCCGTCCTTCTTCCGTCCTCGATGTCTTCTCCCGCCCTCGATGACGCTTCAGCCAATCAGGTTACCGGTAACCAGACCCGGTGAATCTGATTGGCCAGGGAACGCACCCCCCCGTGCGTCCTCTCATTAGGTATTTAGAAGCCGATTACAGCCCTCAGGCTGTAGTCGGGAAGCCTATCAGAGCCGCTGGCTCTGATAGGCACTTCTACAGACCAACCAGACGCTGTTATTCAGATGGCCGGCGCTCAAGGGGCCGGCCATCTGAATAGTGGGCGGCAGCGACAATACATAGGTTCATGCAATGCGTGAACCTATGTATTGTTGTGAGTGACGGCCGGGCGCAGAAGCGAGCGGGGGCGGCGCTTCTGCGCCCACTATGGACGCACCACCACTTGTGAAAAAAAGAACATTTAAAAAAAACAAAAATAAAACTCTTAAAAGGGCCTGTTTTTTTTTGGTGACCACAGGAGGGGGGGCGGCGCCCGGGCAATCTCCGAAGTTAAACTCCTTCTCAGGAAGTGTCAATATGACCGGCATGCCTCTTTGGTTCTGGAGAGGGACTATGGGAAGTACCACTCGCCTGACCCTTACCAGAACTGCAAACAAGGTGTAGCTGTTAAAACGGTCGTTGGCCTTAAGGACAGTACAGGTTCCTTGACAAAGTCCAGGTCAGGGATTCTGGAGGTCGTGAGGTCCTTTTATACCGACCTTCTTGGGAGAAAAGAGCTTGACCG
Organism: Rana muscosa; assembly: GCA_029206835.1. Classification (NCBI taxonomy): domain Eukaryota; kingdom Metazoa; phylum Chordata; class Amphibia; order Anura; family Ranidae; genus Rana; species Rana muscosa. The sequence continues at coordinate 257,326,730 of CM055125.1, read as the reverse complement.
TGACAAGATGGAAAGCTTTTTGGACTCTACTCCAGGTCTAAATGGTGGAGATTTTCCATTGATGAATTTGACAGAGGAGATCACAGTTGAAGAGGTGATGAGGGCAATTGAACAGCTTGCCATCAAAAAGTCACCTGGGCCGGATGGGTTTTACAAAGCCTTTAAGTCTATTCTGGCCCCACATTTGGTAGAGGTTTTTAACAGTTGCCTTGCTGAGGGGGTGCTTTCCCCTTCCATGAGGCACTCGGCTGTGATTCTTCTTTCAAAGGGTAAAGATCCTTCGATGATTGAGAATTGGCGCCCCATCAGCCTTCTTATTTGTCGATAGAAAGATACTGGCAAAGATATTTTTCTGGCGCCTATCGTCAGTGGCAGAGTCTTTGCTTTCTCGCCATCAGCACTGTTCGGTCCAGGGTAGGAGCACCTTCACAGCGGTTTTGGCTGTCTGGGAGGCCTTGGAGCGGTGCAGGGCTGCAGGCTGGGGAAAGTATTTGCTGACATTGGATCAGGCAAAGGCTTTTGATCGTGTTAACCATGAGAACCTGTGGTTGCTTCTTAGTAAGTACGGTCTGCCGGGTGGTTTTGTCGATTGGCTGAAAGTCTTGTATAAGGGGGCAGAAAGCTTCCCTCTTGTTAATGGTTGGGTTGGGCAGTCCTTTGAGGTTGGCTCCGGGGTGCGCCAGGGTTGTCCCCTGAGTCCCCTGCTCTATGTGTTTGCAATCAACCCCTTCATCAGGAGGCTAGAGAGCGGCATGTTGTGTGGGGTACCAGTGGGGCTCCCGGGTGAGCCCCCATTGAGGGTTGTTGCCTATGCGGACGATGTGTCGGTGATTGTCACTGGGACGGATGAAGCGGAGGAGGTGGTCTCTCTGACATCACAGTATTCTGAAGCATCAGGCTCCAAGATCAATCAGGAAAAGACTGAAGTTTTCTGGATGGGAAAGAAAGGTGAGGGGTTTGATCTCCCGGACACCTTTCCAGTGCCCCAGGAAAGAATTAAGATACTAGGCATTGAATTTGGACCCGGTGACTATGGCCTCAAAAACTGGGAAGGCAGACTGGAAATTGCCAATACTAAGGTGGTCAGCTGGAAGAGATGGAAGTTATCTATGAGGGAAAGGGTTGATCTGATTAAGACTTACCTGATTCCGATCTTCTTGTATGTCAGCTTTGTCTGCATCTTGCCAGTGTCTCTCTATGCTAGGGTCAGTAGTGTGTTCTTCCAGATGCTGTGGGGGAACAGACTGAACCCCATCAAGAGGAATGTCACCTATCTATCCAGGAGGGAGGGTGGCTTAGGTATGGTCAACCCAGTTCTTTTCTTTTCACTGCTATTTCTCAAGTTTAACATTGGTAATATGCTTGCAGTGGAACCTCCTGGATGGGTAGGCATATTTAGATCTTGGTTTAGGCCTTTTTTACGACTTTGGGAAGAAGGTGGTCAAGTGAAGAATCGCAGGGGTCATCGTGGTCAGATACCAGCCTATGTCGCTCCGTGCCTGAAGTTACTGCAGCAGTGGCGATTGTCGGCTGAAGATCTCAGATCGGTTCCAAGGAAAGTCCTTATGAGTCGAGTCTTGAGCGAAGTCTTTCATGACCCGCTGGCCTTAAGGGATTGCCCAGGCCCAGTTTTGAGGGCGGGGTTAAGACTGATTAATTTGGATAGAGTACCCCCTAAATTTAGGGATTTGGCCTGGTTGTGCTTCCATGGGATGCTCTATGTTCGGGGCAATTTGAAATTCCGCAGTGGGATGGATCGTAGCTGTCCTCGGGAGGAGTGTGCAGATGAGGGGGAGACTATGGACCATTTTCTGCTTCGTTGCCCTTTTAACATAGAGGTGTACAAACAGGTGGGGCGGGCCCTCGGTGTTCCTTTCCTCTCCAGGCTGAGTTATGCTGAGTGGGTGTATGGAGCATTCAATACCGGTGGAGTTTTTTGTTTGGATACACTTTTTTTAGTTAGTCTAGTAGTCCGTTATTTCACCTGGAACGCACGGTGTCAGGTTAGCATTCGGCAAAAAATCCTTCCTGTTGAGGTGGTGGTGTATGACATTTTGCATGAGGTGGGGAAGATTCGGGAGTTTGAGAGAGACAAGCGGGGGCAGGGGGCTTGGTTGAAGGCGTGGAGGGGTTTCAAGCCTCCCTGACTGCCAGGAGTCTCTTTCCCGGGTGTGGCTGTCTGTCTCTTATCACCCTAGATTATTATTATTTTTGATACATTTTTGATAAATGGCTACGTACATAGGTGATGGGTTGTGCCTCTTAGGCCCTCTCTGCTGCTTTATGTAGATAGTTTTCTAAAATGTTTTGGTAGTGGATTATGTATATATTGTATATATTCTGAACATGGATGTGTATTCCTTTGTTTTCTGTTGAAGTTTAATACCATGGTTTTGTTTTTTACTTTTGTATAAAATTGGTTGCTTGATTCTTTTCAATAAAAGATCAATAGTGCACTATTGGTGTCAGTGGGAGGAATAGTGCCCTATTGTTGGTGTCAGTGGGAGGAATAGTGCCCTATTGGTGTCAGTGGGAGGAATAGTGCCCTATTGTTGTCAGTGGCAGGAATAGTGCTTCAAGGGCCAGAAAAAGGTGAGCACAGGGCTGCTTCCCGCCCCCAGGCCACAACTTGGAGACCACTGCACACCACAATGCACAGTAAAAAAAACTACTGAGTGTGTTGATTTAACGTTTGAGTTTGTGGCCCATTTAAATGAATAAGCTGCCTTAATACAATGCAGGTTATTATGTAACATAACATGCATTAAATTATTGAATCAGACCAGATAGGTCCCAGGGGTCTCCTGTATTATAAGAAGTATCAGAGCTGTCATTGCTGAGCTTCTTTTGAAAATTCGACTTTCCTGGCTGTGTCTGGCATCAACTCCCTTTCTAGAACAAAAAATGTCAAGTTCTATCTGCCTAATAATCAATTGCTACTCTTAGCAATTAAAACGGAGCTTTAGCAAAACAGGGAAGCTCCGCTTTTCTGCCTTCTCCCCCTCTGCGATGCCACATTTGGCACCTTTTTTGGGGGGGGGGGGCGAACTGAGCCGGAAGTTACCCCCCCCCCCCATACTCCTTCAACCACAGCCAGCCTATTCACAAACAGCAGCTCGCTTCGCACATGCGTAGTAGGGAACCAAATGTGAAACCGCAAGGCTTTACTGTCGGTTTCCCCCTAGGGGAAATGGTGGTGGCTCGGGTCGGGTGAGGACACCGCTGGATTCCTGGACAGGTAAGTGCCCTAATATTAAAATTCAGCAGCTACATTATTTGTAGCTGCTGACTTTTTTTTTTCTGAAGGAGGCTGGAGCTCCTTCTTATAGCTGTAGTCTTGTTGAGTTATAAATGTTCTTCTTAATGTCTTGGATGAACTATTGGATGTTTTATGTGCAGTTCCGTGAAAATGGGTTTTTGGTTCTGGAGAGGCTGTTTAATGAAGAAGAATGCAAGTCCATGAAGGAAGAAATAGGGAGGATAATACAAGAGATGGACGTGCCTCCTCACTTAAGAACAGAGTTCTCCACACAGCAAGAAGAACAGCTCCGAGCCCAGGTATGCAACAGGCCATATCCTAGTGCCACCAACGCCAAACAAATGCTCAGTGTGACAGGAACATACCTAATAGAATAAAATAATCTTTCTATGCAAAACTGATTTTAACATAGGATGCATTAAGGTGAAAAAACACGAAGGTTTACAACCACTTTAACCACTTGTAAACTGCCCCATAGCAGATATACTGCTACATGGTGGCCGAGCTGTGCAGAATCACGTATAAATACGTGATTCTGCACATCCGGGTTTTGGGCGCGAGTGTGCGCCGCCAGCAGCTCGCTCCCGCTGTAATTTTACCCAGCGGGAGCTGATCAGTGGGTGCCGCAAACCCAATCTCCGCCGCCACCCGCTGATTGTTCGTTACACTGATAGAATGCCAGTCTGCCTATGTAAACAAGGCAGACTATCATTCTGTCAGTACAGAAGACATGGATCCTGTGTTTCTGTAAAGCAGAAACACCAATCCATGTCTTCCACTAGTAAAGGCACCTCCCCCACAGTAGTAAAACACTAAGCTAGGCACACAGTTAACCCTTTGATCGCCTCTGATGTTAACCCCTTTCCTGCCAGTGTCATTAGTACAATGACAGTGTCACTGGTCCCCAAAAAAGTGTTAGTTATGTGTCTGATTTGTCCAGCGCAATATCGCAGTCACGCTTGAAGTCACTGATCGTCACTATTACTAGTAAAAAAAATAAAAAAAGTATCCCATAGTTTGTAGACGCTATAACTTTTGTGCAAACCAATCAATATACGCTTATTGGGATTTTTTTTTTTTAACAAAAATATGTAGCAGAATACATATTGGCCTAAATTCATGAAGAAATTCAATTTTTTTTTATTGGATGTGTTTTAGAGCACAAAGTAAAAAAAATTATTATTTTTTTTTTTTCAAAATTGTCGGTCGTTCTTTGTTTCTAGCGCAAAAATGAAAAAACTCAGAAGTGATCAAATACCACCAAAAGAAAGCTCTGTTTGTGGGAAAAAAAAGTACATCAAATTTATTTGGCGCAATTTGGCAGTTAAAATAATGCATTGCCGTTTTGCAAAAAATAGCCTGGTCAGGAAGAGGGGGTTACAATGTTAACTCCAGTGAATACTTTAATACTTTGTTTTTGTTGGGCAGAAGGAAATAGTTAGAATTTCAGAATTTTACAGTTTCCGTGAAACCTGTTGGGGGGACCCTTCGCTTTCTCTTCCAGTGACTACTGTAGACAAGAAGTGAGTGAAATTTCCCCATCACAGGGGTCTGTCAGGTTTCTGATTTTAGATGTGATGAGATTCATTTTTAAAACAACCACACAGGAAGTCAGATTTTAAATTAGATTCTCATAGTGGGACTTACATGATCCTGCAATTCTTTTTAAAAATGTTCTTGCTCCAGCTCGACTAACTGTGCCCCAGCCAGGCTGGCCAGCTTGAGGAATGTTGGTGACCCCTGTGCCTGCAGGAACCTATGGAGTTTGCCTGGAGTCACTGGTATGTGCACACCCCCCTTTAGAACTATATCCTTCCACATATTTCATGGCCCCACACTTTACCTGTTGAGGACACACATATCATGCTGCCAATCATGTTGGACATTGAGAGACATTAAAGGTTACACTTTCTGGCTCCCATGTTATGCTTGCCCTCCATCTGCCTCCCGGGGGGGGGGGGGAGGGTCTTTGCTGGATCCTTTCCTTCAGCTCCCAGGAGAGACACACCTTGCCGCCACCTGCTGGTTAATTTGCTTTTGAGACGTTGGCTCAGTCTATATATACAGTACACTGCATTTACATCTACGCCTGAAGAAGTGAGCAGTGGCTCGCAAAACGTGTTGAGTTTTATGATGCCAGTGTATTACTGTACATCAACAATTCCAGATACAGTGGGGCAAAAAAGTATTTAGTCAGCCACTAATTGTGCAAGTTTTCCCACTTAAAAAGATGAGAGAGGCCTGTAATTCATCCAAATCATCCAAATGCTCTCTAACAAACCTCAGACGGGCCCGGACATGTACTGGCTTAAGCAGGGGGACACGTCTGGCACTGCAGGATCTGAGTCCCTGGCGGCGTACTGTGTTACTGATGGTAGCCTTTGTTACGTTGGTCCCAGCTCTCTGTAGGTCACTCACTAGGTCCCCCCGTGTGGTTCTGGGATTTTTGCTCACCGTTCTTGTGATCATTTTGACCCCACGGGGTGAGATCTTGCGTGGAGCCCCAGATGGAGGGAGATTATCAGTGGTCTTGTATGTCTTCCATTTTCTAATTATTGCTCCCACAGTTGATTTCTTCACACCAAGCTGCTTGCCTATTGCAGATTCAGTCTTCCCAGCCTGGTGCAGGTCTACAATTTTGTTTCTGGTGTCCTTCGACAGCTCTTTGGTCTTCACCATAGTGGAGTTTGGAGTGTGACTGTTTGAGGTTGTGGACTTTATGTGTCTTTGGTGTCTTTTATACTGAAAACAAGTTCAAACAGGTGCCATTAATACAGGTAATGAGGACAGAGGAGCCTCTTAAAGAAGAAGATACCGGTCTGTGAGAGCCAGAAATCTTGCTTGTTTGTAGGTGACCAAATACTTATTTTCCACCATAATTTGCAAAAAAAAATCTTTCCAAATCAGACAATGTGATTGTCTGTCTGGATTTGTTTCCACATTTTGTCTCTCATAGTTGAGGTATACCTATGATGACAATTACAGGCCTCTCTCATCTTTTTAAGTGGGAGAACTTGCACAATTGGTGGCTGACTAAATACTTTTTTGCCCCACTGTATATGTGTATGTGGCCGCTTGGTATGCTGTGTCCATCACTGCCAAGTGGTTTGACACCTCTGTTTATACATCTGAATGTTATACAATTTTAATACATTTATAAACTTTTTACTTTGTATACTCTCATTGACCCTTTTGTGCTCACCTCATTTAAAGTCCCATGGGCATATTTCTTCTTTGTTTTATTTAATTTGGGGATGGAGGTGTGACACTGGCAACACCAGACCATTTCTCTTTGTATATATCCTTCCACACAGCCATTCCCAACACTACACACATAAGCAGAGCGAGAGGAACAGAGAGCCAAAGCCATTGTCAATAACTGATGTGGAGGAGGAGGAGGAGAGGGGTGGCTTTGCGTTTGTGCCTCTCCATCTGCTTATGTGTGCGGTGCTGGGAACAGCTGCACATAAGGTTTTAGCTCTAAACAGGAGCATGTCCATACTGGAAAATCTGGTGAGACTCCATAGGTCCTGGGAGTTACAAGGGGTACCCACATTCCAGGAGTCGGCCAGCAGGGCTGGGGCACAATTAGCGGAGCAGGAACCCAGAGGAATTTTTGAAAAGAATAGCAAGAGCATGAAAGTCATATTATACGCATCTAATTTAAAATGTTAAACAATTTGGCTTTAAAGTCACTTTAATAACATTCATATGGATGACTAGGCAAATGGTTAGACATGAGGATGATGATCGGAGGTGTTTGGAACAAAACTTTCCAAAGCGTGTGACTTCCTGTGTGGTTAAAATGCTGTATAATTATTATCACTTTAAAGTATCTTTAAGTTTTTCTTTAAGTATATCCTTCTTACAGGGAAGCGCTGATTATTTCCTTACCAGTGGAGACCAGATACGCTTCTTTTTTGAGAAAGGGGTGTTCAATGATAAAGGTAACATAAAGTGCATGATCTAGATTTGTACATTGCACTAAGCAGAGACATTGCTTAAAGTGAACATATTGCCACGCTACCTGTATACACTGTATGTAACTTAGCTTTAAAATTAAGCTGGCCATAGATGGGTGCACAGTTTTCCATTCAATCAACTGGCTGAATGTAAAAAACAATGGATTCCTCCATCCAGACAAGGAAGGTGGATGGAGGAATCCCCCCTCCTCGCTAGGACAGCGGCTGCAGCCACTGATCAACAAAACAATTCCAACATTCCCATTCGAGCAATGACAGCCACACATAGATTAAAATTTCTCCGATCCCTGCTAAACCGAACAAATTTTGATGCATCTATTGGTCAGCTTTAGTCCTCATCCTTGTTGATACAAAATCAGTGGCTGTGTGAGGTAGCCTTGGACTTTGTAGAGACGGCTGTGGCCAGTGGCATCACTAGGGTTGGTGTCACCCGGTGCGGTAAAACATGGTGTCACCCCCCCCCATCCACCAACTATAGTCGCCCCTCAGTACAGGATCCCCTGCCTCAGTGCAGACCCCCCACTAAGTATAAACCCCTCTATCAGTATAGACCCACCCTCCCTCAGTAAAAAACCCTCCCTTGGTACAGAAGTACAGACCTCCCTCAGTACAGACCCCCATCCCTCAGTATAGACCTCCCCCTCAGTACAGAAGTACAGATCCCCTCCCTTAGTGCCAACCCTCCCCCCTAAATATAAACCCCTCCATCAGTATAGACCCACCCTCCCTCAGTACAGACCCTCCCTCAGTACAGAAGTACAGACCCCCCTCAGTACAGACCCCCCTCCATCAGTATAAACCCCCCAGGACAAACCACCCCCTCCATCAGTACAGACCCCCGTCAGGACAAACCACCCACACTCCATTAGTACAGACCCCCCTCCCCCAGGACAAACCACCCTCTTTGGACAAACCACCCCCCTCCATTAGTACAGACCCCCCTCATAACAAACCACCCCCCTTCAGGACAAACCACCCCCCCTCCATTAGTACAGACCCCCCAGGACAAACCACCCCCCTTCATTAGTACAGACCCCTCTCAGGACAAACCACCCCCCCTCCATTAGTATAAACCACCCCACTCAATTAGTACAGAACCCCCCCTCGACAAACCCCCCTCCCTGCAAAAACCAACCTCATCAGCAAGTCCTCCACCCCCGCCCGTTACTGCACCAGCTCGGGCGGCTCTGGTACATAGAAAAACCTGAGCGGCAGCTGGAGAGGAGAGGACAGTGTGCAGCCGTGCCTTCCAGGTTGAGAGCAGATTGTGACAGGCTTGGGCAGCAGACAGGAGTGAGACACAGTGAGGAGGAGGAGAACACATGCCAGGCATGGCTGTGTCACCCTCAGGATGGTGTCACCCAGGTGCGGACCGCACCCCCCCCAGCGACACCACTGGCTGTGGCTGCTCAGATCCCATATATGCTGGTCCCTTCAGTCTTTGATAGCTGTAGTAATGGGTGAGGAGTATCATAAAGAAAGGTCTTGAGAATGTCTGATCATTGCAAATCCCCTTTATTTTGGTAACATGTAAATAAAAAAGGGATTTTTATAACAGCTTACCTGTAAAATCCTTTTCTTGGAGTACATCACGGGACACAGAGCGACTTAGTCATTACTAATGGGTTATATAGTTTACCTTCAGGTGTTGGCACTGGCCAATTCCAAACCGGAAGTACCCTCCCCTATATAAGCCCCTCCCACCCGGGAGCACCTCAGTTTTGTAGCCAAGCAATAAGTGTCCCAAAAAGAGGGGTGGGAGCTCTGTGTCCCGTGATGTACTCCAAGAAAAGGATTTTACAGGTAAGCTGTTATAAAAATCCCTTTTTCTTTTTCGTACATCACGGGACACAGAGCGACTTAGTCATTACTAATGGGACGTCCCAAAGCAATGCCAAATGAGGGGGGGGTACATAAGCTGGGCGCCATCAGGCATGAGGATCTTTTGCGGCCTGCAACACACTGCGCCCAAAGGCGACATCCTCCTGACTTCTAACGTCTACCTGATAGAATCTAGTAAACGTGTGTACCGAAGACCATGTTGCGGCCTTACATACTTGAGCCAGGGAGGCCTGGTGATGCACTGCCCATGAAGTTCCAACCGCTCTTGTGGAGTGCGCCCTAACTTTGAACGGAGGCGGTCTCTTTCTCAAGCCATAGGCTTGTATTATGACCTGTCGAATCCACTTGGCTAAAGTAGATTTTGATGCTGCCTGACCCCTTCTGGGGCCTTCCGGCAGAACAAACAAAGAATCCGTTCTGCGAATCTGAGCAGTGGCTTTTAGATAAGCTTTAACTGCTCTTACCACATCCAAAGAATGTAATAACTTTTCCTCTACTGAGCTAGGTTTGGGGAAAAAAGAAGGAAGAACCACATCTTGGTTCAAATGAAACCTCGATACCACCTTAGGAAGAAAGGCTGGATGAGGACGTAATACTACTCTGTCCTTATGGACAACCAGATATGGCTCCTTACAGGACATAGCTGCTAATTCCGACACTCTTTTAGCCGAACAAATGGCTACTAAGAAAACCAATTTCCTGGTGAGAAGAACCAAGGAAATGTGTTGTAATGGTTCAAACGGTTGTTTCTGTAGAACCGACAGAACCAGGTTTAAGTCCCAAGGACATATGGGAATACTAACCGGAGGGCTAATACGCATCACTCCTTGTATAAAGGCTTTGACTAGTGAATGCGAAGCCAAGGGCCTTTGAAAAAAATATTGACAAGGCCGAAAATCTGACCCTTGATAGTACTCAAGGCCAGCTTCCTATCTACAGCCCACTGTAGGAAGTCCAGAATCCTCCCTATCATGTACTTACGTGGATGCCATTTCTTGGTCTCACACCACGTAATGTACGCTTTCCAGATCCTATAATAGATCTGCCTGGATACCGGTTTCCTGGCATTGATCATGGTAGATACCACAGAATTAGAGAGCCCTCTCTTTTTCAGAATGTGGGCTTCAATAGCCAGGCCGTCAAACCTAGGGCTGGTAAGGAAGGGTGGTATATCGGTCCTTGCGACAGCAGGTCCGGACGAAGTGGGAGGGTCCAAGGACTCCTCACTGACATTTTTACAATCTCTGCGTACCATGCCCTTCGGGGCCACGCTGGAGCCACCAGAATCACTGGTTTCTTTTCTACCCTGATTCTGCGGAGTAATCGCGGTAACAATTGTGGCGGTGGGAATGCATATATCAGCTTGAACCGATCCCAAGGGAACACTAGGGCATCCGAGCCGCAAGCTAGGGGATCCCTTGTGCGAGACACAAACCTGTCCACCTTTGCGTTGAATCTGGATGCTAGCAGATCTACATCCGGTGTTCCCCACCGCTGGCATATTGCCTGGAAAACCTCGGGGTGAAGAGACCATTCCCCCGGGCATAATTGTTGGCGACTTAGAAAGTCCGCTCTCCAATTTTCCACTCCTGGGATGAAAACCGCGGATATGGCTGGGACATATCTTTCTGCCCACTCCAGGATGCAATTTGCTTCCTTCTGGGCTGCACGACTTTTGGTGCCACCCTGATGATTGATATATGCCACTGCCGTGGCATTGTCTGATTGAATTCTGACAGGGGACCCCTGGAGTTTGGATGTCCATGCTACTAGGGCATACCGGGCTGCTCGTATCTCTAAGAGATTGATGGGCAGGGCCTTTTCTGCTTCTGACCACCTGCCCTGGAGAGACCATTGCTCCAGCACTGCCCCCCAGCCGATGAGGCTGGCATCTGTAGTGACCACCTTCCAGGAAACCGGACTGAAGGGTTTCCCTCTTTCCAGATTCTGGGGCACCAACCACCAATGGAGGCTCTTGCGAACGGAAGGGGACAGGGACATTGGTAAGTCTAAAGCCTGAACTTTTTTGTTCCAGGCTGACAGTATGGCCCTTTGCAAATTCCTTGAATGGAATTGACCGTAGGGTACCGCTTCGAATGAAGCCACCATCTTTCCCAGCAGCCTCATGCAGAGACGTATGGATGGTTTTCTTTTTGTACCCACTAAGTGGGTCAAATTTCTTAAAGACGACACCTTCTCTGGAGGTAAGAAAATCTTTCTCTGATTTGAATCCAGCCTTAGCCCTAAGTATTCCAGACTTTTGACTGGTCTTAGAGCTGACTTGTCCCGGTTGATAATCCAACCGTGATATTCCAGATACTCGATTGTCTTGTGAATAGCTACTTCCAGCTTTTCCACTGAGTGGTCTATTAGTAGCAGGTCGTCTAGATATGCCATTATCGTTACACCCTGTGTTCTTAGATTGGCCAATAATGGGGCCAGAATTTTTGTGAACACTCGTGGTGCTGTGGCCAGACCGAAAGGTAAGGCTCTGAACTGAAAATGGCGCCCTTCTACTGCAAAGCGTAGAAATTTCTGATGGGCCGGAAAGATGGGAATATGCAGATAAGCATCCCTTATGTCGATCGAGGCTAGCCATTCCTGCCCTTGTAGGGCGGTGGCCACTGATCGGATCGACTCCATCCGAAAAGTCCTGATATTTAGGAACTTGTTTAGCCCTTTTAGATTTAATATGGGCCTCACGTCCCCATTTGGTTTGGGGACTGTGAAAAGGTTCGAGTAAAACCCGAATCCGCTTTCTTCCAGGGGAACCTTCATGATTACCCCTTGGAGCAATAGTTGTTCTAGTGCCAGAAGGAGGGATCCTCTCTTTTGGGGATCTCTTGGCACATTTGACCTCATAAATTGGGCAGGAGGAGTGCCTTTTAACTCCAGCTTGTATCCCAGACTTACTGCGGAGAGCACCCATCTGTCTCTGATGGTGTCCCGCCAGGTCTCTGTGAACAACTGAAGTCTTCCCCCCACCCGATTGAGCGGGGGCAATACTTCATGCCTTAGGGGGAGGTTTTGTACCTCTCTTGATCCAGGGCTTCTTGTTACCCTGTGATTGTCCCTGATTTCTGCCCCCTGAATTTGACCGCGGAGGCCGTCGGAACTGCTTCACAGCCGATGTGCCCGGGACTGGAGAGGTAGGCCTCTTAAAAGAAGGACTTCTACCCTTGTTCTTAACCGGTAAGAGTGAACTTTTACCGGCAGAAATTTTCTGGATATATTTGTCCAGATCTTCTCCAAATAAGCGTTCTCCATGAAATGGGAAGCTAACCAGCAGTTTTTTACAGGGAGCTTCAGCAGACCAGTTTTTGAGCCACAGAAGCCTACGCATATGTACTATAGACAGCGTAAAGCGGGAGGCCTGTTGGATTGTATCCTTTATGGCGTCCACCGCAAAACACAAGGCTCTAGGCAGGTCAGCTAGGGCATGAGCCTGCTGATCTGGTAAGTCCCTTAAGACTTGTTTCAACTGATCTTTCACTGCTTGGCAGACTCCAATCACTGCTACCGCAGGTTGTGTCACCATACTTGCTGTAGAGAAAGCAGATTTTAGTAAAGACTCCAATTTTTTATCTATTGGGTCTTTGAACATTGGAACATTATCTACTGGACATGTCAGTGATTTGTTAACAGAAGAGATGGCTGCGTCCACTATAGGGACCCTCCATTTTCTTATGAACTTATCCTCCATGGGATAGATCACCGGAAATCTCTTGGGGGGAGCAAATATTTTATCAGGATGCTCCCAATCCTGGTAAATAAGCCCTTCTAATAAAGGGTGGATTGGGAAGGAACAGACCGCCTGGGGAGCTTTTAGCGACCCCAGCGAGGAAACCGTAGTGGATGGTGGTTCCGCCAGAGGCATTTTAAATGCTGATCGGACCATGTTAGTCAGAGACTGAACCCATAATCTTTCAGCCTGAGAAGCTGAGAAAGGTTCTTCCACTGTTGATTCCTCTATAAGTGAATCAACCTCATCCTGATCCCCTTCAGGTAGGTCGATCTCTGTGTGGGGCTGTTCCTCCACTAACAGGCACTCTGAAGGAGGAGACGGAGATCGGACGCGCTTTCCCTGAGATAGGGAAGCAGCGATCAATGCTGTTAATCTCTCTTCTAATCCTCCCAGAGTTGAGGATAAAACCTCCTCTGTTATATATACAGGAGCAGGTGGACTGGGGACAGCCGCAGCACCAGGCATTCCTGCGGGGTTTCTACGGCTACTGACCTCTGCATTCTCAGGGGAGATTGGTGCAGTGCAAGCATGCCCAATATCCTCAGAGCCCGATGGAGACCCCTTTGGCTTCCTGGAAGATCTATTTCCGGAGCGTCTGGACGACATATCCTTTAAGCACAAAGCTGAGGTATTCCCGTCGTCATACACCAATTTTTGCTGGTAATAGTCTAACACAGGTGCTGCTATATACCAGCTGGTGTCCACTAAAGTGCCTTTCTATGGGGATGCCTGCATCAACCGCCTCTGTGTGCCACTGTTTGTTGCTAGCTCTGTTTGCATGCAGCTGACACTTGTACTGTGTCTTTTAACCATGCTGGGACGCCCGCACATGCGCAGAAGTGCCGCGGCGCGCATCGAGCGTCATCCACCCGCCCCGCCCCTTTTTTTTCATAGGAGGCGCGTGCACGCGCCCGCGCGCGCGCCCGTGCGCCAATGGCGCCCTTTTCGAAAACCAACAGAGGACTAGGAGCCAGGGCCCTTTTTGCCGGAGGGCCTGTGCGGTGGATGAACGCAGCAACAGGGCAGAGGAAGTGGATTCCCTCAGAGAAACTTACCAGCTGCCTGGATCTTTTGAGTTGAGAAAACCAAAGATCCACATTTACAAGAAAAATGGACTACAGCGGCCTCTAGTGGTTTAACACAGGTACCGCGGTCCCTGTTTTTTTTTTTTTTTTTTCTTGACTACTATTAAAATTTTACATTTTCAGTAGTTATAGGCAAACACAGATATTTAGCGGGAATACCGTTAGGTAACAGACAGAAAGACAAATTAGGCTTGGGGGTCCCCCAATAGAACCAAGTTCCTGAGGGCCCCCACTTACCTGATCCCCGCCGCAGGACTTTGTTTGGTCCACAAAAGTCCAAACTTCACCTATCACGGCAGGCATTGTAATTAAACCTTCAGGGACCGGGTTCCCAAGGATTCCACTCCCCTGGACCTGTATAGCACCCTGCACAGACAGCGTCTTGGTCGTGGGTATGACCAGAGCTCTGGATCCCAGGGTCCAGCCCTCCTAAGAGAAGCATTACAGGCAAAACCTTGCTCTTCTGCTGCAAGGCCCGGGTACCGACCGTTTAGCTATGAAGCTTTTTTGGTGGGATCCGGAACAGCTTACTAAGGCCCAAAAGAACCTGTACGCAAGCCCAGTGAAAACACATGTTACTCTTTGGCCAACACCTTAGACACTGGCAAAAAACTGAGGTGCTCCCGGGTGGGAGGGGCTTATATAGGGGAGGGTACTTCCGGTTTGGAATTGGCCAGTGCCAACACCTGAAGGTAAACTATATAACCCATTAGTAATGACTAAGTCGCTCTGTGTCCCGTGATGTACGAAAAAGAAACATAGATCATGTTTTTTGGGGTTTGGCACCATCTGTTGAAAGCTCTTTATTAACCTGGATTCAGCCATCTAGTGCAATAAATCTTAAGGAAATTGTACACATATTGTACAATAAAACTGTAAAGTATATGCAAAATTTTAAGCCTGCAGGAACTGGTTGAAATTCATACAGTTTATGGCCAGCTTTAGAATCTGCTGAGCACTATAATAGCAATGTTATATAATTACAGTAAATGTATATAAATCAGGGACAATTGATTCATTTTTTACAGGTGAATTTCTCCTAGCAAAGGAAAAATCTGTGAATAAAGTAGGGCATGGTAAGAAAATGTATGTTGCTGATGGCTGTATTTAGCATAGTAAAATACCTTGTTTCCAGTACTGACTTTTTGATATTAGAAGGTGTTTTGGGAAGAATAGGATGACTGGTCTCTAAGTTGAGTAATTTAGGATGTCTTCTCTGTGTCCACAATGGTTTACAAAATCTCTTATACCCAGTGGTGCCTGGGTTGATGGGGACCAAGTTTGGAATGTTTTTCCTTAATATTTTCATCTGTTCTATTCCAGCAGCAGAAATACTACCACATGGTTTGTTAACACCAATGTTGGGGCACTATTCCTCCCACTGACACCAATGTTGGGTCACCGTTCCTCCCACTGACACCAATGTTGGGGCACCGTTCCTCCCACTGACACCAATGTTGGGGCACCATTGCTCCCACTGACACCAATGTTGGGGCACCGTTGCTCCCACTGACACCAATGTTGGGGCACCGTTGCTCCCACTGACACCAATGTTGGGGCACCGTTGCTCCCACTGACACCAATGTTGGGGCACCGTTGCTCCCACTGACACCAATGTTGGGGCACCGTTGCTCCCACTGACTCCAATGTTGGGGCACCGTTGCTCCCACTGACACCAATGTTGGGTCACTGTTGCTCCCACTGACACCAATGTTGGGTCACCGTTGCTCCCACTGACACCAATGTTGGGGCACCGTTACTCCCACTGACACCAATGTTGGGGCACCGTTGCTCCCACTGACACCAATGTTGGGGCACCGTTGCTCCCACTGACACCAATGTTGGGGCACCGTTGCTCCCACTGACACCAATGTTGGGGCACTTTTCCTCCTACTGACATCAATGATGGGGCACTATTCCTCCCACTGACATCAATGATGGGGCATTATACTTCCCACTAAAGATTTGACATGGTTTACGACCTCTGACACAGGAGATTTTCTACTCTTACTGGCAACAGTCCAGCCCTCCTAAAGTCTGAAGGACAGTAAACTGGCCCTTTGTTTAGAAAGTTTGGAGACCCTTGCTCTATTTAATTTCAAATAAGATGGTTTACTCCTTTAAAGGGGTTGTAAACCCTTGTGTTTTTTCACCTTAACACTGGGATTTCCCATGGCGGGGACGCACTGTCCCTCTGCCCGTGGTTTTCGGCTCTTGATTGGATAGATTGACTGACTGCACCCGCTGCAGTCAATCAAATCCAATGACACGGGCGCTGGGGGGTGGGGCCGAGTCCTACATTGGGCTTCTATGGACGCCAAATGCTGGACTCGGGAGCATGCCCGCAAGGTAACCCCCCGGGAGAGCGATTCTCCTAGGGGGTTATATGATGCAGGGAGGAGCCACGAGAGCCGCCGAGGGACCCCAGAAGACGGAGTTTGGGGCCACTCTGTGAAAAACAAACTGCACAGTGGAGGTAAGTATGACATGTTTGTTATTTAAAAAAAAAAAAATCAAAGCTTTACAATCACTTTAACTTTCTTCTTTCATTTCAGCTCTACATGCTTATGTCCCAGTATTTAAAAGCATCACCAATTCCCCCAAAATACAGGTATGTGAGCATTCTATAAGTATGGCCTTTATTTTCTTTAGAATTGTTCTTAGATAACACTTATTTCTGTTTTATCGATACAGGAGGTGGGACGGCTGTTGGGCCTAGTAAAGCCGGTCATTGTCCAGAGCATGTACATTTTTAAGGTAATCCTAAGGCACCTAATATATTGTGATTCTATATCACCAAAATTTACAATTTAAAGTCACTCAAACATTTTTCAAAACACAGTGGGTTTAATATACTATGGCCTGGTTCACACCTCCATGCCCAAGAGGGTTAAGGCAGTGCTGGAAAACAACGGTGGCCACACAAAATATTGACACTTTGGGCCCAATTTGGACATTTTCACTTAGGGGTGTACTCACTTTTGTTGCCAGTGGTTTAGACATTAATGGCTGTGTGTTGAGTTATTTTGAGGGGATAGCAAATTTACACTGTTATACAAGCTGTACACTCACTACTTTACATTGTAGCAAAGTGTCATTTCTTCAGTGTTGTCACATGAAAAGATATCATAAAATATTTTCAAAAATATAAGGGGTGTACTCACTTTTGTGAGATGCTGTGTGTGTGTGTGTATGTATATATATATATATATTGTGAGGGGGTTAGCTCGGCAGCGGGTGTGTGTGACCCCCGGGATGGGCTCCCCACACAAAACAGGCCCAGCAAACGGAGGTTGTGGTTTTCAAAATCAAAAAAGGTGCGGTTTATTTTCTATTTACAGTGACAAAACACAGCAAAGCAAAAGAAACATAACCAAAATAAATCCTGGTCAAGTTGACCTCTGACTAAACATACAGGTTTCCTAACTAACAACTGGGATCAGCCTAGTGCTGTCCTAGTCCCTAAGTCCCTGGTTTAGTAAAAGTCCAAACAAATAGCCACACAGGCTTTGCCTCACCGCACAGGGGTTCACTCTCCCTAGACAGTCCACACAGGTCTGGGTCCAGGCATGAGCTAACATCTAATGAAGCTGGGAGTTCTTATAGAGGCCTAAATGAGCTGACAAGCTTCAGCTGGCCTCATCAACTCCCTGTCTGTACGACGCCCAGCCCTCTCCCTAGAGGTATGAGTCATCCATGAGCCCACTAGCCTTATACAACTCTCCACCTAGTTGTATAAGTCGGCGTAAAGCCTGAATCTGGGCGAAATATATCTACCCCCCTGGATGCAACCAGGTGACTTTACCTTCCTGCTGTCACATACCCCCCCCTCTTGTTTTAACCTCGGGGTTGGAACACCAGCAATCAGGCATTCATGTACTCGAGACAAAGCATCCACATTCCCCATTTGAACGCCAGGGCGATGCTTTACTGTGAAGTTGAATTCCTGGAGGGCCAGGAACCACCTATTCACTCTTCTATTTGTTTCCTTGTTTTGAGCCATCCACTTTAACGGAGCGTGATCCGTAACCATGTCAAAGTGCCTACCTAGCAGGTAGTACCGAAGGGAATCTAGAGCCCACTTCACCGCTAAACACTCCTTTTCAACGGTGGCGTAATTTACCTCATGGGACTTCAACTTCCTGCTGAGGTAAATGACTGGGTGCTCTTCCCCGTTCCAGACCTGGGACAATACTGCTCCTAACCCCACATCTGACGCATCACTTTGTACGACAAAGTCTTTAGAGAAGTCGGGTGAGTACAACACTGGCTGGCTACATAAGGCTTGTTTCAAGAACTGGAATGCTGCCTCAGCCTCGGGGGTCCATTTAATCATGACCGACCCTTTCCCCTTCGTCAGGTTGGTTAGGGGCACAGCCTTAGAAGCAAAGTGGGGAATGAATCGCCGATAATACCCAGCGATTCCCAGAAAGGCTCGTACCTGCTTCTTGCTGTTGGGACGTGGCCAACTCTGGATGGCCTCGACTTTGTTGAGTTGGGGTTTTATTACTCCCCTCCCAATGGTGTACCCAAGATATTTGGCCTCCTCCTGCCCAATGGTACACTTCTTGGGGTTAGCCGTAAACCCCGCTTCCCGAACAGAGTCCAGGACTGCTTGCACTTTTGGCAGATGTGAGGCCCAATCTGTGCTATGGACAATTACGTCATCCAGGTAAGCCGCAGCATACTTCCGATGGGGCCTCAGCATCTGGTCCATTTTCCGCTGGAATGTGGCCGGCGCATTCTGTAACCCGAATGGCATTCTTTTATATTGGAACGCCCCGTCTGGGGTTACAAATGCGGTTTTCTCTTTGGCCGACTTGGCCAGGGGGATTTGCCAATACCCTTTTGTGAGGTCAAGAGTCGTCATGTATCGGGCTGTTCCCAGCCGGTCGATCAACTCATCTATACGTGGCATGGGGTAGGTGTCAAATTTTGTAACTTTGTTCAACTGACGAAAATCGTTACAAAATCGCCAGCTCCCATCCGGTTTAGGCACCAACACGATGGGACTAGACCAATCACTTTGGGACTCCTCTATCACCCCTAAGTTCAGCATTTTCTGTACTTCCTCCCGTATTGCCTCCCGTCGAGCCTCTGGGATCCGATAGGGTTTTAACTTCACCCTTTCACCGGGCGGGGTAATGATGTCATGCTCTACCCCAGATGTTTGTCCCGGCAGCTCAGAGAATACCTCCTTGTTGCGAAGCACAAACTCCTTAACCTCCTGTTGTTGGGGTTGTGACAAGGTGGCTGCTATTCCAACCTCAGGAATCACGCAACCAGTTTGAGCTGGTGACCAAGTGTCTGCAACTAGGGACTCTCTATCCCTCCAGGCTTTCAACAGATTAACGTGATATATCTGTTCGGGCTTTCGCCTTCCTGGTTGTCTGACCTTGTAATTCACTTCGCTCACTTTTTCCATTATCTCGTAGGGGCCTTGCCATTTGGCAAGGAATTTACTTTCAACCGTAGGGACAAGTACCAATATCCTATCCCCCGGGGAAAAGGTACGGGTCTTGGCTCCACGGTTGTACACTCTCTGCTGTGCCAACTGCGCTTGGGCCAAATGTTCCTTCACGATGGGCATTACCTGTGCAATTCGATCTTGCATCAGGGCGACATGCTCAATCACACTCCTGTGGGGAGAACTCTCACTTTCCCAAGTTTCCTTGGCAATATCCAACAGCCCTCTTGGGTGTCTCCCATACAGTAACTCAAAGGGGGAGAATCCCGTAGAGGATTGGGGCACCTCCCTAATAGCAAACATCAAATAAGGAAGTAAACAGTCCCAATCCTTTCCATCTCTATCCACCACTTTCTTCAACATTTGTTTTAGGGTTTTGTTGAATCTTTCAACCAGCCCATCGGTTTGGGGGTGATACACAGACGTACGCAATTGCGTCACTTTGAACAATTTACACAGCTCTTTCATAACCCGGGACATAAAGGGTGTACCTTGGTCCGTAAGCAGTTCTTTACAAATACCCACCCGGCTAAAAACAAGAGATAGCTCTTTGGCTATGGTTTTGGCCGAGGTATTTCGGAGAGGGATCGCTTCTGGATAACGGGTGGCATAGTCCATTATAACTAATATGTACTGGTGCCCCCTAGCGGACTTGATTATAGGACCTACCAAATCCATGGCGATCCTCTCAAACGGGACCTCAATGATGGGTAGAGGGACCAGCGGACTACGGAAATGTGGCATCGGGGCCAACCTCTGACACACAGGGCAGGAGGAACAATAATTTTCTACGTCCTTCATCACCCCCGGCCAATAGAATCTCTGTAATACCCTCTCTCGGGTTTTCTCTGTCCCCAGATGACCTCCAAGAATGTGCCCATGGGCCAACTCCATCACCAACTTCCTGTAAGGTTTGGGCACCACAAGCTGCTCAACGGTTTCTTCTGCCCTTTTTGCCACCCGATACAGTAGGTCCTTCTCTACGCTGAAGTATGGGTAAGTGCAGGTATTATCTGGGTTCACTAACTCGCCATCTATTTTCACTACGTTTTCCCGTGCCTTTATTAGGGCGGGGTCTTTCAACTGTTCTGTGGCAAAGTTTTCCCTGTGAACTTCAAGATCAGAAAACTCCACAGACGGTAGGTTTTCGTCTGAGGAGGTGGGCTCCTCTCCAGTTTCTTGAGTCTCCCCTGCCAATACTGATAAGGGAAATTCCGGAGAGTCCTCACCACTCTCAGGGGAGTTCTGGCTATCACATTCCTGGTACATAGGGGCACCAGTGAGGGGCTCAGGATCATCCCACAGTTCCCAGAACTTCGGAAAATCCCTTCCCACAATGGCGTCATGCGGTAACTGAGATACTAAGCCCACTGGATGAGAGAGGGTACCTTTGGGGGTCTCGAAACACACTGTAGTTACTGGATACTCTCGGGTGTCCCCATGCACACAAATAACAGCTACCTTGCTATTCCCAGAGACCTCTGTTTTAACTAACTCAGCCTTTATCAGGGTCACAAGGCTACCTGAATCCAGCAATACCACAACATTTCTACCATTAACACACATTTTGCATAAATGTTTCTCAGTTCCTCGAATGGCAGTGCATGCGACTGTCGCACACAGCGACTGACGTCTGCCCATCAGAAAGTCACACTGCATGGGTTCCTCCACAACCGGGCAATTTGCTGCAATATGTCCCGCTTGCCGGCAGCGGTAGCAAACAATCCTTTTGGCTGCCTCTTGAGCCCCTGACTTCCCAGGCTGTTCTCGCCAAACTTTGGGTAGAGCTCCCACCCTCTCACTCTCTCCACCCTCACCCCTTGGAATCCTCTTATCCGCCCCTGGGGATGGTCTGGTCTTAGGGTGGAAAGTCCGAGAGTCTCTGGAAGAGGCCGTCAGGTTCTCTGTAGCCAAGTATTTCTCTACACGATCCACAAGACCACCGGCCGTCTCTGGGTCTCCATGGCTTACCCACTTTTGGATGGCAGTAGGAAGAGCTCTCAAAAACCGATCCATTACAACACGTTCCACAATCTCTGGTGCGGACAAAGTCTCTGGCTGTAGCCACTTCCTGCTCAGGTGAATGAGATCATACATTTGAGACCTGGGGGGTTTTCCAAGCTGGAAAGTCCAGTTATGCACACGCTGAGCCCGGACAGCCAGGGTGACACCCAGCCTTGCCAATATTTCAGCTTTTAGCATCACATAGTCTTTTGCTTGGTCAGGCTCTAGGTCATAGTAAGCCTTCTGCGATTCACCAGTTAACAGAGGAGCCACCAGTCCAGCCCACTGCTCCTCAGGCCACTTTTCTCTTTCAGCAGTCCTTTCAAATGTGGTCAAAAATACCTCTGGATCATCCTCTCCAGTCATTTTTATCAATAAACGACTCACCCCAAAGGACGTGGTATTAGTGGGACGGCTTTCCTCACTGGTCTGCGGACGTTGCTGCATTACTGCTTCCATTTGTTGTAGTCTCTGCTCTTGCTTCTGTAACAGGTCTATGAAGAGGGCCTCAGATTGCTGCTGGGCTGCAAGGCTCTGTTGATGAGCTTGCTGCTGGGCTGCGAAGCTCTGTTGTTGAGCTGCAAGGCTCTTTTGCAAACCTGCATTTGTCTGCTGTTGATTGGCATTTGCTAGAGCCAGCTGTTTCAGTATCTCCTCCATGCTGGCTTAAAAAAAAACTGCCCGCATTCTCCACCAACTGTGGGGGGGGGTTAGCTCGGCAGCGGGTGTGTGTGATCCCCTGGATGGGCTCCCCACACAAAAACAGGCCCAGCAGACGGAGGTTGTGGTTTTCAAGATCAAAAAGGTGCGGTTTATTTCTCTATTTACAGTGACAAAAAACACAGCAATGCAAAAAGAAACATAAACAAAATAAACCCTGGTCAGCTTGACCTCTGACTAAACATGCAGGTTTCCTAACTAACAACTGGGATCAGCCTGGTGCTGTCCTAGTCCCTAAGTCCCTGGTTTAATAAATGTCCAAACAAATAGCCACACAGGCTTTGTCTCACCGCACAGGGGTTCACTCTCCCTAGACAGTCCACACAGGTCTGGGTCCAGGCATGAGCAAACACCTAATGAACCTGGGAGTTTTTATAGAGGCCTTAAACGAGCTGACAAGCTTCAGCTGGTCTCATCAACTCCCTGCCTGCACGACGCCCAGCCCTCTCCCTAGAGGTATGAATCATCCATGAGCCCACTAGCCTCAGCTGGGCTTCATCAACTCTCTCCCTAGTTGTATAAGTCGGCATAAAGCCTGAATCTGGGAGAAATATACCTACCCCCCTGGATGCAACCAGGTGACTTTACCTTCCTGCTGTCACAATATATATATTATTCCAGAGAACTCCTGTTGTTTATATACTGTATGTGAAAAGTTATGATGACGTACAAATGTTGTAACAACCTCCATTTAATTTATTTTTATTGCAGCAACCTAACATTGGAGGAGAAGGTAAGGCATCTAGATAACATACCTCTATATATGCAGTATAGGATGTTTAGGTGGGCTAGTAATTCATTAACCTCAGTTTATGATCCTACAATGCCTGAAAAAAGAAATGTAAATAGGAAATTCAGCAGATGTTGTGACACCGTCCTATACTGGGACAGGTAGAGAAGGCTCCCACTTTTTTAGCCAGCAGTTGGACTTTAAAGGAAGACTCCATGCTGGCTTACAAGTGTTGCACAGCTGCACAAAATTAAAAAAATGACAGCTTTTGCAGGGGAGAAGAACTCCCATACGCTGTCGTGGGGGGCTTTTAGGGAGTGGGGTTTCGCTTGGCAGTGTTACATGTTACACCCTAAGTATGGGTGTAATATGTTGTGAATGGTA
This sequence comes from Rana muscosa, assembly GCA_029206835.1. Lineage (NCBI taxonomy): Eukaryota > Metazoa > Chordata > Amphibia > Anura > Ranidae > Rana > Rana muscosa. Next base: position 257,303,511 of record CM055125.1, on the reverse strand, counting down.
GAGTTAGTCTTTAGACCTCATGCACGTGGGATATCTGTTTAAGCCCCTCTGAACTCCAGAACTCCTGGCAGAAAAATGCTGCTTAAAAAGTGCTAAAAGCCACATATTTCACATGCATTTAGGTGTGTTTAGTGTTTGATCATTAATGCATTGTATTGGCCAGAATATTATTTTATTCTCGCCATTGGAATGCATTAATGCTGAAATGCTAGATACCTCTAGCATTTACGCACAACCCAGATAGCAAGCAATTGAGCTGCAAGTTTGAAAACTACTTGCTAAGCTATTGCTAGACTTGCCAGGCCTCACAAGTTTGTTGCACAATTGCAGAAAATCCACATTGCATGGCTCCAGATCAACGTTCTTTGTAAACATTCTGCAAGTCTGCTGCAAGTTCTGGTTCAGTTATGTTGTGCAATAGTCATTCCACCACAGGGGTCACTGTGACTTGCAGAGATGTTACTGTGGACTCACCACTGCAACTTTGCTCTTGCTAAAGACCTGCAACACACATTTGCTACAAATTTCCTACTATGTGAATGGGTATCGGGTACATCGTACCTCTACCCATTCACCCAAAAAAATGTCAAAGTAAAAACCACAATAGACCTTTTTTTTTTTTTCTTTTATTGTAAAAAACGAAGTGTCCCACGATGTCTATCCATCTTCAATCACACCATGCGGCGGACACGAAAAAAAGAAAAGGAATAAAAAGTTCTGCCTCGATGGGAGGCCACCCACTGACTACTGTCTCTTGGCTTCGACAGCTGTTATATAGGCAATGGCGGTGCCACCCGGTGAAGTAACAGAGTGACCCCACCCCCCTCTGACATCATGTGACATCAGAGGGGGGCAGGGTCATCCTGTTATGTCAGCGGGTGGCCCCACCCCGTCCCCTCTACAAGAGTTGTCAAAGGGAAAAGACAGCAGTCGCCAGGAGGCCTCCCATGGAGGTGAAGTTTTTTTCTATTTATTTTTTTCTATTTTTCGGGTTTGTCGGGTGGTGTGATTGAAGATGAATGGACATCGCAGGACACTTTTTTTTTTTTTTTTTAATAAAGGAATTTTTAAAAACTGCCCGGTAGTGATATCACCAAATCTCACTCCAGATCTCCTTGGGCTAGCACTCAGAGGAAGAAGTGCCTTAGAACTCACACTGCAGATATAAAGATATAAGGCTGTATACACAGGAGTGCATGGGCAACCTCACATATAAGGATGTGCACTGCTATATATCAGGATTTCAAGACAAAAAGTTATTTTTCATGGTACTGTTTAGGCACAGTGAATTTTTCTTGTTCTCTATAACATACCGGTACTTTACTTTTTGGGTTTCGGTTTACCAACTTTTTGTTCTTGTGTTTAGATGTTCTTCTCAGAGCCAACTTTGATAAAGAACTCTACAGTGAATGATTTTATTTTGTCAGCTGCTTCTTTAGTGTTTAACCCCACTTAATTTTTGCACCAGTCACACCTCACCAGGATGCCACCTTCCTGCACACGGAGCCCCTTGGTCGGATCATAGGATTCTGGATTGCTGTTGAAGATGCAACTGAACATAACGGCTGCTTGTGGTTCATCCCAGGTTCTCATAAGGGTAAGGTAGAATGGAATGGTACGTTTACTCATTAAAGCGGAGGTCCGCCCACACATACTGCAGCTGCTGGGTTTTAATAATAGGACACTTACCTGTCCTGGAGTCCAGCGATGTCGGCACCGCAGCTGATGTTTCCGTCAGCTGTCAGGTGCTAATGCCGCCATTTGCGGGTAAGGGAACCCGGCAGTAAAGCCTTACGACTTCACGCCAGGAACCCTACTGCGCATGCACGAGGCCCCGCTGCTTTCTTCTACTGGCCCAGGGGGGAGGGGGAGCCCCGTGGTGACGTCATGGGCCGCGGCTCGGACTCCCGGGAAGTGGGAACAGGATACCTATCAAAGACAGTAATCCTGTCTACCCTCCCCCCGAAAAGGTGGCAATTGTGGCACCGGAAGGGGAAAGGAGACAAATGAGCGGAAGTTCCACTTTTTTGGGTGGAACTTTGCTTTAATTGTTTACAATATTACACCAACGCAGTGCTCAAATGCCATAATTTTAGGATTATTCTAACTAGCAGCAGTATGGCTAGGCTTGGATGTGTGTGTCGAAACCCACCAAACTCGCTACAATGCGATGCCTCCTCCCCGCCTGTTTATAACCCATATTTTCCAAACAAACGAGCCGCAACCGCGTGCAGTGCGGCGCTTCCCTATTTGTTTGCATGGGCCGCTTGCCACCCGCTGGTCATGATATGATGGATAGTTTTTGCCAAAGGTGTGAAACAAAACATTGCGACCGTGGCATGAGATCACCCCCATTTGCTGCCATTGAAGTTAAGAGGGGGCGGTTGGGGGGGTGCTAAAAACACGTCTCAACCTTAAGTTTTTAATGCTCTCCTCCCAACCGCCTAGTCTAAACGAGGCCTAAAGAACAAATTTCTGGCTTGTATATGCTACAAGACTTGATTAAGGCTTAAAGTGTTACTAAACCCAGTAATATGAAAATAGTTCACCTGCCCGCCCACAGCTTATAAATCTTCTTTTTACATTAAAATACTGCCGCTATATACCTTTTTGGCTCATCTGTATACCACGGTCACATGATAAACTGCAGAGTTTGTCCAGGAACTGTGTTCAGGTAGGAGGAGATTTACACTATAGCCTGTATACATGCCTACACATCAAGTGACCTGGCTAGCTTTGAGAACAAGGAAATGTTCTCTCCAGCATAAAAGACACAACTGAGCATGTGCAGGTCGGCTACCCTGCCTGTGTGTTAGCTGGCCTTCCCCAGATAGATAATGCAGGAGGGAAGGATCTGTGCATGCAGGATCAAAGAGCCTTTTTACACAATGCAAAGGATTAACCCCTTAAAGGGGAGTTCCAGCCTTTTTTTTATGTTTATTAAAAGTCAGCAGCTACAAAAAGTGTAGCTGCTGGCTTTTAATAAACACACACTTACCTGTTCCACTGTCCAGCGACGCGCCGCCCGGAGCTCCGCTCCTCTCCCCACTTCTCCGCCGGCGCCTCCATTCATTGTGTGGGCACCCGGCCATGACAGCTTTCGGCTTCACGGCCGGGCACTCACTGCGCATGCGCGAACGGCGCAACGCTCTCTGAATGGACAGGCGATCGCCTGGGACCTGTCACGTCCCAGGTGATCGCATACAGGGAGGGGCTGCCGGAAGGCGATATGATGTATCGCCTAGGCAACCCCAGGGCGGAAGGAGGAAGTGGAACAGGAAGTCCCACTCCTACTCAAGCCCCCACTCCCCCCCCAAAAAAATGACATGCCAAATGTGGCATGTAAGGGGGCGAGGAGTGGATAAAGCGGAAGTTCCAAATTTGGGTGGAACTCCGCTTTAAGTTCCACAGTGAGTATAACAAGCATGCTATGCTTCATATACAGACTGATTTTACTGTTGTGGGTTTAATAACACTTTAACTCTAGGCAGATGTTAATGATACAAAGTAATGTTGATCTGTAACCATGAATACATCAATAAACATATTTTGAATGCAGGCAGATGTATGTAGCTGAAGGTGCAGAGGGAACGAAAAAGTTGATGTGCTGACAAGGAACATGCTGATAGGAGGAGAAAGCAGAGTGACAGAGAAATTAGATCATCACTGATCTGCTTTCATTGTTTAGCTGCAGGCTGGGTCCAGGATGACCTAGGTTCAAAGGAAGTGGCTTGAAAGATGCTGGCTATCAGACTGAGGACATCTTGTGGTAGAAAATAAGTACTGCATCGGAAATCTCTGCATTAAAATTAAATATTGCGACAAAAGCTGGTTTATCTGTAAATTGGTTATTCAATTTTATCTTTTTTTTTTTGTCTGGAGTTCTGCTTTAAAAGGTCACAATAGATTGAGTACAATGAAAGTAAACCTATTTCCTGAGCATGTAGGTAAAGTTGTACCTTCTGAATTAACTGTTTAAAACAGGTTCTTTCTTATCCCAAACCATGCAGCTTAAACAGACAAAACAGTGCTGTCCCCTATATGCAAATTTTGATTTTATGTCAAAAGTCAGGATCTAAACCCTCATCTCTCCAACCTTTTCCCTGGCTGCTGACTTATGCTGAGAGCACATCACACATCACTATCACAGGAAGAGAAGAGTTGTCTTTGTCATGCAGGCTTTGATTGGCAGCCTGACTCCCATTCCTCTATGCTCTGCAAGAGGCAAGATTGCAACTCCCACAGGAGGAATAATTGCGTAGAAGATTGAAGCAGAATTTTAGTTCAATGACTATACTTTGGTAAGCTGCTTATAAACGGACTAGTTTATATTTGGCAGCAGCTTCTATAAATAGTGACATAAGGAAGGGTTGCGTTATAAAACTTCCTGCTGCCAGATTTAGTAATGCAAGTCAGGACAGTAAAAACAAATGTAAAACTACAATTTGTTAATGATCTTGTTTCTTTATGCTTATACAAGCGGGATCACATTCTGCCTTGTCAAAAAAAAAAAAGGAAAAACAAAAAAGAAAGAAATTTGCTGCCATGTTTTGTATAATATAATTAATTATTCTTGTATGACTGTAATCGCCACTTAGTGACCATATTGCGTTTCCCCCCAGATTTAGGTATTTAACTACTTCCCACCCAGCCACTGCACATAAACAGATTCCTCCTTCTGAGTGGACATTCCTGAACGTCCCTCAGAAGGACCGGGATCGAGCGGACTCGTGCCTGCACAGCTGCGCGATCCTGATGCGCTCGTGTCACTAGGGCACGGCGCATCTTGGATTGGCAGGAGGGCTCTGTGATTGGCCCTCCTGATCACAAGATGGCCGTGTACAATCATAGCCATCATGTGATGTAAATAGAGAGCAAGTTGCTAGGCTATCGGCTCTCCTTCTCCTCACACGGAGCTTGTCAGTGAGGAGAGCGGATCTATGCAGCTGGCCGGTGATCAGTGTGTATAAGCTGTTTTTTACAGCTTTTTACGCACTGATCACCGGGCTAGTGTCCCCAAAACAGTGTCACCACACTGTCCCCACACACTAAAAACAGCTGTCCCACATATGTCTTAGTAAAATCATCTGTCCCAGTGATCATCTGCGCACATCTGTCCATGATCACCTGCGCACCTCTTTCCGTGATCACCTGCGCACCTCTGTCCGTGATCACCTGCGCACCTCTGTCCGTGATCACCTGCGCACCTCTGTCCGTGATCACCTGCGCACCTCTGTCCGTGATCACCTGCGCACATCTGTCCGTGATCACCTGCGCACCTCTGTCCTTGATCACCTGCGCACCTCTGTCCATGATCACCTGCGCACCTCTGTCCGCGATCACCTGCGCACCTCTGTCCATGATCACCTGCGCACATCTGTCCATGATCACCTGCTCACATCTGTCCGTGATCACACAAACCAACTATTATAAACTTATCAGGATTTTTTTTACCAAAGACATGTAGCAGAATACATTCTGGCCTAAATTTATGACAAAATTTGATTTTATTGGATTTCTTTTAAAACAGAAAGTAGAATTTTTTATTTTTTTAACATTGTAATTTTTTGGCTTATATCGCAAAAAAATTTAAACTAAGTGGTGAATAAATACTGCCAAAAGAAAGCTCTATTTGTGTGAACAAAATTATAAAAAATGTATTTGGGTACAGCGTAGCATGACCACGCAATTGTCATTCAAAGCACAAGAGCATTGAAAGCTGGAAATTGGTCTGGGAAGGAAGGGGGTGAAAGTGCCCAGTATTGAAGTGGTTAAAAACCAATAAAGCATTATGGTCACTAGATGGTGTTTACGATCATAGGAGATAAGTATATTACATAGAATATGGCAAGTTTTGTTGGAGCTGTGCAGATTGTGTCACATTCTTTAAGCACACACTTTACATTGAACCCCTTGAAGCTGAGGCACAGCTATGTGTGTGAAATGTTCTGTTGAGTTTTAGTGCACACAGATACCATTGTATGAAGTAACAGCTCTGCCCACAGTAATGAGTAAATATTCATAATATGATCATATGAAACTCACTTCTCATACCAAACTCTGCTGAGATACCTGCCACAAGCCTGGTGGGCACTTGGGGGTGTCTTTAATATTGATTGGACCCTGGGCAATGTCTGTAATTCATATTCGTTCCTTTAGCCCATAATGTGCATTCTACCATGCATATGAAAAATAATAAACCCGATCCAGCATCAACTCAGTATTCCCTGCAGGCAGTAGTTTGTACAGGACATTGCCACTGCCACTAAACCCTTTATATGGTACAGCATCCCTCCTACTAAGCATAGTAGTCATCATAGAACACTGCAGCTCTCTAAAACAAGTGTCGCTGTGTGCTGCTGACGTTCGTATCTGGCCCCTTCTTCAGACTCTTCAATCTCTTGTCTGCCTACACAACCTGGTGCAAGATGTCTTAATGTAATGTGTGAGGTCACTCTATACAGCACAAGGCAAGGGAGGAACAAAGTACTATGCAATGCCGATCGCACGGCATTTCATAGTAAAATTAAATAAGCAAAGCCAGAAAAACAATTCATGGGCAGCACTGGGCCCAGGGCAGCTGTCCCTTTTGCCCCGCGTTAAACACGGCCCTGTGGGCACTGGCTAACTATATAATTTATAAACAACTTTGTTTCAGTTTCTGAACATGGTAGGCCTAATTCTCGACATTAAAACCTAAACTAGACAGACAATTTATTTTTAATTCCTTATGTACATGGCTGATAAAGTGTATCTAACCCAAAATCAAAAATGTAAAATATTGCAGCTAATCATGATGAGTCTACAGCAAGAGCTCTGCAATAGGGATGAGCCGAACACCCAACCAGTTCGGTTTGCACCAGAAATTGCGAACAGGAAATAAATTCGTTCAAACAGCCCAACACCGTTAAAGTCTATGGGACTCGAACATGAAAAATTTAAAGTGCTAATTTTAAAGGCTAATGCCGCGTACACACGACTGTTTTCAATGTCATTGAAAAAAACAACGTTTTTCTCAACGTGATTCTTCTCAAGCCTGCCTTGCCTACACACTATCATGGAAAAAAATGCTTGAGTAAAGCGCGGTGACGTACAACACGTATGACGGCGATATAAAGGGGAAGTTCTATTCGGATGGCGCCACCCTTTGGGCTGCTTTTGCTGATCCTCGTGTTTAGTAAAGTTTGGTGAGAGACAATTCGCGCTTTTCAGCCTTGTGCTCTTCAGTCCGTTACAGCGTGACGAATGTGCTATCTCCATTATGAACGCTAGTTTTACCAGAACGAGCGCTCCCGTCTCATAACTTGCTTCGCGAGAAAAACGACGACGTGAAAAATTAGAGCATGTTCCAAATTTTTAATGGCCATTTTTCGAGTCGTGAAAAATGCTCTGGAGCCCACACACGATCATTTTTAATGACCAAATAAAAAAATGGCATTTTTCTCGTCATGAAAAAACGGTTGTGTGTACGCGGCATTATATGCAAGTTATTGTCATAAAAAGTGTTTGGGGACCCGGGTCCTGCCCCATGGGACATGTATCAATGCAAAAAAAAAGTTTTAAAAATGGCCGTTTTTTCGGGAGGCAGTGATTTTAATAATGCTTAAAGTGAAACAATAAAAGTGAAATATTCCATTAACCACTTCAGGCCCGGGCCAATTCTGACACTTCGTTTCTACATGGAAAAATCATAATTTTTTTGCTATTTCTTGCTAGAAAATTACATAGAACCCCCAAACATTATATATGTTTTTTTAGCAGAGACCCTAGAGAATACAATGGCGGTCATTGCAACTTTTTATCTCGCACGGTATTTGCGCAGCAATTTCTCAAACGCATTTTTTTTTTTTTAAATCAGTTTCATGCTTTAAAAAAAAAAAAAGTTAAGTTAGCCCAATTTTTTTGCATAATGTGAAAGATGAAGTTACGCCGAGTAAATAGATACCTAACATGTCATGCTTCAAAATTGCACACCCTCGTGGAATGACGCTAAACTTCGGTACCTAAAAATCCCCATAGGCAAGGCTTTAAATTTTTTTACTGATTACATGTTTTGAGTTACAGAGGAGGTCTAGGGCTAGAATTATTGCTCTCGCTCTAACATTCGCGGCGACACCTCACATGTGAGGTAGCCGGCGGATCCTGTTACCGACTCACCGATCACACAGGCGAGTCGGTAGAAGCACCGGAGGGCGGCGGGAGGGGGGGGGGACGTCCCCTTTCGCCGCCTGTAGGAACGATCAATCGGTGGAACAGCCGCTATGATCGTTCCTATGGTTAAAAATGCTTTAAATTTTTTTACTGATTACATGTTTTGAGTTACAGAGTAGGTCTAGGGCTAGAATTATTGCTCTTGCTCTAACATTCGCGGCGACACCTCACATGTGTGGTTTGAACACCGTTTTCATATGTGGGCGGGTCTTACATATGATCACCGCTTCACAGCCGAAGCGGCGCAGTTTTTTTGAATGCAGAAGCCGGGCGTGACGTCATAACATCGCGCCCGGCCTCTGACGATCATAGAGACTCCGGCGACCATCTGGTCCGCCGGAAATCTCTATGATCAACATCCGGGGCCGGCGGATCCTGTCACCGACTCACCGATCGCACAGGTGAGTCCGTAGAAGCACCGGAGGGCGGCGGGACGTCCCCTTTCGCCGCATGTAGGAAAGATCAAGCGGCGGAACAGTGTAGGGAATCGCAGGCATCATTCAGATATAGCCCCACAAAGTACCACAAAGCCCAAGACGTCAAATGACGTCCTCTGGGCGCCAAGTGGTTAAATTTCGTACCTGGGGTGTGTATAGTATGCCTGTAAAGTAGCGCTCGTTTCCCGTGCTTAGAACTGTCCCTGCACAAAGTGTCATTTCTGAAGGGAAAAAAAGTCATTTAAAAGCACTCGCGGTCCAAATTCAATTACCAGGCCCTTCTGGTCTGGTATGGATATTAAGGGGAACCCTGCGTCAATTTTTTTTTAAAAAGGGTCTGGTATGGATTTTAAGGGGAACTCCAAGCCAAATATATAAAAAAAAAAAAATGGCGTGGAGTTTCCCCCCAAAAATCCATACCAGACCCTTTATCCGAGCACGCAACCTGGCAGGCCGCAGGAAAAGAGGGGGGGACGAGAGAGCGCCCCCCCTCCTGAACCGTACCAGGCCACATGCCCTCAACATGGGGAGGATGCTTTGGGGGTCTGTGACCCCTCAAAGCACCATGTCCCCATGTTGATGGGGACAAGGGCCTCATCCCCACAACCCTTGCCCGATGGTTGTGGGGGTCTGCGGGTGGGGGGCTTATCGGAATCTGGAATACCCCTTTAACAAAGGGTATTTCTAAATTCCAAAAACCAGAAAAAGAAATCCAGCCTGCCAGTATCGCTGCACATGCTCAATCGGCTACAGAGTCCAGCAGCATCATATTGGGAGGGCTGTATTGCAGGTCAAACTACACCCCTACGGATGCCTATTTGCTGGGGACAGACCCCTCAAAGCTGGGATTGTCCCCAGAAAACAGGAACAAATGGAAATCATTTAATACTGGTCATTTGTAAGGCCAAGCTGCACTTTAGTTTCCTGGGATATGGAGGGTTGTGCTATACTGCATATGCTCCAATACCTAACCTTAGAGCATAATGGTAAGCCTATCTCCTGACGTTATGCACAGCCCACCACTTCTCAGGATAGTAAAACAGACTATACATGTTACAATTTGATTCCACAGATCCTTTAGATTTACTAACAACTATGTAGTGCAATGACCTGTCTATCTAGATACAAATTGAAAAGATTCTTCAAGAAGGTGTTCACATTACCTAGCCTTAGAGAAACTAAAAAAAAATTGTACAATCACTATGCAGGTTTTTAGTCTGCAGAATTTGAAACTAAAACCTCTTCTATGATAGTGATTCGATGAGGATAATTGGTAGCAACAACTCGGCCTCCGTTATTTAAAAGTAAACTTTTAACTTGCCTTTTACATATGCTTTAACCCAGGGGTCTCCAAACTGCGGCCCTTTGCTTGCCTTTATCCGGCCCTCGGGGCACTATTCCATCCATTGACACCAACAATGGCGAATCATTTTTATTGCTGAAACCACCAATGGGGCACTATTCATCCAACTTACACTATCAAAAGGGTACAATTCCTTCTATTGACACCAACAATGGGGCACTAGTCCTCCCACTGACACCAAAGGAATGGTATTGTTTACCCCCTCTTGACATTTTCTACTCCCTACGCCCTAGTCCGGCCCTCCTAAAGTCTGAAGGACAGTAAACTGGCCCTTTGTTTAGAAAGTTTGGAGACCCCTGCTTTAACCAATGTTTTTACTTTTGTTTCAAAAAAGCTGGAATTTCACGCCGCATGTTGCGCACGCCGCCCGGCACGATCCCTTGTACAGAGTTCATTGGAGAAGAGCCACACTTTAATGAAGAACTGTTTGTGCCGGCTCCAGTGCCAAAAGGTGATTCCATTCATCTCATACATGGCTACGCAGTTATATAGTTGGTTAGGTTAAAAACAGACTCAGATCCACCATGTAGAACTCTTCACCTCCAAGAATATGACTCCAGTGGAAGGTAAAATAAAATATCCCAGCAACTATCATCAATTCTTCCAAACACTCCATAAGGCCACAAAAACAGCCACTGCCCCTGTTTAATAGCATTACCAATCATCATTCTGCTTTATTAGTTAAATCACACAGTTTTTTTCTTAAAGTGTAAGTTTATTTTTACTATGTTAAATTTATAACTTGCTCTACATTTCAGTGAATCTCACTGTGGGGCCTTGCCTGGCATCATGCAGCCTTTCTAACAGGCCCACCCGGCCCATCTTCAATGTGCACATGTGCACTGTGGCCCCATTCATTCTTATGGGTGAACTGTGTTACACTGGATGGCAGGAATACGGCTCCCCTATACAAATGAATGTGTTTTTAGAGTTGAATTCCAGGCTATACCAAACTAATCTTAAAACTGCCCCCTCCCCAATCCTAACCAAGCTGTGCAAGAAAGCCTGCATGGGGAGAGGAGCGAGTACTTGGCAACCGCTAATAAATCCTGGAATGGTGATGTCTCCATAGGCTTCAATTGCCCATCCATTGTCAGCTCTCCGACCTTTCCCCTGCTCCAGTCTGGTCACATGATCTCCCAACTGTCAGCCAGTAGCATCTGCAGGGGAAAGGAGCGAGTACTTGGCAACCGCTAGTTAAGTCTGGAATGGTGATGTCACCCATTGGCTTCAATGGCCCATCCATTGTCGGCTCTCCTACCTCTCCCCTACAGCCGCCACTGGCTGACACAGGGGAGCGGAATCACATGATCACTGCAGCGGCCTGAAAATAGGTAAGCATATACATCTTTCTTACACAGATTAGTTGGCATAGGTGTTAGGAGGAGGGGGAGGAAGCATTTTTACGATTAAAGTGGTACTAAAGTCTCTTTTTTTTTTTCTATAAAAATAACAAACATTTTATACTTGCCTGCTCTGTGCAGTGGTTTTGCACAGAGCAGCTCGGATCCTCCTCTTCTCGGGTCCCTTGCCGGCGTGTGCCTGGCTCCTCCAGCCTGCCAAGTGCCCCCACAGCAAGCAGCTTGCTATGGGGGCTCCCGAGCCGAGCCACAGCTCTGTGTGTCCATTTTCAGACACAGAGCTGTGGTTCAGCCCCGCCACCTCTCCTCATCGGCTCACTGACTTTGACAGCAGCGGGAGCCAATGGCACCGTGCTGCTGCTGTCTCAGCGAATTTAGGAGGGAGATTTCCGGGTAGCCGAGTGTCTCCTGCAACATCGCTGGTTTGAGATGGGCTCAGGAAAGTATTAGGGGGGGCAGCTGCACACAGAAGATTTTTATCCTTATGCATAAAATGTATTAAAATAAAAAACTTTCTGACTTTACAACCACTTTAATTAGGTATATCCTGGAATTCTACATTAGGTTTGCAGAATTTAGATTCTCATATATTCTACAACCACCATCATGAATTTCATTAAACTTTCTTAGCAGAGATCATATGATCTGTCCATATCATAAATGTCATGAGGAGGAAGGGCCTTAGATTTGCTAATAGGATCGGGTAGGTCTGCTCAAATAGGCTATAGCCTGTAATAAACTGCTAATGGCTAGTCTGAAAGACTTCTGTTAAAACATTTCCGTTATTGGCATACTCCAATGCAGATAAATACATCTGTTAGTTGGTATCAGGTGGGCAATAAAACCTCCAGCAAGCTTAACAGGCCTTAATGCTGGTCATAATTGGCCGCAGTAAAACATTTAGACCAATACACAGTTACAGCTGGCTTTCTGTCACCCAAGGTGGCCCTTTTAAATGGCACTGTTCTCCAAGTATGCACAATTTTTAAAAACGCTGGCTATAATGGAGATATCTTCATAGAACATGTCTACACTGCTGCATAGTGAAAATACAATCATTTTAGCACTAAACACCCCCATCTTAAGAGGTGCAGCTAGATAAGGGGGGCACAGTTAACATTCGAAGGATTCTACACAAAGGGAGACCTTGTGGTTAGTATATATCAACTTGGAGCTTAATTCTGCATAATAATATGTTGCTTGAATTTAGTAACATTTAGTAAAATTTAGTAACATTTAGTAAAATTTAGTAACCTGGAAATATGATTATCATCATAAAACTGACATTGTGGTTGGTTTTGCTGGAATATTATAAAACCTTTCAGCACTCCTACCTCACACCCCCTTAACCTTTGTGATTGTGTGAGGGGAGGGCTCAGTGACACCCTCTAGAACAGGGATATTCAATTAGCGGACCTCCAGCTGTTGCAAAACTACAAGTCCCATCTGCCTCTGGGTGTCATGCTTGTGGCTGTCAGAGTCTAGCTATGCCGCATGGGAATTGTAGTTCTGCAACAGCTAGAGGTCCGCTAATTGCATATCCTTGCTCTAGAAGGACCACACCATTGAAACGAAAAACATTTGCCTATGAGAGCCACAGAATCATTTCTTAACCACCTCCAGTCTGGGCCAATCCTGACATTTCTCTCATACATGTAAAGGTCATTATTTAGAACTCCAAAACATTATATAATTTTTAGGCAGAGGCCCTGGGGATTAAAATCATTGTTGTAAACACAATAGATTACCCAATTTATTTTTTGTAAACTATAAAAGATGATGTTACCCAATACATCACGCTTTAAATTTGTGCATGCCCGTGGAGTGGTGACAAACTACTGTACATTAAATTATCCATAGGCAACTCTTTAAAAGCCTTTACAGAGCACCAATTTAGAGTTAAACAGGAGGTCTGGTGCTCTCTTTGATATTCGCAGCGATACCTCATGTGTGGTGCGATCACCCTTTATGTGTACATTTGCTCGTGGGTACACTGATGCTTTAAATTTTGTATTATTATTTATTGATTTTACTTAAATACATTTTTTGACACCGTTTCATTTTTTGGGGGGGATTGAACTTTATTGCTATCACAAGAGATGAACAATGTCCCTTGTGATAGCATTGGCCGTGACAGGTTCTCTTTATCTCCCCTCTGCCTAAGTATGGGAAGTGGTTAAGTTATTATTGGTATTGCAGATATTGTGAATGGTTTGTGTTACTGATAAAGCACATACTGGCAGCTGTTTGGTGTGTAACAGGTTCACGGGGTAGGTCACTAAATCCAGTGTTAATGACTTTCCATCTTCTGGAATCTAGCTTGTGGTCCCAGGAGCTGGAAAGTATTTGTGCAGGGTGAGGGCCAGAGTGTCATTGTCACATATTGGTGGCAGCACAGTGAGATCTGACCAGCGTTCGCACATATTGGTGACAGTGTCTGGGAATTTCCAGCAAAGGCAACATTCTGCTTATACATTTTTCTTACCCTTTGCTCATCAGTAGTCCAGGTTTGCCACACATTTTTTAAAGAAAGTCACAATCTCAGTTTCATTGATTGCAAAGATAATGATACTGAAGTACCGTAACTGTGTGTGAGGTTAAACTCCCTTTTCTTATGTCCAGGAAGCTTAGTGCTGATTCAAGGAGAGGTTGTCCACAAAAGTGAGCTGAACACTTCCTCAAACTCTCGCCATGCCTACTCCTTCCATGTCATGGAATCGGAAAACACCACCTGGAGTTCAGAGAACTGGTAAGAGCCTTAAAGTGTAACTAAGCTATTAGGGCAATTACACTTGTTTTTAGTAAGTCAAGCCCCTTCCCTGTCTTTTACTTACATGATGTGCCTAGATCTCAGGTACACATCATTTTCAGGGTCACACTTTGCTTCCCAAAACAGAGTTTTGTCTCTTGGACTCCACAATGCAATACTAGTCCTTTTCAGAGTGGCCAGATCCATCAGTGACAGATGGGCTTGACAGTTAGGAAAGCAAAGTGTCATCCGATAACTATAACGGGATAAGTTAGATTAGCAAATCATTAGCATGGAGCATGTCAGGGCCAGATTTAGACCTTGGGGGGCCCAGGGCACTTTAGGTTTGGGAGCCCCTCATTAATGAGTTGGTTTAACTCTCAATAACGGTCACACATTTTCAAAAATGTATGACACGTCATAGAGCACTTATACTCTTAAGGAAGGTGGCCTATGCGAGGTTCACTAGAGCTGCTAAAATTTGTTTTTAAAAACGATACAGCATACAGTGTAAACTCTGATTGCGAGCAACGCGGTTAACGAGCTTTTCGCAATACGAGCAATTCTTCTTTAGAAAATCCTGACTCGGTTTGCGAGTGTTGTCTTGCAAAACGAGCAGGATTCGAGCCTCTGCGGTGTGCAGTACCGCATTTGGCCAGAGGTGCGGGGGCGACGGAGCAGTTCGGAAATACTCCGTTCCCGAGCCTTTCTGAATGCAGCTCAATGGTCTCCGAGTATTTCAGAGTCTCTCCGGCGCCCCCCACCTCTAGCCACAGGTGGTATTGTATGCCATAGAAGTCAATGTGGAACAAATTATTTTCGTTTCCATTTACTTCTATGGAGAAACTCGCTTTGATATGCGTGTGCTTTGGATTACAAGCATTCTCCTGGAACAGATTATGCTCGTAATCCAAGGTGTTCCACTGTACCAGTCCAGAGTAAATCATTTCACAGAGGAAGGCAGGTGTCACGAGCCGAACTGACGGCTAGTGGGGATACAGGAGGTGGATCCTCTGTACCAGAGAGGGGATGGCACGGGTCGTACTGAGGGACCGGTTCTAAGCAGCTACCGGTTTTCACCAGAGCCCGCCGCAAAGCGGGATGGACTTGCTGCGGCGGTAGCAACCAGGTCGTGTCCTCCAGTAGCGACTCCACCTCTCTGGCAGCTGAGATAGGCGCGGTACAAAAGGACTAGGCAGAGGCAAGGTCAGACGTAGCAGAGGGTCAGGGCAGGCGGCAATGGTTCGTAGTCTGAGACAATGGCAGCAGGTCAGATACACAGGCAAGGCAACTCACAAAACGCTTCCACAGGGTACTAAGACAACAAGATCCGGCAAGGACAGGAAGGGGAAGTGGGTTTATATCAGATTTAGGTGTGCACACAGTAATTGGGCCAGGCACCAATCAATGGTGCGCTGGCCCTTTAAATCTCAGAAGGCCGGCGCGTGCGCGCCCTAGAGCGCAGCGGGGCCGCGCGCGCCAGGAAGGAGCAGGAGGGGGATGGTGAGTAGGATGGGATGTGATCCGTGGACGGAGATGTGCCGCCACGTGGATCGCATCCCCGCCGGTAACAGAGCAGCGCCCACGGCCAGGGGGGCTGACCGGAGCGCTGCAGGGGGACCGACGCCGCGAGCGCTCCGGGAAGGATGGGACACCCGGAGCGCTCGGCGTTACAGTACCCCCCCCTTAGGTCTCCCCCTTTTCTTGGAACCCAAGAATCTACGGATGAGCTCCTTGTCTAAAATGTTGGTCTCAGGCTCCCAGGATCTCTCTTCAGGACCACAGTTCTCCCAATCAATTAAAAAAAATATTTTACCTCGGATGACCTTGGAGGTGAGGATTTCTTTCACTGAGAAGACATCGGAAGAACCAGAGACAGGAGCAGGAGCAGTGACCTTGGGGGAAAATCGGTTAAGAATGAGGGGTTTGAGAAGAGACACATGAAAAGAATTGGGGATACGAAGAGAAGGAGGAAGATGGTGTTTGTACGAGACAGAATTGATTTGGTTTTTGATTTTAAAAGGTCTGAGGTAACGAGGGCCCAGCTTGTAGCTAGGTACCCGAAACCGAACATATTTGGAGGAGAGCCACACTTTGTCACCAGGGACATAGACAGGAGGAATTCTTCTTTTTTCATCTGCATGTCTCTTCATGCGGGCAGAGGCCAGTGATAGCGACTTTTGAGTCTCTTTCCAGATAGAGGTGAAGTCTTGAGTTAATTCATCCACGGCAGGAACTCCAGAAGAAGTGGGGATGGGGAGGGGGGCAATGGGTGACGGCCGTAGACCACAAAGAAAGGTGATTTGGAGGACGATTCAGAGTTCTTGAAATTGTATGAGAATTCTGCCCAGGGCAATAGGTCGACCCAATCGTCTTGACGGGCGGAGACAAAATGTCGTAAGTAGTCACCAAGGACCTGGTTAACTCTCTCCACCTGTCCATTGGATTGCGGGTGATAAGCGGAAGAAAAATTCAACTTAATCTTTAGTTGAGTACAGAGAGCTCTCCTAAATTTTGAGATTAATTGAACGCCTCTATCAGAGACGATATGTGAGGGTAGCCCATGGAGACGGAAAATTTGAAGAAAAAAATGCTTCGCCAACTGAGGTGCAGTAGGCAGACCAGGAAGCGGGACAAAATGAGCCATTTTCGAAAAGCGGTCAACGACCACCCAGATGACAGTGTTACTATGAGACAAAGGAAGGTCCGTGATGAAATCCATGGCAATGTGGGACCATGGTTGTTCAGGCACAGGTAGAGGAAGGAGAAGACCTGCAGGCTTCTGGCGTGGAGTCTTGTCACGTGCACAGATAGTGCAGGCCCGTACAAAGTCAGTCATATCTTTTTCCTGGGTAGGCCACCAATAGTGTCTGGCCATCAATTGTATGGATTTTTTGATCCCAGCATGACCGGCTAGATGGGAGGAATGGCCCCACCTGAGTATCTGGAGACGAAGGCATGGAGGAACAAAAGTTTTTCCTGGAGGAACTGGCACCAGAGAAGCAGGAGCAGAGGAAATCAGACACTCAGGGGGTACGATGTGTTGAGGGGGAGTCCCGGTTTCAGAGGCATCGGAGGAACGGGACAAGGCATCAGCCCTGACATTCTTGTCTGCGGGACGAAAATGGATCTGGAAATTGAACCGGGCAAAGAACAATGACCACGTGGCCTGGCGAGGATTTAAGCGCTGAGCGGACTGAAGGTAGGACAAATTTTTATGGTCAGTGTAGATGGAGATAGGGTGAAGGGATCCTTCCAGGAGATGTCTCCACTCTTCTAATGCCAGCTTGATGGCCAACAGTTCACGGTCACCTATGGAATAGTTTTTTTCAGGAGGGGAGAAGGTTTTAGAGAAAAAAACACACGCGACGTTTCCTCCTTTAGCGTTTTTTGAATGAACAGCAGCTCCGGCTCCTAACGAGGAGGCGTCAACTTCAAGGAAGAACGGCTTTATGGGGTCTGGTCGAGACAGGACAGGTGCAGAGGAGAAGGCGGTCTTAAGGCGAGTAAAGGCTTCTTCCGCTTGAGGCGGCCAGGACCTTGGATTCGCGTTTTTCTTAGTCAGTGCCCCTATAGGAGCAACGATGGTGGAGAAGTGGGGTATGAACTGACGATAGTAGTTGGCGAATCCAAGGAAGCGTTGGATAGCACGGAGTCCAGAGGGGCGTGGCCAATCCAAGACTGCGGAGAGCTTGTCAGGGTCCATTTGAAGGCCTTGTCCTGAGACCAGATAACCTAGGAAAGGAAGGCTGCTGCGCTCAAAAAGGCATTTTTCAAATTTAGCGTAAAGATGATTTACGCGGAGGCGCTGGAGCACTTGACGGACATGGAGCCGATGTTCCTCAAGGTTGGTAGAGAAGATTAGGATGTCGTCAAGATAGACAACCACACAGGTATACAGTACGTCCCGAAAGATTTCATTGACAAAATCCTGAAAGACTGCAGGAGCGTTGCAAAGTCCAAATGGCATGACGAGATATTCAAAGTGACCATCTCTGGTGTTAAATGCGGTTTTCCATTCATCTCCTTCACGGATTCTGATGAGGTTATAAGCGCCCCTGAGGTCCAATTTCGAAAAAACTTTTGCTCCGCGCAGACGGTCAAAGAGCTCCGAGATGAGAGGCAGAGGGTAGCGGTTTTTAATAGTGATTTTATTGAGACCACGATAGTCTATGCAAGGGCGTAGTGATCCGTCCTTCTTGGCAACGAAGAAGAACCCCGCTCCGGCTGGAGAAGATGATTTCCTAATAAAACCTCTCTTGAGGTTCTCCTGTATGTAATCAGTCATGGCCTTGGTTTCAGGAGAGGAGAGAGGGTAAATTCTGCCACGGGGTGGTGTAGTACCTGGGAGCAAGTCAATGGGGCAGTCGTAGGGTCTATGTGGTGGTAAGACCTCCGCCTGTTTTTTGCAAAAGACATCAGAAAAGTCCTGATAGGCCTTGGGAAGGTCGGGCAAAGGAGTAGCGATGGGAACTTGACTGGTGGGTACAGACTTAAGACAATGCTTGTGGCAGGAGTAGCCCCAGGATTTGATGTCCCCAGTGGTCCAGTCGAGGGTAGGAGAATGACGCTGGAGCCAGGGTAGGCCAAGAAGGATGTCAGAAGTACAGTTCGGCAAAACAAAGAATTCAATTTTTTCTTGGTGAAGAACACCAACGGACATGAGCAGGGGTTCGGTGCGGTAACGCACGGTACAATCCAGATTCTCTCCATTTACAGAGGAAATGAAGAAGGGTTTGATGAGACGGATAACAGGAACATTGAACCTGTTGATGAAAGAGGCTTCAATAAAGTTTCCTGCAGAACCAGAGTCCAGGAAGGCCACCGCAGAGAAGGGGGAGCCAGCAGAAGGGGAAATCTGCACAGGAATAGTCAGACGTGGAGAGGAAGAATTCACACCTAGTAACGCCTCTCCCACGTTCACTAGGTGCGGGCGTTTCCCTGACGTAGAGGACGAATAGGGCAGTCCTTTAGGAAATGTTCAGAGCTCGCACAATAAAGGCATAAGTTCTCATTCCTACGGCGAGTCCTCTCTTGTAGGGTCAGGCGAGATCGGTCCACCTGCATGGCCTCCTCGACGGAAGGCATAGTATCAGGATGCGTAGGATTCAGGAAGAGAGGAGCCAGGCGCGGATAACGCCTGGTGCGAACAAGATCTTTCTCCTGGCGAAGCTCTTGGCGTCTTTCAACGTAGCGTATGTCAATGCGGGTAGCTAAGTGGATGAGCTCCGTCAGGGAGGAGGGTATCTCTCGTGCGGCCAGACAATCCTTGATGTGGCTGGATAAACCTTTCTTGAAGGTCGCGCAGAGAGCCTCATTATTCCAGGCTAGCTCTGAGGCCAGTGTGCGGAACTGTATAGCATATTCGCCCACAGAGGAGTTTCCTTGGACAAGGTTAAGCAGGGCGGTTTCAGCGGATGAGGCTCGGGCTGGTTCCTCAAAAACACTACGAACCTCAGCAAGGAAGGACTGAACGGTGGCTGTAGCAGGGTCATTGCGGTCCCAGAGTGGCGTGGCCCAGGCCAAGGCCTTCCCAGACAACAGACAGACCACGAATGCCACCTTAGACCGTTCTGTGGAAAACTGGTCTGACATCATCTCAAGATGCAGGGAACATTGGGACAAGAATCCCTGGCACATCCTAGGATCCCTGTCAAATTTCTCCGGAAGAGACAAGCGGATCTTCGAGGTAGTAGCGGGTGCTCGGAGAGGGGAAGATGCTGGAGCTTGTGGCGGCAGACGCTGCTGGATCATGGCGGTCAACTGCGACAGCTGCTGTCCTTGTTGGGCAATCAATTGTGACTGCTGGGCAACCACGGTAGTGAGATCAGCGAGACTAGGCAGCGGCACGTCAGCGGGATCCATGGCCGGATCTACTGTCACGAGCCGGACTGACGGCTAGTGGGGATACAGGAGGTGGATCCTCTGTACCAGAGAGGGGATGGCACGGGTCGTACTGAGGGACCGGTTCTAAGCAGCTACCGGTTTTCACCAGAGCCCACCGCAAAGCGGGATGGACTTGCTGCGGCGGTAGCAACCAGGTCGTGTCCTCCAGTAGCGACTCCACCTCTCTGGCGGCTGAGATAGGCGCGGTACAAAAGGACTAGGCAGAGGCAAGGTCAGACGTAGCAGAGGGTCAGGGCAGGCGGCAATGGTTCGTAGTCTGAGACAATGGCAGCAGGTCAGATACAAAGGCAAGGCAACTCACAAAACGCTTCCACAGGGTACTAAGACAACAAGATCCGGCAAGGACAGGAAGGGGAAGTGGGTTTATATCAGATTTGGGTGTGCACACAGCAATTGGGCCAGGCACCAATCAATGGTGCGCTGGCCCTTTAAATCTCAGAAGGCCGGCGCGCGCGCGCCCTAGAGCGCAGCGGGGCCGCGTGCGCCGGGAAGGAGCAGGAGGGGGATGGTGAGTAGGATGGGATGCGATCCGTGGACGGAGATGTGCCGCCGCGTGGATCGCATCCCCGCCGGTAACAGAGCAGCGCCCACGGCCAGGGGGGCTGACCGGAGCGCTGCAGGGGGACCGACGCCGCGAGCGCTCCGGGAAGGATGGGACACCCGGAGTGCTCGGCGTTACAGCAGGCAAAATATTACTTTCCAAGATAAATTTAAAAAAATCCTTTTTATTAAAAGTAACGATTTATAATAATATTATTGTTATAATGGTATTGCAGAGCAGCCCCCAACCTCCTCTTCTATAAGTGCCCCTGCTCACAAGATCTGGCTGACAACAGCAGGATCCAATGGTTTCCGCTGCTGCTGCGTCTCCTGAGGAAGAGAAAGGGCTGCTACATACGGGCACAGCGCTGGATTGAGATGGGGCTCATGTAAGTGTTTAAGGGGGCTAGTGGAAGCAGCTTTTGAAAGTTGTTGTACCTTAATGCAGAGAATGCATAAAGTGAAAAAAAAAATACTTTTGTCTTTATAATCATATGCAGGAATCTCAGTGAGAAGTAGAGGACCTTCCCCTAAATTAGGTTGTGGAGCTAGCCTCTCTTTCACATTCGAACCACAGTAGCATTCTTAGTTATGCTGAAAGATGCCCGTTTACAGAACTCACTGAGTCATCACAGCAATGACTCATCCATTATTGATCGTTTCCAATCAGACAAACTAAACCTCAAAGCAAGCTATTTCAGAAAATAACAGGAAACATGTAAAAGTGATCCTGAAGCTCCATCTACTGGCTGAAAATAAGAATACAATTCTACTCATTTGCAATATTTACCTACGTATTTAATATTTCAATTGTCCTGGATGCCTATTCTGTGACGTATTTGCAATTTTTTTTTTTTTTTTTTAATTCTTTAAACTTGCACTTGTCCAGGTTGCAACCAACTGCTGAACTACCATTTCCATCTTTGTACACATGACATGAACCCTTGAGGAGCATTTACTGGTCCAGTCCTCCCTGCAATGGAAAAGGGAACCATCACTTCTTTTATGCCATAAATGTATTATCCTATCGTCTTTTTTTTCCCAGTAATCGGTGAAAACAAGTTAAGACTCCTCTTGTCACGTAATGGTTCTGCCAATCATTTTTTTGTTGCCATGGAAACAAAAAATGGACAAACACCGGTTTCTCAAAAGTGTTCTTTATATTAAAAAAAAAATTGTTTTTGTTCTTGTGGATTTTATACATCTTCAAAGAAAATATGGAACATGGTAATACTTTTTACCGGATACAGAGATATAAATACAATACACAAAAATAATTAAGAAAATCATAATTTTTTAAATCAAAATTTAACGGTTTTACTTTTTTCTTAATATTGCGTGGGCTGTATTATACACAATACTGAAGGAATAAAGATTTACATTGATTGCACATTAGAAAATCAAAGTGGAAATGCATATTGTACATTTAGGTACAGAAATCAGCCGGTATTTAGATTTTGTCTGCTTAGCACAAGCTTGGCAATGAAAGCTTTTGTTCAGTGGTTATATTTAACCCAAACTCTGCTTCTAAATGAACCAGGAAAGATATAGACTACAGGCTTAATGCCAAAATATAAAAAGGTGACTTCATCCAGGGCTGTCATTCTAGTACTGGATGGACACCACAGGATGAACCACTGCCAGCTTCTAGGCATGGTTTAACATAAACCAGTAATAAAAATCAAGTATACCCAACAGAGCATAGGAATGTCACTTACCCCACAAAGAAAACCCAATGTCTTCCAGTAGCTGAGAGCATAACGCCACCTACAATGAAATGCTGGGATCTTTCAATACATCAGAACAGAAGGTCGTCTCTTGCACTCCACAATGCAATACTAGTCCTCTCAGTAGTGTATTTAGGTTTTGTACTGCCCCAGGCCTGACTAAACTCGTGCACCCCCTAATTTAAATATGGTCCACCCTTCCTGTCAAGGCCACACCCCTTTCTGTTAAAGACCCGCCCTGAAATTTTCAAGTGGGGACACTAGGGGGGGGGGGGGGCATTGGATTCCCGTAATTTGCATAGATCTCCTCTCACTTCCTGTTTGGCTATGGGGCAGGAAGTGAAGGGAAATCTCTGCAATGGGACAGGGATGGTAAAAAATAAGCTGACAGGGGCTATAACCTTCCCTTACTCTATCCAAAAATGAAAAAAAAAAAAAAAAGTGTTGCCTATAGTTTTAATTTAAGTACAAATTTCTGATAATTTTATGGAGAGAACTAAGAAGATATAACCATGCCAATGGTGCAGCAGAAAACATATAGCACAGCGAGGAAGGTTTGTGGTCCAGGATGATAGGACAGTCAAAATTAGAAGCAACTTGCTTTACACTAACAGTGTAGCGCAAGCCGGCGGGGACCCTTTCCGTGCTGCCCTAGGCCTGGGTCTTGTAGGTCAGGATACAGCGTTGAGTCCTCTACAGACTACTGAAGCACTGCCAATTTATTGTGTGATGGGGAGGGAGAAGTCCCCGCATTCTGATTTGCACTAAGTTGAGGTTTTACATACGAAGCTCATGGGCCATAATGAACAAAAAAAACTATGTACTGGTACCTTATGGTGACTGCATTTGTTTGTGCATGGTGGTGCAATATTTTTTTCAATCAGCGGTTTCTTAAGGCTGGGTTCACACTTATGTAATTTGGATGCGAGTTTCTCCGCATCCAATTAGCATGACAGGAGACTGTCACCAGCTCTCAATGGAGCCGATTCACACATCTCCGGGGCGGCTACGGAGCAGATTGCACAGGGGTCCTGTGTGTCTTTGGCTCCGTTTCAGATCTGAATTTAGGCAAAAATTTGGGACCGATTGTCCCTGAAATGGAAAACAGGGACACACTGGACCCCTGCTGTGAGCCGTATCCGAGTTAAGTGTGAACCCTGCCTAAAAGTTGAATCCCAGCTTCAGTCTTGCACCATTGTACAGGCTCCTCTCCTGTACTGGAATTGCTCACTTTGATTTTACTGCATACTGTGAGCTTCTCACAATGTACATTAGAAGCTGTTGCAAGTGAGATACAACCTCATCTCCCAAGCTTTCAGTCCCCCATAGATGGCTCAAATTTCAGCTGAATATTTCCAAACCGGCATAGATGGCCCTGCAAGCACCAGAAAATTATCAACCAAACAGCGACTGCATTGAACCTGATACAGTCACTTTTCAGCAGTGCCATTGTATTCAGGCAGCTATGGCTGAGTAAATACAATAGATAACAGCATGGGTGAAGTCATCCCCAGTGCTAACAACGTGGATGGGGGGGATTGACAAATTTTCTCACTTAATGCAGGCCATACATGGAGTGAATTTCTTTCCTGCAACAAAGAAATTTGCTTGATTCCCCCATCAACACAGACAGTGTTGACAGGGGCATTCCTCCCGCCAATCCAAGAGAAAAGACAGTAATTTTTGCGAGCAGCTATACTATATCGATGATCGCATGCAAAATCCAGCAAGCTGGTTGTACCCAAGTTGATCGATCATGCATGGTTTAAATCTCATCTGATTCCTGCTGAACCGGCCAAGATTTGAACCGTCTATGGCTGGCCTTAGACTGCAGGCTGAAGTAAAGAAAGTCAATATGGATATAGTTGCCTTTACTGTCCCTGGTCCACCCCTTTCATTTATTGGAATTCAGTTCTTTCAGCCATGAAAGCTCAAGATCACATGTGGGTGAAAATCAATGGTAGTCCTCATGTAAACACCATGGGGGTTGATTTCCTAAAACTGGAGAGTGCAAAATCTGGCGCAGCTCTGCATAGAAACCAATCAGCTTCCAGGTGTTTTGTCAAAGATCAACTGAACAATCTGAAGTTAGAAGCTGATTTTGCATAGCTCTTCCCAACAACCTGCCTGCTGCTTGCCTCAGAGCTGGGGACTTCTGAGAGCAGTAGTAAGGCAGAGTGCTGTGCTGTTTCAGGAATCTATGTTCAGCACCCTGCCGGCCCTCCCACCAGTCACAATCTGCTTCTATTGCCCAGAGACCTAGTAATGATGTCACTGAGTCTTAAATAAGGTTTGTAATACAAATGGAAAGGTTTAATTAACAAATGTCATTAGCATGATGATGAAGGGGAGGGGGATCAGAAAAGACAAAATACACAGATTCACAGATTAAACATTAATATTAGATCGATCTAATGTGATGCCTTAGACCTGGGCCTAATTTGTATTTTAGTGAATGTGACTAAAACGACATGGCCATAATGACTGAAATAATTTTGTTCTGATCCGACTTGTTCGATGAAAAAAACGATACCAACTAGACCTGCTAGAATTTACTCATTACGGAGAAGACTTAGGCTGGTTTCACATTATGTGCAGCGTGGGGCACAGCAAGGGGTCCGGTGCATCCCCGTTCACCGTTTCAGGCCTGAATTTTGACCTGAGACAAAGACACACAGGACCCTTCTGCTGTGAGCTCCGCAGCTGCCCCGGAGATGTGTGAACCGGCTCCATTGAGAGCCAGTCAGAATCTCCTGTCATGCAAAATGGATGTGGTGAAACCTGCATCCAATTCGCATAAGTGTGAACCCAGCCTGAATGTGTGCTGTATACCTGCAATTACTGAGAAATTCTTCATCAGTGAATATTCTTATGCCTTTTTTAAATCCAAATGTTATGCTTCTAGGAAGGAATATAGTGCAAGGGTCAACAATATAACTTTCATTAAAATCTGCTAGCATCTGACCTGCACTGGGCTGCCAAAAAAAACTGTAGATTCACATAGGGCATATCTAGTCATACAGAACCTTTTTGTTTAAAATTACAGCCTTGGCTCAATGTCAATGGGGCCAGAAGCAACTAAAGGAAAGAATTGGTACCGTTATGCCAGTAGGCCTGGGCCACTAGGTAACAGCCAACTTCCTTACATTCTGCTTTCTGTCTAAGACTACTTTCACACTGAGGTGCTTTTCAGGTGCTTTCACGTTAAAAAAAAGCGCCTGAAAACTTATTTCCATTAAAATCAATGAATGCTTTCACACTGAGGCTGTGTG
Organism: Rana muscosa; assembly: GCA_029206835.1. Classification (NCBI taxonomy): domain Eukaryota; kingdom Metazoa; phylum Chordata; class Amphibia; order Anura; family Ranidae; genus Rana; species Rana muscosa. The sequence goes on along the minus strand of CM055125.1, from coordinate 257,277,944 downwards.
CTGAAAAAATGCCCCTCTCCATTGAAAGCGCTTCAAAAGCGATCAGTGTTTTACTGGCAGTTTTTTAAGTGCCTCAGTGTGAAAGTGGCCTTACACAGATTTTGATACTCTTTTTTTTTTTTTTTTTAACAGATAGGAGTTTGATACTCTTAGTGCTGCTGTAGACGGGATTCGTTTATAAGCACCGAGAGTTGCATTTGCCTAACGCATAAACAGATCTCATTAGGACCAACTGCATTAGGCCATGTTCACACAAGCGTAATGTGGAACTTTACCCAAAAGGGGAAGTTCCATTTTTTTGCACCCTCCACTGCCACATTTGGCACTTTTTGGTTGGGAGCGGGTACCTGGTTTTGACCCACTCCCATTTCTGGGTCAGATTGCTGCAGTGATCTGTGAGAATGTTCACCCCCCCCACCTCCTTCGCCTGCAGTCTTCTGGGACACATCACAGGTCCCAGAAAACTGCAGGACCGTTCACAAAGCATCTTGCGTATGCGCAGTAGAAAACCAGCTATGAAGCGAGAAGGTTTCCCTTACCTAAGATGCTGGTGCCTGCAACCCAAGCAGATTGAAAAATCAGCTCAAGTGAAGACATCACTGGATCCTTGGAAAGGTAAGTGTCCTTATATTAAAAGTCAGCAGCACTTTTAATTTTTTCGGGGGAGACTGGAGCTCCTGTTTAAGCATACGCCCTTATAAGGGCCATGTGGGCCTGCACAGGGATGTACAAGTGTTCCGGGTATCCTTGCGCAGACAGTACCATTCATGTCAATTGGGGCACAGCCGCTGTATGGACAGAGCTGCTACTCCCAAGTTAAGTAAACTGTGTGAACAAGGCCTTAAAACAGGGGTGCCCAACCTTTTGAAGAGCGAGGGCCACTTAAGCGACTTGGTAACAGGTCGTGGGCCACAATGAGCGGGAGCAGGCAGATGACAGGTTCGTGTCCACTTTGCATATGCAGAGTGGACACGGACACAGCCCGCTGTAATCTATGGGCCCTTCCGCCAACCCAATCCACCCAGATGGAATGGGACAGATCCCCTTCTGTTTTTTTTTTTTTAGCTGATCAAATTGGAGGTAGGTGTGTGTAAACGGACACAAGTCTGTTTCCATCTGCTGCTCTATAGAGGTGAATAGGGGGGCCTGATTGGGTCGGACTTATGTGAAAGGGGCCTAAGGCCGCTTTCACACTGGTGCGTTGAGATTTACCTGCACCGTGGGTACAGCACAGTGCACCTGTGGCTTTCATGCGGGTTAGATACACTTTGCCATAAACTTCTATTATAGAAAGCGCACCAAACCAGCAGGTAAAAACAGAAGTCTATGGCTCAGTGTAGGGAAGGTGCACTGTGCTTCAGTTTAAAAGCAGCCCAGTGACCACTGCAGAAGAGAGATTTGCCCATATTTACACCATGATTTAAGTACCGTATATACTCGAGTATAAGCCGAGTTTTTAAGCACAATTTTTTGTGCTGAAAATGCCCCCCTCGGCTTATACTCGAGTCACCTTTTTGCGCCTGATCTCCTGGACTTTGGGGAGCCGGTACCGGCCGGCCGTAGGTCCCCTGGACCCCAAACTTGGGACACATATAGCCCCACTCTTCCTCTACAAGTGTGCAAAGTTTCTTGTCGGGGGGACCTACGGCCGGGGAGCAACGATTTTTCAAATCCGAGCACCCCTTCCATAGACTCCCATGTTAAACGGTCATTTCTCTGGTGACTTTGGGGACCCGGTACTGGCCGGTCGTAGGTCCTCTGGACCCCAAACTTGGTACACATGTAGCCCCTTACTATACGTTTTCAAAGTTTCTTGTCCAGGGGACCTATGGCTGGGTAGCACCGATTTTTATAAGAAGGGCACCCCTTCCATAGACTCCCATGTTAAACGTCAGTCTAGTCATGGACACAGTGAGGCATAGACACAGTGAGGCATGGACACAGTGAGGCAAAGTGAGGCACATCCTAGGCTTATACTCGAGTCAATACGTTTTCCCAGTTTTTGTGGTAAAATTAGGTGCCTCGGCTTATATTCGGGTCAGCTTATACTCGAGTATATACGGTAATAAACTTATCTTTAATACCAGTCTTCCATTCAGGTATCGCAGGCAGTTGCTGTACCAGGCAGAGTGCATTTGGTATCACTACCACTTGCTTCCTTTACCACTCGCTTTATTCAAAACACTGATCTGGGCTTGCTGACCCACCATCCCAGGGCAGGAGGTTGCAGGCCACATCAGACGGCTCTGTGGGCAACAGTTGGCCCCCCGAACCACTGGTTGGGCACCCCTGCCTTAAAGTATATCTTTTTTTTTTTTTGTTTTGAGTGGAGGGGGATTAGAATGCTTGTTAGGTTTGCGTTTACTGTAAAAGAAAATCCCAAATTTTGGTTGTCCCCAGAACAGTAATAGAGAAGGAATCGTCCATTGGGGACACTACTTCTGGTGACAACCAGTGATTCTCACTGTAGAGGGATTTCCTCTCACTGTTTTGGCTGTGGGACAGGAAGGGAAATCTCCCCAATAGGACACAGATGGCGAATAATAATAAAAAAAAAACAAAAAAAAAAAAAACTGGGATGGGTTAAAACCCTCCCTTATTCCATCCAAAATGAAAAGTTTCAAAATGTGTGAACAGGCAGGCTCTTTATTGCAAAAGAAAAATACTATGTATTTTGCAATGAGGAATATTTACCTGCCTGTTTGCAAGCCTCTTTACAATGTACAAAAGCTGCCTGCCCAGCTCAGAGTTCAATTTCGGCATCTGTCAGGATGAATGCACTCCCTTACATGCGCAAGCATTACGTCATCCCGAAATGGCCAAAGATTCAAAACCAGAAAGAAGACCAGGTGAAGAAGTCAATGCTGATGAGGTAGCTTGTGGCCATCACATTGCTGGAGGGCGTGTGAGTAAAGTTCTGCTTTAAAGTGGCTGTAAACCCTTCCATATACCCAGTGAAGTGACTGGCCTCATTTGATATACAGAAATTAAACAGATCCTCCTACAAAAGCTGTACACCTGTTTATGTCTTTCCCCTACTTCCATTCAAGGTGCACAATTTACACAGGATCTCTCAAAAGCAGGGGTCAGGGAGCTGAAGTTACATCAGTTAGAAGAGCTCGGTGAGCCGATGGAAGGAAAGGGACACCCCCCTTTCAGACAGCACATATGAACAGCGCTGAGGCTGTCAATCAGCTGGATCTTCCTCCCCTGTCACCATTTTTCTCTTGACATCAGGAAAACTTGTCAGAAGTGACTCATGCAGAGGAAGGAGGCAGCAGACCGAAATGACACTTGGTGCTCTGGATTGAGACAGGTACACACTATAGAGGGATATGCTTTGTTCATATTTCATGTCAGGGGTTTACAACTACTTTAAGCAAGTACCTGGCTGGTAGCTGTATATCCCCTTTTCCTTTGCTTTCCAGTTTTATTAAAACAGACACAAACTCTGTAGCTCTAATTTCAACTCATTTGCGTGGATTATTTTCCATTACTCTGTAAGATGTTAACATTTTAGTACAGCATCAACCTGGTGTATTCCTAACACAACAGATTCTCACTCACTAGCTATATATATATATATATATATATATATATATATATATATATATATATATATATATATATATATATGCAATTATTTCAAGACCATCAGCTGTATCATGCAACAGATTGTAAACAGTCCATTCAAAGACTCATTGGCATAAACCTCAAAGCAATCCATTCAAAGGTAAAGGTCAGTTCACCAAAACTGATATTGGTTTTAAATAGGGTGTTTATTGTGGGCTGAATCATTCACATACATTCTAGAGCTATAGAAGACCTAACAAGAGTTATATACTCAGCTCCACCCATGTGCAGCGGTCATTACTGCAGGGTCTAACTCTCCCTGTTGGGTTTTTTCATTTATGTAAAATTAAAGTGATTGATTTAGGAAGAGGGAGATTCCTTGGACATGGAGGTGAAGAGCTCTTTCCTTTCAAAAAGGTAGAAAGTAAACCGTAGTACATGACTCAGCCTAACATAATACACCTGAACCAGAAATATCAGCTTTGGGTAGAATAATACTTTCACTTTTAAGAGGGCAGAAGACTTCTTAGCTCCTCAGACCATAAACATGATGTGCAGATAAAGCGGCAGAATCAAGTTGTCTATTTGGGTAGTAAAACCTTCTAGCAGTGACACCAATGTGATGGACCCCACTAACCAGACGTAGCCAGTGTTGATGTTCACACCGCTATCGAATATAAGGATAAGGGCCACCGCAATAATCTGGGCGAAGATGGACATGACAGTCCCCTCAAATGTCTTCTTCGTGCCAGGCCATTTAATTTCCCCCATTGAGCTGCCACAGACAGAGGCTATAGTGTCACCAACTCCCACAGCCAGAATGCCACAATAGGGCAGCAAGGTAGAGGGGCCAGAAAGAGATGTTGCACAGAGTCTTGGAAAGAGCCAAACCGGTAGAGACATCCCCAACAGAAGGTAAATGTGTGACAGAATCAGTGGACCGCTATCCCGCTCATCCAGGAACAGCGTCAGAAGATTCCGTAAGGTCTGTCCAAGTGGCTTGATGTGGAAATAGCGAACGTATTCCAATAGCACAAAAACAGCCAAACATACCACTGCAGCCACATAGAGCAAAGAACAATCATACATGACTCCAGGAACGTAGACAACCACTGCAAGAAAGTGAAAGTACTTGCGAGTTATGGTGGATACTTGCGGCTTTTTGGAGTCCTTGGATCTCTTCGAATTTTGAAAAAAAACAATCCCGCAAGCCACAAGAACAAGGCATGTCCAGAAGACGAGAAGATACAGTCGTGTTTTGCTCTGAACCAGAAACTCCACCAGCCAGAAGAGCGGATGTCTCTTGATGAGGTACTGCAGCCAGGGCACAAATACTCCCAGACCTAAAACGGCGGTCATCATGTAGAAAAATAAAGCGGAGGTCCACGTGGTGGAGTCCATGAAAAAGAACAAGGCTGAGAAAATAATGCCCAGCAGGACCAAAGCCACCAAAGTCACCAGCAGGAGGTAATCAACGGGATCTCCCTTTCCACCCACGGCATTCAAGGAGCGCTTGATAAGCTGGTTAAGGACAAAGCTGAGTCCACCAAGGACAATGAGGGCCTCCCCAGGAGTGAAGCAACGTGGCAGTAAGTAAAGGATAATCATGCTGAGATACACAAAGAGGAGGAGCACCTCCAGAACTTCGATAATTTCTGACACGGCCAGAGAATTCTTCATAGTATACAGTACCGCACAACAGGTGGCTCCGGACACTATGCAGGTGTTTTTCGGCACAGGTTTGGTAATACCCAGTGCAATTATGGACAGGAAATAGGCCAAGGTCATCCCGGTGGCTGATACGACCACGCTGAACCTTTCAAAGTAAACATTGCCTGAAGCCTTGCACCTCTCCCTCATCACAATGCCCAGCAAAGGGATGATCATACTGGCTGGGAGGAGTCCACTGTTGGCAGAAGATCGAAACTGGAACACTGCTCTACCGGACTGCAGCAATCGATCCCATTTATGCTGCACATAAAAAGCCTGCACAGCCAAGGCCAGGGTACACCAGGAAAAGCGATCCCACACTACAGAATGAATACTGAGGACAATGCAAAAGACCACAAGGGACTCCGCCACTAGAAGTTTATTCACCATATTGCCAGGGACCTCTGATCCAAAGATGGCCGAACTTCTAGAAATGATTCACGCTTGTCTTTGTCTACAAAGGTTTCCCTGGATTTCTCATCTTCCTTGTCTGGAAAGTCCGCAAACAAACCTAAAAAAAAGAGGTCATACATGTTAAAACGTATACATCATTAAATCTCATAAAAACAAATGTTTATTAATTCTAAATCTGACACTATCCGATGTGCCTGCCATGGAGGTCCTTGTTGGGGATCCTCCCATTACGTCATTTGTTTCCTGTTAGACATTTTATATTGATCAACACACTTACAAGCCCCGCCCACATTCCCTATATCAATAGGCCCCGCCCACATTTACTATAACATCAGGCCCCACCCACATTTCCTATAGCACCAGGCCACACCCACATTTCAAATAGTGTCAGGCTCCACCTATGTTTCCAAGTGTCAAGCCCCACCCACATTTCCAGAGTGACAGATTCAGTGAGATAGTGGAGAGGTGACAGCTGTCAGAGTAGACCTAGTCTCCACTAACACAGGGTTGCCAACCGTCTGTAAATTTACCCAAAAGTTTGTAAATTTCGGCCGCTTTACAAACGGTCCATTACTGACAGTGGCCGCCTGCAAAAAATATTGCCTGCAGTCTCTGACCATCTCCTGTGCCATGTCGGCAGCCTCTGACCATCTCCCGTGCCATGTCGGCAGCCTCTGACCATCTCCCGTGCCATGTCGGCAGCCTCTGACCATCTCCCGTGCCATGTCGGCAGCCTCTGACCATCTCCCGTGCCATGTCGGCAGTCTCTGACCATCTCCAGTATCATGTCGGCAGTCTCTGACCATCTCCCGTATCATGTCGGCAGTCTCTGACCATCTCCAGTATCATGTCGGCAGTCTCTGACCATCTCCAGTATCATGTCGGCAGTCTCTGACCATCTCCAGTATCATGTCGGCAGTCTCTGACCATCTCCAGTATCATGTCGGCAGTCTCTGACCATCTCCAGTATCATGTCGGCAGTCTCTGACCATCTCCAGTATCATGTCGGCAGTCTCTGACCATCTCCAGTATCATGTCGGCAGTCTCTGACCATCTCCAGTATCATGTCGGCAGTCTCTGACCATCTCCAGTATCATGTCGGCAGTCTCTGACCATCTCCAGTATGTCGGCAGTCTCTGACCATCTCCCGTATCATGTCGGCAGTCTCTGACCATCTCCCGTATCATGTCGGCAGTCTCTGACCATCTCCCGTATCATGTCGGCAGTCTCTGACCATTTCCCGTGTCATGTCGGCAGTCTCTGACCATCTCCCGTGTCATGTCGGCAGTCTCTGACCATCTCACGTGTCATGTCGGCAGTCTCTGACCATCTCACGTGTCATGTCGGCAGTCTCTGACCATCTCCCGTGTCATGTCGGCAGTCTCTGACCATCTCCCGTGTCATGTCGGCAGTCTCTGACCATCTCCCGTGTCATGTCGGCAGTCTCTGACCATCTCCCGTGTCATGTCGGCAGTCTCTGACCATCTCCCGTGTCATGTCGGCAGTCTCTGACCATCTCCCGTGTCATGTCGGCAGTCTCTGACCATCTCCCGTGTCATGTCGGCAGTCTCTGACCATCTCCCGTGTCATGTCGGCAGTCTCTGACCATCTCCCGTGTCATGTCGGCAGTCTCTGACCATCTCCCGTGTCATGTCAGCAGTCTCTGACCATCTCCCGTGTCATGTCTGCAGTCTCTGACCATCTCCCGTATCATGTCTGCAGTCTCTGACCATCTCCCGTACCATGTCTGCAGTCTCTGTGCACTGTGATGTAAGGGGGAACTCTGTGGACTCTTGTGCAAGGAGGAGGCTGTAGTAAGCAGAGATCCCCCCCTACATAAGAGTCAGCAGCATCCCCCCTTACAACAGAGTCCTCTGAGTTCTCCTTCATATCAGTCCATAGTGTTCCTTTTTATGTCAGGGTCTGCAGAGTCCCCCCAGCACTGTAAAGGGGAACCCTGTGTTAGGTTCTTATATTACCCTGATCATCATGTACATGGAGAACACTTTTTTTGCCTTTTGTTACATTGCTGATCGCACTTGCTATATATTTGTAGATTAAATATTGATATTGAAGTGTCATTTAAAAATTTGTCCGTCAGGAAGTGTCAAGTGGTTTTTCAGTAAAAAATTGGTGCCGCCAGTAAATTCTTGGCGACCGATCAGTAAATTTCACTACTGGAGGCTGGTAACACTGTGATGACTGGGGAAGAAGACTGACACGGTCATATCTCTGTTTATGTATGGAGGGGAGAATGTTCCGGGACTCCCATCATGTCCTTAGTGGAGGAGGAAGAAGACTGCAGACATCTCCTATCTTCACCTTCCTGTCCGGCTGGCATCCTCACCCAGATTTCCTGTATGGGTGTCACAGGGGCAGGAAGTGAGCACAGTCTCCCTGATGGGGTCACAGACAGAAATGTGTGAACTCTACAAATAACGCGTGTGAGGGGCTGAGAGGAGAATGGAGGGACTCCATGAGCCCATACTCTATACACACCGATACCGAGGAGGGATCATCCTATACACCTTACTGTACAAGGAGTATGAATGGCCACTGAACCCACACCGAGCACAATGCTCCGACCTCCTCCAATCACACAGGACGGCCCGGAAACCCCCCGCTATCCCCGCACCACCAGCTTTACCTAGGACAGCGCCATCTTGGGCTCCGGACACCAGACTACCGGAAATGACGTCTCCCGAAGCCTCGCGACTTTCGGCAGCGGCTAATTCGTCTTCCCCGGTGTAGTGTGGCGGGCGGGTGACGTGAGGTCACGTGTTCGGCGACGGGCGAGAAGAAGACGGAGATGGCGGCTACCGGGGGCCTGGACGTGAGGTACGTGTGGGGGGAGGGACGGGACAGGACACCGGTGTATGTGTGTAGCTATGTACTAATGAGGCGGGAAGACTGAGAGAATGACTGACACTACAACTCCCAGCATTACACAGTGTACCGCACTACAACTCCTAGCATTGCACAGTGTACCGCACTACAGCTCCTAGCATTACACAGTGTACTGCACTACAACTCCCAGCATTGCACAGTGTACCGCACTACAGCTCCCAGCATTGCACAGTGTACCGCACTACAGCTCCCAGCATTACACAGTGTACCGCACTACAGCTCCCAGCATTGCACAGTGTACCGCACTACAGCTCCCAGCATTGCACAGTGTACCGCACTACAGCTCCCAGCATTACACAGTGTACCGCACTACAGCTCCCAGCATTACACAGTGTACCGCACTACAGCTCCTAGCATTACACAGTGTACCGCACTACAGCTCCCAGCATTACACAGTGTACCGCACTACAGCTCCCAGCATTACACAGTGTACCGCACTACAGCTCCCAGCATTACACAGTGTACCGCACTACAGCTCCTAGCATTACACAGTGTACCGCACTACAGCTCCCAGCATTACACAGTGTACCGCACTACAGCTCCCAGCATTACACAGTGTACCGCACTACAGCTCCCAGCATTACACAGTGTACCGCACTACAGCTCCCAGCATTACACAGTGTACCGCACTACAGCTCCTAGCATTACACAGTGTACCGCACTACAACTCCCAGCATTGCACAGTGTACCGCACTACAGCTCCCAGCATTGCACAGTGTACCGCACTACAGCTCCCAGCATTGCACAGTGTACCGCACTACAGCTCCCAGCATTGCACAGTGTACCGCACTACAGCTCCCAGCATTGCACAGTGTACCGCACTACAGCTCCCAGCATTGCACAGTGTACCGCACTACAGCTCCCAGCATTACACAGTGTACCGCACTACAGCTCCCAGCATTACACAGTGTACCGCACTACAGCTCCTAGCATTACACAGTGTACCGCACTACAGCTCCTAGCATTACACAGTGTACCGCACTACAGCTCCTAGCATTACACAGTGTACTGCACTACAACTCCTAGCATTACACAGTGTACCGCACTACAACTCCCAGTATTGCTATATATACAGTACTGTGGAAAACTTTTAGGCAGGTGTGAATAATGCTGTTAATTAAATAATGCATTTAGAAACAGAAGTGTTATTTATTTTTTTATCAACTAACAAAATAGAAACTAAATGAACAGAAGAGAATTCCAAATCAATATTTGGTGTGACCACCGTTTGCGTTCAATACAGCATCAATTCTTCTAGGTACACTTGCTCATAGTTTTTGAAGGAACTTGGCATATAGGTTGTTTCAAACTTTTTGGAGAACCAAGCACGGATCCTCTGTGGATGTAGGCTGCATCAGATCCTTCTGTCTCTTCATGTAATCCCCGACAGATTTGATGATGAGAGATCCAGGTAGAGCTGCATGATTAATCGTCAAGAATCCTTCTCGTGTTTTTTTACCCGTTGCGATCTTGACAAAGTATTTCCCGATCTTTTGTATGCAGAGAATTCTCTCTGCTCTCAGCCGTCAAAAGTCTGAGCAGTCTGCCAAGTTTTACAACATTCTTTATCAGTGGAACGTTAAGTCTAAACATTGTAACAATTTGTCTGTTACATTAAGGCCCCTTTCACATTGGGGCGGTGGGGGCGTCAGCGGTAAAGCGCTGCTATTTTTAGCGGCGCTTTACCGGCATTGTTGCGGTGCTATTCGGCCGCTAGCGGTGCGGTTTTAACCCCCGCTAGCAGCCGAGAAAGTGTTAAAACCGCCCGCAAAGCGCCGCTTTGCCGGAGGTATAGCCATGCTGGCCCATTGATTTCAATGGGCAAGAGCGGTAAACACACCGCTCCTTCACCGCTCCAAAGATGCTGCTAGCAGGACTTTTTTTTACCGTCCTGCTAGTGCACCGCTCCAGTGTGAAAGCAAGGGCTTTTTCAGGGCGCTTTGCAGGCTCTATTTTTAGCGTTGTAGCACCTGCAAAGCGCTCCAGTGTGAAGGGGGTCTGAGGCTCGGTTCACACTGCTGCGCTGTGAATTTTGTTCTGTTTTTTGTCCTGTGTGTGGTGCGAATTTACCGAGAATTTCAGGAGTTGGACATACAGGTCCTTCTCAAAAAATTAGCATATTGTGATAAAGTTCATTATTTTCTGTAATGTACTGATAAACATTAGACTTTCATATATTTTAGATTCATTACACACAACTGAAGTAGTTCAAGCCTTTTCTTGTTTTAATATTGATGATTTTGGCATACAGCTCATGAAAACCCAAAAATCCTATCTCAAAAAATTAGCATATCATGAAAAGGTTCTCTAAACGAGCTATTAACCTAATCATCTGAATCAACTAATTAACTCTAAACACCTGCAAAAGATTCCTGAGGCTTTTAAAAACTCCCAGCCTGGTTCATTACTCAAAACCGCAATCATGGGTAAGACTGCCGACCTGACTGCTGTCCAGAAGGCCATCATTGACACCCTCAAGCAAGAGGGTAAGACACAGAAAGAAATTTCTGAACGAATAGGCTGTTCCCAGAGTGCTGTATCAAGGCACCTCAGTGGGAAGTCTGTGGGAAGGAAAAAGTGTGGCAGAAAACGCTGCACAACGAGAAGAAGTGACCAGACCCTGAAGAAGATTGTGGAGAAGGACCAATTCCAGACCTTGGAGGACCTGCGGAAGCAGTGGACTGAGTCTGGAGTAGAAACATCCAGAGCCACCGTGAACAGACGTGTGCAGGAAATGGGCTACAGGTGCCGCATTCCCCAGGTCAAGCCACTTTTGAACCAGAAACAGCGGCAGAAGCGCCTGACCTGGGCTACAGAGAAGCAGCACTGGACTGTTGCTCAGTGGTCCAAAGTACATTCGGAAATCAAGGTGCCAGAGTCTGGAGGAAGACTGGGGAGAGGGAAATGCCAAAATGCCTGAAGTCCAGTGTCAAGTACCCACAGTCAGTGATGGTCTGGGGTGCCATGTCAGCTGCTGGTGTTGGTCCACTGTGTTTTATCAAGGGCAGGGTCAATGCAGCTAGCTATCAGGAGATTTTGGAGCACTTCATGCTTCCATCTGCTGAAAAGCTTTATGGAGATGAAGATTTCATTTTTCAGCACGACCTGGCACCTGCTCACAGTGCCAAAACCACTGGTAAATGGTTTACTGACCATGGTATTACTGTGCTCAAGTGGCCTGCCAACTCTCCTGACCTGAACCCCATAGAGAATCTGTGGGATATTGGGAAGAGAAAGTTGAGAGACGCAAGACCCAACACTCTGGATGAGCTTAAGGCCGCTATCGAAGCATCCTGGGCCTCCATAACACCTCAGCAGTGCCACAGGCTGGTTGCCTCCATGCCACGCCGCATTGAAGCAGTCATTTCTGCAAAAGGATTCCCAACCAAGTATTGAGTGCATAACTGAACATAATTATTTGAAGGTTGACTTTTTTTGTATTAAAAACACTTTTCTTTTATTGGTCGGATGAAATATGCTAATTTTTTGAGATAGGATTTTTGGGTTTTCATGAGCTGTATGCCAAAATCATCAATATTAAAACAAGAAAAGGCTTGAACTACTTCAGTTGTGTGTAATGAATCTAAAATATATGAAAGTCTAATGTTTATCAGTACATTACAGAAAATAATGAACTTTATCACAATATGCTAATTTTTTGAGAAGGACCTGTAGCTGCGATTGATGTTCTAGCCAATGGAATCATAATGTAAAAAAAAAAAAAGGTGTTAACTTCCTGTGTACTTCCTGGTTTTTGTGGAGAATTGTGTGGTGGAATTCGCACATATGTGAACCATCAATGCGATTCCAGAACGATTTACATTGATGTCTATGGAGACTAAAATCGCAACGCAACGCTGTAAACTCGCACAAGACCCTTTTTTTTTTCCGCATCGCATTCGTAGAGGAATCTCAACGCATGTATATGAAAGACCATCATTGAAAACAATGACATAATGGATGACATGCGAATTTAGAATGGTTTTGACGCATCACATTCATTATGAACTCGCATCAGTGTGAACCGGACCTAAAGGAATAGACTTCTTTATGTAAATTAGGAAAGCTTAAACACGAAACCCTTTTCCTGACATTTGTTGTTTTCAAGGTAAAATAATTTTTTGCTAGAAAATTACTTAGAACCCCCAAATATAAATATATATTATTATAATTATACATTTTTTTTTTTTTTTTTTTTAGTAGAGACCCTAGAGAGTTAAATGGTGGTTGTTGCAATATTTTATGTTTCACTGTATTTGCCCAGCGGTCTTTCAAATGCAATTTTTTGGCAAAAAATTACTTTAATTAAAAAAATAAAATAAAACTAACCAGTAAAGTAAGCCCAAATTTTGTTTGTATAATGTGAAAGATTTTACGCCGTGAGATTCGTGATCTTTATTCTAAGCTAAAAAAAAAACGTGATTCTCATTTTGGCCAGAATCGTGCAGCTCTTCTTCCAGAACTCCTTGTTCTTTACAGTGACGATAGTTCTTAGGCTGCATTCATACTTCAGCGTTTTGAATCGTGGGTAGATTTGTGGCAAATCTGCTCACGATTTAAAACGCTGAAGTGTGAATGCAGCCTTAATGACATTGGCTGTATGTTTGAGGTTGTTCTGCTGCAGAATAAATTTGGGACCAATTCCACACCTCCCTAATAGTATGATGGCTAATCATCTGCCTGTATTTCTCAGCATGGAGGAAACAATTGATCCTGACCAAATCTCCAACGCCATTTGCAGAAGTGCAGCCAAAAACTTGCAAGGAAACTGCACTGTTGCCTGCAGACACTCATTATTGTACCGCTCTCCAGCCCTTCACCAACAAACTGCCTCCAGCTACAGCAAATTATTTCACATTTCCACTTATTAGTCCAAAGCACCTGCTGCCATTTTTCTGCACCCAAATCCTATGTTTTCATCCATAGTTGAGTCACTAAACTATACACACTATTAGATTTTCTTCAGATTTACGAAAACCATATAATATGAGGTCAAACCCTAAAGCCTCGTACACACGACCGAGTTTCTCGGCAAGAACCAGCAAGAAACTTGGTGGCAGAGCTTTCTTGCCGAGTAAATCGGTCGTGTGTACACGGCTTTCAGTTTTCTCGTCAAGAAAACCGACAAGAATCTCGACGAGAAAAATAGAGAACCTGCTCCCTATTTTCTCGTTGGGTTTCTCGTCGGCCTGTTTCTCGACGAGAAACCCGAGTGTGTGTACACTTACCTGTCGCCGTGGAAACCCGCGCATGCTCGAAATTACTTTGTCGCATGCGCGGTAGCTTCCTAGGCATAGGTAGGGTGTAGCAAGATGACGGCATCGAATGTGACGAGCGCACGCTCGTCGTAGTCGATGACGTCACCGCGTTCGCTCCATTCAAAGAACCGCGGGTTCTTTGAAAGGAGCGTGTGTACACTCGGCCGGGACAAGTTTCTTGCCCAAGAATCTCGTCAAGAAAAACTACATGTTTTTTCCTGACGAGATTCTCGGCCGTGTGTACGAGGCCTTAGTTTCAATTTATGTGCAATCAGGCAGGCCCTTGCACTACATGGTTTTGGTAAATCTGAAGACAAAAATCTGCAGAAAATCTAATAGTGTGTAGTATGAGGTCTTAGCCTTGTTTCCACGTTGGAGGCATGGCTTTTTGGCTGCAGTTCTTACATGAGGACCACTTCTTGACCGACTTCTCCGGACAGTAGATGGGTGTACCTGGGGCTCTGGTTTCCATCCGTTCTGAGCTGATGGACATCTTCTAATGTCAGCATGATGTGTCTTCTTCTGCATTAAGTTTCTTTGGCTTACCACTGCATCTACGGTTCTCAATGTTCCCATTCCTTTTGTGCTTCTTCAAAAGAGCTTCCACATCATGAAACCTCAGTCTGCATTGAAACCTTTGCCTGGGAGAGACTTTGCTGATGCAGCATAACTACCTTGTGTCTTGTTGCTGTACTCTGTCTTGCCATGGTGTATGACATGTGACATGAAAATGTCTTCCACAACCTCACCTTTTAGTAGCCCCTTACCCAGTTTTAAGCCTCCTACACACGTGTTTCAGTTAATGTCCCAGTATAGGTGACGGCTTCCTGATGGGCTCATTCACATACATTTTGATGTGGATCCGAACACCCCTGAGCTCATCCCTAATCAACAATAATCTTCCAGTTGTGGTTTCAGTCATTTTGCTGTGAGTGGCCAAAGAATTGATATTGTTATAAAAAGTGGAAACAAAATCATCTTTGCACTGCTGTTTCAGGCTGGGTTCACACTAGTGCGACACGACAGCCGTCCTACTTTGGATCCGACTTTGCCTTGCGACATGAAGCCGACATATGTCCGACTTTCAATGAACGGGGATCCGACTTGGATCCCTGCCAATTGCAGGCACTGTGGTTGGTATGAATCTTGAGGGGGAACTCCCAGGCCAAATTTTAAATAAAAAAACCGGCATGGGTTCCCCCTCCAAGAGCATACCAGGCCCTTGGGTCTGGTCTGGATTTGAAGGGGAACCCCAACGCCGAAAAATGGTGTGGGGTCCCCCCAAAATTCAAACCAGACCCTTATCCGAGCACGCAACCTGGCAGGCCACAGGGGAAGAGGGGGGGACGAGAGAGCGGCCCCCCTCCCTCCTGAATCGTACCAGGCCGCATGCCCTCAACATGGGAGGATTGGTGCTCTGGGGCAGGGGGGGCGACCTGCGGCCCCCCCACCTCAAAGCACCCTGTCCCCATTTTGAGGAGGACAGGGCCTCTTCCCGACAACCCTGGCCGTTGGTTGTCGGGGTCTGCGGGCTTATCGGAATCCGGGAGCCCCCTTTAATAAGGGGACCCCCAGATCCCGGCCCCCCACCCTATGTGAATGAGTATGGGGTACATTCTTTACTTTTGTATATGTTGTTTTATTCTGCAGTCAGGGGATGAGCTTAAGGCCCCTTTCACACGGGACGGATCAGTCATGACATACGGTCCGCCCGTGTGAAAGGGGCTTTAGGGCCGGTTCACACTGCTGCGATGCGGGAACCCTGCAAATCCACTGCGGATTCCCGCATTGCATTTTTCCTGGCAGCAGTTCACACTGCCCTATGCGAACTGCTGAGAGTGTCAATTAAACGTTAATGACACCCCCAAATCAGTTCGCATATCGCAGTGCGATCTGCAAATTCTGTCAGGAATCGGATCACATGGATGTGAACACCCATGTGATCCAATTCTGCTGGGGACCAAAAAAGGGTGCTGTGCGAGTTTCGTCCGAATGTGATGCGTATTCAGCCATACTATCTGTATGGCTGAATTCGCATCTCTGGGTCTGCGTAGGTTTCCTCCGGGCATTCTGGTTTCCTCCAACGCTCCAATGGTGTGCGCGCCTTCGGCGCTATGCACGGAATAAACATGTTCAATATGTTTATCACACATACTATAATACCTACACGGTATGTGTATGCTGTCTGCCTGGGTTTCCTCCGGGTACTCCGGTTTCCTCCCACGCCCCAATGGTGTGCGCGTCTTCGGCGCTATGCACAGCATAAACATGTTCAATATGTTTATCACACATACTATTATTATTAGACAGGTGTGAAATACAACGTCAGCCGGACAGAACAGCTCAACTATACCCCCTGAGGCGTCCGTTACCCCAGTAGGGGTGCCTTCATCTGGTGAGTGTGAACACAAAAGGGGGGGAGCACCACTGTCACCTGTATTCAACCGCTGATCGTCTGAACAGGAACTTCACCAAGTCACCTTTACCACTGCCATTTGTTTAGCTATTGGGATTGTGTTATTACACTAGGTACTATTGAACCTAGTACCCAGGAAAGTGTAAATTACACTGTTTTGCCCCCTATGGGGTTAATGAAGATTTCCTTGTCTACTAGGGCTGGGAAAAAAATCGATTTTAATCTTGAATCGAGTTTTGAGTTCAAATCGATTCAGATTTGAAGAAAATCAATTATTTTTTTTTTCCTTCAAAGTTTCCGTAGCAGGGCTGCAGAGGGCGTATCCGGAATGGCACTGGGCGGCATCACCCTAATTACATCTACTCGCCGCAGCTGCCGTGAGTAGATGTAATGTAACACTAACTAACCGCAAGCCTCCGTCTGCCTACCTGATCAGTGTGTCATGCAGACAGACGGCGGCCATTGCAGTGTTCAAAAGCCGCGCCTCCTGAGTCCTCGTCGTCTGTGATAGGCGGAACACTCAATTTCACAGCAGGCAGTGTTCAGCCTATCACGGACATCTTCTCATCCTCGTCTGTGTTATGAGGATGAGCGGATGTCCATGATAGGCAGAACACTGAATGCTGGGAAATTGAGTGTTCCGCCTATCACAGACGAGGAGGAGGCGCGGCTTTTGAATACTGGAATGGCCGCCGGTGTAGCAGTAAAATCCGTATCCCATGAAAATCTGCATCAGGTACGGGCACAGTGATTGAAGCATGGGCACAGTGAGGCATTGGGCAATGTATGAAGGAGAAATTGAACGATTGCTGAACGACAATGATACTTACCTAAGACTTGAACAGAACCCCTTCCCCAGGATCGTGCAGGAATTGAACTTTAAACTGAGCTTCGCATATGAGGAGAAACTCATCACTAAAAAAGAATTTGAGTATCTTAGGGTGATAGAATTCAATACACCAATATTCTATATTATCCCCAAACTCCATAAATCCATTACCAACCCTCCAGGTAGACCAATAGTATCCGCTATCAAGGGACCACTAGAGAGGGTAGGTAAACTAGTTGATGCCCTTATTAAGGATCTGGTTGTAGAACTACCGTCGTTTATACAGGACACAAGAGATGTACTTTAACATCTCGAAGGAATAAAATATCCCCCGGGAGCTCTCCTAGTGGGGATTGATGTTGAATCGCTGTACACATCGATCCCCCATGAGTGGGGACTAAAAGCAATCGACCACTTTTTGCATCAGAAGTTTCCCCTGTTAGCTGCACAAAATGAGTTCCTGGTTGACACATTGAAATTCATGTTGACAAACAATTGTTTTCAGTTTCTAAATAGAAACTACAAACAAATAAGAGGAACCTCGATGGGTGCACCCTGGGCACCCGCCTACGCATGCCTCCATCTCGGCCTATGGGAAGAACAGCTGGTATATACATCATCTCTATACCAAGCGCATTGCCGGCTATGGCTAAGATTTATCGACGATGTGATCATGCTGTGGGTTGGGTCCCCAGATGAACTCGCCCAATTCATAAGTGAACTAAATTTCAATAATAGGAACATTAAGTTGACCTATACTTGGCACCAACAAACACTCTTCTTTCTGGGCCTATCTATATCAGTCATTGACGACTAATTAGCCACCAGGACATTTAGGAAAGATACAGCAGCTAACAATCTCCTGTTTGCTGGTAGCCACCACCCCCGGTCCCTCATACAAGGAATTCCTGTAGACCAGTTTTCACGCAGTAAACGCAACTGCTCTAGGGATGATGACTTTAGAGCTGAGGCAAATCAACTCTACAGTAGGTTCAGAGACAGGGGCTATCCACATAGTTGCCTGAGAAAGGCAAAAAAAAGAGCCTTCCAAACAGAACGGCTTTGCTGACTAAAAAGAAAAAGGATAAACTTACCAATTCCCATGCTCCCATCCGTATTATTACCAAATATGGAGCTCAATGGGAACAGGTCAGAAACATACTAAGCCAACATTGGCATATTCTGTCCGAAGCCCCTATTTTGAGGGACTTCGTGGGTGAGCGACCCATGCTTACTGCGAGGAGATCTCGCAATTTAAAGGACAGTCTTGTCCAATCGGAATATGTAAGACCTACCAAAACGAACTGGTTGACCAACCTACCCCCACTGAAAGGCATGTATGCCTGTGGTAGGTGTTACATGTGTAAATATGCGGATCGCACTGATGTGTTCACCAACTCTAATGGTACAAAAAGTTTTAAGATCACTAACTTTATTAACTGTCTCACCACCCGAGTGATAGACATGCTGTCCTGCCTATGTGGGAAAAACGAAAAGGCAGCTCAAAATTAGATTTGGTGAACACATCCAAACTATAATAAAGAAAGATGACGAACGACCCTTGTCCCTTCATTTCTTGAAACACCATGAGGGGAAACCTGACGGACTAACCTTTAAGGGCCGCCTGAATCTTCCCCATCGACGGGGAGACTTTGATAAAATTTTATACAAAAAAGAGAAAATGTGGATATACAACATGCAGCCGGCTGGGTTGAATAATGAATGTAACTTATCGGTTTTCCTTGACACTTGATCTAATCAGACGCGACTATGAACTTTAAAATAATACTGTATGGGGTCAGCGGTAATTACCATGATCCTTTCAAGTGTCAATGATAAAACTGAATAAGGATAATTCAAATTCATCCACATAACACTGTCTGCAAATATCAGGGGTCCTCATCAAAGAGCCAATCCGCACTAGTTCTATAAATAGTTCCTATTTATAACGGACGGCATCTATATACCATGACTCTGTTTCCTCATTAACTTGACAGAGGAATCGATATTAAAATATCCAACTGTATATGAACCGACCTTAACCATGAGAATTACAAATTCTCGACTCCGTACATTCCTGTATCCAGTACAGGACCGAATGGCCGAGGATGTGGATGAATGGGGGAATCGCACAATACATAGAAGTGGGCGTAACCACCGCTACTCATTGGGTATCCAGGCAAAATGTTTGTTGCCCACAATTGACCCCTTTATTACCTGTACCACAATTTTCATACCATACAAGTTTTGTCCTCCTTTTGAATGGTTATGTAAGGAGCAATACTGCAATCTGGTCTGTGTACTGTTGCCATGATCTCTTCATCCATCAATGAATGAATGAATGTATTGTTAATATGTAAATACATGAATAGTTAACTACCGGTGATTCCCGATGGGTTTGTCTGTGTTCCCAGGAAATAAAATTCCCCCACTCATTATCCCCCTTTCCCTTTTCCATCCTTTTTATTCTAGCTAAAATCTGGTAACAGACAAGTAAATTATTTATACCCTGTATAGGCACCACTGAAAATTATATATTGGATGAGCTCTTCATATACCTACTTTTTTTGTGCTTCTAAATATTGGGCACAGTAAGGCCCCATGCACACGAGACGCTGTTATTTGCTGTTAAACGCGCATTCAGAGGCAGTTGGACGCTTTTTTCAACTGCCCCTGAACCCATTCAATGTTATCCTATGTGTCCATGCACACACTCTCGTTTTTTGGCGTTTACAAGCAGTTGTGTTTAACCTCGTTTTTCAAGAAGCAAAAAAATGGGTTCAGACGCAAAAGTTTTCCACGTTTCAGACGCTAAACGCGGCACCGGCGTTTTGCCGCGTTTGCGTTTATAAGCGTTTTTAAAGGTGACCTATTTTTTAACATTAGAAATCTCAAAAGTGATGGCAAATGATGAAAAACTATTAAAAAATATAAAAGAAAACTGTAATTGCTTGCATTGCATTGTGGACAATCCACAACTTGTGATAGGTAACGTGGCAAGTGGACAATCCCACAGCTTGTGGCAGGTAACGTGGCAAGTGGACAATCAACAACTTGTGTCAGATGACGTGGCCAGTGGACAATCCACAACTTGTGACAGGTGACGTGGCAGGTGACGTGGCCAGTGGACAATCCACAACTTGTGGCAGGTGATGTGGCAAGTGGACAATCCACAACTTGTGGCCAGGTGACGTGGCCAGTGGACAATCCACAACTTGTGGCAGGTGACGTGGCCAGTGGACAATCCACAACTTGTGGCAGGTGACGTGGCAAGTGGACAATCCACAACTTGTGGCCAGGTGACGTGTCCAGGTGACGTGGCCAGTGGACAATCCACAACTTGTGGCAGGTGACGTGGCTAGGTGACATGGCCAGGTGACGTGGCATGTGACGTGGCCAGTGGACAATCCACAACTTGTGACAGGTGACATGGCCAGGTGACGTGGCAGGTGGACAATTCACAACTTGTGGCAGGTAACATGGCCAGGTGACGTGGCAAGTGGACAATCCACAACTTGTGGCAGGTGACGTGGCTTGTGATGTGGCCAGGTGACGTGGCAAGTGGACAATCCACAACTTGTGCCAGGTGACGTGGCCAGGTGACGTGGCAAGTGGACAATCCACAACTTGTGGCCAGGTGACGTGGCAAGTGGACAATCCACAACTTGTGGCAGGTGATGTGGCAAGTGATACGCTAAATACAAGTACACTGCTGCTACTCACTCTGGTCTCACAAACTGGCTGAAATGGTTAAAATTTACTGTTTTTTGAGCTTAGGGAGGGTCTATGATGAAACGCTTATAAACGCAAACGCGGTAAAACGACGGTTTCAGCGTTTAAAAACGTGTGTTCAGCAGAGTTTGCACCTGCGTCTCGTGTGCATGGGGCCTAAGACATGGGCACAGTAAGGCATGGGCACAGTTCAATTCAACTAAGAGTAACCTCAGGATTTTTTGTTTTATTAGCTAAATCCAAATACAGTATTAATAATTTGGATGTTTAACCACATCAATACTGGGCACTTTAGCCCCCTTCCTTCCCAGACCAATTTTCAGCTTTCAGCACTCAAGCATTTTCAATGACAATTGCGCGGTCATGCTACACTATACCCAAATGAATTTTTTTTTCATTTTGTTCACACAAATATTTTATTTTTTGCGATATACACGAAAAAAGAGTGGAAATTTTGAAAAATATATATATTTTCGTCTTTCTATTTTTAAAATCCAATAAAATCAAATTTTGTCATTAAATTTAAGCCAAAATGTATTCTACATGTTTTTGGTAAAAAAAAAATCCGTTGAGTGTATAATAATTGGTTTGTGTGATCACGGACATATGTACGCAAATGATCATGTACAGATGTGCGCAGGTGATCACGGACATATGTGTGCAAATGATCATTGGGACATATGATTTTACTGTCACATATGTGGGGGACAGGTGTTTTTACTATGTGGGGACGTGTGTGTGTGTGTGTGGGGACATGTATTTTGGGGGCATGTTTGTGTTTACACTGTGTGGGGACACTAGGCTGGTGATCAGTGAGTAAAAAGCTGAAAAAAACAGCTCATACTCACTGATCACCAGCCAGCTGCAGCGATCCGCTCTCCTCTCCTCTCCTCACCGACGACTTCTGTGTGAGGAGAGGAGAGCTGATTGCCTAGCAACCGGCTCTCTGTTTACATCACATGACGGCTGTGATTGGACACGGCCGTCATGTGATCAGGAGGGCCAATCACAGAGCCCTCCTGCAGAATCGAGATGCGCTGTGTCCGGGTGACACGCGTGCATCGGGATCGCGCCGCTGCGCGGGAACGTGCGCGCGCGATCCCCCTCCTTCTGAGGGACGTTCCTGAACGTCCACTCAGAAGGAGAGAGCGCCCATCCGGCCGTATATATACAGTGGCCGGGTGGGAAGTAGTTAACAATCTTTGTTGCACACTGACTTTGCAGTTAGAGAAAGGGTTTGCCTTTGCAATTTTGTTTGTTGATGCACTTTAATATAATAATAAAAAAAAAATCGTATCGAATCGTAAATCAAGTTTTTTTTTTTATAAAAAAAATCGCAGATTTTTTTGGGGGGGAAAATCGCCCAGCCCTATTGTCTACTCAGGACATGCTTATAAGTGGACATTTCTAATACTTGCACCTATCTTGTTAAGCACTGCCCGTGGGGGCTTATTTATTAGTATAAAATTGTTTGTTGCTTTATCACTGTATTAGCACGTTAGTCCTTTCCACAGGACCACTTGTTATTTATTCTATCATTGTTTGGGAGCACCTGCACTTGCTGGGTCAATACAGTAACAATACCACTTACCTGTTTTAATGCGTGGTCACTGCCACAGGACTCTATAATAGGACACACACATTTTTTCACAAGGGTATATAGGAGAGGCCAGAGAAGAGCGACCGATGGTTTATCGCCCTTCAGAGGTCTGTTTCGACACATATTATATTGTTTACTGTCACATATTGGGCAATCCCTGTACTCCATATTATTTGTTTACACAGACACCTACACGTATTACTAGTTCACATTGCATTGTGTATAGAGTGCATCTCTTTACTCGGTTTTTTTCACCACACTGGTGGTTGGATTCAGTTCAAAAGGCAGCGCCACCACCCCTATACAGGTTCATTTAACACATACTATTATACCTACACGGTATGTGTGGGTTTCCTCCGGGTACTCCGGTTTCCTACCACGTTCCAATGGTATGCGCGCTTTCGGCGGTATGCACAGCATAAACATGTGCGATATGTTTATTCTCATACTAAAATACCTACACGGTATGTGTATGCAGACTGCGTGGGTTTCCTCCCACGCCCCAATGATGTGCACGCTTTTGTCGCTTTGCACAGTATAAACATGTTCAATATGTTTATTCACACATACTACAATACATACACCGTATGTCTATGTACTATGCCCTCTGTGGCTGAGTGGGTTTCCTCCCACGCTCCAATTGCGCGTTTTGGCGCAATACACGGTATAAACTATGTGTTTGTACAATCAGCACTTCTCAAAGAAATAGCTGCTGGAAGGTGTCAGTCCCTTTTTTGAGTCACACTCGACCCACTCTATATTGAAGAAGTGTGGGGACTGGGGTTATCGAGAGATCCTTTTTGGTCCCTCAACGCACGTTATTCATTGTAGAGCATTGTCATAAGGATATGTGTTTTTGCCTATGCAGTTGAATCCCTGGTATCAGGTGTACCACTTTCCTGGCAGGGGGGTCACCTGCCTTTCGGAGGTGATCGGAGCAATGGCTTGGACTGTGTTTGCCATGCTGAGGTCAGCATTACGCCCGTTAGTGGCTGTGTCTCTGATGCTCAATGACTGGGCAAAGCTTTTGTACCAGGCGGTGGAGGAGCATCAGCTTCCTCTATCAGTCTACCAGCAGGTGCACTGCAACTGATTTAGCCTCTAGGGTCTCTGTGTCTGGGGTGGTTTTGCGCCACCTAAAAAGGCTGATATACTGGTCTGCTGACCGAGTTTCTAGGGAAGCTCTGACAGATTTGCCTTTCTTTGGCTAACAGTAGAGGTGCCCCGTAAGCTGGGACCTTCCTTCTCCAATATATTGCGGTGTTTCTTGGGGTTGTCATACCCATACTGCTGCAGGACAGCTCTGTCGGCCGTTTACATGCCAGGTGTGGACAGCTGGCAGGCAGGAGCCGCCAGCTGTTAGACCAGGGGGAATGGTGCTTACATCCGGAGGTGTTTCATCTCCTTTGCTGGAGGTGGGGCAAGCCAGATGTGGACCTTCTGGCCTCTCGACTCCATCGCAAGGTTTCGAGATTCGTGGCCAGGTCCAGGGATCCCTGGTCACATGCGTTAGTGGCCCCATGGGGTCATTATCGGCTGATTTATGCCTATACTCCACTGAAGTTGCTTCCTCGACTACTTCGCAGGGTGGAGGCCGTGGGGATTCCGGTGATCCTGATCACTCCAGATTGGCCTCGGCGCCCTTGGTACGCCGATCTTGTACGCCTAGTGGCGGACGTTCCATGGTGACTTCCAATGCGAGAGGACCTTCTGTCTCACGGTCCCATTCTTCATCCTGCTTTACAGTCGCTGACTTACCGGCATGACTATTGAAAGCCAGGTGCTGAGAGACCGAGGTCTTTCGGATTCGGTCATCTCGACCATGCTGAGGGCACGGAAATCTTCCTCCAGAAAGATATACCACCGTACCTGGAGGGCTTACATCGCTATGTGCGAAGTGCTGGACTGGAGTGCACGGACGTATTCCGTTTCCAGGATCCTGCTGTTTTTTTTTTTTTTTACAGCGTGGTGTGGACCAAAAGCTTGCTTTAGGCACCATTAAGGGTCAGATTCCAGCTTTAGCTGTTTTCTTTCAGCGGCCGCTAGCGGGCCATTCTTTGATTAGTACTTTCGTACAGGGGGTCCGCTATGTGCTCCCCCTATTAAACCACCTCTCCCCCCTTGGGATTTGAATTTGGTGTTCTCGGGTCTTCAAGTACCTCCTTTTGCAGATATCAGAGAGATTCCTCTCGGGCCTCTATCTCAGAAGGTGGCTTTTCTAGTCGCTATTACTTCTGTCAGAAGGGTTTCTGAGTTGGTGGCCTTGTCTTGCAAGCCGCCATGCTTGGTCCTCCATAAGAATAAGGCGGTGCTACGCCCGCAGCCTTCTTTTCTCCCGAAGGTGGTCTCATTATTCCACCTTCATGAGGACATTGTGCTTCCGTCTTCATGTCCTCGTCCTGCGCATCCCAGACGGTTTGTGCCTCATTCTTTAGACCTGGTACGTGCTTTGAGGGTGTACCTGTCTGCTGCGGCTTCGTTTCGAAAGTCTGACTCGCTGTTTTTTGCCTGTGTCTGATCCGACACAGGGCCTAGCGGTTTCGTCTGCCACCATTTCTCGGTGGATCAGACAGGCCTTCATTCAGGCCTCTGCTCTTAAGGGGCGGGCGCCTCCCTTTCCGGTTACGGCCCATTCAACCAGGGCAATCTGTGCTTCCTGGGCTTTCCGACATCAAGCGTCTGTTGCACAAGTGTGCAAGGTGGCGACCTGGTCGTCCGCACATGCCTTTTCAAAGTTCTATAAGGTTGATGTAGCTGCATCTTCTGATGCTTCCTTCAGCCGCAAGTTTGCAGGCGGCTGTTTAATGTTGCAACTCCTCCCTTGCGGAGCTTTCTTGTTTGGGGTGAAGTTTGGGTTTTCTCCTTGATACTGTTCCCACCCCTCGTTTTTTACACTGCTTTGGGACGTCCCACTTTTGTCAATAATGAAGATGCTGTGTCAGTCCATGAACGGAAAGAGAAAATAGGATTTTTTTGTACTGACCGTAAAATCTTTTTCTCTGACGTCCATGGACTGACACAGCACCCACCCCTCCTTTCTTAGGTTTGTACTGCTTTACTACGAACTGAGGCAACTAGCTGCAGGTAGGAGGGTTATGTCCGGAGGGACCGCCCCCTGGGCGGGGCTGTTCAGCTCTGGTAATGGAATGTATGTTAAAACATCTAACATTCTGCCTAGTCTTCTCCTATGAGCAGGAACATAACCCACTTTGTCAACAATGAAGATGCTGTGTCAGTCCATGGACGTCAGAGAAAAGGATTTTACGGTGAGTACAAAAAAAATCCTATTTTTGTCATAAGTTTGGACCAAAATGTATTCTGCTACATGTCTTTGGTAAAATAAATCGCAATAAGCGTATATTAATTGATTTGTGCAAAAGTTATAGAAAATTATGGTGTGTATATATACTGGAATTTACACAGCTTTTACTCTGTCTGCCTATCTCATTTCTTGAGGTGCTTGCATACCAGGGCAGTACAACCCTCCCCCCAAATTACCCCTTTTTGGAAAGTAAACACCCCAAGTACTGGTAATTTGCTGAGAGGCATGTTGAGCCCATGGAAGATTTTTGTTTTTGAAAAATGTTTTTTTTATACAAAGTTGTCACTTAAATGATATTATGCTCACACATGCCATGGTTATATGTTGAATTGCACCCCAAAATACATTCTGCTGCTCCTAATGAGTATGGAGATGCCCCATGTGTGAGACTTATTTTGGCAGTCTAGCCACGGTGCCGTAAACAAATCATCGCCTTCAGGCTTTCTAAGGGCGTAAATTGCTAATTTCACTTCCTCACTACCTATCACGGTTTCAGAAGCCCTGAAATGCCAAGTTATAGAAAGTAAACACCCCAAGGTGTTTAATAAGAGGCATGGTGAGTATTTTGCAGATCTAATTTTTTGGCACATGGTTTTGAAAATTCAAAAAAGAAAAGAAAAAATAAATTTTTATTTTCTTTCTTCATTTTCCCCAAAAATGTGGCAACAAATGATCTGCACAATACTCACCATGCCTATTAGCAAACACTTTGGGGTATCTACTTTTCAAAAAGGGGTCATTTGGGGGTGGGGTTTGTGCTATCTTGGCATTTCAGGGCCTCTGAAACTGTGATAGTGAGGAAGTGAAATGAGGCGATTTAAAAGACTCAAGGTGCTTATTGGATTTGCGGGTCCTCTATGTGGCAGCACTAAAGGAATTGTCAAAACTATTTTTAAAACAAAAGTTCAACCAAAAGAGTCCAATTTGTGTGGAACCCAAGTGGTAATAGAAAATCCTGTGAGAGATCCTCCACCAACAGGTGCAAACACACTGAATCTTACCGTCCAAAGTGGACCACTAGATACAGCGGTCACTTGCGCTTGTTAAAATCCAATTGACTAAACACCAGACATCGGAACTCTTCCACCCTTAAAGGGGTTGCTCCTCGCTGAGGGAACCAGGAAGTGAAGCTCTGCGGCTTCATGCCCGGTTCCCTACGGCGCATGCGCGAGTCGCGCTGCGCCGTTCTGATTGGTGCTCCTGTGTTCTGGGAGCCGAGTGTCTCCCAGAACACCAAGGGAAGTCTGCGGGAAGTGACGTAACTCCCGCAGATTCCCGGAGACAGGACTCCCGGATGTGGGTGAAAATACCTGTCTTAGACAGGTATCTTCACCCCCCTCCCCCCTGAAAGGTGTCAATTGTGACACCGGAGGGGGGGAGGGTTCCAAATAGCAAAAGTTGCTATTTAGGGTGGAGCTCCACTTTAAGCCTCGGTACACACGGTCGGACTTCAAACAAACTTTTTTCAGTGGATTTTTGTCCGAAGGGAGTTGGCTGAGCACACCCATAGCATACACACAAAACTTTCCCAACATCATGTGGTTTTTCTGCTTTTTACCACCACCCTTTGATCAACTTCTGCTATTGTTGGTTGATTTTAACATTGGTTCTGGGCATGCGTATTTGTACCTCGGACAAAAGTCCGATGGATTTCTGTACACACGATAGGACTTTGCACCATCGGACTTTTGTTGCTTAAAAGTTTGTTTGTTTGCAGAGCGAACTTTTGTCCGATGAAAACCGAAAAAAGTTTGTCCGATGGAGCGTACACACGGTCAGATTTTTTGAAAAACTTGCTCATTTTGATGTTTTTGGGCAAAAAGTCCGACCGTGTGTACGGACGGGCCTTTAGACAGACTCCACTTCATAAGGACTCCAATGGATGTGAAGTTCCAACAAGGCAGAGAGACATTTCATAGTGTAGTATGTTTGATTTAAAGTTTTAATAAAATCCAGCACACACTCACAATGTGTAGGATAAAAGCTTGCATGTATATCAATAATAAAAATGAGAACGTTTCCAACCATCAAGATGGCCGACCTCTGTGCGTGGCGACGTCACGTGATCCAGCTCCACCCAATGCATTTTATCATAGAGACGTCATCAGGGGCATGGCCTCGTGTACTCGGTGTCTTATATATGGGAAGGGCCAGATATGAGTCAATTACTCGCCGTGCGCTCCAAAAACCACAAGCGTTCCTCTGGCTGGAAACCGGAACTTTATGCTGTGTCCGATCAGACAAAACATGTGTGGGAATCGAAAAGCAGAACCTAAATCAAAAGTTCCGATTACAAAGTTGACCCCAGGCACCACAACATACAGTGCCTTGAAAAGGTATTCATACCACTTGAAATTTTGTCATGTTACAACCAAAAGCGTAAATGTATTTTATTTGGGATTTTATGTGATAGACCAAGACAAAGTCGCACAAAATTGTGAAGTGGAAGGAAAATGATAAATGGTTTTAATTTTTTTTACAAATAGATATGTGAAAAGTGTGGCGTGTATTTGTATTCAGCCCCCCTGAGTCAATAATTTGTAGAACCACCTTTCGCTGCAATTACAGCTGCAAGTCTATTTGGGGATGTCTCTACCAGCTTTGCACATCTATAGAGTGACATTTTTGGCCATTCTGCCTTTCCAAATATCTCAAGCTCTGTCAGATTGGATGGAGAACGTCTGTGAACAGCCATTTTCAAGTCTTCCCACAGATTCTCAATTGGATTTAGGTCTGGACTTTGACTGGGCCATTTTAACACATGAATATGCTTTGATCTAAAACATTGTAGCTCTGGCTGTATGTTTAGGGTCGTTGTCCTGCTGGAAGGTGAACCTCCACCCCAGTCTTAAGTCTTTTGCAGAATCTAACAGGTTTTCTTCTAAGATTGCCCTGTATTTTCTCTGACCAGCTTCCCTGTCCCTCCTGAAGAAAAGAATCCCCACAACATGATGCTGCCACTACCATGTTTCATGGTGGGGATGGTGTGTTTAGGGTGATGTGCAGTGTTTTCCACCACACATAGCGTTTTGCTTTTAGGCCAAAAAGTTCAATTTTGGTCCCATCTGACCAGAGCACCTTCTTCCACATGTTTGCTGTGTCCCTCACAGGGCTTCTCGCAAACTGCAAATGGGACTTTTTTTTTTTTTAGCTTTCTTCTTGCCACTCTTCAATAAAGGCCAGATTTGTGGAGAGCACGATTAATAGTTGTCCTGTGGACAGATTCTCCCACCTGAGCTGTGGATCTCTGCAGGTCCTTCAGAGTTACCATGGGCCTCTTGGCTGCTTCTTGATTAATGCTCTCCTTGCCCGGCCTGTCAGTTTAGGTGGATGGCTATGACTTGGTAGGTTTGCAGTTGTGCCATACTCTTTCCATTTTCGGATGATGGATTGAACAGTGCTCCGTGAGATGTTCAAAGCTTGGGATATTGTTTTATAACCTAACCCTGCTTTTTTTTTTTAAGAAGAAGGCCAGATAAGGGAGCGGAACATCGAGTTAATGATTCGGAACTGTTTTAGTGGGATTACAAGAGGCGAGTTGTGCAACACGTAAAGAAGTTGTGGCATAAAAATAATTTTTATTAGGTTAATCCTACCTACTGGTGACTTTTTTTTTTTTTTTTAATTGAACGATTTACATTTGGAACATAATTTTGCAAGTTACAAGGCAATACTGGAGAAATGCATAAAACAAAGAAATGTGGCTTATACATATATAGGCACAGCAGATCAAAAAACTTGTTCAGATTGAACACTGGACTCAGTGACGATCAATGAGTGGAAAACCCTATGTCCACGCTATTCATGGAATTGCACGCTAGAAGGATGTATAGTTTCATGGATCATCAGTGCATGTGTCTGCGGACTGAAGCCATCTATCCCAGATTTTGTTGTACTTATCTGGACAACCTCTGTTAATGTATATGAACTTTTTGTAGGGAAGTGTTATTTATATCTAGTTTCCAATCGTTGAAGCTGGGGGGAATGGGTCTCATCCACTGTCTGGCTGTAATTTTTCTAGCAGAAAACAATGTTTTATGCAAGAATGTTTTAGTGAATTTGTCCATCTCAGAGAATATCCCCAGTAAGCATTGTTTGGGGTCCAGGGTCAATGGGGATCCCATGTCATCATGGAGGAAGTCAACAATCTGCTTCCACAGACCCTGAAGGACCGGGCACGCCCAGAGTAGATGGAAGAATGTGCCCGTCGCTTGGTTACACATTGTGCACAAGGTAGAAGACTGTCGTCTAAAGCGGGCGGTTCTTAGAGGGGGTGAGATATGCTCGGTGCACCATGTATAACTGGGTCAGCCTGTCAGAGCTTGGGGGATACAGTCTTGCATGAGTCAAGTGCTTCACTCCACTCCTCATCCTCCAGTGGGCCCACCTCTCTTTCCCATTTTGGTTTAAGGCTTTAAGCTAGTGTGGTAGATGATGGGGTGAGAAGCATGACATAAAAATCAGAGATCAGCTTTCTCAGGTCCACACCCTTAACCACTGCCATAATAACATTGGGTGTAGATTGTGGCAAATGCTGGGGAAACAGAGCTTGGGCTGTGTGACGCACTTGGAAGAATCTAAAAAGCATAGAATTGGGCAGCAGGAACTCATTTTGGAGGTCCTCAAAGTTTTTAAGTGTGCCATCGGAAATCATGTGGTGCAAATAATATATTCCATGTTCGCACCATATCTCCGTGTCAGGGATCAAGAGAATCTCTGAGAGTAGTCTATTGTGCCATAAAGGGGTATAATTGTTGTGTTTAGGGGTCGTTAATGTTTTAGTGGTGATGTCCCATACGTGCCTATATTGGTACAATAGGGACCCACAGTCTCTATTGGAGTTATTCCCACTCCAGTGGTTAGTTGCGCCCATCGTGGACAGAGGAGGGTGAGGAATCTGAGTCTGTCGGTTTTATCTATGTGGTATAGTTGAGACAGTTGGGATGTCAGGTAATAAAGATTTAAGACATGGAGGGCTGTTCCACCTAGGTCAGTAGGGTTCTTAAGGACTCTCCAGGCCAGCTTGTGTCTGTTGATACCCCAAATAAATGTCTAGAGTATGGCCTCTATTGACTTGAAAAATTTCAAGGGTAAGTATACGGGTGTGTGCCAGAGTATATACAATATTTTAGAAAAGCGGTAGTCTCGCCCATACCTGGTGAGATCGAAAAGGGGTTCTATGTTCAGGGATATATATAGTCAGCCGGTGTTCTTCTATTCACCAATACTCCAAGATATTTGATAGTGTTCACTCGCTGGAGTGGTAACAGCGCCTGTAGCTTGGGAGAAAGGAAACTATCCATAGGCAATATTTTGAGATTTCTCCCAATTAATTTTAAAGCCAGAGAACTGACCAAAGTGTTCAATCGTATGTAACGCCTTCCGAAGAGATGTGGCAGAGTCGGCCAGGTATAGTAGCATGTCGTCTGCGTAATAAGCTAATTTTTTCAGTCAGGGAACCAAGGCAGAGACCCTGGATCTCAGGGTCCTCTCTAATGGAGATTACAAGGGGCTCCGCCGCCAAGGCGTAGAGGAGCGGAGACAGTGGACAGCCCTGTCTAGTGCCCCTGGATAAGTCAAATGTCTGGGAGGCCCTCCTGTTGGTCACTACTTTACCCCTGGGTGCCAGATATAATAATTGAACCCACTTGATGAATTTAGGTCCAAAACCAAATCTACGGAGGCATCCCCAAAGGTACAGCCACTCCACCGAGTCAAAGGCCTTGGCAGTGTCCAAAGCCACCACCACCCGGGACCCAACATTAGTATGTGTTGCTTGTAAGTTAATATACAATTTTATGAGGTTGAAGGAGATGTTACGCCCCGGCATAAATCCAGCTTGGTCAGCATGGATCAGGGTTAGAATCACTTGGTTTAAGGCATAGGGCAAGTACTTTAGCCAGAATCTTTGTCTACCTGTAGGAGCCCGGCTTAGGTATGAGGATAATTACCGCCTCGCCCATCGATGGGGGTAAGGTGACATTGTCAAATAAATGGTTGAAGAGGGACAATAACTTGGGGGCAAGTATCTTGTTTTTTTGGGCCTAAAATTTTATAGGTAACCCATCTGAACCTGGGGCCTTGGATTTGGTGAAGCACGCAATCGCTGTGGTTTTTTCATCAAGTGTAAGAGGTGCGTCTAGCATAGCCATTTGGGCATCATCTAGCTGTGGAAAGATGATTTCCGCCAGTAGATCCTCCAATTGAGCTTCAGTGGTGGAAACCTGGGACGTATAGAGTTGAGAAAAGAAGTCCCTAAATTTGGAAGTGACAGCCTGGGGTTCCGTAATCTTTTCCCCATTAGGACCATTGAGGGAAATGACAGTAGGGGGGTCTATCCTCACTATGTGCTAGATAGGCCGACAGTTTACCCGCTCTCTCCCCATGTTCATACAATTTTTGTCATGCAAAGAAAAGTTTTTTTTTCCTGGCCGTCTCGTGTTGTAGCTGATTGACCACCCTGGTTTGTAAACTGAGTTGGGCAGCTCCAGCAGGAGAAGGGTTTGACATGTATCCCTGTTCAGAGGAGGACAGATCCCGCATTGCCCCGTCCAGTGCGGCACCTAACCCTGCTTTTAACTTCTCCACAACTTTATCCCTGACTTGTCTGGTGTGTACCTTGGCCTTCATAGTGCTGTCTGTTCACTAAGGTTCTCTAACAAGCCTGAGGGCATCACAGAACAGCTGTATTTATTTTTTTTAATCAGAAAATACGTTTTATTGTGCAAATTTTCAAGAAGTACAAACAGATTTATAAAACAGGATATATATAACACATAAGTATTGAATTCACATCTCGAAGAAAGTACAAGTTTTCAGGGCTTGTGCGTAATACCAGGGTATACATTTTTTTTTTTACACAGTAAATCTAATAGTTGGCATAACATATGCTAATAAAGTAAAACCGCAAAAAAAAACAAAAAACGGATGCAGCGTGTGCTATTCACCAAACAAATTCTCCCGTCATGTAGTAAAGGCACCTATCACAATGCAGTATCCATCTACCGCCAACAGCCTACGACCCACCCAGGCCTGTAGGATCTATGACATGAAACCTGTATGACCTTACTCCTTCCTATACTTGGAGCAGTCGAGTAAGAACCAGTTGTGGCAGGGCCACTTAACAGCTGTATTTACACTGAGATTAAATTACACACAAGTGGACTCTATTTACTAATTAGGTGACTTCTAAAGGCCAATTGGTTCCACTATATTTTAGTTAGGAGTATCAGAGTAAGGGCTCTTTCACACGGAGGTCCGTTCAGGTCCGCCTGTCAGTTTTTTAGGCGGACCTGAAACGGATCCTCCATGTAGCCCTATGGAAGCACGGATGTCAACGGAGACATGTCCGCTGACAACCGCTCCGCCAAAGTGTGACGGAGGAAAACCCTATTTTTCCTTCCGTCGGCGGAGCAGGTCGGATGACAACGGACTGTACGGTCCGTCGTCATCCGATTCCCCATAGGGGAGAGCGGCGCTCTGACAGGGCGGTCCCTGCACAGTGTGCGAGGACCGCCCAGTCATCCGTCGGCTCAGCGGGGATCAACGGAGCGATCCGCCCCGTGTGAAAGGACCCTAAAGGGGGCTGAATAAAAATGCATGCCACACTTTTCAGATATTTATTTGTAAACAAATGTGAAAACCATTTTATAATTTTCCTTCCACTTCACAATTATGTGCCACCTTGTGTTGGTCTATCACATAAAATACCAATACAACATGTGGAAAATTTCAAGGGGTATGAATACTTTTTCAGGGCACTGTATATGACATTACAAAAACAAAAGCTTAAATAAAAAAAAAAGCTCCGGTCAATCAAACACATTACAGAGGTGGCAGGTTGGAAAACATTTGAGTAAAACAATGTATGTGTAGCCATGCAAGGTTAATGACATCTAGTGGTTTATGAAGGGATTTTTGCCCTTGCCCTGCCTCTAACACTGAGAACTGAGCAATGGAACACTGCTTGTGGGCGGATCCTGACTCCAGTTATGTGGGCGGACACCGACTCCATTGCCGCAATCTTGCCCACATCTGGACGGGCTCTGTGACATCAGCCGACAATGGATGAAAACGGGTCATAGGAGTGCAAAACAAACTGCACTCCTGTGATCCACAGGTGAAGTACAGACAAACAAGCTTTGGCTGTACTTCTCTTTTAAGCAACCTTCCTCAGGGATTGTTTGGTAAAAGTGCATTCATATATCAGATTGTGTACTTAAAGTGTCATTGCAGCTAGCCCTGCAGAAATCCAATAGTAAAAGCAGCTGGCCCCATATCCCACAGGAAGTCAGAGTAAGTGGTCAAGGTAGGGAGGGCCACCAGATTTGACAAGCGCCCTCACCAGTCGATGGAGGTTAGAGAAAAGTGTCTTGACAAAGGAAAGCCACCAAGGGTGTCCATAAAGTCAGGCCAGTATATTAGACCTAGTGAGTATGGTGTCCTGCCCAGGAACTCGCATATCACCTTTTTCTCTCTTGATGCGTGCATAATTAACCACTTGACAACTGGGCACATAACCCCCTTCCTGCCCAGGCGAAATTTCAGGTTTCAGCGCCGTCACGCTTTGAATGACAATTGCGCGGTCGTACGACGTGGCTCCCAAACAAAATTGACGTCCTTTTTTTCCCACAAAGAGAGCTTTCTTTTGGTGGTCTTTGATCATTTCTGCGGTTTTTATTTTTTGCGCTATAAACAAAAATAGAGCGACAATTTTGAAAAAAACACAATATTTTTTAATTTTTGCTATAATTAATATCCCATTTTTTTTTAAAAAAAACAATTTTTTTCCTCAGTTTAGGCCGATACGTATTCTACATATTTTAGGTAAAAAAAAAAATCGCAATAAGCGTATAGTGATTGGTTTGCGCAAAAGTTATAGCGCCTACAAAATAGGGAATAGAATTATGATTTTTTTTAAATTATTTTTTTATTTATTTTTTTACTAGTAATGGCGTCGATCTGCGATTTTTTTATTTTATTTTTTTTTTTATTTTTTTTTGTGACTGTGACATTACGGCGGACACATCGGACACTTTTGACACATTTTTGGGACCATTCACATTTATACAGCGAACAGTGCTAAAAATATGCACTGATTACTGTATAAATGTGACTGGCAGGGAAGGGGTTAACCACTAGGGGGCGATCAAGGGGTTAATATGTTCCCTGCTAGATGTTCTTACTGTGGGGGGGAGGGGACTGACTGGGGGAGGTGACTGATGGTTGTCCCTATGTACAAGGGACACACCATCCGTCTCCTCTCCCTGACAGGATGTGGATCTCTGTGTTTACACACAGAGATCCACGTCCCTGGCTCTGTGACAGCCGATCGCTCGTACCTGGCGGACATCGCGGCTTGAAGCGATCGTGGAGCGCAGCATGGATGGGATGACGTCGATGGCGGTGCGGAGGACGCTCTATGTGGACAGCTTTACCCCGGATGCCTGCATACTTGGATGTGTCTGTTTTAATAATTAATCATCTGAGTTGCTAAATGTTGTACCTTCATTAAATGTAACCATATTGCTACACTTAGAGGCGCCTCTCTCCTCTTTTATACTCTGTTGTGACATGACGCTACTTGTATATTAAGACATCGCTTGTATATCAAGTCAAAGGGGGTTATTTACTAAATGCAAATCCACTTTGCACTATAAAAAAGTGCACTTGAAATTACAAAGTGCACTTAAAATTGCACTGGAAGTGCAGTTGCTGTAGATCCGAGGGGGACATACAAGGAAAATAAAAAACTGCATTTCTCTTACCATCCATGGACTGACACGGTGTCTCTTTACACTTTACACGTGGGTTATGTCCCTGCCTGCAGGAGAAGACCTAGGCAGAATGTGAGATGTTATACATACATTCTAAAAGCCAGAGCTGAACAGCCCCACCCAGGGGGCGGTCCCTCCGGACATAACCCTCCCACTACAGTCAGCAGACTTCAGTTTTTTTCTGCCTAGCAGAAGGAGAAGACATGGCTCTCTCAGGAGCCAGTCTCCTGACCTATTTTTATTCCTTTTCTGGAATTCTTTTTTATTTTATTTGAGAATTTTCTATCAACTGTCGGCTGGGCAACAGGTTGGGTACAAGATATCCTCGTAGTCTTCCCTGTCCGACCATCGAGCGTGCTGATCCTCGCCTTGTGTGCGTGAGACTCAGTTCACGACAGGCCCCATGACTCCAGGGGTGGCCGGGTTTGCTTTCATGCTCCCACGGTCCTCTCAAGACTGAACAGTTCCTGACTGACTGTATCTTTCGCGGTGGACCGGGCCGACAGCTACTCAGTACTGCACTGTGATAGTCCTGTCAGAAACACCAGTGTGTCCCTCAGGGGACGGGTAAGTAGTCTCTCCTGCCTGCAGGTGAGTACAAAAGGCTGTGTGTTTCTCTGTGGGGGATTTTCCCTGTCTCACCCTGTATTTCATTGTCACTCTCTGTCACCATTGCTGGCGCTGTGCTGTGTGGGGTGCCTGGGGGTCACACTGTTCTTGGAGGGGCTAATGCTGGTCTGCAGATATGCTTGGGGCCGTTTTTTGTGTGTTTTGGGGCCTGAGTGGCGCTGTGTGTGTGCTGTTTTTTTCACTTTTGCTGAGTCATGGCGGCCATCTTGCCGTGGATCGCCTCAGTGAAGTGTGGCGGCCATTTTCTTGTAGCCCGCGCACTCTTCAGCACTAGTTTTGGCCTCTAGCGCTGCTGTAACAGCGCGAATCTCCTCACAATCTCCTCACAGCTCACCAGCGCTGACACAGCGCGGTACAGACAGCGGAACTGAGCGGTCCCTGGTCCGGTTTGGTGAGTCCCCTGGGTGCCCCCTCCTCAGTCAGCACAGCCTGTGGGTGGACTTTTTATCTGAGGAGTCTCAGAGGGGGGCAATATGGAGTCTCTGTCACCAGCTTCCCCTAAATGTCAGTGGACAACAGGCAGTGCTTCAGCACCTGCGGTCTCTAGGGACCAGTTGTGGGCAGTCCTGGAATCATTTCTGACCAGGATGGGAGCTGTGTGCAAGCGCAAGGGAGCAAAAAAGCGCCCTCCCCCCACTTTACTTCATGAGGGCAGTGCGCTGATTCAGATATGGGCCTAGCCACTACCGCTCAGGACCCTAGTTCTGAATGTATTGGATGGTTTTGAACAGGACATTCCTTATGAGGAAAACTCCAGTTCTGAGTCAGTAAATGACAGGGCGCTTGTTAGTGTACTCATGGCTGCGGTGAGGGACACTCTCAAGCTAAAATGCTGCGGATGCAGAACCTCAGGCGGATACAGTCTCCTTTGGTTCTTTTAAGGCCAGGCCTTCTAAAGAGGTTTTTCCATATGTACTTTCTTTGACCAGCTCATTGATAAGGTCTGGGAAAAGCCGCAGAAGAATATTTTTATGGTCCCGCGGCGTTTGTCTATCAGATATCCCTTGAAGATGCCCTACTTAAAAAGTGGGCTTCTCCCCCAGGGTCGACCCTCCAGTCGCCCGGTTGAACAAGGCCATCACTCTCCCGATGGAGGGGACTCCTGCATTTGAGGACCCCACTGACAGGAGGTCAGAAGTGGTGAGCAGAGCCATGTTTGCCTTGTTGGGATCCGCCCTACGGCCTGTGGTAGCGGCGACCCTTGTGTCTTAAACACTTACAGGTTGGGCAAAAATGTTGCACCTAGCTGTACAGGAGCATAATCTTCCTCCAGACACAGTTGCTCTGGCCCACCAACTGGTTCAGGGCCTGGTTTATGTGTGCGACGTCACGTTGGACGCGGCCCCTTTAATATCCAGGGCCTCTGTCTCGGCGGTGGTATTGCGTCGTCTTATCTGGTTGAAGTGCTGGTCTGCTGACCTAGCCTTAGGAAGCTCCTGACAGATCTACCATTTAAAGGTGGTAGACCTTTCGGTGCTGCTCTGGATGACATCGTCATGGATGTCATGGGAGGTAAAAGCACTCTTCTTCCTTAGACTAGCAAGAGTGAGGAGGCCCGCCGAAAACAGGGGCCTTCCTTTCCAGCAAAACAGGGTTTTTTCGTCAGTAAGAGTCCACGGGTAGGTCCTCTCAGACTGACGGCAGTGCGGCTGGTGGGCACAAGTGCCCCTGGGTGCGTAAGCCGAACAAGCGGCTCCCAAGCCCGCCTCCGCGTGAAGTCTTGCCTCCGCCCGACTCTGGGGTGGGACAACGACTTCGCAGGTCACGAATCGGTGGTCCTCCCGAATCTCCGACTGGTGGGTGTGCGAGGTGGTCACCTCAGGATACAGGATAGTATTCCGATCCTGGCCCACAGACAGATTCTTTCCCTCGAATCTTCCTCTCCTTCCTACCTGTCGGGCAGCCCTCTTGGGGGCTGTACAGGATTTGATCAGGTCCGGAGTGATTGTGCCGGTTCCGTCACAGAGTTTTCAGGGATTCTACTCGAATCTGTTTGTCGTCCCAAAAATAGGACGTGGTTCGACCTATCCTGGACCTCAAGGCCCTGAATGCCTTCGAGAAGGTGCAGAAATTCCGCATGGAATCCATTCGCACGGTGATCGCTACACTCCACCAAAGGGATTTTCTTCTGGCGTCCTTGGACTTCAAGGACGCCTACTTGCATGTTCCGATCTGCGCAAGTCACCAGAAGTTTCTGCGCTTGCGATCAGCGAAGTCCACTATCGATTGTGGCTCTTCCTTTCGGCCTAGCCTCGGCACCAAGGGTGTTCACCAAGGTGCTTGCTCCGGTTCTAGCCTTCTGTTACAGTGAGGTATTGCTGTCGTGGGCTATCTGGACGATCTTCTGCTAAGAGCAGAAAGTGGCTCAGACTTAGAGGAAAGGTGACTATCGTCAATTAGACCCTCAGGGACTTCGGGTGGTTCCTGAACATTCAGGAGTCAGTCCTGGTCCCGACTCAGTGTCTGGAGTATCTAGTTCTGATTCTAGACTCCTTGGAGGCAAAGGTATCCTACCTCTGGAGAAGTTGCTGACATTTCAGTCTGCGGTGCGGGTGCTGACATCCCGAAAATGGTTGTCAATCCATTTTTTTGCATGAGAGTCCCGGGACTCGTGGTGGCCTCCTTCGTGGCCGTTCCGTATGCCCAATCACACACCAGGGCATTGCAGAAGGAGATCTTGTCCACCTGGGACAAATCCCCGTTGTCCTTGGATCTTCAGATCCAGGTGATTCACCTGGTCAGGGCGCCCCTGACATGGTGGTTGAGATCCTCGGCTCTTCGGTCCGGAAAGTCGTTCCCCTCCCATCCAATGGACGGTACTCACGACGGACACCAGCCTGACGGGCTGGGGTGGAGTCTGGGGAGTCCTGTCGGCTCAAGGCCTTGGACTCCGGACGAGCCCGTTTACCAATCACTGTTCTGGAAATACGGGCCATCGGACTGTGTCTCTCCTCAGGTCGGAGAGAGTACGGGGTCGCTCCATCAGGAGCCAGTCGGACAACGCCACGGCGGTGGCGTATGTAAACCATCAAGGGGGGACTCGGAGCTCAGCTGCGGCTTCCGAGGTAGTCCGTATCCTGAAGTGGGCCGGAAGAAACGTGCCGGCTCTGTAGGCCATTTACATTCTGGGCATAGACAATGGGCAGGCGAACTATCTGAGTCGCCAATCGCCGGACCAAGAAGAGTGGCCCTTGCATATTTCAACTCCTTTGCCGATGGTGGGGCACGCCGGATGTGGACCTGATGGCCTCTCGACTCAATCGCAAGGGTCGAGGTTGTGGCCAGATCCAGGGATCCTTGGGCGATGCCTCGGATGCGTTGGTGGCCCCATAGGGTCCTTATCGCCTGATATAAACTCTGGTGATCCTAATTGTTCCTGATTGGCCTCAGCATCACTGGTACGCTGGTCTGGTACGTCTCGTCGCGGACGTTCCCTGGCGGTTGCCAATGAGGGAGGACCTTCAGTCTCAAGGTCCTATGTTTCATCCGGCTTACAGTCTCTGGCTTTAACGGCAGGGCTGTTGAAAGCCAGATGTTGAGGGTCCGAAGGTCTCTCGGACTCGGTCATTTTGACCATGTTAAGGACACGGAAGTCTTCCTCCAAGCAGATCTATCACCGTGCCTGGAAAGCTTATATCGCCATATGCGAAGCGCTGGACTGGCGTCCTCGGACGTATTCCGTCCCCAGAATCCTGCGTCCTCTGCAGTGTGGAGTGACCCAAAAGCTTGCTTTGAGTACCATCAAGGATCAGATTTCGGCCTTGGCCGTCTTCTTTCAGCGACCTCTAGCGGGTCATTTCTTGGTTAGCACCTTGTGTTGGGGGTTCGCCATGTGCTCCCTCCTGTCAAGCCTCCTTTCCCACCGTGGGATCTGAATTTGGTGTTCTCGGTCCTCCAGGAACCTCCTTTTGGGAATATCCGGGATATTCCCCTCTTGTCTTGTCTCAGAAGGTGGCCTTTTAGTGGCAATCACTTCTGTTTGACGAGTGTCTGAGTTGGCGGCTTTGTCCTGCAAGTCGCCATATTTAGTCATCCATAAGGATAAGGCGGTGTTGCATCCGTGACCTTCCTTTTTGCCAAAGGTGGTGTCGACCTTACACCTACATGAGGACATTGTCCTCCCGTCCTTGTGTCCTCACCCATCGCATCCCAGAGAGTTTGCGCTGCACATATTGGATGTGGTACAAGCCTTACGGGTGTACCTGTCTGCTACTGCTTCTATTCGAAAGTCCGACTCACTGTTTGTGACTGTCTCTGGTCCATAACAGGGCCAAGCGGTTTCGTCTGCCATCATTTCTAGGGGAATCAGACAAACCGTCATTCAAGCCTATGCTCTCAAAGGGCGGGCGCCTCCCTTTCCGGTTACGGCGCATTCCACCAGGGCAATTGGTGCTTCCTGGGTTTTCCGACATCAAGCGTCGGTTGCACAAGTGTGCAAGGCGGCGACCTGGTCGTCTGTTCATGCCTTTTAAGTTTTATAAGGTTAATGTGGCTGCATCTCCGGATGCTTCCTTCGGCCGCAGGGTGCTGCAGGCCGCTGTTTAAAGTTGCGACTCCTCCGTTGAGGAGCTCTGCCTTCTTGGAGTGAAGTTTTTGGTTTTTCCATTTATACTGCTCCCATCCCTCTTGACACTGCTTTGGGACATCCCACGTGTAAAGTGTAAAGAGACACCGTGTCAGTCCATGGATGGTAAGAGAAAATAGGATTTTTTGTACTCAACGTAAAATCCTTTTCTCTGACATCCATGGACTGACACGGCACCCACCCTTCCTTTTTAAGTTTGTACTGCTTTGTTACGAACTGAAGTCTGCTGACTGTAGTGGGAGGGTTATGTCCGGAGGGACCGCCCCCTGGGTGGGGCTGTTCAGCTCTGGCTTTTAGAATGTATGTATAACATCTCACATTCTGCCTAGGTCTTCTCCTGCAGGCAGGGACATAACCCACGTGTAAAGTGTAAAGAGACACTGTGTCAGTCCTTGGATGTCAGAGAAAAGGATTTTACGTTGAGTACAAAAAATCCTATTTTTAGCTTGCACATGATTGGATAATAAAATCAGCAGAGCTTCCCCTCATTTCAGATCTACCCCTCAGATTTACAGCGACTGCACTTCCAAGTGCAATTTCAAGTGCAATTTGCACTTGTAGTGCAAAGTGGATTTGCCTTTTGTAAATAACCCCCAAGGTGTATTGAAAAATCTTGGTTGTCTTGCAAAGCGCTCTCAAACCAAGTTACCGTACTCTCAAACCAAGGTTTTACTGTATCTTCAAGTGCAGGGCTGTATATCTTCAGCTCAGAGGCTGCTGGTGCAGGACAGTTAAATATGCAAATGAAGGGTTAAGTACTATTAAGGGAGGTTAAAAGTCAGATTGGGAAGTCATCGATTTTTTTAGTTGCCTTCTGTGTTGAGTGCCATGCACCAAAAACTAACCACAAATGAACATTTTTTTACTTTTGTCTGCTTTGTGAAGAAAGTGTCCTATGATTAGATAATATGGTTATGTTTTTGTTTCAGTTTAAAATATGCATAATGATATATATTTGGGGATCTGATCGTAATACTACTCTTATAACCTTTGCCACATCACCGGTTGGTTTTCAGGCACTAATCATCTTTATTTGATTTTGTTTATAGAAGCAGCCGAGAGCTGTGGACCATTCTGCTTGGGCGATCGGCCTTGAGGGACCCCGTAAGTGAAATATTTCATTTTGGAACTATAGAAACTGCAGAGACCTTTCATTGACTCAACCAAGAAATATAGGCCACTGACCTCTGTGTAAAAGTAGTTGCTGGTTGGTATGCTGATCCTTTTGCGGCACAAGTTCCAAATCATTATCCCAAAGAACACATGTAATGTGTAGGCAGGGGTTGTGATCTGTGTACTTGCTCCAGATTAGTGATTTAGAAGATACTGAAGCCAATAGATCAGCCTTTGAGCCAGGCACTCGCATTGTTAGCCTTCATATTTCTTATGATAAGTCTTCCTTCAGTACATGATAATAAAAATAGGTAGAGCAAAGAAATATAAGGTTAAGGAGGTACACTGCAGTCAGAGTTGAAAATAAAGCTTTGAGAAGTATAAAGATCGCACAGCATAGCTGTGCAATATTTCAGGACTGTGTCAAGCCAAGAGTACTTTTTTTTT
Organism: Rana muscosa; assembly: GCA_029206835.1. NCBI lineage: Eukaryota > Metazoa > Chordata > Amphibia > Anura > Ranidae > Rana > Rana muscosa. Next base: position 257,235,632 of record CM055125.1, on the reverse strand, counting down.
TTTTTTTTTTTTTTTTTGTAGTCTTGGATGTAGTAGGGAATTATTAGTACTCCTGTTGGGTTTTAACTGCTTTTCAGGGATCCAGTAGAGAGAATTCCCTTATTTCCTGTTGCAGTGACAACAGTTTCCCTAGACAGGAAATGTGTGATAATCTATAATGGCAACACAGACAGAATCTTTATTTTTTTATTTTTTTACTGCTGGTGAAACCATTGTCGATGTGACAGAAAGGCTGACCTTACATTATACATGGTTACAATTTTCTTGTTCAATTTCCTTTAGATTTAATTGCAACTATGTAGTGCAAGGGCCTGCTTGATTGCATATAAATGAAGTGTGTAGGTCTGACCTTATATAGTTTTGGTAAATCTAAAGGAAAATTGTATAATGTATGGCCAGCATAAGTGAGGAAAAATCTCCCTAACTGAGCCTTAAATAGCAGTAAAACCTGAAAAACATTACAACTCAAAGTGTGTGCCCAGGCAACACTTTTTTTCAGATTAGAGTGGGGAAGGGTTAGACCCCCTGTCTAACTCTTCCCCACTCTAATCTGAAAAAAAGTGTTGCCTGGGCACACACTTTGAGTTGTAATGTCAAAATATGTCGGCACTAATAATGTTCTTAAAGCTATGAATCAATTAGGCCTGTTCTTAATTTTAAATGTGATTGATAATAGAGAGAGAAGGCGCATAGCACAGGCTTCAGGAGGTACACTTGGGCCTCATTCACATCTGAGCATTTTTTAGCTCGAAGCTCAAAGTTTCAAAGCTGTCAATCAAATTCCCATGTAAATAAAAGGTGGCCATTCACATATGAACACTCAGGCTCCTGTAGCTCAACGCATGGTGCTCTAAAAGCTCATTTTGAGGCAAATGTGGGCGTTTTTGGCCCTGCACACTTCAGGGAGAATGTCTGTAAACGCTCAAATCAAGTTTTTTTTTTTTCCAAGCCTAATTAAGCCTATTTTAGTCTGTGATTACGTGTCTCCTCCCCTCGTGCTTTCCATTGGGTGAAACAAAAATGTGTCAAGCTTGAATACACATGTAAAATGCTTGAAATACACTCGCCGGCCACTTTATTAGGTACACCTTGCTAGTACCGTGTTGGACTCCCCTTTGCCTTCAGAACTGTCTTAATTCTTCGTGGCATAGATTCAACAAGGTGTTGGAAACTTTCGCAGAGATTTTGGTCCATATTGACTTGAAAGCATCACGCAGTTGCTGCAAATCTTCCATTCCACCACATCCCAAAAGTGCTCTATTGGATTGAGATCTTGTGACTTTGGAGGCCATTGGAGTACAGTGACCTTATTGTCATGTTCAAGAAACCAGTGGTGAGAGGATTTGTGACATGGTGCATTATCCTGCTGGAAGGAGCCATCAGAAGATGGGTACACTGTAGTCAAAAAGGGATGGACATGGTCAGCAACAATACTCAGGTAGGCTGTGGCGTTTACACGATGCTCAATTGGTACTAAGGGGCCCAAAGTGTGCCAAGAAAATACCCGCCACACCATTACACCTCCACCACCAGGATAGATCCATGCTTTCATGTTTACACCAAATTCTGACCCTACCATCTGAATGTCACAGCTGAAATTGAGACTCATCAGATCAGGCAATGTTTTTCCAATCTTCTATTGTCCAATTTTGGTGAGTCTGTGGGAATTGTAGCCTCAGTTTCCTGTTCTTGGTGAACAGGGGTGGCACCTGGCGTGGTCTTCTGCTGCTGCAGCCCATCTGCTTCAAGGGTCGATGTGTTGTGCGTTCAGAGATGGTATTCTGCATACCTTTGTTGTAACAAGTGGTTTTTGGGTTACTGTTGCCTTTCTATTATCTCAAACCAATCTCCTCTGACATCAACAAGGCATTTTTGTCCACACAACTGCCACACACTGGATTATTTTGTCTTTTTTCCCACCATTCTCTGTAAACCCGAGAAATGGTTGTGTGTGAAAATCCCAGTAGATCAGCAGTTTTTGAAACCCTCAGACCAGCCTGTCTGGCATTTACAACCATGCCACATTCAAAGTCCCTTAAATCCTCTTTCTTCCCTTTTTCTGATGCTCGGTTTGAACTTCAGCAAGTTGTTTTCACCATGACTAGATGCCTTAATGCATTAAGTTGCTGCCATGTGATTGGCTGATTAGCAATTGTGTTACCAAGCAATTGTACAGGTGTACTTAATGAAGTGGCCGGTGAGTGGACACTTCTACAAAGCGTGTACACGTGTGCAAAAACACCCAAATTAAAATCCTTGAAAATAGCTTCGCTCAGGTGTGAATGCAGACTTAGTGATTTCTCAACATTTTTTTAGTCAAGGCAGCTTTTCAAACGATTCACAATCTTGAAGCACCGCAATCTAAAATGTAAAAAACAAAACAAATAGTTTATCATATCGCAGCAGCAGCCACACACGTAGGAGACCCAACATTAGAGGTGATTTATTCTTGCAAAGCAAACACACCTTTTCACACTGCTACTGTAGTCCAGTGTTTTTTCTTCTCCTTCAGTTTCTCTCCATCACTAAGTCAGTGTTGCCCTAGTGCTAACGGAGAGGGACAGGAGGGGTAAACGAGGTTGCTGTGCATGTGCCTGACGCCCTCCTTATCAGCTGATGACGAAATCAGTTGTTGGTATCCAGCTGGCCCTTTCGGTGCCCAAGGTTGCAATGCTGCACAGTTAAAACCTGTGACTGCAACAAAAGCTTGTACAAATTTTTTTTCATTTGGGGCTGTTTTTAGGCATTTTGCAGGGCATCACTGAAGAACTCAGATAACATTCTGGTGGAAAAGGCTGCTGTAAATTATTGCTGCAGTGGAATTTAGACTGCTCAGATGAGGGTGAAATGGGTAATCTCAGATTTAAGGGCAGTGGCAGTGTTTTCTAGTAGATAGAATTGGTAGGGCATTTCCCTCTCTTTGCGTGACACATTAATTTGGGAACAAAAAAGTGTTCTTTTTAGTAATATGACAAATGTAACTGATTTCTAGATGCAGATTAAGGGCGAGCTTGATCGATATGGAGGAAGATTTCTTCAAGGCTTGGCCTTCTACAAACCTTCCAGGTACGCAAATATAATGTAATTTGGGTAAGCAAAAACAAGCTTATCAAATATGATTTATTTTTGTCTCAAATAGACCCAGTTCACATCTGCATGCTGGGGTGTACATGTTCTGTACCTTTACATGCATTTTGTACATATTACCATTGAGCTCTATGTTATGTGAACTGGCACCACAACACAATGTACAATAAAGCAGGTGCATTGCAGGAATGTGTTTTATTTTACCTCCTCCTTACCACAATGCACAAGTAAGAATGGTCCCTTGGGGTTTACGGGCCCGTTCACATCTCAATGTTGCCGTCCTTGCTGCATTTTTGATGAGTTTCCAGTCAAAGGGTGACTGGAAAATCATCACTTTGACTGGAAATTGCATTACACCAGCAACATTGAGATGTGAACGGGTCCGTAAACCCCAAGGGACCATTCTTACCCATGCATTGTGGTAAGGAGAGGCAAAATAAACACATTCCTGCAATGCACCAGCTCTATATGCATTGTGTTGTGGTGCCATTCACTGTGTTTACTTCAAATACCCAATCATGTTGGAGGGATATTTAAAAGAATACAGTTTTTTTTGCTAGCGCATGTTTCGGTATTTAAAGTAAATACAGGTTATCAACAATTTACTAACATTAAACCCCAATGTTTATCATTTATTTTTATATTTCATTTTAATATAAGTGCCAATTAATAAAGAAAATGCATAAACTGTGTTGGAATGAATTTCTCTGGGTGCTAGTACAACTTTTTGTTGAGATTGATCTGCTGTGTGCAAAGAAACATAAGCTGTCTCATGACCATGGCTATATAATAGGTAGCATAATTGGAGAAAGGACAAACTGCAAGATGTTTAAAACAAGGAAAATATCAACTTGGCATGTTAATGATGACTTGACAAGTCTGCTTCAGAAAATTCACAAATGTAGCGGGACAGGTGTGACTATATATCCTTCTGCTCGAAAGAAATATGATGGAAACAAAGGTAACAGACCGGATAATATGGTATAATGGCTATTCCTAGAAGAGATGTCACTCTTATGCCTCGTACACACGACCGGTTTTCCCGTCTAAAAAAAAAAACCCATGGTTTTCCCGACGGAATTCCTCTCAAGCCCGCCTTGCATATACGCGGTCACACAAAAGTCCGGTGAACTTCTGACTGCCAAGAACGCGGTGACGTAAAAGACTACGATGAGCCGACAAAATTAAGTTCTATGCTTAAGAGCATGCGTCAAATTGTTTCCGAGCATGCGCGTCTTTTTCCCATCGGAAAAGGATACAGACGAACGGTTTTCCCGCTAGGATTTTTTCCTGACATGAAAAAGAGATCCTGCTCTCTTTTTTTTTTTTTCCGGCAGTTTTCCTGTGGGAAAAAGTCAGATGGAGCATACACACGGTCGGGATTCCCGACGAAAAGCTCTCATCGCATTTTTTCCGACGGAGAAACCGGTCGTGTGTACAGGACATTAGGCCTGGTTGACACTGAACGTTTGCCTTTTCCAGATGCCTCTCCACCTGGCAGCAACGCTTTGGCAGAAAAAAACACTTGAACCCTTCTAAACGTGTGTAATACATTTAGCTGTGTCAAGTATAACTAAAGGCAAAACTTTATTTTTTTTAAGTTTTGGATACAGTGAAGAGGGATTAGAACAACTGTCAGGTTTTTATTTCTGCCTGTAACCCATCAAAGAGATTGACTCTCTGTATTTTACCGTTATTGAAAGTGAAAGTAGAATAAAATCCCAAATTTTGGGTTGTCCCCAGAAAAGTAATGGAGGGGAAAATCTTCCAAGGGGGAAACTAGTTTGGATGACCTGGGGGGCCCCAAGGTATTCCCTTAATTTGCAGGGATTTCCTCTCACTTCCAGTTTGGCTATGGGACAGAACGTGAAAGGAAATCTCTCTTACTCTAGCCCAAATTTTATTTTTATTTTGCCCATAGTTCTACTTAAATTATTATTATGGCCAATGAAATTAATTCATCATGGCCATTGAAATTAATTAACTCTCAAGCTCTAAACATGCCTAGCATTAACAGGCCTTTTAGATGTGTATAGGTGCGTTAGGGATTTTGTCTGCCAAAACGCTGCTCCTGGATGCGCTGGCAGTGGGTTTTTTTTCTGCCTCAAACACCTATGTGTGCATGAATACATAAGCTAATATGCAGGAGCGTTTAGAGGAGGAGAAAAAAACACCAGGAGCCCTAAACAGCAGTGTTTAAAAATGTCCAGTGTGCAAGAAGCCTTAAAGCCTCATACACACGATCGGATTTTCTGCAAACAAAGTGTAGGACTTTTGTCCGAAGGGCGTTGGCCAAGGAACTTGTCTTGCATAAAAACGACAAAGAATTGTAGGCCAGCAAACACGAAACTGTGTTTTTTTTCAGCTCTTTAGCGCCACCCTTTGGGCAACTTCTTCTAATGTTGTGTTATGGTGAGCATTGCTTCTGAGCATGCGTGTTTGTACTTTGGAGTTTTGTCCGGACTTGTGTACACACGATCGGAAAATGCGACAACACACAATTGTTGGCAGACAATTTTAAAGCATGCTATCCCACATTTGTCCGTGGAAAACCTGACAATTGTCCGATGGAGCATACAAACGGTCGGATTTTCTGACAACAGCCTGTCATCACACAATTCCTGTTGGATAATCTGATTGTGTGTACGAGGCTTAAGAGTAGTCGGTTATCTCAGACATGAAGATTGCACAATCAGTTGTTTTATAGACACTAGTGACTTGCTATAACAACAAAATGATACATTTACAAAATAAACGGTGGAAGATGTCAAAATACTTTCTGGTAGAAGAAACGTGCATGTATAGTGTTTTTGATTGCCATAAGACAGCCAAATGGGTGTGCTAAAAGAACGTTCTAGAAAAAAGACAACCCATTCGAAAAAGAAAATTATGAATTTATCATGTTTTGTTTTTCTGGAATAATTGCAGGGAAATTTGTCAAATCCCTTAAGACTCCTATTAACAATGATTCTTGTTTCCCATGTTTTGTAAGTTTGTGTGATTTTTCAGAGGTTCAGACTGGTTTAACTACCTCCGCTTCAGAAGGTTTTACCCCCTTCATGACCAGGCCATTTTTTGATATCCAGCACTGCGCTTCTTTAAAGAGGAAGTAAAGCCTCCTTAAAAAAACATAAATAAATACACCCTGCAAGACAAAGGCATAATGAGCTAGTATGCATACTTACCCGAGATCGAAGCCCTCACAGCCGTCCTTGTTCGCCTCCTCTGTTGATGCCATTTGTCTCAAAGTGACTTCCGAGTATTGCGGCTTCAGCGCTGTGACTGGCCGGAGCCGCGATGACGTCCCTCCCACGCATGCGCAGGAGCCGCCACGAACGGCATGATCCCATTCACTAACGGCACGCTCAGTGCACCGTTGTCTACGGAGCGCATGCGCCGTAGATATCGGTGCTGTCTTTTTTGAAAATATCTCCTAAACCGTGTAGGTTTAGGAAATATTTGTTGCACCTACAGGTAAGCCTTAATCTAGGCTTACCTGTAGGTATAAATGGTCTGTAAGGGTTTACAACCACTTTACCTAGTATTTGCACCATCATGGTACACTGTACCCAAACAAAATTTATATAATTTTTTTTTTCACACAAATAGAGCTTTCTTTTGGTGGTATTTGATCACCTCTGGGTTTTCTTCATTATATAAACGAAAAAAAGATGGAAAATTTGGGGACAAAAATTTTTTATATTTTTTTTTATACCTTTTGCTATAAAACCTATTCAATTAAAAAAAAAATCAAATTTCTTCATACATTTTGCCAAAAATGTATACTGCTACGTGTCTTTGGTTAAAGAAAAATACCATTTGAGTGTATATTGATTGGTTTGCGTGAAAGTTATGTCGTCTCCAAGCTATGGTATGTATGTACAGTATCTCACAAAAGTGAGTACACCCCTCACATTTTTGTAAATATTTTATTATATCTTTTCATGTGACGACACTGAAGAAATTAGTTTGCTACAATGTAAAGAAACCTATAGAAACGCCCGAAAAACGCAACATGAGCTTGAAAAATACACTTGTAGCCTTAAACTGATTTCCCCATTGGAATAGGAAACAAAAAATGGCTGAAGATGGGATTTAAACACTGTTGCTTCTTATTTTTCATTTGGTAGTTTCCTTGGAATAATAATGTATTTGACGTTGTATTTGATCTTCTAGCACTAGCTCTGCAGACAAGGTGAAAGCTAGCAATGTAGCTCCTGCATTGAAGGAACTTGGATTACGTTTAAGCAAGTTTCTGGTGAGTCGGCTCTCTGGCGTGGTGGAGGGGTAAAGAAGTTATATTTTAGCTGAAATGTAGTAATCTGTCTTATTACTCTGATGCAGGGACTGGATGAGGAGCAGAGTGTGCAGCTGCTGCAGTGCTATCTCCAGGATGATTACAGGGGAACCCAGGACTCTATAAAGGTCAGACCTTGTCCAGCTCTGTGATTATAATTAACATACAAAAAAAGTGTTACATTTCTTGCCTCTGTTTTCCAGCTGGTGCCGCAAGATGAAAGGCAGAGTCAAGCATTGATGTTAAAGGTCTGTGGCCTTTTTTTTTTTTTTTTTTTTTTTACGGATTTTCATATTTTTTTAAAATGAATTGAAGTTTGAGCTTAATGATTTTAGTGCAAAAAAAAACGTTTTCATAATGCCGCCTTTCAAGTTTTCCTCACCTCCCTGTAAATTACAAACATTGCATCAATTATCTAAGGGCAAATGAGACTTGGGGCTTTTTAGGTCAGAGGTCTTGCCATTTTTCACATCTCTTTAATAATGAACCCGTTAGTGCTTCGGGTAACAATATTGCTGAAAGCAAGTATCTTGTGTTGGTCATCCAAATGATTTTCCAGTGTTACGAGCATGTGTTTTGTTCTTTGCCACTTCCGCACATTTTTGTCGCCGGTCATCTGGTGACTCCTTGGCACCTGGCTCAATTGTGTGCCCTCTGGACTCTTGGAAAAAGTTGTCACTACCACAATTCTTGCTGTGGAATGTGTTCAGGGAATTTGTCCCAACACGTTTACCGTACCAGAGCTCAAAGGGGGCATTTGACCCATTCTGGACCTCAGAGCCTTAAATGCTTACATTCATGTCCCAGAAATCCCGAATGAGGCATTTAAATCAATTTTTGCCTCTGCATCAGGAGGACCTGGGGACTTTCTGGCCTTAGTGGACATAAAGGATGCTTACTTACACATACTCATATTTCCAGCACACCAATGTGTGCACAATGGTGTGGCTCTTTCATTTGGCCTCTCCTCTGTACCTTAGGTGTTCACCAAGGTGCTGGCTCCAGTGATGACTCTATTTTGCTCTTGAGGTATCCTAGTTGTGGTCTACCTGAATGATCTCATCTTGAGGGAAGAGTTGAGAAGATCTCTGGGGGATAATGTGTCTCTGACTTTTCATTGCTGATTCCAACTGATCGCTTGGAATATCTGGGGCTGGTCCTGGACACTTCCTAGTCCAGAGTATTCCCTACCTAAGAGATATCTTAGACTTTCCTGTCTCAGAGTTACGTGCTTCTGTCCAGGAGCCTTCTTACTCTCCTGCTTCTGAATGAGATTCTTGAGCTTTTTTCGATGCAGTTTTGTTGGCCCATGTCCATTCACAGGATTTCCAAAGACCCATTCTTCGTGGGACCAGTTGGTCTTGTCGGTGTTATGCTGACCGGGTAAGACTTTTTACACATGCACCATGGGCTCTGCCAAACTATCATAATCTTCTGCCCGAAGGAAAGATTTCTGACCACCTCAGTTGCAGAGTTTGAACCCTCTAATTAACAAGGCTTGATAGTCTAATTCCTGCAATGTCTGTCATCGGATGTGGCACACTTACTTTGTTCAAATTAGGAGTTTCTCTGAAGGAAAGATGCTTTTTAGCTTGAGTTGGGTCTGAAACACCGCTTGGCCCTTATAGTACTATATGAGGACCAGATCTCTGCTCTTTACATGCTCTCTTTTTCAGAGACTTTTGGCTTCTCACACTGACCAAGAAGTTGATTAACAGGGTTTTCCATGTGGTTCTTCTAAATCAAATCCACACTTCCTCCACAGGATTTAAATTTGGTCCCTTTGGAGCTTTAGTAGAGATCTTTCTCTCTGCTATGACCCAAAATCTAGTTCTGGTTGCTATCACCTCAACTAGATGAGTGCTAAGAGGTTACAGTAAGAACCCACATCACCTCACATAAATATAATCCCTCCATATAATTTTCTGAAGAAGTAGATTATTGAGGAAATGCTTTGGGTGGGGCCAAAGCATAGTGACGTTGTCACATATCGGCACACACGCACGCACACATAGGTCTGTGAGTGTGGCATGCAGAGAGACACTTTCACGTTTTTGAGCGATTATTCCATAGTGTTGAGTAAGGACTTTCTTTGGGTGGGCCTTTTCCTGTTTTTATTTCATTTTAAAAAGAGTACAGTTAAGTGCTATGCTGATCTGCCTCTTCTATTATATCACTTATGCACATCACTGGAGCTGGTGAGATTGAAAACTGTAAAGAAATTGGGAGTCTACATTATTTATTATCATCCATCTCTAAATTTTTATTTGAAGCACTGGAAGGAGTGATGAATATGGCAATCAAAAGGATATAGCACTGTGTTTGGGTTTTGAAGTATGCACTTTATGGACCTTGCAATTTGCACAAATGTTTTACTGTCACAGACATAACAACGATGCTGTAATTTTATATGCACTTTTTGTATATATATTTCTTTATCGTACACCACGGGACACAGAGCTAGTCATTACATAATGGGTTAAGGGTCACCAGCGGTGATTGGACACTGGCAAAACCAATGGAAGACAGTTCCCCTCCATATAACCCCTCCCATCAGGGAAGTACCTCAGTTTTTTCGCCAGTGTCGAAAGGTGTTGGACGCGTTAGGAGGTGCTAAAGGAAAGCTCTACCAAAGAGACCCTCTGGGGGTAAAAGAGCTATGCTTTCGGATCCATCCAAGACGCCTACAAATGAGCTGAATCTGGATGGGATCCGGGCCTCATCCATGAGGCGTCGCCTGTAATGTCTCTCTTCGGAGGACTGGGCTCTAAGATCCAGCACTTTCGCTATTTCGCTATAAAGTCCTGGTAAGAGTCTTGTACAAGGCCCAGGGGAGAGGTATCCTTTAAATAGGAACCCATATCCCTGAAGGTTGGCACACATAGCCCACCGTGAAGGGTGAAGTTTGGTATCTGGCTGAAATCTTTCAGCAGAAAAACCTGCGGCGTGGATAAGGTGAGATTAGAAGGTCCATAACTAGGTTGGGACCTTTTTCAAAAAGTGGATGTCTTCTTTTTTTCCACCACTGGGGGGAGTAAAGAGCTGAATATACTCACCTCACTCTGTTCAGTGTCGGCTTCGGCGAAGTACACTGCTCGTCACCTCCGCTGCTGAGCTTGCTGGGGCACCCTGATCCTCCTTTCGGTGGCCGACCAGACACCTGCAGATGCAGGTAAGTGGGAACAAGGGCTGATGAGAGTCCTCTCTCACTATGGCCACCGCCATAGCGCCAAGGGCCGCGCGCGGGAGCGCGCTTTATCGGAGGGGGGGGGGGCGAAGGCGTGCGCGGGAACGTGGCGCGCGCAGGCACAGAAACGGCGCCAAATTTAAAAGACTGTCAGTGTGAGAAGCACTGCAGCAGTAAGCAAGCTCGTTAGTTCTCTTGTTCCTGGCAGAGAAACACAGCAGCTATACAGGGACGTAAGACTCCATGTGGTTGGATTGGGTACTTCCTAGAAGACATCCATGTTATGCATAGTTATGTGTTAAAAGTTGCATACTTAATGTATTTGCTAAACTGAACACGGTAGTATATGCATTTAGGTACCTTGTATTTTGTCTAAACAGTAAGCCTTCCAGGGGAAGTAATGCGGACAAAAAGAGATAAGAAAGCACCACCGCCTGAGAGGAGGCTCTAACTGTGCTGACTCGGTACCTTTCTCTCCTGTGTTGCTAAATGCACCTGTTCAGGATGAGCCATTACCTCTGTCAGGTATGGCGGCTTCCCCAGTGAAGCCTGGGCCTGTATATGTCACTGAGGACACTTTATCAGCTGCCCTAAATAATCTGGAGGAAAAAATTGCTACCTTAATCGCTAAGTCCTCTAAAAAGGGACAATAAGCGAAGCAGGTCTCTTCCAGTATTGGACCTCCCTTCAGAAGTACCTGAGGGAGGAGGATGAGGAGGAGGAGGCTACATCAGCAGAGGATGAGGAGCCAGATTTTAAGGTCACAGGTACAATGCTATAGCAGTGCATTTAAGTTAACCTCTGCGGAGGTAACGGAATTACCTGTCTCCTCCCTAGGGTCATTAAGATCCCTGCAAGGTGCATGCTCCTTCCCGGTTCATCCGTTACTAGAGGATCTAATATACGCAAACTGGCAACATCCAGATAAGCGTTTCTCACCTCCAAAAAGGTTTAACATTCTTTATCCTATGGGGGAATTTTTTTTTTTAAAGAAATGGAGCCTGCCTGCGGTAGATGCGGCTATTTCTTGTGTAAATAAAAACCTGACATGTCCGGTGGATAATGTACAAGGGTTTAAAAGATCCTTCTGAGAGGAAGTTGAAATCCTCCTTCCTTTTGGCCGGCTCAATTACCCAACCTGCAGTAGCAGCAGTCGGTATGTGTCAGGTCATCAGCCAACAGGTAAAGCAGGGGCTGAAGGAACTGCCTTCAGAGCAGGCTAGAAATTGGGAAAATTTGCCTAAAGCCTTATGCTTCACAGTGGATGCCATGAGAGATTCTATCATACAGGCATCACGCCTTACACTCCAGCTGGTACAGATGCGCAGAGTACTTTGGCTTAAGCATTGGTCAGCGGAAACCCCATGCAAAAAGCTGTTGGCAAGTTCCCGTTCCATGGCGAACGCCTATTTGGGGAAGATTTAGAAAAATATATACAGAAGATATCAAGTGGTAAAACGACTTTTACCTGAGAGAAAAACAAGAGACCTTGTTTTAAACGCTCTCTCTCCCCAGCTCCCGGGAAATCTGACTCCAACCAGTGGCGGCGGCCTGTTTTAGCCGCCCACAAAAGCCAAGGGGCAAGCTCAGAAGAACAAGAAGCCGTGGGGTGCAAGAGCTAATAAGCAAGCCCCCAAAACCTCTCAGTGAAGGGGCGCCCCCGCTCGGCCGAGTGGGAGGAAGGCTTTGTCAGTTCTCAGCGACTTGGCGGTCAGAAATCCAGGACAATTGGGTGGTATCCACAATATCCTCAGGGTACAAACTGGAATTTCGAGAGATCCCACCTGCTCAATTCCGAGGTTCAAGACTCTCCAAGGATCCACAAAAAAGAGAATCCTTCTTCAAAGGTTTGAATCACTTAATGGCTCAAGGGGTAGTTACAAACGTACCCCAAAAAGAGCGAGGTTCAGGTTTTTACTCAAACCTCTTTGTGATTCCAAAGCCAAATGGAGATGTCAGACCCATCCTGGATCTAAAATCCCTAAATCGGTTCCTGAACGTTCGCCATTTTCGAATGGAAACGATCCGATCCGTGGCCGCCACTTTAAAGGACGGAGAATTCATGGCGCCCATAGATATCAAGGACGCACATTTACACATACCCATCCTCCCCGCTCACCAAAGATTCCTAAGGTTTGCGGTAGAAGATCGCCACTTTCAATTTGTGGCTCTGCCGTTTGGTGTAGCCACCGCGCCCATAGTATTCACAAAGGTGCTAGCTCCTCTGTTAGCAAACCTAAGAACACGGGGCATTGCGGTAACAGCCTATCTGGACGATCTACTAGTAATAGATCAGTCAAAGGAGGGATTGGGTCACGCTGTACACACTACAGTAGGATACCTGGAGCATTTAGGATGGATTATAAATTTACAAAAATCCTCTCTCCAGGCCCAAAGAAGGATAGAGTACCTGGGCATGATCATAGATACAGCCCAAAACAGGGTATACCTGCCAGAACCGAAGATACAGTCTCTGAAAGACCTGATCCACAAGGTCAAAGCAAACAAGAGGCCGTCTATTCGCCTTTGCATGAGACTATTGGGAAAGATGGTAGCCTCCTTCGAGGCGGTCCCTTACGCCCAGTTTCATTCGAGACTACTTCAAGGCAATATTTTAGCTTCCTGGAACAGGAAGAGCCAAGCTCTGGATATACCCATGCGCCTGTTCTCACAAGTACGCCACAGCTTCGATTGGTGGCTAGAAGCCAGGAATTTACGGAAGGGAAAGTCCTTCCTCCCAGTGGCCTGGAAGGTGGTATCTACGGATGCCAGCCGATCGGGCTGGGGTGCAGTATTCGAGGAGGCTTCTACCCAGGAAACCTGGGCCAAGACTCAGGGGATCCTGCCCATCAATGTGCTAGAGATCCGGGCGGTATATCTAGCCCTCAAAACCTGGACATACAGGTTACAGGGCTACCCAGTTCGGGTTCAATCCGACAATGCTACTGCAGTAGCTTACATCAATCACCAAGGAGGCACCCACAGTCGGGCAGCCCAAAGAGAGGTGAACCGGATCCTGGCATGGGCAGAAGAGCATGTACCTTGCCTTTCTGCAATCTTCATTCCAGGGATAGAAAATTGGCAAGCAGACTACCTGAGTCGTCAGCAGCTGCTACCAGGAGAGTGGTCTCTTCACCCCGAGATCTTTCAGGCCATATGTCTGAGATGGGGAAACCCAGATGTAGACCTGCTAGCTGCCAGGTTCAACAAGAAATTGGACAACTTTGTGTCCAGAACGAGAGATCCTCTAGCCTACGGGACAGACGCTCTAATAATACAGACGCTCTAATAACTCCATGGAATCAGTTCTCACTGATCTATGCATTCCCTCCGATCCCTCTTCTACAAAGACTGCTTCGCAGGATCAAGGAGGAGGGAATACCAGTAATCCTAGTGGCCCCAAACTGGCCCAGGAGGCCTTGGTACGCCGAGATTGTAAAAATGGCGATAGGAAGGCCCTGGAAGTTTCCACTTCGACACGACCTGCTGTCACAGGGTCCAGTATTCCACCCTTCCTTACAAAGGCTAAATTTGACGGCCTGGCTGCTGAGACCCACATTTTTAAAAAGAGAGGGGTCTCTGGTCCGGCTCTTTCTACGCTCATTAATGCTAGAAAGCCAGCCTCCAGACTCATTTATCATAGAGTCTGGAGAGCATACGTTTCCTGGTGTGAATCCAGATGTTGGAATCCTCAGAAATATGAAATAAGTAGGATTCTTGCTTTTTGCCAGTTAGGAGTGGATATGAATTTAGCCCTTAGCACCATCAAAGGGCAAATATCGGCTCTATCAGTCTTCTTTCAGAGACCATTGGCATCTCACTCCCTAGTTCGTACATTCATTAAGGGGGTACTGAGGATAAATCCTCCAGTTAGGACTCCCTTGTGTCCATGGGATTTGAATTTGGTATTGTCAGTGTTGCAAAAGCAACCTTTTGAACCTAATCGCCATATTCCTTTAATTATATTGAGTAGGAAGTTGGCCTTTCTGATTGCTATAGCTTCTGCTAGGAGAGTATCAGAGCTAGCAGCTCTTTCTTGTAAAGAGCCTTATCTAATTTGTCACAAGGACAAAATCGTACTACGACCCCATCCGGCTTTTCTACCTAAGGTGGTGTCGGCTTTTCACTTGAATCAAGACATTGTTCTGCCTTCCTTTTTTCCAAACCCGCGGACGGCGGGGGAAAAATTATTACACTCTCTAGATCTAGTGAGAGCGGTAAAGGTGTATCTGCAAGCAACCGCTCAGACACGTAAAACAGATGTTTTGTTTATTTTACCAGATGGGCCCAAGAAGGGCCAAGCGGTATCAAAATCCACCATTTCCAGGTGGATTAGACAAGTAATTATTCAAGCTTATGGTTTAAAGAACAGGACTCCTCCTTTTCCTGTTAAGGCGCACTCTACCAGGGCGATAGGTGCTTCATGGGCAGTGCACCACCAGGCTTCGATGGCTCAGATCTGTAAAGCTGCAACTTGGTCTTCAGTCCATACATTTTCCAAATTCTATCAAATAGATGTGAAAGGACATGAGGATTCCGCCTTTGGGCGAAGTGTGCTGCAGGCAGCAGTATAGGGCTTCTGGTCCGCAAGCGGCCTGTTTTGATCTGTGTCTCCCCCCCTTCATATGAGCATTGCTCTGGGACGTCCCATTATGTAATGACTAGCTCTGTGTCCCGTGGTGTACGATAAAGAAAATAGGATTTTTATAACAGCTTACCTGTAAAATCCTTTTCTTGGAGTACACCACGGGACACAGAGGTCCCCCCCTTCTTATGGGAACCTTACTGCTTTGCTACAAAACTGAGGTACTTCCCTGATGGGAGGGGTTATATGGAGGGGAACTGTCTTCTATTGGTTGTGCCAGTGTCCAATCACCGCTGGTGACCCTTAACCCATTATGTAATGACTAGCTCTGTGTCCCGTGGTGTACTCCAAGAAAAGGATTTTACAGGTAAGCTGTTATAAAAATCCTATTATTTCTCTTTTCATCCATGGACGGACACAGCCTTCTCAATTCTTGATGTGTGGGTTATGTTCCTGTTCATAGGAGAGGACTAGGCAGGACATGTTAGATAATTAAAAACGCATGTTACAATAATCAGAGATGAACAGCCCCGCCCAGGGGGCGGTCCCTCCAGACATAACCCTCCGCCCTCCAGTCAGCAGCTCAGTTTTTTTTCTGCCTAGCAGAGGAGAAGGACGTGGCTCCCTTTGGGCCCAGAGTCCAGTAGAATTTTTTTTATTTTTATTTTTGTGATCTTCTATCAACTGCCGGCTGGGCGACAGGCTGGATATATAGATCCTTGTAGTCTTCTCAGTTCCGGCCATTGAGCGTGCCAGTTCCTTGCTTCGCGCTTGGTTCTGACCACGACATACCCCATGGCTCCAGGGGTGGCTGGTGAGCACATGCTCCGGGGTCCACATATGACTGGGCTGCTTGTTGTCTCACTCACAGTGGACCGGGCCCACAGCTACTCCCTCACGGTTGTAGGTCTGTCCAGGACGCACCAGCGGGTTCTCGCATGGACGGGTAAGTACTTTTCCTCCTGCCTCGGCAGGTGGAAACAGCTGGGCGTCCGAGGGATTGCAGGGTTTTCCTGTCCTCCCTTTCCCTGCTCTCTATCACTATCCCCTTCTGCCCTAGGGCTCGCTGCGACCGGGGCGTACCTGTGGGGGGACTTCGGTTCTCAGTGGGGGACTGGGGGGTGTCGGGACCCGTTTTTTCTGTGGGGGGTGCACTTTTCTGGGGAAGTCCCTGCTTAGGCCTTCTCATCCACATCGTGGTGCTTAAGCGCCATTTTTGCGGCGCTGACGCCATTTTTTGTATTCCTGCTCATTTCTATTGAAATTCCCATTGGCGACCATTTTGCCGTGGCCGCGCCATAGAGCAGGTTGTTATTGCGGGCGGCCATTTTCTTGTGGTCGCGCCCTTTTCTTTTCTCTGAGGCGTCTGGCGGCCATTTTGGTGTGGGTTTGGCCTCTAGTGCTGGCTTCCTGAATGGCGCGCAGCGCTATTCTTCTCACAGACCTTTTCTTCCTCACACACGCTGTGGAGACGGAAGGCAGGCAGTGGTGCTGAGCGGTCTCCTGCTGGGTTGGTGATTCCCCTGGGTAACCCCCCCCCCCCCCCCCCCCCGGTCAGTGCAGCAAGGAGGGTGGACCTTTTTTTCTGACTGAGTCCCTGAGAGCTGTCAGCGGTGTCATGGAGTCAGTGTCTGGCCCTTCTTCGCCAAACTTACTAGAGGCAGCAGCCAGTTACCATGGGGGTAAAAATCGCCCTCTTCCCACGCCATCGCCAGGGGAAGGTTCTGACTCAGACCCGGGCCTGGCTGCGGCACAGGACCCATGTTCTGGGTTGTCGGAAGATGTGGACCAGGTCCTTCCTTGTGAGGAAGACCCCTCGTCCGGGTCAGCGCAAGACAGGGCACATGTGAGTGACCTTATCAATGCTGTAAGGGGACTCCCTTAAACTGGACGCAGGTGAGGCTTCCATGGAGGGGTCAGGTCAGTCTCTTTTGGGTCGCACAAATCGACCCGTTCTGTAAAAGATTTTCCTTTATGTGTCTTTCTTTGATAAATTCATAGATAAGGAATGGGAAAAGCCGCAGAGGACTTTTGTGGTCCCTCAGTGCCTGGCGGTCAGGTATCCTTTTGAGGAGAGCCTTTTGAAAAAGTGGGCCTCTCCTCCAGTTGTTGACCCCCCAGTCACTCGGTTGAATAAAGTAACCACTCTCCCTGTTGAGGGGACCCCTACGTTTAAGGTCCATACTGATAGGAGGTCCGAGGCACTGAGCAGGTCCATGTTCACCTTGCTGGGGTCTGCATTGCGGCCTATTTTGGCTGCAACCTTGGTGTCTCAGACACTCACTGACTGGGCAAATATTTTGCGCCAGACTGGAGGAACATCAGCTCCCTCAGGAGTCTGTAACACTGCCTGACCAGTTGGTGCAGGGCCTTGTGTATGTCTGTGATGCCACTCTGGATGCGGCCCCCTTAATATCCAGGGCCTCTGTATCTGCGGTGGTAATGCACCGCCTAATTTGGCTAAAATGTTGGTCCGCTGACCAGGCTTCCAAGAAGGCCTTGGCAGATTTACCCTTCAAAGGTGTGAGGCTTTTTGGTGCTTCACTCGATGACATTAAGGATGTCACTGGGGGTAAGAGCACATTTCTACCTCAGGCCACTAAAGGGAAGGAGCCACGCCGTAAGCCGGGGGCCCCCCTTTCCCACACAGAAGCGGTATTTTCGTCAGTCAGGAACTGCCGGAAGACCCTCCCAAGCGGACAAATGTCCAGCTGGGGGACAGAGGCATCCCTGGGTGCGCAAGCCCAACAAGCCAGCGAACAAACCTGCTACCGCATGAAGTTTTGCCCCCGCCCGACTCCAGGGTGGGGGGGACGGCTTCTCGTGTTTGCAGCTCGGTGGAACTCCCTGCTCTCAGACCAGTGGGTCTGCGAGGTGGTCACCTGGGGGTACAAGATAGAGTTCCTTTCTTGTCCACCAAACAGATTCTTTCCCTCAAATCTCCCTCTCCTTCCGGCTCGTCGGTCTGCCCTAATGGGAGTAGTGCAGGACTTGCTAAGGTGCGGAGTGATTCTACCCGTACCACTGGGAGAGAGGTTTCAGGGTTTTTATTCAAATCTGTTTGTAGTTCCGAAGGACGGACGGAGTCCGTCCAATCTTGGACCTAAAATCCTTGAATGTCTTTGTAGAGGTTCGGAAGTTCTGCATGGAATCCATTTGTTCCATGGTTGCTGTGCTCCATCCGGACATCAAGGACGCATACTTGCATGTCCCCATCTGCGCAGGACACCAGAGATTTCTGCTCTTTGCAATCGGCGAAGACCATTATCAATTTGTGGCTCTTCCCTTTGGCCTAGTGTCAGCACCGAGGGTTTTCACCAAGGTGCTCGCATCGATTCTAGCTTTGCTGAGACGGCGAGGCATTGCCATCGTGGGCTACTTAGACGATCTTCTTCTGAGAGCAGCTTCTGGCTCAGAATTATAGGAAGATGTGTCTATAGCCACTCAGACCCTCTGAGACTTCGGTTGGGTGTTAAACATTCAGAAGTCGGTCCTGACACCGACTCTGTGTCTGGAGTACCTAGCTTTTGATTCTGGACTCCAAGGAGGCGAGAGTCTTCCTCCCTTTGGAGAAGTTGCAGACTCTCCAGTCTGCGGTGAGGTTGTTGACATCCCGCAAATGGTCGTCTCTCCATTTTTTGCATGCAAGTTCTGGGTCTAATGGTAGCCTCCTTCGAGGCAGTACCGTATGCCCAATTCCACACTCGAGTCTTGCAGAAGGAGATCCTGTCCAAATGGAACAAATCTCCATTGTCTCTAGATCGTCAGATTCAGGTGAGTCCACCTGGTCAGGGCTTCTCTGAGTTGGTGGCTGAGATCCCCAGTTGTTCAGTCCGGGAAGTTGTTTCTTCCCTTCCATTGGACTGTGATTACGATGGACGCCAGCCTCACAGGCCTATGAGTCTGGGGAGTCCAGTCGGCCCAGAGTCGCTGGACTCGGGACAAATCCCGTCTGCCGATCAATGTCCTGGAACTCTGGGCGATCAGGCTGTGTCTCTCCAAGTGGTCTCTGAGACTACAAGGGTGTCCAGTCAGGATCCAGTCAGACAATGCCACGGCAGTGGCTTATGTCAACCATCAAGGGGGAACAAGGAGCTTGGCTGCAGCGTCCGAGGTTGCTCACATCCTAAGGTGGGCGGAAAGAAGCATGCCGGCTTTGTCGGCCATCTCAAATTCCGGGCGTAGAAAACTGGCAGGCGGACTATCGGAGTCGCCAGATGCTAGACCAGGGGGAATGGTCACTACATCCAGAGGTGTTCTAGCTCCTTTGCCGGAGATGGGGCACGCCAGACGTGGATCTCCTGGCTTCTCGACTCAATCGCAAGGTGTCGAGGTTCGTGGCCAGGTCTGGAGATCCCTGGGCAGACGTGTTTGTGGCCCCCGTGGGGATCAGTATCGGCCAATTTATGCCTATCCCCCACTAAAGTTGCTTCCTCGTCTACTCCGCAGAGTGGAGACCGAGGGGATCCCGGTGATTCTAATCGCTCCAGATTGGCCCCGGCGTTCTTGGTACGCCGACCTCGTACGCCTGGTGGCGGATGCACCCTGGCGGCTGCGGATGGGGGGGACTTTCTGTCTCAAGGTTCCATACTACATCCTGCTTTACAGTCACTGGCTTTAACGGCATGGCTATTGAAAGCCAGGTACTAAGGGACCGAGGTCTTTCAGATTCGGTCATTTCAACCATGCTGAGGGCAAGGAAATCTTCTTCCAGGAAGATCTACCATCGTACTTGGAAGGCATACATCTGTGTGTAGAGATGAAGTGGCGTCCACGGACGTACTTGGTTTCCAGGGTCCTGCTGTTTTTACAGCGTGGTGTGGATCAGAAACTTGCCTTAAGCACCATTAAGGGTCAGATTTCAGCCTTGGCTGTTTTCTTTCAACGGCCTTTGGCATCCCATTCCCTGGTGGGTACTTTTGTGCAAGGGTTTCGACATGTGGCTCCCCCTATTAGACCACCTCTTCCTCCATGGGATTTAAATCTGGTGCTCTCGGTTCTTCAGGAACCTCCTTTTGAGAACATCAGAGAGATTCCTCTCTTGACGCTATCTCAGAAGGTGGCCTTTCTAGTGGCCATTACATCGGTCGGAAGGGTTTCTGAATTGGCGGCCTTGTCTTGCAAGTCACCCTACTTGGTCCTTCATAAAGATAAAGCTACGCCCGCAGCCCTCCTTCCTTCCGAAGGTGGTTTCGGCTTTTTTACCTGAATGAGGACATTGTGCTGCCGTCCTTGTGTCCTCGACTGTCACATCCCAGGGAGACTGTGCTCCATAAATTAGACGTGGTACGGGCCTTGCGGGTGTACCTGTCTGCTACGGCTCCATTTCGGAGGTCTGACTCTTTGTTTGTGTCGGTGTCTGGTCCACAAAAGGGCCTGGCGGTCTCGTCGGCCACCATTTCTAGGTGGATCAGGCAGACCGTCATCCAGGCCTATGCCCTTAAGGGGCGGGCGCTTCCCTTTCCGGTCACGGCACATTCAACCAGGGCAATTGGTGCTTCCTGGGCTTTCCGACATCAAGCGTCTGTCTCACAGGTGTGCAAGGCGGCGACTTGGTCGTCCGTGCACACGTTTTCAAAATTTTACAAGGTTGACGTGAGTGCATCTTCTGATGCTTCCTTCGGCCGCAAGGTTTTGCAGGCGGCTGTTTGAGGTTGCAACTCCTCCGTTGAGGAGCTCTGCTGGTTTGGGGTGAAATTGGTTGTTTTTTTGATGCTGTTCCCACCCCTCGTTTTTTGACACTGCATGGGGACGTCCCACACGTCAAGAATTGAGAAGGCTGTGTCCATCCATGGACGAAAAGAGAAAATAGGATTTTTTGTACTCACCGTAAAATCCTTTTCTCGTTCGTCCATGGACGGACACAGCACCCACCCCTCCTTTTTTAAGTTTGTACTGCTTGCTACGAACTGAGCTGCTGACTGCTGGGCGGAGGGTTATGTCTGGAGGGACTGCCCCCTGGGCAGGGCTGTTCATCTCTGATTATTGTAACATGTGTTTTTAATTCTCTAACATGTTCTGCCTAGTCCTCTCCTATGAACAGGAACACAACCCACACATCAAGAATTGAGAAGGCTGTGTCCGTCCATGGACTGATGAGAAAAGGATTTTACGGTGAGTACAAAAAATCCTATTTTTATTTTTTTATTTTATAGATTTGCCACTTTACAAAATTTTATGGGGAAGTATTGATTTTATGCGAAGCACTGTGGAATTTTATAGTCCTGCAACCTCTTTTATCATATACTGATATCCCGTGGGATTCACTTACAGCAGCTGGGGGAGTAGGTTTAGGTAGGAGGACAGCAGAACTATATTATTTTAAATCGGCTGAACTGGCAACTTTATCCTTTAAGGAACCATTTTTGGTCCTGTTTAAGAAAAAGGTGTTCTTGAGGCCTTGATCTTCCTTCCTTTCCAATGTGATATCTACAATTCGACCAAGTCAGGACATTGTTGTGGCTTGTTTGTATCTAGCGCCAGTTCACGAGAGGTAGATTTCTCATTTCTTTGGATGTGGTTTGGGCTATGTGAGTGTATTTCCTAGCCACACCTTAATTCTGTAAGGCCAATTTCCAATTTTGTCAACCTGGATGTGCCCAGGCTTCTAGTTTCACCATATCTCATTGGCTTGGCAAGCTTATGATTTCAAGGATCCAGTTCTTCCTTTTTCTAGTCAATGTTTACTTCAACAGGCCTGTGAGCGCTCTTTGGGCATTTTTCCATCAGGTCTCTGTTTCTCAGATTTGCAAGGCTGCCACTTCAGGGCTTCAGTTCACATATTTTCATAGTTTTTCCAGGTGGACGTTTTAGCCACTTCTGATAAATACCTTTGGGTATAAGGCCCTCTGGGTAGCTAGCTCTATGAGCTTCAGGCAGTCCCCAATTCTGTGTTTTTTTATTCTTTTACTTTTTTCGTCTTTGTTTGCTATGTTGCCTACTCCTAAGTTGGACTGCTTTTGGATGTCCTAAAAAGTGAGTGACTTCCTGTTAAAGTTATTTCAGTCGAGGGACACACCCCCTGTTTTTATTATCCTGCTTTTGGTACTGCTTCGCAGGGATGAGCCGAACACCCCCCTGTTCGGTTCGCACCAGAACCTGCGAACAGACAGAATGTTCGCGTGAACTTTAGAACCCTATTAAATACAATGTACTCGAACGTTCGAAATCTAAAGGTGCTAATTGTTAAGGCTTATATGCAAGTTATTTTCCTAAAAAGTGTTTGGGGACCCGGGTTCTGCCCCAGGGGACATGTATCAATGCAAAAAAAAAGTTTTAAAAATTGACGTTTTTACGGGAGCAGTCATTTTAATAATGCTTAAAATGAAAAAATAAAAGTGAAATATTCCTTTAAATTTCGTACCTGGGGGGGTGTGTATAATATGCATGTGAAGTGGTGCATGTTTCCCGTGCTTAGAACTGTCCCCGCATAAAATGTAATTTTTGAAGGAAAAAAAAGTAATTTAAAACTCACTCGCGGCTATTAATGAATTGTCGGCTGTCTCTGCATAAAATGTCATTTTTGAAGGAAAAAAAGTCATTTAAAACTCACTTGCGGCTATTAATGAATTGTCGGCTCCCGGCAATACATACAAAAGTCATTGATAAAAATAAAAAAAAAGCGTGAGGGTCCCCCAGAATTCAATTACCAGGCCCTTCAGGTCTGGTATAGATATTAAGGGGAACCCCGCCGCAAATTAAAAAAAAAAATGACGTGGAGTCCCCCCAAAAATCCATACCAGACCCTTATCCGAGCACGCAACCTGGCAGGCCGCAGGAAAAGAGGGGGGGACGAGAGAGCGCCCCCCCCTCCTGAACCGTACCAGGCCACATGCCCTCAACATGGGGAGGATGTCCCCATGTTGATGGGGACAAGGGCCTCATCCCCACAACCCTTGCCCGGTGGTTGTGGGGGGCTGGGGGCTTGTCGGAATCTGGAAGACCCCTTTAACAAAGGGGACCCCCAGATCCCGCCCCCCCCTATGTGAATTGGTAAGGGGTACATTGTACCCCTACCATTTCACGAAGAAAGTGTCAAAAAAAAAAAAAAAAAAAACGCACACACCTTGGAAAAGTCCTTTATTAAAAAAAAAAAAACATTCCAGCGGTGAAATCCAGTGTCCCGCAGCGATCCGATGTCCAGTGCTGTCCGTCATTGGCTGAGCCTGAGCGGACCTGATGGGGGAACTTCCTCCGCAGTCTATTACATGTATAGACCCTCCCCTTCTAAAGTTCCCCATCAGGTCCGCTCAGCCAATGACTCGGTGTAAGGCCTGAGCGGACCTAATGGGGAACTTCCTTCACTGTGTAAATTTAAATTGCACAGTGAAGGAAGTTCCCCGCTCAGGCCAATGACGTAGGCGCGGTCTGACATACCGAGGGGGCGGACCTGATGGGGAACTTCCCTCACTGTGTAATACATGTATAGACCTGCCCCTTCTCATGTTCCGCATCAGGTCCCCTCCGCCTTACACCGAGTCATTGGCTGAGCGGACCTAATGGGGAACTTCCCTCACTGACGGACAGCGCTGGACATCGGATCGCTGCGGGACACTGGATTTCACCGCTGGAATATTTTTTTTACATTTTTTAATAAAGGACTTTTCCAAGGTGTTTGTGTGTGGTTTTTTTTTTTTTTTTTTTTTTTTTTTTTACATTTTTTGACACTTTCTTCGTGAAATGGTAGGGGTACAATGTACCCCATACCAATTCACATGGAGGGGGGGGGCAGGATCTGGGGGTCCCCTTTGTTAAAGGGGTCTTCCAGATTCCGATAAGCCCCCCACCCGCAGACCCCCACAACCACCGGGCAAGGGTTGTGGGGATGAGGCCCTTGTCCCCATCAACATGGGGACATCCTCCCCATGTTGAGGGCATGTGGCCTGGTACGGTTCAGGAGGGAGGGGGGGCCGCTCTCTCGTCCCCCCCTCTTCCCCTGCGGCCGGCCAGGTTGCGTGCTCGGATAAGGGTCTGGTATGGATTTTTGGGGGGACTCCACACCATTTTTTTTTATTTGGGGTGGAGTTCCCCTTTAAAATCCATGCCAGATCTGAAGGGCCTGGTATGGATATTTGGGGGAACCGCACGCATTTTTAAATTTTTTTAATTTGCGGCGGGGTTCCCCTTAATATCTATACCAGACCTGAAGGGCCTGGTAATTGAATTCTGGGGGACCCCCACGCTTTTTTTTATCAATGACTTTTCTATGTATTGCCGGGAGCCGACAATTCATTAATATCTGCGAGTGAGTTTTTTAAATGACTTTTTTTCCTTCAAAAATGACATTTTATGCAGGGACAGTTCTAAGCACGGGAAACATGCGCCACTTTACATGCATATCATACACACCCCCTAGGTACGAAATTTAAAGGAATATTTCACTTTTATTTTTTCATTTTAAGCATTATTAATCACTGCTCCTGAAAAAACGTCAGTTTTTAAAACTTTTTTTTGCATTGATACATGTCCCCTGGGGCAGGACCCGGGTCCCCAAACACTTTTTATGAAAATAACTTGCATATAAGCCTTTATAATTAGCACTTTAGATTTCTCCCATAGACTTTTCGAATTTGCCGCGAACACCCCAATTTGTTCGCTGTTGGGCGAACAGGCAATGGTCGAGTCGAACATGAGTTCGACTCGAACTCGAAGCTCATCCCTTCTGCTTCGCTACTAAACTGTGGCATGCTGGTAGTCGGAGGTTTTTATATTCTGGGATAGACTAAAATTTTTGGTTTGCCAATGTCCAGTCCTTCTTAACCAGGCAGTCTAACCCAAAGATTTGACTTTGGGTCCCTCAATGGACTGCAGGAAATATTTTTTTTCAGGGAGGACAAAAGTCTTGTTATTCTGTGGAAGAGCAGTAGCCTCACATTTCTGCTTAGTTACAGAGGTTTTCTTTCTGCAAACAGGCTTTCTGTTTTTCTTCTGAAAACATTTAGCGGTAATCCTTGCTTAAAGAGTTTTTTCTTTTCTTTTTTGAAAAAGTGTTTTATTATTTCTATATCACCACTGGGGAAAGGGGAATAAAGGGAATACTTTCCAATGAAGACACCTTTTTTAGGTGACAGCTGTCCAGGAGGTTTTCCTTCCTGTTAGAACAGTGGGCACCATCCTCCGCTACGACAACCCCCTGCCAACAACAGCTCTGGCCTGGGGGTTCAGGACGCCTGCATTCGAGAATTTATATCATGATTCCTGTTGTGTCTACAAGATCGGAAGTGAAAAGAAATCTGCCCAATAGGACACCCTTCCCTACAATAAAAATGGGGGGTGCCTTTGCCTTGGAATTACTTTAAAGGCTACCTTTTTTAAAATGTGTGCTTTGGGTTGGCCGATTTATAGTTCTTTTTAATTTTGAATTGCCTTTCACAACTTAGATGGCGGAATATTACTATGAAGACAGGATGTGTATGCTGCGATGTGTTCTACATTTGCTGACTTATTTTCAGGATGAAAAATACCCTTATAAGGTAAACACCATATTAACATTTTATGTCAATCCTGTACCCATATTTTTCTCATGTATGAATTTGTACCAACATTAATTATGTGCCAAGAGTCCTTTTGTCTGCTTTATGTTCAGCACCAGAGAGTTACAATGCTTCAGGGAAATAAGATTTTTCTGAATGCTGTGAGACTTGCACTTGTTCTTCTATTGTTCCCAAGGGACACCGCTTAAAGGGGTTGTAAAGGTAAATGTTTTTTCACCTTAATGCATCCTATGCATTAAGGTGAAAAAACATTTGACAATACCGCCCCCCCCCGAGCCCTCGTTTTACTTACCTGGCCCCTCGAAAGTCCCGCGCTCGCTCCCGTCATCCTCCGAGTTCCTGTGGCTGGCCGTTGATTGGCTACTGTGGATGGATTGAAAGCAGCGCAGCCATTGGCTGGCGCTGCTGTCAATCACATCCAATGACGCGGCTCGCCGGGGCAGAGTGATACAGTCGGCGGCTATGGACGCCGCTGTATCACTGGGGCGCGCCCGCAGTAACTCCACACCATGCGAGCTCGCTCGCATTATGGTGTGGAGTCCTTGCGGGGAGAAGCCGAGACAGCCGCCGTGGGACCCCAGAAGACCAGGATCGGGGCCACTGTGTGCAAAACGAGCTGCACAGTGGAGGTAAGTATAACATGTTTGTTATTTTTAAAAAAAAAACGGGAACCTTTAGTGTTCCTTTAAAGCCCCATACACAATATTAGATTTTCTTCAGATTTACCAAAACCATATAATATGAGGTCAAATCTTAAGAGTTTCAATTTGTATGCAATCAGGCAGGCCCTTACCAGGTTTGGTAAATCTGAAGACAAAAATCTGCAGAAAATCTAATAGTGTGTATGGGGTCTAACTGATGGTAGTGTATGGGTTGCATATAGTAAGCAGAGCAGAATACTTACTGCTCTTCTGTTGGCTATACCAATGCCTAGGAAATTGGCTCTTCTATTTTTAAATAGTCTCTACCAGCATTTGTTTTATCCTCTTTTTGAGGCTCCCTTGAGTTTCTAGACCTGGAGGAGTCGCTTATTGCCTTTTATCCTACACTTTGCCTTCACTGCACTTTGCTTTTCCCTTTCCTCTATATTTCTTTATCGTACATCACGGGACACAGAGCGGCATAGTAATTACTATGTGGGTTATAGAGCTTACCTTCAGGTGATGGACACTGGCACACCCAAGACAGGAAGTCACCTCCCTATATAACCCCTCCCATATCGGGAGTACCTCCGTTTTTTTGCCAGTGTCTAAAGGTGTTGGTCACGGTTAAGCATGTATTCAAGTTAGCTCTGCGTATGGTCTTTGAGGCCTAAAGGCGAGCTATTCCGGATCCGTCCAAAGTGCTTCAATGCCAAATGGACGGTACCCGGGCCTCGGGGAAGAAGATGTGGACCATCTACGAGGTTTGGCCTGTAATGCCTCTCTTAGGAGGGCTGGACCCTGGGATCCAGTACTCTGGTCAGACCCAATACCAAGAGGTTTTCTGGCAGGGTGCTGCTGTACAGGTCCAGGGAAGTGGTGTTCCTTTCAGTAGGACCCCGGTCCCTGAAGGTCAAATGACGTTGCCCCCCAAAGGGGCGAAGTTTGGGCTGTCTGTTCCGAACAGGGTCCTGCGGCGGGGACAGGTAAGTGAGGGTCCCTGATGAACTTGGTCCAGCAGGGACCCTTCAAAACTAATGTGTTTGCCTGTATTTTACCTACATGGTATATTTCCCACTGTACCTGATGCCTAAAATATCTTTGATAAACCTGAAATGTATTTTCTTATGGTTCTATTGGACATTACGTAGTACCCCTGTTTGGCCACAGAAGGGAGATACTTGAGAATGTCTATATAGCTGGGCATACCTTCTAAAAGTGTAATGCCTAGACAGATGGAGGAGCATTCTTCTATGTACAAGCTCTGCAGTACCCATCTGTAAAAATGTTACCATACCTGCTAGGGGGACCTGGAAACCGCGTTCTTAGACATGGCGCTGTGGTCTCCCTCTATAGTGTCAGCTAGGCTCCAATGTAAAACTGCAGTTCCCTCCTGCTCCTCTCCCCATTCCTTCCAGGGAGCGTTTCTGGCGCGCACACATTGACGCGCGTGCATTGGCGCACGCGCTCTTCTGCGCATGTGCGGGCGTCCTCTGCTTTAAAAAGACAGCCTCTGCGAGACATGCTGTAAGAGGACGGACACATCAGCAGAGCTCCTTGGTGACATTTATTTTTGATATTATATTGGGCACACTACAGGTGGTGATACAGGCATCCCCAAGGCACATTAGTTTAGTCACCTGACTAGCTCTGATAGCAAGCTTGTACGCTAGACTATAGCTAGTGGTGGGTGCATTTTTGGCTGTAAGTCCTTAGCTTGAGCTAGGACCATGCCTTCCAAGGGCTCTGGGAGTAAAAATCCTAAGAGGCTAAAGGGTTCGCCATCGGGCTCTGAGGATCTGGGGCTTGTTCCTACTAATATATTCTCCCCAGATAAATCGGAGGTAGTTACCCGAGGGGAGCCATCAGGAGTGCTAGGTGCTGCGGCTGCCCTCAGTTCACCTGCTCCGGTATATGTGACAGAGGAGGCTTTTGCCTCTGCTCTGGGAGGATTAGAACAAAGATTGGCGGCATTAATCGCTTCCTCCCTGCCTGGAAAAAATTGCGCCAGATCTCCATCTCCACCGTTAGAGTATCTAACAGCAGAGCAATTGTCTCAGGATGAAATTGATTTTCCTGCAGGGGATCAGGAGGATGATGCAGCCTCGGAGGAATCTACTTTAGAGGAACCGTTTTCAGCCTCTCAGGCTGAAAAATTGTTTGTTCAGTCTTTAACAGACATGGTTCGGTCAGCTTTCAAGCTGCCCCTTTCAGAACCAGCAACTACATTGGTTTCTTCATTGGGCTCTTTGAAAGCCCCACAGGCTAATGGTTCCTTTCCAATGCAGAAAGACAAAAATCTCCTGCGCTCTCGGTGTATCGTCAAAACACGGGTAGTGTGGTTCCGTCTAAAGGCAAAGTCTAAAGTCTTGCAGCCCTCCTCAGAACAATGGGTGTTCATGTGGCTAGAAAAAAGAAAGAAAAAAGGAGGGCGCACCGACCTAGTGTATTACCACTTAGACGTTTTATTTAAAATATAAAAAAGCAGTAATCTTACTCACAAATGGACCATCTAGGCTCTGAGGAAAGGGGTGCGCCCCAGAAACGCGTCAGCTATCCAGTTGTCTGAAGTACTGTCCGACCCTCTCTGTCATCGAGTCCAGTCGGCAAGTGCCAAAGAATTTCCAGCTGATTTGTCCGATAAGCTTTTATTTAAGCTCCGTTTGTGAGTAAGATTACTGCTTTTTTATATTTTAAATAAAACGTCTAAGTGGTAATACACTAGGTCGGTGCGCCCTCCTTTTTTCTTTCTTTTTCCTTTCCAATGCATCCATTGCTAGAAAATCTCATCTATAAGGATTGGGAACATCCTGATAAATTGTTCCTTCCTCCCAAAAAGTTTTCTGTGGTATATCCTATGGAGGAAAAGTTCACCAAAAAATGGAGCCTACCTACTGTGGACGCTGCCATCTCCTCTGTGAACAAATCCCTGACATGTCCAGTGGACAATGTACAGATGCTTAAAGATCCAACAGGTACTGTAACTCGGCCTGCAGTGGCAGCCATTGGCTTGAAAGACCAGATGAAGCTGGCTTTAAAAGACATGCCAGTTCAGCAGGCGCAGGATTTAGCAGATCTACCTAGGGCTTTATGTTTTGCGGTTGACGCCATTAAAGATTCAATTCATCAGGCCTCCCGCCTTACGCTGGTGTTGGTACACATGCGTAGACTCCTATGGCTGAAAAACTGGTCAGCCGAGACGCCCTGTAAAAAGCTCCTGGCTGGATTTCCATTCCATGGGGAGCGGTTATTTGGCGAGGACTTGGATAAATACATCCAGAAAATCTCCCGTGGGAAGAGTACCCTTTTACCAGTTAAAAGGAAATTCAGGGGTCCTGCCTTCAAACGGCCCACCTCGCCAGTCCCAGGAACTTCAGCCTCCTAAGCAGTTCCGACGGCCTCCCCGATCCAATCCTGGAGGGAGAGCGCAGGGACAGCCACAGGGTAATAAAAAGCCCTGGAACCGAAGGAATACTAAACCAGCCCCCAAGTCGGCCTTATGAAGGGTCGCCCTCACTCAGACGAGTGGGGGGAAGACTTCTGTTCTTTTCAGGGGCTTGGCGAGAGACGATCCGGGACATATGGGCTCTCTCCACGGTATCCTTGAGATACAAGTTGGAGTTACAGGAATTTCCTCCTCGGTTTATAACATCAAACGTCTCAAAAGATCCAATAAGGAGAATATCTCTCCTTTCGGCGTTAGACCGACTATTATCCCAAGGGGTAATTGTGGAGGTTCCGGTAAAGGAACAGAGGTTGGGATTTTACTCAAACCTCTTTACCGTTCCAAAGTCCAAAGGAGATGTAAGACCCATACTAGATCTCAAAGGTCTAAACAAATTCCTAATTGTCAAATCGTTCCGTATGGAATCAATTCGGTCAATAGCCGCCTCCCTACAAGGGGGAGAATGGTTGGCGTCCATCGATATCAGGGACGCTTATTTACATGTTCCTATTTTCCCCAGTCATCAAAAGCTTCTACGCTTTGCGGTGGAACAACGCCATTATCAGTTTGTGGCGCTACCCTTCGGGTTGGCCACGGCTCCGCGAGTGTTCACAAAGATCTTGGCCCCTCTGTTGGCCGACTTAAGAACTCTGGGAATATCTATAAGGGCCTACCTGGACGATCTATTGATAATAGATCAGCTGGCTTCCAACCTAAGGGTTGCTGTACACAACACGGTACAATACCTGGAATCCCGGGGCTGGGTCCTAAATCTGGACAAATCGGCCTTGCAGCCAGCAAGAAGACTCGAATATTTAGGCTTTCTCATAGACACAGACCAAAGAGAGGTTTTTCTGCCTCAGGCAAAAATCTCTTCCTTAAGAGAACTAATTCAAGCGATCTGTGCAAAGAGACAGACATCCATTCGTCTTTGCATGCGGTTGCTGGGAAAGATGGTAGCCTCATTCGAAGCAGTTCCGTATGCTCAATTCCATTCAAGGAAATTGCAGAACGCCATCCTATCCGCCTGGAACAAAAAGGTTCAAGCCCTAGACTTCCCAATGTCCCTGGCATCGTCAGTACGCAGTAGTCTATGTTGGTGGTTGGTACCCCAAAATTTACAAAAGGGAAAGTCGTTCATTCCAATCTCTTGGAGGGTAGTAACTATGGATGCCAGCCTTCTAGGCTGGGGGGCAGTACTGGAGCAATGTTCACTCCAGGGAAAGTGGTCGAATATCGAGAAGACCTTGCCCATCAACCTGCTGGAAATTCGGGCGGCACGGTTTGCCCTGGAAGCATGGACTTCCAAACTACATGGGTCTCCTGTCAGGATCCAATCAGACAATGCCACAGCTGTGGCATACATCAATCACCAAGGGGGTACCAAGAGCGGTGCGGCCCAGAAGGAGGTGAATCATATCCTGATATGGGCAGAAAGACATGTCCCATGCATATCCGCTATCTTTATTCCAGGAATAGAGAATTGGAAGGCAGACTTCCTGAGTCGGCAGCAGTTATCCCCAGGGGAATGGTCTCTTCAGCCCGACAACTTTCAGACAATATGTCAGAGATGGGGGACACCAGATGTAGATCTATTGGCATCCAGGTTCAACACGAAATTGAACAACTTTGTGTCCAGGACGAGAGACCCGTTCGCTTGCGGATCGGATGCGCTGGTGTTCCCGTGGGATCAGTTCGCACTAATATATGCGTTCCCTCCGCTGCAGCTACTACCTCGACTCCTCCGCAGCGTCAGGATGGAAAGGAGGCCGGTGATTCTGGTAGCCCCAGCATGGCCTCGGAGATCCTGGTATGCGGAAATTGTAAGAATGTCTGTAGGCAAGCCTTGGACCCTTCCGCTTTGGGCAGACCTGCTCACGCAGGGTCCGATATACCACCCTTCTTTACAAACTCTAAATTTAACGGTCTGGCTATTGAATCCCACGTTCTAAGAGAGAGAGAGGTCTCTCTAACACAGTGGTGTCTACGATAATCAATGCTAGAAAGCCAGTATCTAGACATATATATTATAGAGTTTGGAAGGCGTATGTGGCATGGTGTGAAGCCAAGAAATGGCATCCTCAGAAGTACGTCATAGGCAGAATACTTGACTTCCTACAGTGGGCTGTTGTCAAAAACCTAGCCTTAAGTACTATTAAGGGACAGGTTTCGGCCTTATCGATATTTTTTCAAAGGCCACTAGCTACACATTCGCTAGTAAAGACCTTCTTGCAGGGTGTGACTCGTATCAACCCACCAGTGAGGTCTCCCATATGTCCATGGGACTTAAATTTGGTTCTATCAGTTCTTCAAAGACAACCTTTTGAACCATTACTCCACATTCCTTTAGTGCTCCTCACCAGGAAATTAGTGTTCTTGGTAGCTATATCCTCAGCCAGGAGGGTATCGGAATTAGCAGCTTTATCTTGCAAGGAGCCATATTTGATTATCCATAAGGATAGAGTGGTTTAACGTACACATCCAGCCTTTCTTCCGAAGGTCGTGTCAAGTTTTCATTTGAACCAAGATATGGTTCTTCCTTCCTTTTTTCCCAAACCTAGTTCGGTGGAAGAGAAATTATTACATTCTTTGGATGTAGTAAGAGCAGTTAAAGCCTATCTTGAAGCTACTGCTATGATTCGGAAAACTGATGTTTTATTTATTCTGCCAGAAGGCCCCAGAAGGGGCCAGGCAGCGTCGAAATCTACTATTTCTAAGTGGATTCGGCAGGTTATTATTCAAACCTATGGTCTGAGAAAGAAGGTGCCTCCATTTAAAATTACAACATACTCTACTAGAGTGGTTGGTGCTTCTTGGGCAGTGCATCACCAGGCCTCCTTGGCTCAAATCTGTCTTCAGTCCACACATTCACAAAATGTTATAAGGTGGATGTAAGAGGTCATGAGGATATCGCCTTTGGGCGTAGTGTGCTGCAGGCTGCAGTATAGAACCTCATGCCTGATGGCGCCCAGCTTGTTATGGTGTCTCCCTCCCCTCATTTTGGCATTGCTTTGGGACATCCCACATAGTAATTACTATGCCGCTCTGTGTCCCGTGATGTACGATAAAGAAAATAGGATTTTTATAACAGCTTACCTGTAAAATCCTTTTCTTGGAGTACATCACGGGACACAGAGCTCCCACCCCTCTTTTGGGGACACTTATTGCTTTGCTACAAAACTGAGGTACTCCCGATATGGGAGGGGTTATATAGGTAGGGGACTTCCTGTCTTTGGTGTGCCAGTGTCCATCACCTGAAGGTAAGCTCTATAACCCACATAGTAATTACTATGCCGCTCTGTGTCCCGTGATGTACTCCAAGAAAAGGATTTTACAGGTAAGCTGTTATAAAAATCCTATTTTTACCTTCTGCCGGCTGCCCCTTTTATCCTTCCTTTTTTATTGAATCTTTGGCTGTCTTCAGTATGGTTTCCCATTCTGCCAGTATCCAAACGGAGGTTCTACAGAAGCTGGAGGAAGAATATAGGACTACCCTTGTTTAGTTTTATTCAGTATCCACAAAAGCATATAATTAGTGCAGTTCTTTTGAAGTTTTGTAGAAAGCCTTTTATCTAGACGCAGCACATAGGAAAAGTACCAGAGGACATTCACATTACCCAAGCTTTATATGTGTTTGTTCTGTGATATGTAAAATGCAGTTTCCCCTCAAGGGCAGGACTTTTTAGGCATAGAATGTAACAACCACTAATGGGTAAAATTGTTGAAAAGTTTATTATACAAGATAAAAAAAAAAAAAAAGTGACAAATAACAATAATGCATAAAAATGTTATTAAATTGTCATACAAATCATTCATAGTGCATGTATTGCATGGACCATAGCCAAGCATAGATGCACTAATGATATAGACATGAGATTAAAAATATTACATATATATAGATCCTACGCGTTACAGAGAAAACTCCTTCTTCAGGGAAAATCCAATATATGACATGAGTTGTAATCTAAAATAGAAAGATAGTCTTTAACAGAAGGCATTCATTTGGTCAACATTGAATCCAACCAAGGCAAAGGATGGAACATAAAAATGTCGAGAAAATGTTGTGGCTGTATACTTACATATGCGACCATGCACCGGAGTCCCGAATGCAAAAATAGAGGGAACCAACAAGTCACACCCACAAGGACAGGTGTCCACAGAAAGATTGAAAGATGAAACCCCTTTCAGGGTGTGAAGAGTCAGCGTACAGGGCCACCCGAGAGCAAACCGGGACCGCGTCAAACTAAAGCAAGGAAGGAGAGATTATATGGTATAAAAGCCAGATCATTATAGTTAGAATATCCCAACCTTTATATTTGGGTTGGTGATCATAAGACTAATGTTGAGCCTTATTTGTATTGGGGATCAACAAGGTAATAGAGAGAATTACTAAAAAATTTATATATATACGGTATATACCTCAAAAATAGTGCTGTGTAGCTTCGGAGGAGGCAAAAAATTATGGTAAGTTATGGCAACTTCACAGATGGTAACGGAGCTGGATGTTTGGGGGCTCCGGTCCATTCGGGACTCCGGTGCATGGCCGCATATGTAAGTATACAGCCACAAAATGTTCTCGCTCTTTTTATGTTCCATCCTTTGCCTTGGTTCGATTCAATGTTGACCAAATGAATGCCTTCTGGTAAAAACTTTGCATTTTATGTCAGTTAGGGATGTTGGCTATTGTCACAACAGATTATTCACAAACCTCCACTTTTTTATGTTCTGTGATATGTACATTTCTGAAAAGAAGGACTGAATGAGCACTATAATTCATTCATTTGCACTGATTCGTTTTTTTATCACATTTATAAGGACTTTAGGATTTAGCATTTTTGCTGTTAGTTTGCTAGGGATCTAAGCAGCTAAGATTGTACCCTAACCAATTGACAAAGGTGACCTCTAGGGGCAACATAAGAGGGAAAAGTACACTTTAGTTCTTTTGTCCATTTTGGCTATACCAAAAGGTAATTGGGACTTTAGTGCCACCCAAACTAGGTTTGCGCGTAACTGACAAGATAAACCATGATGTCTGTTGGTACCCGTGGCCTGTGTGAACACTACCTCTCTTGACACATTCTCTGCAGTTAGACCACCCTCATTGTCATGTGGGGTGGGAAATTCTATCATCCAGACCGTATTGTAGCCATCCATTTATACCCAACTATCCAGAAATGGCATTGTGTGATATCCCAAAAAAATCTCTATTTTGTCACCTGCCAAAATGTATATGCATGATTGACTATACAGTGGGTCCGGAAAGTATTCAGACCCCCTTAAATTTTTCACTCTTTGTTATATTGCAGCTATTTGCTAAAATCATTTAAGTTCATTTTTTTTCCTCATTAATGTACACACAGCACCCCATATTGACAGAAAAACACTGAATTGTTGACATTTTTGTAGATTTATTAAAACGGTTGTATACCGCAAAACGTCTTTTTTTTTTTTTTTTTTGTCAACCTGCAAGGCAAAGGTATAATGAGCTAATATGACTAGCATACTAGCTCATTATCAATCACTTACCTTAGATCGAAGCCCCCGCAGCGGTCCTCGGACACGTCCTCCGTCGAATCCATGATACCCGGAGTGACTTCCGGGTATCGCCGCTCCGGCGCTTTGATTGGCCGGCGCGGCGATGACGTCACTCCCGCACATGCGCGGGGAACAACACGATCCCCGCGCATGCGCGAATTTCCGGCAGTGTCCGGCAGGCTCCCATTCAAGAGCCGCCGCGCTCAGTGCGCCTGGCGCCGTAGATAGCGGTACAGTCTTTTTTGCAAATATCTCCGAGACTGTGTAGGTCTCGGAGATATTGCAAGCACCTACAGGTAAGCCTTAATGTAGGCTTACCTGTAGGTGCTTGTACAAATTATGGGTATACAACCACTTTAAAAAAGTAAAACTGAAATATCACATGGTCCTAAGTATTCAGACCCTTTGCTGTGACACTCATATATTTAACTCAGGTGCTGTCCATTTCTTCTGATCATCCTTGAGATGGTTCTACACCTTCATTTGAGTCCAGCTGTGTTTAATTATACTGATTGGACTTGATTAGGAAAGCCACACACCTGTCTATATAAGACCTTACAGCTCACAGTGCATGTCAGAGCAAATGAGAATCATGGAGGTCAAAGGAACTGCCTGAAGAGCTCAGAGACAGAATTGTGACAAGGCACAGATCTGGCCAAGGTTACAAAAAAAATTCTGCTGCACTTAAGGTTCCTAAGAGCACGGTGGCCTCCATAATCCTTAAATGGAAGACGTTTGGGACGACCAGAACCCTTCCTGGAGCTGGCCGTCCGGGCAAACTGAGCTATCGGGGGAGAAGAGCCTTGGTGAGAGAGGTAAAGAAGAACCCAAAGATCACTGTGGCTGAGCTCCAGAGATGCAGTCTGTAGATGGGAGAAAGTTGTAGAAAGTCAACCATCACTGCCATGAAAAATTTAAGGGGGTCTGAATACTTTCCGTACCCACTGTATATGGTGTAAAATATTGGCCCTAGTAAGTCCTAGAAATTATGTTAGAAAAAGCTGCTTTACAAAGGAAGATGGTGCTAATATTTACTGTGTACCAATGTAAAATAATGGCCACCAAAAATGCTATACTATTACAATAAATCAGTCCATGTGATACAAAGTGCACTGTGTGTTAAAATAAATAAATAAATCCAAATGACATGTGCTGTAATAAAACAAAAAGAGAAACGTGTGTGTCTTCACTCCTCAGTGCTTTTCCTTAACACACAGCACTCACCTGAAGGTGTTGACTTCTTATTGTGGAAAATAAGTCAAACTAGACTTTCTCAGCCAATGTGTCATGCGTTCGGTCCCCCACCAATGTGGTCAATGCTAAACTGTCCCTTTAAGATTCTCAGTAGCAGCAGGAATTATACAGCAGGACCCTCGAGAGAAAAATAGGAAAGCCTCTTATGATGTAATATATTTATTTCAACCCAAATATAAAATAGTAGTGCACTGACATAGCATTACAAAGCTTAAGCTTGAAAATGAAACCACTGCTATGCGTTTTAGCATGCGTTCTACAGAAGTGGAAGCAAGGCCACTGGAAGCCCTGCTTATGTGTTTCGTCATCTGAATGTGAACATCCTGAGGAGGTCTTCCTTAGTAAAGGACTTGCTTTATTGTATTGGGACATTATATGTCTACATGACAGCTGCTTTTTGTTTAGTTAATTTTCAGAAATGTATTTGTTTAGCACATGCATATTTTGTTCACTATAAGCGCGGGTGAACTATAATAATAAATGTGTGAAAAAACCTTGTGAGCACTTATTTATTTTACTCAAACTATAATAATACATAGGAAAGCTGCTTGTCAGATGATTATTTACTTTCTGAGCCATTGGGCCATGTATTTTACAGCTCAAATTTGGTTTAAATTGATTTGTATTTTAAAAAGATGAGAAAAAATGCATAACTTTACTGTACATTTTATTCTTGCATCATACTAATGCTTATTGGGTTTCTTTTTTTAAATAACTTCTCCCTGTAGAAAGAGTTTAATGAGTGCATGGATATGTTGGAAGGGGGGGATCTAATTGGGAAATATATAAAAAAATTTGAGGAGCTCTGCAAAGAAGATGCACCTACATGGGAAACTCATGGGAACCTCATGGTATGTATCAGTACATATTTCCATGCTCTTTTGAGTTGAAATTTTCATAATATAGTTTATGCTCATTTCCAGCAATTCCTTTATTAATCTACATTGCTGATTTGTTTTCTCTGTTCTCACATGTGCGTTGTGTACAGACTGAACGCCAGGTGTCCCGATGGTTCATGCAGTGTCTCCGGGAGCAGGCCATGTTGCTGGAGATTATTTTCTTGTACTATGCCTATTTTGCAATTTCTCCTACCAATCTTCTGTTACTTACTAAACTCTTCACGGAGCATGGCTTTGGACGTCGGCAACAAAATCGTCACTTGGTTGAACAAAGCCTCGACCCCTTAATAGACAGAATTGGGTAAGGACTGCTAAATCGCTTGTTATAAAGTCATTCCAAGATTTGAGTATTGGCGAATTCCACCTTTTTAAGTCTGCACATTTTCCAACACTAATTATGTGTTGAGTAAATATGGCTACCTTCCACACACCTATAACTTTTGAACTGTATATAGAAACAAGTTTTCCTAAAATATTAACACACTAGGATAAAGTTTTTTTCATCAGACATCTCTCCCATACATTCTGTATATCTATAAGTAGCCTTTGACAATACTTTATACTTAACAACTTGAAGACCAGTTTTAGCCCTGGTTCACACTGGTGCGTTTTGACATGCGATTTGGCATGTCAAATCGCATGTCAAAACGGCGATATTTGCCACAAATTGACGGCAATGGCACCGTCCTAATCGGTGCGGCGCTGCACCGATTTCAAAAAGTAGTTTCTGTACTACTTTTTGCGATTTCGGCCGCGATTTACATTGACATCTGTGCAGAAACCCGCACAGATGTCTTTGTAATCGCGGCTGAAATCGGGACTGCCAGCGAGAGTGAAATCGTGCGAGTTCATCTGAACTCGCATGGCTTTACTCCCGCAGCCCAGTGTGAACCTGGGCTAAATCAGTATTTTTGGCGAGAAAACTGCTTCTAACCCCCAAACATTGTGTGTGTGTGTGTGTGTGTGTGTGTGTGTGTGTATATATATATATATATATATATATATATATATATATATATATATACACATATACACAATGTGTGTGTATGTATATATGTGTGTGTGTGTACATATACATATATATATATATATATATATATATATATATATATATATATATATATATATTTTAGCAGAGACCCTAGGGAATAAAATGGCGATCGTTGCAATTTTTTTATGTCACACGGTATTTGCGCAGCTGTTTTTCAAGTGAATTTTTTTGGTAAAAATACACTAACGAATTACAAAAAAAACAAAAACACAATTAAAATCCCAATTGTTTGTACAATATTATAGA
Organism: Rana muscosa; assembly: GCA_029206835.1. Lineage (NCBI taxonomy): Eukaryota > Metazoa > Chordata > Amphibia > Anura > Ranidae > Rana > Rana muscosa. The sequence goes on along the minus strand of CM055125.1, from coordinate 257,196,912 downwards.
AGATGTTGCGCTGATTAAATAGATACCTAACATGATAAAGGGAGAGTGGGGGGGGAATGGGTAAAGTGGGACTGTCCAGAGGCCATGGGTCAGTTACCTCACATCCCTAAATTTAGTATTCATAAAAAACAGAAGAGGGCGGGACTTTTAATGAAGCATGTGCGGGAAAAGGTTCAAGTAAACAAAGAGTAAACAACACATCTAGAGTATTTAGTATCATAAAATTTTTTTTTTTTTTAGATACCTAACATGTTTTATTTGGTGTGTTTTTTTTATTTTTATTTTTTTATTACTTTTATTCCTATTACAAGGAATGTAAACATCCCTTGTAATAGAAATAAGGATGACGGGTTCTCTTTATGGAGAGATCTGGGGTCAAAAATACCTTTTTGCTTTAAAAAAAAAAAAAAAAGATATTTTGCTTTATAATTTTTTTTTAGTTTACTTCTTCCCTAGACTGGAAGTGATGTTATGACCTCGCTCTGATCCTCCAAGGCCATAGAGGTGACCAGAGAAAATCTAGTCTCTCATTGCCTCGGTGACCAAATTGTCGTATTGTTTCTCACAGGCACCGGTGAGCAGCAGGAAGGGGAGGGGGGCGTCCTCTCCCGCCACTTCGGAAAGCGATCCAGTTGCTAATGAGCAACTTGGATTGCTTTGATGAGAGAGCCAGCCGCCGGCTGAAAAAAAAAAATACCGTTAACCATTGGCAAACTGCAATAAATAATATATATATATATATATATATATATATATATATATATATATATATATATATATATATATATATACATACATACACGTATTGCGGCCTGCGAGTGGTTAAAGGAAATGTAAATAGCGTTCACATCACTTGTGAGGTATTGCCACAAACATTATGCCGAGAGCAATAATGTGAACGAAACAGGTATAGAAAGAGAGGGGGCGGAGGGGGGAGCCCGGGACTCATCTGGATGCTTCGGCACCAGCTCCCAAATAGAAGGGGAGAGGGGACCAACGGTGCCAAACAGAATTCCACCTCGGGCCAAGGTGGAAGAGAAATCCTGCACTAAGACCATGAGGTCAAAGTTCTATCGGGGAGGGGGAGGGGGGGGAAGGAGAGGGAGGGGGGTGAGGGGAGGTAGGGGGGAACCAGGATCTGTCCATCCAAGGAAGAGAGAGAGAAGGAAAAAGGGAAAAAAAAAAAAAAGACACGACTGACATAAATCTCATCACATATAACATAAGAGGGCTGAATTCCCCAGAAAAAGGGCATATGACATTAAGGGAGCTTGAAAGGTATGCCGCAGAAATTGTATTTCTTCAGGAGACACATCTAGCACTAGATTCTAACACAAAAATTTTTCTTTCTCGTACATCACGGGACACAGAGCGGCATAGTCATTACTATGTGGGTTATATAGATACCTTCAGGTGCTGGCACTGGCAACTTCCAAAACCGGAAGTACCCTCCCCTATATAAGCCCCTCCCATCCGGGAGTACCTCAGTTTTTTGCCAGTGTATAAGGTGTTGGCCAAGAAGTAACATGTGTTTCACTGAGCTTGCGTACAGGTTCTTTTGGGGCCTCAGTAAGCTATTCCGGATCCGACCAAAAAAGCTTCATAGCTAAACGGTCGGTACCCGGGCCTTGCAAGAGAAGAGCAAGGTTTTGCCTGTAATGCCTCTCTTAGGAGGGCTGGACCCTGGGATCCAGAGCTCTGGTCATACCCACAACCAAGATGTTTTCTGTGCAGGGTGCTATACAGGTCCAGGGGAGTGGAATCCTTGGGAACCCGGTCCCTGAAGGTTTGATTACAATGCCTGCCGTGATAGGTGAAGTTTGGGCTTCTGTGGACCAAACAGAGTCCTGCGGCGAGGAAAAGGTAAGTGGGGGCCCCCAGGAACTTGATTCTATTGGGGGACCCCCAAGCCTATTTTGTCTTTCTGCCTGTTACCTAAGGTATTCCCGCTAAATATTCTGTGTATGCCTGTTACTACTGAGAAAATGTAATTTTTTTTTATAGTAGGCAAGAAAAAAAAAAAAAAAATGTAAGACCGCGGTACCTGTGTTAAACACTAGAGGCCGCTATGGTTCTTTTTTCTTGTAATGTGGATTTTTTTCTTCCGAAGTCAAATCCAGGCAGTTGGTAAGTTCTCTGCTGGGAAGCTGTCTCCTTTGCCCTGTTGCTGCGCTCATCCATCCCCGGGCCCTGCGGCAGGGAGCCTGGCTCCCATCTAGCTCCTGTTTTTTTCAAAAAAGGCGCCCTTGCGCGTGCACGTGCCTCTCTATATAGAGGCGATCTGGAAAAGGGGCGGAGCGGGTGGATGACGCTCGGTGTGCGCCGCGGCGCTACTGCGCATGTGCGGGCGTCCAGCATGTTTTAAAAGCAATCAAGCTGGCTATTGAAGTGCACAAACAGAGCTAGCAACAGTAAAAAGGCACACAGAGGCGGTTGATGCAGGCATCCCCTAGAAAGGCACTTTAGTAGACACCAACTGATATATAGCAGCAATTGTGCTAGACTATTCTCAGTAAAAAGGGTGTATTACGGCTGGAATACCTCAGCTTTGGGCTTAGGAATATGCCGTCCAGAAGCTCCGGAACTAAATCTTCCAGGAAGCAAAAGGGGTCTCCATCGGGCTCTGAGGATCTTGGGCATGCTTCTGCTGCACCAGTCTCCCCTGAAAATTCAGAGGTTAGTGACCGTAGAGACCCCGCAGGAGTGCCTGGTACTGTGGCTGTCCTCAGTTCACCTGCTCCTGTGTATGTAACAGAGGAGGTTGTTTCCTCAGCTCTGGGAGGATTAGAGGAGAGATTGTCAACATTAATCGCTGCCTCCCTGTCACAGGGAAAGCACGCCCGATCTCCGTCTCCTCCTTCAGAGTACCTGTTAGCGGAGCAACAGTCCCATACAGGGATCGACCTGCCTGAAGGGGATCAGGAGGAGGTTGATTCTGTTATAGAGGAATCAACTGTGGAGGAACCTTTCTCAGCATCGCAAGCTGAAAGATTATGGGTTCAGTCTTTGACTAACATGGTCCGATCAGCATTTAAAATGCACCTTGCGGAACCATCAACCACTACTGTCTCCTCGCTGGGGTCGCTAAAAGCTCCCCAGACTGTCTGTTCCTTTCCAGTTCACCCTTTATTGGAAGGGCTCATGTACCAGGATTGGGAACATCCTGATAAAATATTTACTCCCCCCAAGAGATTTCCGGTGGTCTATCCCATGGAGGATAAGTTCATCAAAAAATGGAGGGTCCCTACAGTGGACGCAGCCATCTCTTGTGTGAATAAATCACTGACATGTCCAGTGGATAATGTCCAAATGTTCAAGGACCCAATAGATAAAAAATTGGAGTCCTTATTAAAATCTGCTTTTTCTACAGCAGGCTTGGTGACACAACCAGCAGTGGCAGCTATTGGGGTCTGCCAAGCAGTGAAGGATCAGTTGAAACAGGTCTTAAGGGACTTGCCAGATCAGCAGGCCCTTGCCCTAGCTGATCTACCTAGAGCCTTGTGCTTTGCGGTTGACGCCATAAAGGATTCAATCCATCAGGCCTCCCGCCTTACGCTGTCTGTAGTACATATGCGCAGGCTTCTATGGCTAAAAAACTGGTCTGCTGAAGCTCCCTGTAAAAAATTGCTGGTTAGCTTCCCATTTCATGGTGAACGCTTATTCGGGGAAGACCTGGACAAATATATCCAGAAAATTTCCAACGGTAAAAGTACACTCTTGCCGGTTAAAAACAGAGTTAGAGGTCCCTCTTTTAAGAGGCCTGCTTCTCCAGTCCCTGGGGCATCGGCTGTGAAACAGTTCCGTCGGCCTCCTCGGTCAAATCCCGGGGGTAAAAATCAGGGACAATCGCAGGGTAACAAGAAGCCCTGGATCAGGAGAGGTACAAAACCTCCCCCAAAGTCAAATGCATGAAGGGTTGCCCCCACTCAATCGGGTGGGGGGAAGACTCCAGTTGTTCGCAGAGACCTGGCGGGACACGATCAGAGACAGATGGGTGCTCTCCGCAGTGAGTCTGGGATACAGATTGGAGTTAAAAGACTCTCCTCCTTCCCATTTTATGAGGTCAAACGTGCCAAGGGATCCCCGGAAGAGAGAGTCCCTCCTGTTGGCACTAGAACAACTATTGCTCCAAGGAGTAATTATGGAGGTTCCCCTGGAAGAATGGGGGCTCGGGTTTTACTCAAACCTCTTTACAGTCCCGAAGCCAAACGGGGACGTGAGGCCCATATTAAATCTAAAAGGGCTAAACAAATTCCTGCATATCAGGACTTTCCGGATGGAGTCGATGCGATCAGTGGCCACTGCCCTACAAGGGGAGGAATGGTTAGCCTCGATCGACATCAAAGATGCTTATTTGCACATTCCCATCTTTCCAGTCCACCAAAAATTTCTACGCTTTGCAGTAGAAGGGCGCCATTTTCAGTTCAGAGCCTTACCCTTCGGTCTGGCCACAGCACCACGAGTGTTCACAAAAATTCTGGCCCCATTATTGGCCAATCTAAGAACGCAAGGTGTAACGATAATGGCATATCTAGACGACTTGTTGCTGATAGACCACTCAGTGAAAAAACTAGAAGTGGTCGTTCACAAGACAATCAAGTATCTGGAATCTCACGGTTGGATTATCAACCGAGACAAGTCGGCCCTAAAACCAGTCAAAAGTCTGGAATACTTGGGGCTAAGGCTAGATTCAGGCCAGAAGAAAATATTCTTGCCTCGAAAAAAGGTGTTGTCTTTGAGAGATTTGATCCACTTAGTGGGTACAAAAAGACAGCCGTCCATACGCCTGTGCATGAGGCTGCTGGGGAAAAATGGTGGCATCATTCGAAGCAGTACCCTACGGTCAATTCCATTCAAGGAATTTGCAAAGGGCCATACTGTCAGCCTGGAACAAAAAAGTTCAGGCCCTAGACTTACCAATGTCCTTGTCCCCTTCCGTTCGCAAGAGCCTCCGTTGGTGGTTGGTTCCCCAGAATCTGGAAAAAGGGAAATCCTTCAGTCCGATTTCTTGGAAGGTGGTCACTACAGATGCCAGCCTTATAGGCTGGGGAGCAGTACTGGAGCAATGGTCTCTCCAGGGCAGATGGTCGGATGCGGAAAAGGCCCTGCCCATCAATCTCTTAGAGATACGAGCAGCCCGGTATGCCCTAGTAGCATGGACATCCAAACTCCAAGGGTCCCCTGTCAGAATTCAATCAGACAATGCCACGGCAGTGGCATATATCAATCATCAGGGTGGCACCAGGAGTCGTGCAGCCCAGAGGGAAGTAAATTGCATCCTGAAATGGGCAGAAAGATATGTCCCAGCCATATCCGCGGTATTCATTCCAGGAGTGGAGAATTGGAAGGCGGACTTTCTAAGTCGCCAACAATTATGCCCAGGGGAATGGTCCCTTCACCCCGAGGTTTTTCGGACAATATGTCAGCGGTGGGGAACACCGGATGTAGATCTGCTAGCATCCAGATTCAACGCAAAGGTGGACAGGTTTGTCTCTTGGACAAGGGATCCCCTAGCTTGCGGCTCGGATGCCCTAGTGTTCCCTTGGGATCAGTTCAAGCTGATATATGCATTCCCACCGCCACAATTGTTACCTCGATTACTCCGCAGAATCAGGGTAGAAAAGAAACCAGTGATTCTGGTGGCTCCAGCGTGGCCCCGAAGAGCATGGTACGCGGAGATTGTAAAAATGTCAGTTGGGAGTCCTTGGACTCTCCCACATCGCCCGGACCTGCTTTCGCAAGGACCGATATACCACCCTTCCTTACCAGCCCTAGGTTTGACGGCCTGGCTATTGAAGCCCACATTCTAAAAAAGAGAGGGCTCTCTAATCCTGTGGTATCTACCATGATTAATGCCAGGAAGCCGGTATCCAGGCAGATCTACTATAGAATCTGGAAGGCGTACATCGCGTGGTGTGAGGCCAAGAAATGGCATCCACGTAAGTACGTAATAGGTAGGATTCTGGACTTCCTACAGTGGGCTGTAGATAGGAAGCTTGCCTTGAGTACTATCAAAGGTCAGATTTCGGCCTTGTCAATATTTTTTCAAAGGCCCTTGGCTTCGCATTCACTAGTCAAAGCCTTTATACAAGGAGTGATGCGTATTAGTCCTCCGGTTAATATTCCCATATGTCCATGGGATCTAAACCTGGTTCTGTCGGTTCTACAGAAACAACCATTTGAACCATTACAGCATATTTCCTTGGTTCTTCTCACCAGGAAATTGATTTTTCTAGTAGCCATTTGTTCGGCTAAAAGAGTGTCGGAATTAGCAGCTATGTCCTGTAAAGAGCCATATCTGGTTATCCATAAGGACAGAGTAGTGTTACGTCCTCATCCAGCCTTTCTTCCTAAGGTGGTATCGAGGTTTCATTTGAACCAAGATGTGGTTCTTCCTTCTTTTTTCCCCAAACCTAGTTCGGTAGAGGAAAAGTTATTGCATTCTTTGGATGTAGTAAGAGCAGTTAAAGCTTATCTAAAAGCCACTGCTCAGATTCGCAGAACGGATACTTTGTTTATTCTGCCGGAAGGCCCCAGAAAGGGTCAGGCAGCGTCAAAATCTACTTTAGCCAAGTGGATTCGACAGGTCATAATGCAAGCCTATGGCTTGAGAAGGAGACCGCCTCCGTTCAAAGTTAGGGCGCACTCCACGAGAGCAGTTGGAACTTCATGGGCAGTGCATCACCAGGCCTCCCTGGCTCAAATCTGTAAGGCCGCAACATGGTCTTCAGTACACACGTTTACTAGGTTCTACCAGGTGGACGTTGGAAGTCAGGAGGATGTCGCCTTGGGCGCAGTGTGTTGCAGGCCACAAAAGATCCTCATGTCTGATAGCGCTCAGCTTATGTATGGTGTATCCCCCCCCCTCATTGGGCATTGCTTTAGGACATCCCACATAGTAATGACTATGCCGCTCTGTGTCCCGTGATGTACGAGAAAGAAAATAGGATTTTTATAACAGCTTACCTGTAAAATCCTTTTCTTGGAGAACATCACGGGACACAGAGCTCCCACCCCTCTTTGGGGACACTTATTGCTTTGCTACAAAACTGAGGTACTCCCGGATGGGAGGGGCTTATATAGGGGAGGGTACTTCCGGTTTTGGAAGTTGCCAGTGCCAGCACCTGAAGGTATCTATATAACCCACATAGTAATGACTATGCCGCTCTGTGTCCCGTGATGTACTCCAAGAAAAGGATTTTACAGGTAAGCTGTTATAAAAATCCTATTATTCGCGTGCGATCCCCACTTGGTACTACGGAGACTCCCCAAACAAGAGAGCTAAAGGAGTAGCTATAGGGATTGGAAAGAACATAAACTTTATAGTAGAGGATAGAAGAGTTGACCCAGAGGGCTGGTATTTGTTCTTAAAAGGGAATCTTCAGGGGAAAAAATGCACATTGGCTAACGTCTATTGTCCAAACACCCACCCCAAAAGATATTTGAATAGAATCTTAAATATCCTGATGGGTTTTAAACAGGGTTATATAATTCTCGCCGGTGATTTCAATTTCCCAATGGACCCAAAGTTAGACAATACATCTGGTGCACCGACACGAGATAATAAACAATTAAAATTGGTCAAAAAAAAAAATGTTTGACCATCAATTAATAGATTCTTGGAGAGCGACGCACCCAAGTAAAAAGGACTTATACGTACTACTCTGCGGTGCATGACACGTATTCAAGATTGGATTACATTCTGGTGGACCACGGGCTCCTGGAATATGTAGTAGACACCTCGATAGGAGTAAAATCAATCTCAGACCATGCCCCAGTTATAGTAAAAATAAGATTTAATAATGTAGAACAAAGAAAGGGTATGTGGAGCTTAAATGAAGACCTATTAGCTAACAAAGAAGTAGGAGAGATAATATCGAGAGAAATCGAAGAATACTTTAGAATAAATAATACACCAGAAGTGAGTGTAGCAACAATCTGGGAAGCGCATAAGGCACGTATAAGGGGTAAATTGCCATAGGGGCACGAAAAAAGGAGAGGGACCAAAAGAGGGAAAACCTGTTAAAGGAATTATATGACCTGGAACAAAAAGACAAAAGACAACAAGATAAAGAAACACACCAACAAATAATAATTAAGAGGGGCCAACTCAGAGATTTGATGGAACAGGAAACCAGAAAAGTATTCAAGAATGTAGCAAAAGAAAGATACAAATGGGGGAATAAACCCGGGAAGTATCTTGCAAGAATAGCAAAAAGGAAAAAAACTTTAAATTACATAGAAAAAATAAAGCATCAGAGAGGAGAGATGAAATTTAAAACATCAGAAATCGCAGAAGCATTCAAGACATATTATAGTGCACTGTATGATATTAGAGGAAACGAGACAGCACAGGAAGAAGAAAACAGGAAAGGCAAAATACAGGAATATTTGGAAAAAACTATCCTTCCAAGGATAACCCCGGAAAGTGCAGAGCTCCTAGAAAAACCAATTACGCAGGATGAAATAAACAAAGCTCTCCAAGAAACACCAGGGGGGAAAAGTCCAGGACCGGACGGGTTTCAGATTAAGTATTATAAGAAGTTTAAAGACCAGTTAGTCCCAGAACTATGTAAGTATTTCAATAGATTGGGGGGCGATGAAGAAATAAGAAAAGAATCTCTCCTTGCCAATATTACCATTATACCTAATGCCGCGTACACACGATAATTTTTCCCGTCGGGAAAAATGAAATTTTTTCCTTTGGACGAGAAAAACGATCGTCTGTGGGCTTTTTGCCGTTTTTCCCGACGGGAAAAACGGCATTAATCACGATGAGAAAAATTAGAACATGTTCTAATTTTTCTCATCGTTTTTTCCAGCATTTTTTTCCGCGGCAGTTTTCCCATAGGGAAACACTGCCACGGAGCCCACACACGGTCGTTTTTCTCGACAAAGAAAAAAATGACGGGAAAAACGGTCGTGTGTGGGGGAACATGCCGTTCCCTCGTTTTTCTTTTTTTTTCATGTCGTGATTCACGGCGGTGTTTTCACCGCCGTGAATCACGATCGTGTGTACGCGGCACAAAACAGGAAAAGACGGAACAATATGTTCTAACTGAAGGAAGGTAGGTGACTCCGCGCAAAAGGACTTCAAACACAACGTAGTAGTCAGAGCTGCTGCCTCTACTTATTGCTGCCTCCTAATTCGGTGGAGCAAGGATATGAAAAAAATGAGGGGTGTAGTGGTGGCGCTGCTCTTACGTGAAACCAATCTGCTGGGAGCCAGATATTGGTAATAGGTCTACAAATGAGAAACACAAAGGGGGTTCTCTCTGATATAATCAGAACCTAAGTGGGACCACACATAGAATGTAAAAATCAAATTAAATAAGTAAATAAAGTGGGGTGTCTCTGCCAGGTGTTTACTTGGCTTTAGCAATAGCCTTCAGAAGGTGATGGTGATAATGGACGTAAAGTGAGTGAAGGATTTAGTAGGAATACATTAATTAGTTGAAATAAATAAGTAATATGAATTTTCCAATTCCGGCTCGGCCGGGTGTTTACTAGCAGAGGATTAGCTATTGGAAGTGCTGTGAAGTAAATTGATGCTACCAATGTGGTGCTGTAAGAGATGCAGTGTAAACAAAGTAAAAAACAATGAATTACAATGGATTGGGATGTTGTCTCGGCCGGGTGTTTACTAAACCCAACTGGAATTATACTCGGTCCCAAACAGTTAGAAAAAAGTGTTTACGTGATCCGTAATACACTCTGACAATGTACATCAAATGTTCAGCATAAAAATTTAAGTTGATAAAATGAAGTGAAGATCAATGGTGACAATCCAGAATATAGTGACAGAATAAATTGGTGACTTTGCTGCAGTGCTTGTTCACTTTTTTCTAACTGTTTGGGACCGAGTATAATTCCAGTTGGGTTTAGTAAACACCCGGCCGAGACAACATCCCAATCCATTGTAATTCATTGTTTTTTACTTTGTTTACACTGCATCTCTTACAGCACCACATTGGTAGCATCAATTTACTTCACAGCACTTCCAATAGCTAATCCTCTGCTAGTAAACACCCGGCCGAGCCGGAATTGGAAAATTCATATTACTTATTTATTTCAACTAATGTATTCCTACTAAATCCTTCACTCACTTTACGTCCATTATCACTATCACCTTCTGAAGGCTATTGCTAAAGCCAAGTAAACACCTGGCAGAGACACCCCACTTTATTTACTTATTTCATTTGATTTTTACATTCTATGTGTGGTCCCACTTAGGTTCTGATTATATCAGAGAGAACCCCCTTTGTGTTTCTCATTTGTAGACCTATTACCAATATCTGGCTCCCAGCAGATTGGTTTCACGTAAGAGCAGCGCCACCACTACACCCCTCATTTTTTTTAATATGTTCTAACTACCGACCCATAGCGTTATTGAATTCAGACATTAAGTTATATGCAAAAATATTGGCAACGAGATTAAAAACTTTAATGTCGGAACTAATAAACGCTGACCAAACTGGCTTCGTGATGGGGAGAGAAGGAAGATATAATACCATAAGAACCCTTTTATTAATCCAGAAAAGGAAGGAGAAGAAACCCCCAGTCGTACTCATGTCGATAGATGCAGAAAAAGCGTTCGACCGAGTCGACTGGGGGTTTATGATGGACACACTCCGGTATGTCGGGATTGGACCCAAATATATGAAATGGGTTAAAAACCTATATACTTACCCGACAGCCAGGGTAAAAGTAAATGGGAGTGTGTCGTCGGTGTTTGGGATGCGTAACGGAACGAGACAGGGATGTCCGCTTTCACCCCTCCTGTATGTGTTGGCAATGGAACCTTTGTTGCAGAACATATGGAATAATCAAGATATAGGAGGGGTGAGGGTGGGCAGGGAGGAACATAAAGTGGCGGCATACGCTGACGACATACTTTTATATCTGACGAAACCAAGGCTGTCGCTCCCCAATGTAGTAAAGGAAATAAAAAAATACGGGGAACTCGCTAACTTCAAGATCAACCCAGTAAAGACAGTAATTCTGAACTTAGGAATAGATAAAAAGGAAGAAAAACTGTTACAGAAAGAATTTCCGTTTACTTGGGAGACAAAAACTTTAACATATCTAGGTATTAAAATAACTACAACTGTAGAAGAACTATATCCGGTTAACTTTATCCCATTATTAAACGAAATTAAAGCAGAATTAAAGGATATTTCAAGGAGACCCGTTGGATGGACACGAAGGATCAACATCTTAAAAATGATGGTCCTCCCAAAAGTAACATATAGGCTGCAGATGCTGCCAATAGATATACCCCAATCATTCTTTAAGTCGATTAGATCTATGATCTTGAAATATATATGGCAGGGCAAAAAGGCGAGAATAAAATATACATTACTAACCCACGGAAAAAAAGAAGGGGGCATGGCTGTACCAGACATAAAAAGATACCATAAAGCAATAATCTTGGCAAGATTAGTAGAATGGGCAAATCCACAAACAAAAAAGAAATGGGCACAAATAGAAAATACGCTAAGTATGACACATTTACAAAATAATATATGGATACCACCAAAATTTAGAGTATTAGGCACAGATTCACATAGCATAACAAAGAAGGTATTCAAAACGTGGGACATACTACATCGACACGAAAAATGGAAATATAATTCTCCATTAATAGCGTTAGCAGACACAATGTTTTTTACACCAGGTAATGGGACACGACTAGGAAAACTAATGGGAACTGCACAACTAAAAGATATAATTACAGCAGGTAAAATAAAAACAAAACAAGATTTAATTACGAGCCAGGGATGGAGTCAGTTGAGCGATTGGGAATACCTCCAATTAACGCACTTAGTAAGCACTATTCCACAACCAATTAGAAATGAAAATACACTAACCCCACTGGAAAAGATATGTAGTAAAAAGCCTTTGAGACATGGTATCTCTCAGGTGTATAAAATATTAACAGAACTAGAAACAGAAGGACCACTACCCTTTATAGAAAAATGGGAGCAAGATCTGGGCAGAGAATTAGACGAGAGGCAAATTATTGAGGCAGTACACAGCTATGCATCGGATGTAACCACAATAGAAGCAAATTACAAAAGTATGGTACGCTGGCACTGGACGCCAGAAAGAATGAATAAAATACATCCTAACAACTCTCCACTCTGTGTGAGGGGTTGTAAGCAAGTGGGAACAACGATGCATATGTGGTGGGAATGCCCAATAATAGAGGAGTATTGGACAGAGATTCTGGATCACATTGAAGTAGTCACGGGGGAAAAAATAATACAAAACGCGTGGACATGCCTATTTCATGGTACAAATAAAACAAAAAAGCAATATCAGAAAACATTAGTCCCACCATTACTTAATGCAGCAAAAGGGTTAATCCCAAGAAACTGGATATCTATAAAGAAACCGACTATTAAAGAATGGATTCAACGGGTAGAGTATATCTCAGAAATGGAATATCTGAGCCAGGGAGAGCAGGGAAAAGGGGAAAAATTGAGAATATTTAAACGATCAGATAAATATGTTCAGGGAATGATAGGAAAAGAAGAAGAATAGGACAGGAGGGGGACAGATCAGGGAGGAAGGGAGGGGAAAGGAGGGGGGGGGGAGAACATAGGGAGGGAAAAGGAAAAGTAAGGAAATATGTAAAGATATTTTTGTATGAAAATTTGTTATTTTTCCACACAAATGTGGGTGCATGTAATTACATGTTAAATAATTTTCCAATAAAAAGTAAATTAATAAAAAAAAAAAAAAAACATTGGCAAACTGCAATAAATAAATATATATATATATATATATATATACAGGTCCTTCTCAAAAAATTAGCATATTGTGATAAAGTTCATTATTTTCTGTAATGTACTGATAAACATTAGACTTTCATATATTTTAGATTCATTACACACAACTGAAGTAGTTCAAGCCTTTTCTTGTTTTAATATTGATGATTTTGGCATACAGCTCATGAAAACCCCAAAATCCTATCTCAAAAAATTAGCATATTTCATCCGACCAATAAAAGAAAAGTGTTTTTAATACAAAAAAAGTCAACCTTCAAATAATTATGTTCAGTTATGCACTCAATACTTGGTCGGGAATCCTTTTGCAGAAATGACTGCTTCAATGCGGCGTGGCATGGAGGCAACCAGCCTGTGGCACTGCTGAGGTGTTATGGAGGCCCAGGATGCTTCGATAGCGGCCTTAAGCTCATCCAGAGTGTTGGGTCTTGCGTCTCTCAACTTTCTCTTCCCAATATCCCACAGATTCTCTATGGGGTTCAGGTCAGGAGAGTTGGCAGGCCAATTGAGCACAGTAATACCATGGTCAGTAAACCATTTACCAGTGGTTTTGGCACTGTGAGCAGGTGCCAGGTCGTGCTGAAAAATGAAATCTTCATCTCCATAAAGCTTTTCAGCAGATGGAAGCATGAAGTGCTCCAAAATCTCCTGATAGCTAGCTGCATTGACCCTGCCCTTGATAAAACACAGTGGACCAACACCAGCAGCTGACATGGCACCCCAGACCATCACTGACTGTGGGTACTTGACACTGGACTTCAGGCATTTTGGCATTTCCCTCTCCCCAGTCTTCCTCCAGACTCTGGCACCTTGATTTCCGAATGTACTTTGGACCACTGAGCAACAGTCCAGTGCTGCTTCTCTGTAGCCCAGGTCAGGCGCTTCTGCCGCTGTTTCTGGTTCAAAAGTGGCTTGACCTGGGGAATGCGGCACCTGTAGCCCATTTCCTGCACACGCCTGTTCACGGTGGCTCTGGATGTTTCTACTCCAGACTCAGTCCACTGCTTCCGCAGGTCCTCCAAGGTCTGGAATCGGTCCTTCTCCACAATCTTCTTCAGGGTCCGGTCACCTCTTCTCATTGTGCAGCGTTTTCTGCCACACTTTTTCCTTCCCACAGACTTCCCACTGAGGTGCCTTGATACAGCACTCTGGGAACAGCCTATTCGTTCAGAAATTTCTTTCTGTGTCTTACCTCTTGCTTGAGGGTGTCAATGATGGCCTTCTAGACAGCAGTCAGGTCGGCAGTCTTACCCATGATTTGCGGTTTTGAGTAATGAACCAGGCTGGGAGTTTTTAAAAGCCTCAGGAATCTTTTGCAGGTGTTTAGAGTTAATTAGTTGATTCAGATGATTAGGTTAATAGCTCGTTTAGAGAACCTTTTCATGATATGCTAATTTTTTGAGATAGGATTTTTGGGTTTTCATGAGCTGTATGCCAAAATCATCAATATTAAAACAAGAAAAGGCTTGAACTACTTCAGTTGTGTGTAATGAATCTAAAATATATGAAAGTCTAATGTTTATCAGTACATTACAGAAAATAATGAACTTTATCACAATATGCTAATTTTTTGAGAAGGACCTGTATATATATATATATATATATAATATACACACACGTATTGCGGCCTGCGAGTGGTTAAAGGAAATGTAAATAGCGTTCACATCACTTGTGAGGTATTGCCACAAACATTATGCCAAGAGCAATAATTCTAGTGCTAGACCTCCTCTGTAACACTCTAAACTGTGGTAACCTGTGAATTTTCTTAAAGCATTGCCTATGAAGATTTTTAAGTACCGTAGTTTGGCCCCATTCCACAAGTGTGTGCAATTTAAAATTGTGACATGTTAGGTCAGGGCTTGACAAATTTACTAGGAGCCAGCTAAAAAAGTTAGGAGCCAGTCTTTCGGCTGCATGCTCCTCTATTCCTCCCCCCCCCCATTCTGCTCTGGTCCCCGTGCTCCTCTACCCCCCCCAAGCTTCTCTGGTCCCCATGCTGCTCTGGTCCCCGTGCTCCTCTATTCCCCCCCCCATGCTGCTCTGGTTCCCGTGCTCCTCTATTCCCCCCCATGCTGCTCTGGTCCCCGTGCTCCTCTATTCCCCCCCCATGCTGCTCTGGTTCCCGTGCTCCTCTATTCCCCCCCATGCTGCTCTGGTCCCCATGCTCCTCTATTCCCCCCCATGCTGCTCTGGTCCCCATGCTCCTCTATTCCCCCCCCATGCTGCTCTGGTCCCCCGTGCTCCTCTTTCTCCCCCCCCCCCATGCTGCTCAGGTCCCCATGCTCCTCTATTCCCCCTATGCTGCTCAGGTCCCCATGCTCCCCCATTTTTCCCTTTTGCTGCTCAGGTCCCCATGCTCCTCTATTCCCCCCTTTGCTGTTAAGGTCCCTATGCTCTGGTCCCCCGCAGCGCTCACCTCCTCTCCCTGGCTAGTTAACTTCAGCTTGACTGAATACAGAGATGCTCTTCGGGAGTCGCACTGAGAAGCTCATCATACGATCCGGAAGGACGGTGGCCACACACAGCTGTGACATAAGCTTCCTCGGCACTCATTCTCCTGGTCTTTCCTTCCCCGCTCTCCATCTAGATTCTCCGCGGCAGCAGACAGGATGAATTCAAAGACACCCTGAAAACCAAAGTGAAAAAACGATGCAGCAGGCTAGTCCATTTTTTTTATTTTTTTTTTTTATAAATTCTTTATTTGACCACTTGACAACTGGGCACTAAATCCCCTTCGTGCCCGGACCAATTTTCAGCTTTCAGTGCTCTCACACTTTGAATGACAATTTTTGTCCTTTTTTTCATACAAATAGAGCTTTCTTTTGGTGGTATTTGATCACCTCTGGGTTTTTTATTTTTTGCGCTATAAATGAAAAAATATGGCAAATTTTGAAAAAAAAGGCTTTTTTTTTAGTTTATGTGATAAAATTTAGCAAATTATGAATTTTTCTTTATAAAATTTGGCCACAATTTATACTGCTACATATCTTTGGTAAAAATAACCCAAATTAGTGGATATTATTTGGTCTTTGTGAAAGTTATAGAGTCTACAAGCTGTGGTGCGGATCATAAACAATTGATCACACCTAATGTACTGGTGGCCTATCTCATTTCTTACGACCCGAACAAGCCAGCAAAGCACAAATACCCCCCAAATGACCCCTTTTTTAAAATTAGACATTCCCAAGGTATTTAGTAAGATGCATCGTGAGGTTTTTGATGTTGTAATTTTTTCCCACAATTCTTTGCAAAATGAAGATTTTTTTTTATTTTTTTATTTTTTCCACAAAATTGTCATTGTAATAGGTTATTTCTCTCACATGGCATGTGTATACCACAAATGATGCCCCAAAATACATTCTGCTACTACTCCTGAGTATGGCGATACCAAATGTGTAAGACTTTTATACAGCCTGCCCACATACAGAGGCCCAATATTGAAATGGCACCTTCAGGCATTCTAGGAGCATAAATTACACATCTCATTTCTCAACCACCTATTACACTTTTGAAGGCCCTGGAGCACCAGGACAATGGAAACGCCCACACAGTGACCCCATTTTGGAAAGCTAACACCCCAACGTATAATCTATGAGGCATAATGAGTCTTTTGAATGGTTCATTTTTTTTCCTGAAGTTTTTGGAAAATGCGGGAAAAAAATGAAAACGCAATTTTTTTACGCAAAGTTGTCCATTTATAAGATATTGCCAACACATAGCATGTACATAGCAATAATTACACCCCAAAATACATTCTGCTACTCCTCCTGAGTATGACGATACCACATGTGTGAGACTTTTACACAGCCTGGCCACATACAGTGGCCCAAAATGCAAGGAACACCATCAGGTGTTCTAGGGACACATAACATGCACATACCAAGAATTACACCCCAAAATACATTCTGCTGAGCAAATGGTAAACAAAAGATTACCTGTTTTAGAAGCGCAGTTGTCCGCAGGAGGATAGCACTGGTCCAGGCAACAGGCAGGGACTTGGTCAGCAAAAGCGAATGCAATTGTCCAGGCAACAGGCAGGAATACTGTCCATAGTTCGTACAGGCAGCTGGTGAGCATTCTGCAGTACTCCAATAGTTAACAGTCTTTTTGTTATATACAGTCCAGGGTCAGTGCAAGCAGAGATTGTCAGCAGTGCCAAAATATTGGTCCTGATAGTAGGCAGGTCCATGTGGTGTGGTCAGTTCATGCAACAGGCAGAGGCATGATGGCATAGGTCCTACAGGCAGCAGGCAGAAGTAGGGCCTCGTTCAGGACTGAATGGGGACAGGGGTAGAGGCTTCCCCCACCCAAATCTCTTTGAAGCCTCCGAGTCTCCAGACCCTAATCTAGGAATGAGAAAACAAAAACAATTGTTTTCTTCATCCAGAAAAACAATTCTGGAGCCCCTCACATATGTGAGACCCCTGTGTTATGAATCCCACTAGTCCACTGGCAGGGTAAAAGATCAGTCCAAGAGGCAGGCAAAAAGCATGGTCAAACATTCCAGGGTCAGTTCCAGATCAGGCAGAGGTATGTACAGAATTGGTAGGCAGAAGCATGGTCAAGGTCAAATAACAGTCCAGGGTCAGTTCCAGATCAGGCAGAGGTATAAACAGAATCGGTAGGCAGAAGCGTGGTCAAATAACAGTCCAGGGTCAGTTCCAGATCAGGCAGAGGTATAAACAGAATCGGTAGGCAGAAGCGTGGTCGAATAACAAGCCAGGGTCAGTTACAGAGAAAGCAGATGCATAAGGGGTGTAAAGATAAATGTCAGGAAGTGAACTAATAATTTATTTTGGTATGGTAACGGCGGAAACAATCAATCATGCAGAGGCCTGGTTCTGAAGGACATTGGGAACAATAATAAATGGTGTCTCTTCTCTCTCCTCTTTTGGAGCACACCCGGCATTTTTTCTGGCGTTTTTGGCCTGTTGGTCTGGGAGGGATTTTATCTGGGAAGTGGCGCTCAGAGTCGGCTAATGACATCGGATCTAATGTTTACTGGTGGGCTGTTCGGGTATATAAGGGCAGTGGTGATTTCCTCCTGGAAGAAAAGGAAGGATTTGGGTCTTATAGTGGATTTTTTATATATTACATATGAGTTGTACATGGCCAAATTAAATAAATAAATGGAATCTTTCTTATACCACTGGTATGTTCTTCTTGTGGAAAGGTAGGGTTCGAGCATCTGGTCGTTGAAGTCGACACCCCCCATGAACTTATTGTAATCGTAGATGCATTTGGGTTTTTGTATCTGGCCATTCCTCCTGGTGATTTCAACGAATTCATTGTTGTGGATGGAAGAAAGCACGTAGACATCTCTTCTGTCCCTCCACTTCACAGCCAAAATTTCCTCATTCCTCAAACTCGCCGTCTCCCCTCTTTTCAATTTTTTGGTGACCAGGCTTTGAGGAAAGCCCTTCCGGTTCGCCCTTACGGTGCCGCATGCTGGAGTCTTCATTCTATGTAGGTTTCGGAACAGGGGCAAACTTGTATAGAAATTGTCCACATACAAGTGGTAGCCTTTCTCCAGAAGTGGGTTTATGAGTTCCCAAACTACTTTCCCACTGGTTCCAATGTAGATTGGGCAATTAGGGGGGTTCAGTTCGGTGTCCTTCCCTTCATATATGATGAAGCCATACACATACCCAGTTTCTCGGTCACATAGTTTATAGAGCTTCACCCCATAGCGGGCCCTTTTGCTGGGTATAAATTGTTTTATGCCCAGCCTGCCAGAAAATTTTATTAGGGACTCATCCACACATATGTGTTTTTGTCTGGGGTAAACAACTGGGGGAAGGTTTCAGAAAAATAATTTAGTAGCGGCCGAATTTTATAAAGCTTATCAAAATTTGGGTCATTTCGGAGAGGGCACTGGGTATTGTCGTTGTAGTGTAGGAATCTCATAATCATTAGATATCGGGACCTGAGCATTACTGAGGAAAAAGATGGGCATATGGTAGATGGGGCGGGATGACCAATATGAACGCACTTGATTTTTTCCGTTTAGTCCCATGCAGAATGTGAGGCCCAAAAACATTCTAAACTCCTCCACTGTAAGGGCTCTCCACTGGTAGGGACGGGCATAATAGGACGTTGGGTTGCTTGCTATGAACTGTTGGGCGTATAGGTTGCACTGGGCCACAATTGATGCAAGCATGTCGTCAGTGAAAATTAAATTGAAAAAGTCAATAGGGGCAAAATTTTCTGTGTCCACCTGGACTCCTGGCTGGGCAGTGAAAGGGGGAATGTTGGCTTCTCCTGAATTAGGAGGAAGCCACAAGGGGTTCTGAAGGGAATAGGGAAGGCTGGCATGGGACCTAACCCTTTGGGACTGAGATGACACCCCACTGGTACGTGGCCTTGCTTGCCTGGTGGATGGCACTGCAGTGCTGGTGGATGGCACTGCCTCCTCAGCAGAACGCCTTCGTCTGGCGGGCAGGCCCTCCTCCTCCTCCTCCTCTTCTGAGGTTGTCAGTGTTCCACTGCTTAGGACAGGCTCGTAGTCCACGTCAGACTCATAGTCAGGCTCATAGTCTGAACTTGCGGAGGAATCCGAATCGGAGAGCTCCCCGTTGCTCTCGTCGGCCGCAAGAATATTGTATGCCTCCTCGACTGAAAATAATCTTCTAGCCATTGTTGGCACTGAAGACACGTGGCACTGATACGTGGCACTGATGACACTGATACGTGGCACTTATACGTGGCACTAATGGCAGATGGCACGGGCAGATGTCACTTGCAGATGGCACGGGCAGAGGGCACTGGCAGATATGGGACTGGCAGAGGGCACTGGCAGATATGGGACTGGCAAGAGGGCACTGTTTTTTACTGTGGATTTGTGTTCACTCACTATAACTGACAACAGCAGCAGCAGCACAGATCTCTCAATCTCCTCACACGTTCTCTCTGTGTGAGGAGAGAAAGCCGGCAATGAGAGATGATCTCATATGTTTACATTTGAGATCATCTCTCATTGGGCAGTGAGATCGAGTGCTGAATGGCCTCTGTGATTGGCCATTCAGCACGATCTGTGATTGGCTGTGTCCAAGGGACACGGCCAACACAGATTTTCCCTGATGCGCGCTCTCGGGAGCGCACGGGGAGAGTGTAATACAAGGACGTCCTGGGGACGTCCACTCGGCAGTTAAGGTCCGCGCTGCAGCCGTCTTTCGGCTATAGCGCGGATCTGAAGTGGTTAAGAGAAAAGGACATGCGGAAATACCGAGAGCATACTGATGCGTATCAAAAAACAGCAAACATTCCCCAGCACCCCATAAGCAGAACATATAGTAAAGATACGGAGCCCGCTATCAGAGGGGGGATCACAGCAAGTGTCAAGCTTACAGGAGCCCTCCGCCCCCCGCATGGCCGTATTTTTGCGGCAGACGCCGATTTAGGTAGCGATAGATACGTCAAGCCCGTTAGGAACAGACTTGATCAGGCCAACACTCTAGTGTTGGTATTAAGAGATATCAGAGAAAGTAAAGGAAAAGTAAGTAAGGAGTTCAAGAGGGGGAGGGAGAGATAAAAATAAAAGGGGGGGGAGGGGTGTTACCACCCTCCAGTCACATCCACCCCACCTGGGGAGCATTCAGATTCGAGCCACTAAGAGCCCGTATTCCTCCAGAGAAGTAGAATTCGTGCCAAAAATACCATGTTTTGGAAAATGTCTCACTTAGGCCTCTTTCCGTTGCTATCAAGTCCTCCATGTCATGGATATCCTTCACTTTGTTCAACCAACCGGCCACCGACGGAGGCTGAGTCTGCTTCCAATTCAGAGGGATGCAGCCCTTTTCCGCATTGATCAGAAGCGGCAGTATGGACTTTCTATAGCCCTTAGTTTTGTGGTGGAGTAGAAGGTAGAGCTCAGGAGACATCGGCAGTTCCCTGTCCGTAAATTTTTGGACAATGCGGTGTACCTCAAGCCAAAATGATTGTAAGATGCGGCATGACCAAAAGACGTGGAGGAGGGTACCAACCTCCTCTCCGCACCTCCAGCACATATCCGTGCTCTGAGGGAACATCTTGTGTATCTTTTCCGGAGCGTAGTACCAACGGGACAGAATTTTATATTCCAGCTCCTGGTGCCTTGCACTGATAGAAGCTTTTTGAGCGAAGAGAATAATTCGGTCAACTTGTTTCCCCATAAGTTGTAAGCCCGTCTCCCGCTCCCACTTGGTAACAAAAGGAGGCCTAAAGTCCGGAGGTGGAGAAACTAGGATTTGGTACATCAGGGAGATTGCATGTCTCAACGGGGACCGTTTCAGGCATAGTAACTCAAATGATGTCAGCTGCCACCCATAGGCATTCGGAGAGGGCAAGGTGCGGATGTAGTGGGACAGCTGGATCTTTTGCCAAAATGAGAGCCCATTCAGGGCAGGGTCATCTAGGATTTGTTGTCGGGTACGCCATTGGTCGTTTGTGAGGAAGGGTCGCACCTGAGACCTTTCGACCAGTTTCAATTTCAGAAAGGCTAGTCCATTTTGCTGAAATTTCATTGCAGCCACTCAAAATGGTACTCAGTAGTTTGTATAGCCCCCAAGTGCTTGTATGCATGCCTGACAATGTCAGAGAACACTCCTAATGAGACGGCGGATGGTGTCATGGGGTATTTCCTCCCAGATCTGGACTAGGGCATCGCTGAGCTCCTGAACAGACTGAAGTGCAACCTGGCGGTGTCGAATGGACCAAAACATAATGCCTCAGAGGTGTTCTATTGGATTTAATTTAGGCGAGCGTGGGGACCATTCAATGGTATCAATTCCTTCATCCTCCAGGAACTGACTGCATACTCTCGCCACATGAGGCCGGCCATTTTCATGTACCAGGAGGAACCCAGGACCCCCTGCACCAGTGTAGGGTCTGACAATGGGTCCATGGATTCATCCCGATATCTTATGACAGCCAGGGTGTCATTGTCTAGCCTGTAGAGGTATGTGCGTCCCTCCATGGATTTGCCTCCCTAGACCATCGCTGACCCACCATCAAACCGGTCATGCTGAACAATGTTACAGGCAGCAGAACATTCTCCATGGCTTTCCCAGACCCTTTCACGTCTGTCACATGTGCTCAGGGTGAACCTGTTCTCATCTGTGAAAAGCACAGGGTGCCAGTGGCAGACCTGCCAATTCTGTTGTTCAATAGCAAATGCCAATAGAGATCCAGGGTGCCAGGCAGTGAGCACAGGGCCCACTAGAGGAAATCGGGCCTCAGGCCACCCTCACGAAGTCTGTTTCTGATTGTTTGGTCAGAGACATTCACACCAGTGGCCTGCTGGAGGTAATTTTGTAGGGCTCTGGCAGTGCTTATCCTGTTCCTCCTTGCACAAAAGAGCAGATATCGGTCCTGCTGATGGCTTAAGGACCTTCTACATCCTTGTCCAGATTAACTGCCTTTCTCCTGGAATCTCTTCCATGCTCTGAGACGCAGCAAACCTTCTGGCAATGGCAAGTATTAATGTGCCATCCTGGAGGAGTTGGACTGCCTGTGAAACCTCTATAGGGTCCAGGTATTGCCTCACGCTACCAGTAGTGACACTGACCCTAGCCAAATGCAAAACAAGTGAAAAAAAGTCAGAAAAAATGAGTAGGGAAAAAAAATGTCAGTGGCTGTTTTGGAGGTCGTCTCAATGTTGATCATCTAGTGCACCTGTTGTTAATCCGTTTCAGCTGCTTTGGTGTTAATAAAATTAACAACCCCTTCTGCTACTTAACTGACCAGATCAATACCCCAGGAGTTTAATTGACCTGATGCTATACTCTGATTAAAAAGTGTTCCTTTAATTTTTTTTGAGCACTATATTTACTCTGCGTAACATCATCATTTATATTTTGCCAAAAATTGGGATATATATTGTGTTTTGCATTACAATTCATTAAAGTGTAACTTTTCCAAAAAATTGCTCTTGAAAAATCGCTAGGCAAATATTGAGTGACAAAAAGTTGCAACGACGCCCATTTTATTTTCTAGGGTCTCTTCTCAAAATATATAAATATATAATGTTTGGGGGTTCTGAGTAATTTTCTACCATAAAATACAGATTTTTACATGTAGGAGAAAAATGCCAGAATTGCCAGAACTGGCTGCTCAGTCAGCCAAAATTTGAGCTGTGGGTGGCCATGTTGGATCAGCAACCATGAGAGCTGTGACTTTCTAAATAAATAAGGCCTCATGCCCACGGGCGTTTTTTCAGCCGCGTTTTTGAGCGTTTTTTACAGCTTAAAAACGCCTGTCCATGTTAGTCTATAGCTTCATGCCCACCTAGGCGTTTTTGAGCTGTAAAGAGCATAGGCGTTTGTAAGCTGTAAAAAAAACCCAGGGCCAGTGCGTTCCTCAGCGTCAGAATTTGGCAGGAAAAAACGCGAGCGTCAAAAAAACGCGCACTAACGCGCGGTCGCGTTTTTAGCTCCGACTTTTTTTTTTTTTTTTTTTTCAAAAAAAAAAAAAAAATATTTACAATAACATGGACAGGCGTTTTTAAGCTGCAAAAAACGCAGCTGTAAAAACGCCAGTGGGCATGAGGCCTAAGTAGGCAGTTTTGATTCCCCCCCCACCACATCCACTGGGTTTAGCAGTCATAGAGGATCAATTGATTGCTCTTGTTCAGCCTATGGGGTTGGACATGATACATCTAAGCATGTTTTGGCTAGCCTGAGCTTCCTGATGAGGGAATGTGTCACTGCTTTGACTCTCTTACAGTGGATATAGAAAAGAATCGCCCCCTTTGAAAATAATCACATTTTGTTGCTTTGCAGCTTGAAATGAAGACGAACACCGTTTTTATTTTATCCAACTGTATTTACTCAGTGCAACTTATAACCTCCAAATAAAAGATATAACACCAACATGTCAGGAAAAAAATAAAAAACCGAATCACTGAGTTGGAAAAATCACCCCTGTATCAGTATTTTGTTGAACCACATTTTGCTTTAATTAAAGCCTTTGGTCTGTTGGAATATGGCTGTACTGACTTTGCACATCTAGACTTTGCAATATTTGCCCACTCTTCTTTGCAGAACTACTCAAGTTCAGTTAAATTTGATGGCGGCCAATTGTGGACTGCAGTCTTCAAGTCATTCCACAGATTTTCAATGGGGTTTAAGTCTGAGCTCTGTCTAGGCCATGCAAGGACATTCACCTTTTTCTCATTCAACAACTGTGTGATCATTTTGCTGTGTGCTTTAGGTCATTGTCACGTTGGAAGGTAAACCTACTTCCCATTGACAACTTTCTGGCAGTGGGCTGCATATTTTCCTCAATTTGATGGCATTTTACCTCATAAATTTTTCCTTCTATCCTGACAAGTGCTCCAGTCCCTGTGACAGAGAAACATCCCCATAACAGAATATTACCACCTCCATGCTTTACTGTAGGCATGGTGTTATTTAGATGGGGAGCTGGATTGGATTTCCGCCAGACATATCATTTGGTGGTGAGGCAAAATAATTACATTTTAGTCTCATCTGACCACAACATCTTTTTCCATGTGCCCCAGAATCTTCAAGGTGCATTTTGGCAAAGCTCAGTCGTGACTTTGTGGCCTTTTTTGAGGAGTGGCTTTTTTCTGGTAAACCTCCCATACAAGCCACATTTGTGGAGAATTTGTGATATTGTTATAACATGCACACAATGACCACTCTTTGTCATAAATTCCTGCAACTGCTTTAGAGTTGCTGTAGGCCTCTTGGTAGCCTCTCTGACCAGTTTCCTCCGGGCTCTTTTATACAGTTTGGAGCGATATCCTGATCCAAGGGAAGAGTCTGTATTCTACCAAATACCTTCCACTTAATAATAGACGTAACTGTGCTTCTAAGGTTTAAACCAGACTTTGTATCCATCTCCTGACTTGTGCCTGTCCACAACTTCATCCCGAAGATCTTTTGACAGTGCTTTGCCACCCATAGTTGATTGTTTGTTTGCTTCATTTGCACTATCAGGGACTGAAATGCTCCAGGAAAGCTCTTTTCATGCTGAGCTAATCAAAATGACCACAGCTGATCACAGTTGAAAGTCAAATGGATTTGTGTGCCATTGAGAAGGTAATTAGCTACACCTGATTGAGCCTTCAAGTAATTTTTAGGAGGGGGTGATCCTTTTTCCAACCCAGTGATTCTGTTTTTTATTTTTTATTTTTTTATTTTTTTCTGACAGGTTGGGTTTAAAGCTTTCACTTGGAAATTTTATCCTGAAGCGCTTTTATTTATTAATTTTTTTTAGTCCTCACTAAAATAAAGAAACTCTAATTTTGTATATATTTTGTCTGATGTTTGCTAAATATAGTTGAGACTAGTGATTGTCTTCACCACCCTAAAATATGTTTTCCTTCACTTTAAAGGTACTTTGAAGTTCTTATTCTACTGGAAGGAATTGACATGGACTCTTTACAGGAGTGTGCTTTAAAAGACAACATTGAACACCCACTCAGCAATGAACCTCAGATTTGCAAGGTAAATCACTTCACAATGATTGGTGTATTAAAGGTGTGTTTTTTATTTTTTATTTCCACAAAGTAGAGTTGTAAAGAAAAAATCACAAGTTTGTTTGTCAAATACAAATCACAAATATCTACATGGAATATTGGGGTAAATTTGGGGAAATTACAGAAAGTGGATGCCATTTTGGTTGGGACAGGTTGTTTTATGCAAGTGTTGTTTTTTTGTTTTTTTTTATCAGAAAATATTTTTTATTGAAAAGAAAACAACTTCTAGTGTACATACATTTCAAAATCTGACATGCATTTGTACAAATCACATCAAACATTTGCTTACAATGGTACAATTTGTTCCTCTCATATAGCTAACAAGTCTAAGCCTCTTGGCAGTCAAATATTGCAACCAGCACAGCATATGTACTAAACAGTCATTGTGTGGGACATTGAAGAATTCTTAACAATGACAAGTTCCCAAGGGCTTATTCCTGGCGTATCAAGCCAAGAAGCCCAAAGCCTTTCGAACTTGCCTGGGTTGATAGATATATCCCTCCATAATGAGGGTATTTCCCATATGTGTTATCCAAGAGGTAACTGCAGGTGGATTCGACGATTTCCATCCCATAAGGATAACCTTTCTGGCCTGGGACAGGGCCCGAGAGAAGGCAATTCTAACTAAGGATGAGCTCCAGCGTGTTCGCAAAGACCACCTGCAGAGCCCGCCAGGAAGTTGGCGCTGCGCTAATCACAGGCAGTAAGACATTTCCCAATCTCTGCAGCTGCGCATTGGGACAATGTATCACTGCCTGTGATTAGCACTGTGCAGTGCCGACTTCCTGGCGGGCTCTGCACGTGGGCTTTGCGAACACGCCGGAGCTCATCCTTAATCCTAACCATCTCCTCTGGGATCGCCCCCTCCAGGATACCCAACACGCAACATATCGGGTCCAGAGGTACAGTTGTCTGAAACACGTGATTGATTGTTGAGAGAACTCCGCTCCAATACCGATGGAGTTTCGGGCAACGCCAGAGGAGATGTATGAGATCTCCCGGATCCCGTCTGCACCTACCACACAAGGGGTCTGCCATTTTACCCATCCTATGAAGCTTTACTGGGGTATAGTGTACTCTAAGTATAATCTACAGCTGAGACACTTTCTGAGATATATTTAGAGAGCAGTTAGGAATAGATTGAACAGCTTCCTCCCACTGTTCCCCGTTAAGGGCCCCAAGTCTTTTCCCCTTTGGGATGTTTGTTTTATGTAAGTTAATAAAAAAAGTTGTGCTTGGTGACTTTGAAATAGAAGGCTGTGTCTTTATTTCCTTCTCTTTAAGCCATTCCCAATAGATCTCTTTGAAGCCAACAACTTTTAAGGGGAAAATTGAGGTGCAGCTTAACAAGAGACAGAAATTGCATTGGCTGGGACTTTCAGGATGGATGGATAGTGGGGAGTGTTTTAACCACTTCAGCTCCGGAAGGTTTTACCCCCTTCCTGACCAGGCCATTTTTTGCGATGCAGTGCTGTATTACTTTAACTGACAATTGCGTGGGCGTGCAACGCTGTACCCAAATAAAATTGATGTCCTTCCCCCCCCCCACAAATAGGCCTTTTTTTTGGGTGGCAAGACCGATAATTTTGAGAAAAAAAAACTATTTTTTACTTTCTGCTATAAAACACATCTAACAAAAAAAATTCTAAAATCTAAATTCCTTATCAGTTTAGGCCAATTTAGATTCTGCTACATATTTTTTGTAAAAAAAACTATCCCAATAAGCCTATATTGAATGGTTTCTGCAAAAGGTAAATCGTCTACAAACTATGGGATAGATTTATGGTATTTTTATTGTTTTTACTAGTAATGGTGACCATGAGAGATTTTCAGCGGGACTGCGACATTGCGGTGGACAAATCTGACACTAAGACCGCTTTCACGCTAAAAAGCTCACGAAAACTTATGTCCATTAAAATCAACGAATGCTTTCACACTGAGGCAGTGTGCTGGCAGGGCTGTGAAAAACTTCCCTCTCCATTGAAATGAATGGAAAGCTCTTCAAAAGCGCGTCGAAAGCGCTCAGTGTTTTTACTGGCAGTTTAGAAGCGTGTACTGATTTAGCAGAAATCACAGATCGATCTCTCCCTCGCTGACAGAACTGTCTGCCTTGTTTACATAGGCATACTGTCGTTCTGTCTCTCCAGAGAACGATCGTGGGTGGCCAGCAGCCTCTGGACCCACTGATTGGCTCCCGCTGTGTCGAATCACAGCGGCAGAGCGGCTCCGGCGCACGTGCGCGCCCCAGAGCCGATGGAGGAAATCACGAACAGGTATGCGATTTCATGCTAAAGGGCCCCCTGCTGCGGTATATGTACGTGGGGCGGTCCTTAAGCAGTTAATGCACTAGCTCCAGTTTCATTTTTTCCCACTTGCCAACTTATTATGGAGTTGCCATGTGCATCTTTTGACCATATGTAGTATCCAGTGACACTACATTCTATTGTGTTTGTCCTTCGTGTATTTAGAGCCTGCTACAGCTCTACCAAGAAGCTTGCCCTAGTGTTGGATTTACTTGGACTCTTTATGGACTCACATTTTTATTCTTACGATTGTTGTTCCTAGCAAGTTAGGTATAGTGACCAAACCTTTGTTCCTATAATATTCTTCCCTTTTTGACACAACATTCTATAACTATTCCGAACAGGACATGGATCAGATCTTGTTTACCTTTGGAGACCTCCCACATCACGCTCCTATTCTTCTGGCCTGGGCTCTCCTTCAACACACACTTGGCACAGATGATGCTTCTCCAGCCACCCGAAAAATGGGCAACACTGCTTTACAGCTCCATGTTTTCCAGTATCTGACCAAAATGCTTCAAGGCCTTGGTTGTGGTGAGCATAGTGTGAGTATTGCCACACAGTGTTTATTTATCTTTGGAAAATCTCAAATTTGCCAGAAAAAAAATGGCTGCTAGTATGTTGTTTAGAGCCAATTAGTTGACCCATTCAGTAGGCTTAAAGTGGTTGTAAACTCAGTACAACCACTTTCACCTACAGGTAAGCCTATATTAAGGCTTACCTGTAGGTGCTGGAAAAATCTCCTAAACCTACACGGTTTAGGAGATATTTACAATGTCCCCGTACGCTGATGTATTCGGCGCATGCGCACTTTAGAAAGGGCACGATAAGCCCTTTCTAAAGGGGACATGCCGTGACTGGCGGCTTCTGCAAGGTTTTCTTCCTCTTTAAAGTGGAACTTTACCCATAACTACTTGATAAAAAATAATGTTCTTTAGCAAGGAACCTACATTCAACATTAATAATTATGCTACCAAAATTAGTGTGTGCTGAAAATTGCCTCCAACATTGCTCCTGTTTCTTCTTGCTGGAGGCTGCCATTTTGCTAAAGCCCAAAGCCCTGATAAGCAGTAAATCATAAAGATGAACTAAACCCATGGATTTAACAGTTTAAAAAAAAACGGTTACATTTCTGGAATGCCGGGATTGCTAACTTTAACTTGCATTGTCCTCAAACTATCAAACCGCAAATGGCTGGTGTCATAACTGATCAAATATGCAGCACTATGGCAGTTCAAACAGAAGCAGCTTTCTTGGCTGTAAAGGATAGGAGGGTTTAATTCCGTCTTAAGGCTATCAGCAGATCGTCCTCTATAAATTCTGCAGTACGTAAAAATGGAGAGCAAAATGGTTAACAACTGAGCATGTGCAGAGCAGGGCAAGACAGTGTATTACTGGATTTTAAACAGTATAGGCACTTATTTTTCATGTTTTACATAGCTATACCTACAAAAGGGAACAGCCTGAAGTGATCTAGCAGGACTTCATTTTCCAACTAAAGTTCCACTTTAACTTTTATTTACTGGCCTGTCAGTAACAGGGATGGAAACGTTGTAATTTCCTTTATACAGAAATGTACACTATGCATCAATAATAAAAATGTGGGCTGTCATTTTTAGTAGTGATCAGTATAATCCATTTTATTGGGCCATCATTTTATGTTATTCCCTTCCATCTATTGATACATGTTTTCATTGTTTGTGCTGCAGTGTACAACCAGTACCGCTTGTCTGTGTGTCTACAGTCAGCTGTGTTTTGTGCTGATCTCCATAGACCAACAAACACTGGGCAATCAGCAGGTGAGTTTTATTTTTTTCCTTTTATATCAGATTTTATTTTATTTGAAAGAGGTTTTATACAAATAAACAAAATGAACATAAGGCCTCATGCCCACGGGCGTTTTTTCAGCCGCGTTTTTGAGCGTTTTTTACAGCTTAAAAACGCCTGTCCATGTTAGTCTATAGCTTCATGCCCACCTAGGCGTTTTTGAGCTGTAAAGAGCATAGGCGTTTGTAAGCTGTAAAAAAAACCCAGGACCAGTGCGTTCCTCAGCGTCAGAATTAGGCAGAAAAAAACGCGCACTAACGCGCACTAACGCGCGGTCGCGTTTTTAGCTCTGACGTTTTCTTTATCGTACACCACGGGACACAGAGCTAGTCATTACATAATGGGTTAAGGGTCACCAGCGGTGATTGGACACTGGCACAACCAATGGAAGACAGTTCCCCTCCATATAACCCCTCCCATCAGGGAAGTACCTCAGTTTTTTCGCCAGTGTCGAAAGGTGTTGGACGCGTTAGGAGGTGCTAAAGGAAAGCTCTACCAAAGAGACCCTCTGGGGGTAAAAGAGCTATGCTTTCGGATCCATCCAAGACGCCTACAAATGAGCTGAATCTGGATGGGATCCGGGCCTCATCCATGAGGCGTCGCCTGTAATGTCTCTCTTCGGAGGACTGGGCTCTAAGATCCAGCACTTTCGCTATTTCGCTATAAAGTCCTGGTAAGAGTCTTGTACAAGGCCCAGGGGAGAGGTATCCTTTAAATAGGAACCCATATCCCTGAAGGTTGGCACACATAGCCCACCGTGAAGGGTGAAGTTTGGTATCTGTCTGAAATCTTTCAGCAGAAAAATCTGCGGCGTGGATAAGGTGAGATTAGAAGGTCCATAACTAGGTTGGGACCTTTTTCAAAAAGTGGATGTCTTCTTTTTTTCCACCACTGGGGGGAGTAAAGAGCTGAATATACTCACCTCACTCTGTTCAGTGTCGGCTTCGGCGAAGTACACTGCTCGTCACCTCCGCTGCTGAGCTTGCTGGGGCACCCCGATCCTCCTTTCGGTGGCCGACCAGACACCTGCAGATGCAGGTAAGTGGGAACAAGGGCTGATGAGAGTCCTCTCTCACTATGGCCACCGCCATAGCGCTAAGGGCCGCGCGCGCGGGAGCGCGCTTTATCGGAGGGGGGGGGGCGAAGGCGTGCGCGGGCACGTGGCGCGCGCAGGCACAGAAACGGCGCCAAATTTAAAAGACTGTCAGTGTGAGAAGCACTGCAGCAGCAAGCAAGCTCGTTAGTTCTCTTATTCCTGGCAGAGAAACACAGCAGCTATACAGGGACGTAAGACTCCATGTGGTTGCATTGGGTACTTCCTAGAAGACATCCATGTTATGCATAGTTATGTGTTAAAAGTTGCATACTTAATGTATTTGCTAAACTAAACACGGTAGTATATGCATTTAGGTACCTTGTATTTTGTCTAAACAGTAAGCCTTCCAGGGGAAGTAATACGGACAAAAAGAGATAAGAAAGCACCACCGCCTGAGAGGAGGCTCTAACTGTGCTGACTCGGTACCTTTCTCTCCTGTGTTGCTAAATGCACCTGTTCAGGATGAGCCATTACCTCTGTCAGGTATGGCGGCTTCCCCAGTGAAGCCTGGGCCTGTATATGTCACTGAGGACACTTTATCAGCTGCCCTAAATAATCTGGAGGAAAAAATTGCTACCTTAATTGCTAAGTCCTCTAAAAAGGGACAATAAGCGAAGCAGGTCTCTTCCAGTATTGGACCTCCCTTCAGAAGTACCTGAGGGAGGAGGATGAGGAGGAGGAGGCTACATCAGCAGAGGATGAGGAGCCAGATTTTAAGGTCACAGGTACAATGCTATAGCAGTGCATTTAAGTTAACCTCTGCGGAGGTAACGGAATTACCTGTCTCCTCCCTAGGGTCATTAAGATCCCTGCAAGGTGCATGCTCCTTCCCGGTTCATCCGTTACTAGAGGATCTAATATACGCAAACTGGCAACATCCAGATAAGCGTTTCTCACCTCCAAAAAGGTTTAACATTCTTTATCCTATGGGGGAAATTTTTTTTTTAAAGAAATGGAGCCTGCCTGCGGTAGTTGCGGCTATTTCTTGTGTAAATAAAAACCTGACATGTCCGGTGGATAATGTACAAGGGTTTAAAAGATCCTTCTGAGAGGAAGTTGAAATCCTCCTTCCTTTTGGCCGGCTCAATTACCCAACCTGCAGTAGCAGCAGTCGGTATGTGTCAGGTCATCAGCCAACAGGTAAAGCAGGGGCTGAAGGAACTGCCTTCAGAGCAGGCTAGAAATTGGGAAAATTTGCCTAAAGCCTTATGCTTCACAGTGGATGCCATGAGAGATTCTATCATACAGGCATCACGCCTTACACTCCAGCTGGTACAGATGCGCAGAGTACTTTGGCTTAAGCATTGGTCAGCGGAGACCCCATGCAAAAAGCTGTTGGCAAGTTCCCGTTCCATGGCGAACGCCTATTTGGGGAAGATTTAGAAAAATAGATACAGAAGATCAAGTGGTAAAACGACTTTTACCTGAGAGAAAGAAAAACAAGAGATCTTGTTTTAAACGCTCTCTCCCCAGCTCCCGGGAAATCTGACTCCAACCAGTGGCGGCGGCCTGTTTTAGCCGCCCACAAAAGCCAAGGGGCAAGCTCAGAAGAACAAGAAGCCGTGGGGTGCAAGAGCTAATAAGCAAGCCCCCAAAGCCTCTCAGTGAAGGGGCGCCCCCGCTCGGCCGAGTGGGAGGAAGGCTTTGTCAGTTCTGAGCAACTTGGTGGTCAGAAATCCAGGACAATTGGGTAGTATCCACAATATCCTCAGGGTACAAACTGGAATTTCGAGAGATCCCATCTTCTCAATTCCGAGGTTCAAGACTCTCCAAGGATCCACAAAAAAGAGAATCCTTCTTCAAAGGTTTGAATCACTTAATGGCTCAAGGGGTAGTTACAGACGTACCCCAAAAAGAGCGAGGTTCAGGTTTTTACTCAAACCTCTTTGTGATTCCAAAGCCAAATGGAGATGTCAGACCCATCCTGGATCTAAAATCCCTAAATCGGTTCCTGAACGATCGCCATTTTCGAATGGATCCGATCCGTGGCCGCCACTTTAAAGGGCGGAAAATTCATGGCGCCCATAGATATCAAGGACGCACATTTACACATACCCATCCTCCCCGCTCACCAAAGATTCCTAAGGTTTGCGGTAGAAGATCGCCACTTTCAATTTGTGGCTCTGCCGTTTGGTGTAGCCACCGCGCCCATAGTATTCACAAAGGTGCTAGCTCCTCTGTTAGCAAACCTAAGAACACGGGGCATTGCGGTAACAGCCTATCTGGACGATCTACTAGTAATAGATCAGTCAAAGGACGGATTGGGTCACGCTGTACACACTACAGTAGGATACCTGGAGCATTTAGGATGGATTATAAATTTACAAAAATCCTCTCTCCAGGCCCAAAGAAGGATAGGGTACCTGGGCATGATCATAGATACAGCCCAAAACGGGGTATACCTGCCAGAACCGAAGATACAGTCTCTGAAAGACCTGATCCACAAGGTCAAAGCAAACAAGAGGCCGTCTATTCGCCTTTGCATGAGACTATTGGGAAAGATGGTAGTCTCCTTCGAGGCGGTCCCTTACGCCCAGTTTCATTCGAGACTACTTCAAGGCAATATTTTAGCTTCCTGGAACAGGAAGAGCCAAGCTCTGGATATACCCATGCGCCTGTCCTCACAAGTACGCCACAGCTTCGATTGGTGGCTAGAAGCCAGGAATTTACGGAAGGGAAAGTCCTTCCTCCCAGTGGCCTGGAAGGTGGTATCTAGGGATGCCAGCCTATCGGACTGGGGTGCAGTATTCGAGGAGAGCATACGTTTCCTGGTGTGAATCCAGATGTTGGAATCCTCAGAAGTATGAAATAAGTAGGATTCTTGCTTTTTGCCAGTTAGGAGTGGATATGAATTTAGCCCTTAGCACCATCAAAGGGCAAATATCGGCTCTATCAGTCTTCTTTCAGAGACCATTGGCATCTCACTCCCTAGTTCGGACATTCATTAAGGGGGTACTGAGGATAAATCCTCCAGTTAGGACTCCCTTGTGTCCATGGGATTTGAATTTGGTATTGTCAGTGTTGCAAAAGCAACCTTTTGAACCTATTCGCCATATTCCTTTAATTATATTAAGTAGGAAGTTGGCCTTTCTGATTGCTATAGCTTCTGCTAGGAGAGTATCAGAGCTAGCAGCTCTTTCTTGTAAAGAGCCTTATCTAATTTGTCACAAGGACAAAATCGTACTACGACCCCATCCGGCTTTTCTACCTAAGGTGGTGTCGGCTTTTCACTTGAATCAAGACATTGTTCTGCCTTCCTTTTTTCCAAACCCGCGGACGGCGGGGGAAAAATTATTACACTCTCTAGATCCAGTGAGAGCGGTAAAGGTGTATCTGCAAGCAACCGCTCAGATACGTAAAACAGATGTTTTGTTTATTTTACCAGATGGGCCCAAGAAGGGCCAAGCGGTATCAAAATCCACCATTTCCAGGTGGATTAGACAAGTAATTATTCAAGCTTATGGTTTAAAGAACAGGACTCCTCCTTTTCCTGTAAGGCGCACTCTACCAGGGCGATAGGTGCTTCATGGGCAGTGCACCACCAGGCTTCGATGGCTCAGATCTGTAAAGCTGCAACTTGGTCTTCAGTCCATACATTTTCCAAATTCTATCAAATAGATGTGAAAGGACATGAGGATTCCGCCTTTGGGCGAAGTGTGCTGCAGGCAGCAGTATAGGGCTTCTGGTCCGCAAGCGGCCTGTTTTGATCTGTGTCTCCCCCCCTTCATATGAGCATTGCTCTGGGACGTCCCATTATGTAATGACTAGCTCTGTGTCCCGTGGTGTACGATAAAGAAAATAGGATTTTTATAACAGCTTACCTGTAAAATCCTTTTCTTGGAGTACACCACGGGACACAGAGGTCCCACCCTTCTTATGGGAACCTTACTGCTTTGCTACAAAACTGAGGTACTTCCCTGATGGGAGGGGTTATATGGAGGGGAACTGTCTTCCATTGGTTGTGCCAGTGTCCAATCACCGCTGGTGACCCTTAACCCATTATGTAATGACTAGCTCTGTGTCCCGTGGTGTACTCCAAGAAAAGGATTTTACAGGTAAGCTGTTATAAAAATCCTATTTTTTTTTTTTTTTCCAAAAAAAAAAAATATATTTACAAAAAACGCAGCTGTAAAAACGCCAGTGGGCATGAGGCCTAACCCAGAAATGCATAACAAAACAAAAATACATACAAAATGCAAAACACAGGGGGGAAAAAAAGGCACAAAGATCATACCTAAATGCATGAAAAAAATAGGGAAAACTCAAGGAGGAGAAATACCCAGAAAGGCCGGACTTTAAAGGGGTTGCTCCACCGGAAAAAAAAAATTAAAAGCCTACAGCTACAGCAGCTGCTGGCTTTTAATATTTGGACACTTACCTGTCCTGGAGTCCAGCGACGTCCGCAGCAGAGGACGAGCGACCGCTCGTCGCTCTGCTGCTCCCTCCGCCATCCTCGCTGAGGGAACCAGGAAGTGAAGCCCTGCGGCTTCATGCCCGGTTCCCTACGGCGCATGCGCGAGTCGCGCTGCGCCGTTCTGATTGGTGCTCCTGTGTTCTGGGAGCCGAGTGTCTCCCAGAACACCAAGGGAAGTCTGCGGGAAGTGACGTAACTCCCGCAGATTCCCGGAGACAGGACTCCCGGATGTGGGTGAAAATACCTGTCTTAGACAGGTATCTTCACCCCCCTCCCCCCTGAAAGGTGTCAATTGTGACACCGGAGGGGGGGAAGGTTCCAAATAGCAAAAGTTGCTATTTAGGGTGGAGCTCCACTTTAAAGGCAATGACACGGTAGATGGACAAAAAATAAAAAATATATTTATAATAGACAAAAAACACAGTAACTGCATGATTGGAAAGAATTAAAAATGTCACAAGATGAAAAATTTGGTCCCTTTTGCATCAACACGTTTTGCCGCGAGGCTTCTTCAGGACAACTCAAGGATAGCAAGAGAAAACAGGACTTGCTATCTTGGGACTGGCGGGGTATTCATTAACCCTTGTTTAGAAAAAGTGCAGTCATGCACAAATCCAATATAAAAATGAGAATCATTCACATCTCAATGGTGCCAGAATAAGGTTCAAGGCACTTCTTATAGTGAGGGGTGGCTATACAGAGGAGTCGTTTTACTCAATACGCCAGTAGAGCCCCCAATAATATACAAAGATGTATTGTGTGGGGACAATTGTAGATAGACCAGGGCTATCGGCACAGAATGCAGCCAGGCATGAGGACAGTGTATATCCCCAAAATCGATCAGATATACGCCAAACAAGCAGGAAAAGTAGCCATGCAGTTATGGCCGCAACTGGTCTAAAACAAACAAATGTCCCCGGAGACAGCTACATGCTGTACACACTGGCTGAGGCTGAAAAAGCTGTTTAACCACTTCAATACAGGGCTTTTCGTACCTATTCAATACCGGGCCTATTTTGGCACTTCTCTCCTACATGTACAAATCATCATTCTTTTGCTAGAAAATTACTCAGAACCCCCAAACATTATATATGTTTTTTTAGCAGACACCCTAGGGAATAAAATGACGGTCATTGCAACATTTTTTCTTGCACAATATTTGCGCAATAATTTTTCAAACGCCTTTTTAAAAAAAAAAAAATGGTTCCGCCGCTATGATCGTTCTTATGGTGCACAGAATCGCCGGCACTTCAAAAGGATATCTGAATGATGCCTCTAGCTGCAGGCATCATTCAGATATCCCCCTACAAAGCCGAGGACGTCATATGACGTCCACCCAGGATGGGAGATCCCATCTGTGGACGTCATTTGTCTATGGCTGGGTAGGGAAGTGGTTAAATGCGCTAAAAGCCCAATAGCTTGCGCTCTGAAGCGAACGCACACGCAAGTCCCGCCCACATATGTAAACGCTGTTCAAACCACATATGTTAGTATCGCCGCGTGCGTTGGAGCGCGTGCAACAATTCTAGCACTAGACCTCCTCTGTAACTCTAACCTGGTAACCTGTAAAATTTTTCAAAGCGTCACCTATGGAGATTTTTAAGTACCGAAGTTTGGCACCATTCCATGAGTGTGCGCAATTTTAAAGCGTGACATGTTAGGTATCTATTTACTTGCCGTAACATAAGCTTTCATATTTTACAAAAAAATTGGGCTAACTTTACTGTTTTGTTATTTTTTAATTCATGAAACCATTTTTCCCCAAAAAAAGCGTTTGAAAAATTATTGCACAAATACCGTGCAAGATAAAAAGTTGCAACGACCGTCATTTTATTCCCTAGGGTGTCTGCTAAAAAAATATTATCATGTTTGGGGGTTCTGAGTAATTTTCTAGCAAAAGAATGATGATTTGTACATGTAGGAGAGAAGTGCCAGAATAGGCTCGGTATGGAAGTGGTATAAAAAGCCCTGTATGGACAGGGTTAAATGGATGTAAACCACCAACTTTTTTTATTTTTTTAAAGGGTAAATTTATTAGATTTTTCCAAAAAAACGGAAATAAAAAATGTACAGCACATGTCTTTTACATTTTTACATAAACGGTTGTATAAACTCAACAGCACATAGTCAAAGCTCAGACTTAAACGCATATCATATGTGTTTCATCCTACGTTTGTAACATCCTGTCAATAAGATCTAGACTTCACTAAGTAAACAGTTGCAAGGCATTTACTGTTACCAGCACAACTTTTTTTTTTTTTTTTTTAATTAAGAGTCATACCTGGTACAGCAGAGGATGTCATTTCATCTGTGCCCAGTCTTGCCACAAAGAGTTAATCCAGCTCTAAACAATCCTCTTATCTTTTTTTCAGTAAGATAAAAACTGACACAGAGAAATAGGTGTCCATTTCTTCCCCCTTGCTGTGACTGACAGGTAATTTCCTTATATCATGCATGAGCGAGCGTGAGAGAGGCATTCTGTGTACTTCACATCCCCCTCCTCTCGAATCCTCGACTGGAGACGGCTGTGTATGTGCAGATGCGCAGGAGTGATATGGGGCCATGAGCGGGCTCGGCTTCTTCCACAGAACGCAATCTGCTGCTCGTGTGTGTGCTTTTTAGACTCCCCTGGCGCAAGGTTCATCCTCGCGATGCTGACTAGCCAAGGGGAGTGTAGAGGTGGGCAGGGAGTCTACTGACTTATGACTCCACCCACCGAGCGCCAGACAAGATACCCGCCCACTGAATCTGGAGTTTTGCAGGGCTACAAACAGAAAAAGGGGAGACATTTGACAGGTAAGGATACATGCAGGAGGCATGTATATCCTTTTGAGATGAGCACTATGGCAGTAGTTTAGCAATGATGAGAGTGAGTTTACATCCACTTTAACTTGGTTCTGGGCTCATATAGGTCAACCAAGGTGATCAAATTGAATCAAACCTTTTTAATGAATTTCTAAGAAAAAAAGGTGTGTCTCATAAGAAATGCACTTATTAAGATTGAATATCCAGCCAGAAATGGATGGAGAATTTGGGAAGTCCACTTAAGGGTGAACAGCACACTTACAACAGTGATCCTCATTGGTGCCTTAAGCAAAAAAAAATCAACGTAGCCCAATAAGTATGTAAGAAGATCCACTGGAATGTTCACATTTAAAATCCCATTAAGTGTGCCCACAACCTCCGCCCAATACCTCTGGAGTTTCGGGTAACGCCATAATAAGTGTGCCAGGTACCCCGAATTACCACATCTAGGACAGGCCGGATAGGCTCTTAAGCCAATAGCACACAAAAATTCTGGGGTCCTCTACACCCTATGAAGAATGAAAAAAATCCAGGTTAACCTATGCGAAGAGGAAAGTAAAACATGGGGGAGTGCCTGAAGAATCTCTTCTCAAGCATTGCTTGAAATGGGCCCAATATCCTGTACCCACTTTGCTCTAGAAGGCAGATGGAATTTATAAAAGGAGCTCTCTAAAAGGGCTGAGTAGGTAAAAGAAATAAAGCCCTTGGTGGAAGTCTCTTATACTACTCTATCCAACACTGACACCAAGGAAAACCAAACGGGAGAAGAAGAAAATTGAGCATGCAAAAGCATGGCAGCTGCAAAAATTGGTAAAACCACCTAGGGTTCAAGAAAAATTCCTTTTATTAGCTGCTAAAAGAAGTGAACCCTTCTCATATAGTTGTGAAAGAGTAAGAACTCCTGCCTGTTGCCACCTCTGGAAGCCCTGGAGGGTAGATAGCTCAGGGAACCTGTCATTACCGTAAATAGGGGTAAATTTGGTGAGGAAGGAAAGCCCCAATGACTTCTTGGCATCCTATGCCTTGAACAACAGTGCACAGGTGGGCATGTTGGAAAGACTAGAGCACCCTGACAACCCCTCCAAGGCATACAGTGGTGAGCGTCCCTGAAATGCACGAAACATTTTACGGTCTGGAGCACTAACTGAAGCCTCCGAGTCCCATTGTACAAAGTGCTGCAATTGGGCTGCAAGAAAAGCAGGTGATGTTTAATTACATTATATCACCAGATCCATATGACCGTCCTTGAGTGTACCCTTTAGTGGGTGGATGTTTTTTTTGCTGCTGAAACCTCTGCAGAGGGGTGGCAAAATGTTTTATTTCACATAGTTGGTATTTTGCTTTTATTGTAAGTTGATTGTGTCAAGATCTCTCCTAAAGAATAATAACTTGGGAAAATCATGCCTCATACACTGTTATTAAATAATTTCTTGATTGTGTGAAAATTGAATTTGTCTAGAAGTCATGTCTCCTTTTGGGAAGACTGTTTTAGGGAGCCTTACCTGATTTTCCTTTACTTGAGTTTTGTTCTCCAGCATGTCATTGTGAGATTCAAGAATGTATGTGGATTTTTTTTCTTAACTTTGTTTTTCGCCTTTTACAGGACATAATTGATACTGCTTGTCAAGTACTCACTGCACCAAACTTGTCAGAACTTTTCTGGAATACAGTAAGTGGGGAGATATGCCAGTGGATTTGTGGACTGAATCGCATGCCACCATGTTGCCCCTGAATTTCAGTAATAACATTTCCTTACAGTAGCTTGTCTGCACCAAGAATGTTTTTACTGGATTCCTTAAGTGTTTCTTATTATCAAAAGTAGTATGCCATATTTTTGCAAAAGCATTCGATACAGTTCCCCATAAATGCTAAATCTTCAAACTGAGGTCTATAGGCATGGACCATACAGTTAGTTCATGGATAGAAAACTGGTTAGGGGGTTGTGTCCAAAGGGTGATGATAAATATTGTGCACTTATACTTGTCTGGGGTGGTAAGTGGGGTACCCCATGGCTCCGTCTTGGGACCAATTCTGTTTTATGAATAAATTAATGATATAAAGGATGGGATAAATGGCTCAATATGAGTTTTTGCGGATGGACTAAAAATTAGCAGGGCAATAACTTCACATCAGGATATAGAAATTTTTACAGGAAGAACTGAATAAAATAATGGGGTGGTCAACTACATGGCAAATGAGGTTTAATGTTGAGAAATGTAAAGTGATGCACTTGGGGGCTAAAAATATAAACGCATACTACTCACTAGGGGGAGAACCTCTGGGGGAAACGGGGATGGAGAAAGATCTAGGGGTCCTGGTAGAAGACAGACTGAGCAATAGCATGCAATGTCAAGCTGCAGCAAGCAAAGGCAGCAGACTATTGACATGCATAAAAAGGGAATTTACTTCAGAGATAAAATGATAATCCTGACATTTTATAAAACTGGTTTGGCCACATCTTGCGTATTCCATCCAGTTCTGGTCACCAATCCTCAGGAAGGATGTGTTGGAGAGATTCCAGAGAAGGGAAACCAAATTAATAATGGGACTGGAGGACTTCAATTACGAGGAACGACTACAAGCACTAAATTTATTCTCCCTGGAGAAGAGACGCTTGAGAGGAGATATGATAGCGGTATACAAATACCCCATTGGTGATCCCAGTGTAGGAAGAAAACCTTTCAGTCTCAGGTAGTGTAAAAGGACACAGGGCCACACAATGAGATTGGAGAATCGGTTTAACCTTAAGCTGCGTAGGGGTTTTTTCACTGTCGGGGCGATAAGAATGTGGAACTCTCTTCCACAATTGGTGGTGGCAGCGGTAGTATTGATATTTTTAAACGACTCTTGGACGTGCATCTTGGTGAACAGAACATACAGGGATATGGGAAATGATTATCGCCACTGACACACACACACCTACACAGGTTGAACTGGATGGACTATTGTCTTTATTTAATCTTACTTACTATAAAACTATAATTTTGGCTTTGTAATGGCAGCAGAAAATATAAAACGTTAAAAGAGAAGTATGGGGTTTACAGTGCCTCTGCGCTCGTTCACTCAGTTCTCCCCTCTGCCCTGAGCAGAGAGCAGTGACTGTTAGTCACTGGCTTTCTACTGTGCCTCTCCCTAGAGCACTGGGCTGTGAAGGGAAGGGAGCGACTAGGTCAGTCTCCCAACCGTCAGCTGCTGGTCCAAGCATCTGGGTGGATCCCAACTGTAAAGTCAGGATCTTTCCTCAGCCTGGACCGGCTAAGTGACATCAGCTGACGATGGAATTTAGCCCTCCTGGCTAAAAACGGGTCACAGGAATGCAGAGCGAACTGCATTCATGTGATCCATAGGAGAAGTATAGCCAAAAAAATAACCTCGTTGAAACTAAAATTAGGTTTGTATAAGTAACCTTTTTTATTGTCTCTTTATTTTAAAGTCAGGTCTGTTTATGAAATCAGGTAAGCAGGATAGGGGCAGGAAAATCATGAGCTGTTGATTGGCCTATGTGGTCTGAAGCCATAGCAGCACTGCATTGGGAGGTTGACCCCAGTAGAGTTTTTAGCAGCTTTAAATTGAACATCCCAGGGGAATGTTGTCACCCACATGGCAGAGCAGGCCACATGCAGTAGACCATATTCTGTTCATACCTTTCCTCCCAAGTGTCTGTTACTTTTTTTTTTTACAAATGGTGGACCTAACTTGGGTGCATAAGTGGAACTAATCTTTCACAAAATAATAGTTGCTTTTGTAGTGAGTTTTCTGCCTTAATTTGTACATGTTTTCTTTCCCTGCCCTCCACAATATATTCTTTGCATGAACTTCCTGTAAGCCTAGGTTCACAATGATGTGGGTTTGAAATCGTGCGAGTTCTGTAGAACTCGCACGATTTCAAACCGGCAATGCAGTCCGACATCGGTTGCAATTTGACAGACATCTGTGCGGGTTCATGCACAGATGTCTATTCAAATCGCCCCCGAAGTCGCCAAAAGTAGTACAGTAACTGCTTCTGGGAAGTAAAGTCAGATTCGGGTGGTGCCATTGCCGGCAATAGCCGCCGATTTGGAATGCGATTTGACATGTTAAATTACATGTCAAATCACATGCCAAATCGACTCAATGTGAACGTGGGCAAAATGTCTCCTCCAACTGTGGTTAAAAGTCAAATTTTGACTGTGGGGACTACAGAAGAATGTGCCAGGACACTTTGACACACAGCTGCTTGTAGTCATCTCAGAAGTGTGTAACAAAGAGTGACATCACTGCAGATGAATTGAGGGAGCATTGTTATCTTAGAACAAAAATGCTTGTCAAAAAAATCTAGGATGGAGTGATGTTACCCAAGTTCCAAAATACATAGGTACATAGTTGGTCAGGTTGAAAAAAAAAAGACACAAGTCCATCTTATATAAACCTATAAAAGGAGGGAAAAAGATATATACAATACCATATCCACAATCCTACACCCACAGTTGTTCCAGAGGAATGCAAAAAACCCCAGCAGAGCATGATCCAATTTGCTCCAGCAGGGGAAAAAAATCCTTCCTGATCCCCCAAGAGGCAATCGGATATTCAGTGGAGCAACTTTACCTATAAATATTAGTACCCAGTTATATTATATACATTTAAGAAAGAATTCAGTCCTTTTTAAAAAAAAATCGACTGAGCTGGCCAGAACCTACGCTGGAGAGAATCTGTTCAACATTTTCACAGCTCTTACTTTGAAGAAGCCTTTCCGTGTTTAGAAATGAAATCTCTTTTTTCCTCCAGACGTAAAGAGTGCCCCCTTGTCCTCTGTGATGACCTTGTATTGTGAATAACTCAACACCATGTTCACTATATCGACCACTTGAATTGAATTAAACTTAAAGCGGAGCTCCGCTGGAAAAAAAAATATTAAAAGCCTACAGCTACAGCAGCTGCTGGCTTTTAATATTTGGACACTTACCTGTCCTGGAGTCCAGCGACGTCCGCAGCAGAGGACGAGCGACCGCTCGTCGCTCTGCTGCTCCCTCCGCCATCCTCGCTTAGGGAACCAGGAAGTGAAGCCCTGCGGCTTCATGCCCGGTTCCCTACGGCGCATGCGCGAGTCGCGCTGCGCCGTTCTGATTGGTGCTCCTGTGTTCTGGGAGCCGAGTGTCTCCCAGAACACCAAGGGAAGTCTGCGGGAAGTGACGTAACTCCCGCAGATTCCCGGAGAGAGGACTCCCGGATGTGGGTGAAAATACCTGTCTTAGACAGGTATCTTCACCCCCCTCCCCCCTGAAAGGTGTCAATTGTGACACCGGAGGGGGGGAGGGTTCCAAATATCAAAAGTTGCTATTTAGGGTGGAGCTCCACTTTAATTTGTGGGTAACTGGTATAGAGGGGTGGTTGTCAGATCTTTGCAGGAGCAAAGAGGGTGGGCTTTGATGCCCACATGCCACACATATGAGGTTTCTGTGCTGAGCGTGCACTAACTGTGTGCTCCCAGCACAGTGACCAAGCTCTCAAAGTAATAGGGGGTCCTGTGGGCTCCTGATCATGTGATCGGGCACCGCAATGCAGTGGTGTAAACCATGCACATAGAAATTAAAGAATTTTGCCTTGTCTTGCGGTGGGACTGCGTTGGAATAGCCACCCAATGCAGTCCCACTGCACTTACAGTAGTCATTGTGTAGCTGCTTAATTTAACAGTTCTATGCAGGTAGAGGCTATCAACATCTCTTAGGCCTCGTACACACGGCCGAGATTCTCGTTGAAAAAAACATGTCGTTTTTTTCGACGAGATTCTTGGACAAGAAACTTGTCCCGGCCGAGTGTACACACGCTCGTTTCAAAGAACCCGCGGTTCTTTGAAAGGAGTGTACGCGGTGACGTCATCGACTACGTCGAGCATGCGCTCGTCACATTCAATGCCGTCGCCGCCATCTTGGTATACCCTACGTATGCCTAGGAAGCTACCGCGCATGCGTCGAATTCATTTCGAACATGCGCGGGCTTCCGGGAGGACAGGTAAGTGTACACACACTCACTTTTCTCGTCGAGAAACATGCCGAGGAGAATCTCGACGAGAAAATAGAGAGCAGGTTCTCTATTTTCTCGTCGAGGTTTCTTGACGGTTTTCTCGACGAGAAACCCGATAGCAGCGTACACACGACCGATTTACTCGGCAAGACCTCTCTGCCAGCAAGTTTCTTGCTGGTTCTTGCCGAGAAAATCGGTCGTGTGTACGAGGCCTTACTGTTCTTAGACCCCATCCCCTGATGACAACATCAGTGATATCCAGTAATCATTGTGAGTAGTTAGTGGGCAGGATATGATGCTTGATGCCAAAGTCCTGACCTACATCTGTGGGGCTTCAAGACATCTTTAAAAGTGTTCTGCGGTTTCTAATTGGGAACTATATGCTATAGTTATATTATTTGTTACCTTGTCACCTCGTTGAGAAACCTACAATAGCCACACAGACTTTAGATTTGCTTCCCTCTATCTGCTTTGCAGTCACTACAAAATACACAGAACCTTTCCAGTAAATTTCTGTTTCATTCCTTTTATGTGTGTACAGATTTGCCCAATATGTGTAAAATTTGTTTCATATACCTTTTGATTATTTGATTCCATGAAATATGTGGTTCTCCATATTCAGTCCCCCAGGCGCCCTTTTTATATGTGCTGATGCGGGTTGGGGCATGCTTTTGCCACCTATGATTGCGGATTCAGACTTGTGTCCGAACCCGCCTGAGCTCATGCCTAAAGAACACATGGCTGAAGCTGAACATTACAGTATGAACTAATGATTGTGTCTTATTTTTCACTGCCAGCAGTCTACTGTAGGCCTGGGAGTCTTGCTGGACAGTGTGTGCACCATGTTCCCTGCCCGCCTGACACCTCTTCTCCAGCTCTTAAGTGCTCTCGTCTCCAGCAAATCCACTGCCAAAAAGGTAAAAGAGAGAATAATTGATGGAATATTGCTATGTAGCTGATCAGATTGAGCTGATTGGGGTTTACGTTCTGTGAATTTATTACAGGTCTACACTTTCCTGGATAAGATGTCCCATTACACAGAACATTACAAGCACAAACCTCATGATGTCATGTCACATAACGATGAGACTCTCTGGAGGAGGCACACTCCGAAACTTCTATATGCCTTGGGTAACCTCTAAGTTTGTGTAATGGTTCATTTATATAAAAGCCTGTGAATGACTAAACTTGGATTCACTCATAGCAAAGTGTGTAGGGGAGACACAGTTTAGAGT
Organism: Rana muscosa; assembly: GCA_029206835.1. Lineage (NCBI taxonomy): Eukaryota > Metazoa > Chordata > Amphibia > Anura > Ranidae > Rana > Rana muscosa. The sequence goes on along the minus strand of CM055125.1, from coordinate 257,151,960 downwards.
GTACCTGTGCTCTGCACTTGCACCTTGCGTTAAAGGAGACTCTTTACCATTCAGAGAAAACTCTATTACAGCCCCTACAAAATACCCAGTGCTTTTGCGTATGCCACCTCCTGCCTTGACCTCATTCTTGACTCATCAATCCTGTGCATGCTCTGATGTGGCACTTACACAGTGTTGAGTGATGGAGCGACAGTGGACAGTGTTGGGAAAGTGTGTGTATAAGTGATTTAAAGCAGGGGGGAGAACTCTAAAGAGGCACTTTGTTGCTGCTTGTGTTCACCTTCCTTTCAGTCCCACGCCTCCCTGTTCATCTCTCCGAGCAAAGAGAAATACATATAAATATAGAAGATTGTGAATGATAAGAAAAAATAAGGTTTACCTTCCTTACCTGGTTGGTTTTTAAACGTCACAGGAGGTTGTTGGTAGAGCTGCACGATTCTGGGTAAAATGAGAATCACAATTTTTTTTGCTTAGAATAAAGATCACGATTCTCGTGGCATAACATCATCTTTCACATTATACAAAAAAATTGGGCTAACTTTACTGTTTTTTTTTTTTTATTAATTGAAGTGTGTTTTTTTCCCCAAAAATTGTGCTTGAAAGACTGCTGCACAAATACAGTGTGCCATAAAATATTGCAACAATCGCCATTTCATTCCCTAGGGTCTCTGCTAAACCAGGGCTTGACGAAATCCGGGCGCCAGGTTGCAATTGCGACTAGAAATAGCAACCTGGCGCCTGAGGAAGGAAGCATAGGCCTGCAGAGTGCCGCAAAGCCGCGGCCTCAATTACTGGCGCGGCCCGACGCGATTGCGCGGCTGGGGAGGTGGGGGCGCACGAAGACACAGGATACCCCATCCTGTCTCTCCGTGCGCCCCCGCCGCACGATCGCGTCAGACCGCGCCGGCCAGTAATTGAGGCCGCGGCTTTGCGGCCTTCTGCAGGCCTATGCTTCCTTCTGTGATCTGGCGCCATCATGTGGTGGCCGTTGGCATGACAAGACTAATGGAGCTTACCCTGTGTTTTCACTGCCATCTCCTTCCCTCTAATTAGAACCCCCAAACATTATATATATTTTTTATTCTAACACTCTAGAGAATAAAATGGCGGTCGTTGCAATACTTTCTGACACACCTTATTTGCGCAGCGGTCTTACAAGCGCACTTTTTTTGGGGGGAAAAAATACACTTTTTTAAATTAAAAAATAAGACAACAGTAAAGTTAGCCCAATTTTATTTTTTTATATTGTGAAAGATAATGTTACGCCGAGTAAATTGATACCCAACATGTCGTGCCTCAAAATTGCGTCCGCTCGTGGAATGGCGACAAACTTTTACCCTTTAAAATCTCTATGGGCGACATTTAAAAAATTCTACAGGTTGCATGTTTTGAGTTACAGAGGAGGTCTAGGGCTAGAATTATTGCTCTCGCTCTACCAATCGCGCCAATACCTCACATGTGTGGTTTGAACACCGCTTTCATATGCTGGCGCTACTCTCGTATGCATTCGCTTCTGCGCGCGAGCTTGGCGAGACTGGGAGCGTATCTGGCTCCTAACTTTTTTAGCTGGCTCCTAGATTCCAAGCAAATTTGTCAAACCCTGTGCTAAACAAATATAGTGTTTGGGGGTTCCAAGTAATTTTCTAGCAAAAAATACTGATTTTAACTTTACCGTTGTTTTAGCTGCGCTTTTAACCCCCGCTAGCGGCCGAAGAAAGGGTTAAAAGCGCCCGCAGCGCTGCCCTTTCATTTCGGCTTCAGCAGCGTTGCCCATTCATTTCAATGGGCAGGGTGTTTTGGAAGAGGTGTATACACCGCTTCCACACCGCCCCAAAGATGCTGCTTGCAGGACTTTTTTTCCCGTCCCACAAGCGCACCCAGTGTGAAAAGAGAGAACTCTCCACACTTGTTACATGAATGAATGGGGAAATTCTGCATAGAGATGGTGTGGGGGTTTAATCGAGATCACAATTTTTTTAACAATTAATCGTGCAGCTCTAGTTGCTGGTGCAATGAAGGACCTCTGCCTGTCCACATATTCTTCATAAAATTATATGAAAGCAATGATTAAAGAGTTCCAGCTAATTTTTAGCCTTAATCATAGCTGACTGTGACTTGGTTGTCTATGATTAGGCCGTGAACTGGCTGAAACATGTTAGTGGGCTATACATTTTTCAATGTATTTGCCTGATTTATAATAAAGCACCAAAATGCTTCATTGTAAAATGCCAGAACACTGGTTGTAGTATATGCAGTATGGTTTTACTATTGTAAAATGTGACATTGCCCCCCCCCCCCCCCGATGCAACTCTGAATGGCCAGTCGCTAGACTTCACTTCCCACCATTAGTCTAATTGTTAAAACCTTTTCCACTACCTTGTTGAAAGAGAAAAAACGATTTAATAACGTTTGCTGTTCATTACTCCAGGACAGGGACAGACCAACTTGCGCATACCTCAGGGGACGGTCGGACAGGTGATTTCTGATGACAATGGTTTCCTTGTTCGCTGGGAATTCTCATTTAGTAGCTGGACCCTGTTTACCTGTGAGGTTGAAATGCTCCTTCATGTTGTGTCCACAGCAGGTGAGATGCAAATGAAATATTACTTTCTGCCACTGCATTGCAATGCTCGTTTTTAACTCTACTATCTGTGTCTCCAGATGTCATACAGCACTGTCACAGGGTGAAACCTATCATAGACCTTGTGCACAAAGTTATCAGCATTGACCTATCCATAGCTGACTATCTCCTACCTATTACATCCCGCATGTACCAGCTGTTACAGAGGTAGGTGAGCAAAGAAAAACTGTGGACACCGGTATTTTTGTTTACTCTTTCGTCCATGGACCGACACAGCTTCTCTATTGACAAAGTGGGTATTATCCGTTAATTAGGAGTGACTAGGCAGAAAAACTTGTAAAAAGTGTTGCATCACACCTTCTACAGTACCGCCCAGGGGGCGGACCCTCTGGGTATACCCTCTCAGTCTGCATCTTCGCAGATCAGTTTTTTTCTGTCTAGCAAGGAGTAGGACATGGCTCCCTTCGGGCCCATTGGTCCGGGGAAAAAAGATATATATATATATATATATATATATATATATATATATATATATATATAATTTTTTTTTTTTTTTGCTACATTTGTTGTTTCCTGCGATCTTCGATCAACTGCCGACTGGGTGACAGGCTGGATCCTCGATCCTTGTAGTCTCCCCAGTTTCGGCCATCGAACGTGTGCCGACCCTAGCTACGCGCTGTGTTTTCCACGACATGCCCGTCACTCCACGGGTGGCCGGTGAGCTTACGCTCCAGGGCCTGCATCGGACCGCTCAGCTTCGGCTGACCTTACGGCCGAGTCGCAGCAGCCTGGCCGGTGAGCTTACGCTCCAAGGCTTGCATCGGACCGCTCAGCTTCGGCTGACCTTACGGCCGAGTCGCAGCAGCCTGTCCGGTGAGCGTCATGCTCCAGGGCATACATATGATCGTCCCTTCTGGGTCCAATCACAGCATGCCTGGCCAACAGTCACCTTCCGTGCGTGGACGATGATCTGTTTGGAATGTCTTCCAGCAGAATACATGCAGGATAGGTAAGTAAATCTCCCCTGCCTCGGCTGGGTGATTTAGCTGGACATTCCTGGAGAGATCAAGTAAGTGGTTGTGGCCCCTTTCTTCCCTCTCTCCCTGCCTTTCCCTCCTCCCTGGGCTTCTAGCTAAAGGTTGCTGGGTGCTGGGGGTCACCTAGGGGGTCCCACTGGAGCGGGGCTGGCTGTAACTAACATTTAAAAGAAATGTCATTTTTTCTTACCTGTGTTTGTGTCCTTCCTCCTCCATGCTGTCGGCGGCCATTTTGAGGTGGTCCATGCCAAGTTTGGCCTCTTGTGACTGCCCGGCGGCCATCTTCCTGTGGTTCGGCCACACCCACTGGCCCCTATCAGCTGATCGGCGGCCATGTTTGTCCACCCTGTATGCAGATATTGCCGTTCGGCGGCCATCTTTTTGTGGGCTATGGCTGCTTGACCTCTATCTTCTGTCGGCGGCCATTTTCTTAGAGCCCACATTATCTTCCATACAGACGTTTTTGGCAACCATTTTTCGAGAGCCTCCGGCCTCTAGGGTGCATTACACTGGCGCGAAAATTCACACAGAAAGTGCTGATAAAAGAAGCAGACTGACACAGCAGCAGGGGGACAGCATCACAGGCGCAGTATAGCAGTACCTAGCCAGGGTGGTGAGTCCTCTGGGTGACCCGGCCTCTCTGCAGCACAGGAGGGTGGCCTATTGATATCTTGCCTGGAGCCCTGTGAGTGTCAGCGTGTGGTCAGCATGGCATCTGAGCCAGATGTCTTCTCCCCTGAAACACCAGATTTAGCAGCTGGTGCCCCTGAGGTGTCTATGAACGCTATGACTGCAATCCTAGAGGCGTTTGCTGCCAGGGTGGAAGCAGCACACGGGAATACAGGGGGTAGTAAACGCCCCATCCCCTGCAAGCTTCTGGGGATAATTCTGGTGCAGAACCAGGTCCAGATTCTGACGCATCAGAGACTGCAGACCGTGACCGGACAGTGAGAATGACTCAAAGTCCAAGTCAGTACGCGAGACGGCTTTGGTATCTGACCTTATTACTGCAGTGCGGGATATGCTAAAATTGGAAAATACTGCAGAAGCAGCAGAGACTCCGGTCCACTTGGGTTTCATAGACCTGCCCGCACTGCTAAGGTGTTCCCTTGTGTGTCTTTTGATAAACTCTTATACAAGGAATGGGAGAACCCACTGAGGGTCTTTACAGCCCCAAAGAGGTTTGCGGTACGGTACCCCTTTTGAGGAGAGTTTTCTGAAGAAATGGACCTCTCCCCCCTATAGTGGACCCTCCGGTGTCCAGACTTAATAGAGCCACCACAATTCCTGTAGAAGGGGCTCCTGTTTTCTAGGACCCTGTGGATAAGAAGGCTGAAGCACTCGCTTGCTACCTATACTCAGTGGTAGGCTCGGCAGTACGCCCGGCATTGGCGGGGGCCCTAGTGTCTCACACACTTACTGAATGGGCAAGATTGCTACTCCAGGGGTTAAGGAGCGAGATTCTCCTCCTGATGAGATAACATTGGCCGACCTGTTGGTCCAGGGCCTTAGGTTTGTCTGCGAGTCAGACATGAATACTATTCCCCTGCTGTCTAAAACTTCGGTTTATGCAGTAGCAATACGCCGCCTGATCTGGCTAAAAGGCTGGTCTGCGGACCAGACTTCCAAGAAAGCCCTGTTGGATCTGCCTTTTAAGGGCGACAGACTTTTTGGGGCTTCTCTGGATGACATCATCAAGGATGCCACAGGAGGTAAAAGCACTTTGCTTCCCCAAATTAGCAAGGGTAAGGGGCCACGCCAAGGGCAAGGGCCCTCCTTTACTGCACACAAGTGTTTTTTTCGTCCCCCTAGGGCGACAGGGAAAAGACCCCAGGCCGATAAAGCGCCTGCCCAAGGACAAAAGCGTCCCTGGTCCCGCATACCCAATAAGCCTGCGGACAAATTTGTGTCCGCATGAAGGTCCACCCCCACCCAGCTCTCGGGTGGGGAGACGTCTTCGCAAATTCGCGACTCAGTGGACAGCACTAATCTCCGACAGGTGGGTTTGCGAAGTAATCTCCTCAGGCTACAAGATAGAGTTTCTCTCTTGTCCACCGGACAGATTCAACACCTCCAATCTCCAGCTACTACCGACCCGTCGGGAGGCCCTGTATGGGGCGGTCCAGGGTCTACTGGAACGCGGGGTAGTTATTCCAGTTCCAGAACTGGAACGGGGTTTTTACTCAAATCTGTTCATTGTGCCGAAGAAGGAGGGGGTTCGTCCAAGCTTGGATGTCAGAGCCCTCAATTGCTTTGTGAAGGTACAAAGTTTTCGGATGGAGTCGGTTCGATCTGTAGTCACGGCTCTCCATCCGGGGGACTTTCTGGCCTCCTTGGACATCAAGGACGCATACCTGCATGTCCCCATATACTCCAGACACCAGAGGTTTCTGCGATTTGCTATCGGGAAGAACCACTACCAGTTTGTGGCCCTCCCGTTTGGCCTTGCCTCAGCACCCAGGACGTTCACCAAGGTGCTCGCTCCGATTCTGGCACTTCTAAGACAGCGGGGTATCGCTATCACAGGCTACTTATACGACCTTCTGCTGAAGGCCCCTTCAAGCTCAGAATTAGAGGTAAGCGTGTCCATTACCTGGCAGACTCTTCGAGACTGTGGTTGGATACTAAACACGCAAAAGTCAGTATTGGTGCCCACTCAACGCCTAGTGTACCTGGGGTTGATTCTGGATTCCTCAGAGGCAAAGGTATTCCTCCCTGTGGAGAAGTTGCAGACCCTCCGGGCTGCAGTACGGCAGCTGACTTCCAGGAATTGGTCGTCACTCCGTTTTTGCATGCGAGTGTTGGGCCTCATGGTAGCCTCCTTCGAGGCGGTCCCATATGTTCAATACCACACTCGAGTGTTACAGAAGGAAGTTCTGTCCAGATGGAACAGATGCCCTTCATCTCTGGATTATCAAATCCGAGTGAGCCACCTAGTCAGGAGTTCCCTGGTATGGTGGCTGACAGCACCGGCTGTAATGGCCGGGAAGTCATTTCTTCCGGTTTACTGGATAGTGATTACGACGGACGCCAGCCTTACAGGTTGGGGGGGAGTCTGGGGTGTCCAGTCGGCGCAGGGTCGCTGGACCCCAGAGGAAGCCCTCCTGCCGATCAATGTCCTGGAGATCCGGGCGATTAAGCTGTGCCTCTTCAAATGGTCTCAGAGACTGCAAGGGCGTCCAGTCAGGATCCAGTCAGACAACGCCACAGCAGTGGCATATGTCAATCATCTAGGAGGAACAAGAAGCTCGGCTGCAGCATCGGAGATCGCTCACATCCTGAAGTGGGCAGAGAGGAGCGTACCGGCACTGTCGGCCGTGTACATTCCGGGTGTGGAAAACTGGCAGGCGGACTACCTGAGCCGCCAGATGCTGGACCAGGGAGAATGGTCCTTACACCCGGAGGTGTTCCAACTCCTCTGCCAAAGATGGGGCACACCAGACGTAGATCTTCTGGCTTCCTGACTCAATCGGAAGGTATTGAGATTTGTGGCCGGGTCAAGAGACCCATGGGCAGACGCAACGGACGCGTTGGTAGCATCGTGGGGTCAGTATCGGCTAATCTATGCCTTCCCTCCCTTAAGGCTTCTTCCTCTTCTGCTCCGCAGAGTGGAGGCAGAGGGAATTCCAATGATCCTAATCGCTCCAGATTGGCCTCAGCGTCCTTGGTACGACGATCTAGTACGTCTGGTAGCAGACGTCCCCTGGCGCCTACCACTACGGAAGGACCTGCTATCGCAAGGTCCCATATTCCATCCTGCTTTACAGTCATTGGCTTTAGCGGCATGGCTGTTGAGAACCGGGTACCGAGAGACCGGGGCCTGTCAGACTCAGTAATCTCTACTATGAGAAGTGCTCGAAAACCGTCCTCTAGGAAGGTCTATCACCGCACTTGGAGGGCCTACATCTCCAGGTGTGAGGAAATGAAATGGCATCCGCGTACCTATTTGGTTTCCAGAATCCTGCTGTTTTTACAGCATGGGGTGGACCAAGGGCTTGCCCTAAGTACGATTTAAGGGACAGATATCTGCCCTGGCTGTCTTTTTTCAGCGACCCCTGGCGACTCACTCTCTCGTGAGTACATTTGTGCAGGGGGTCCGACAGGTGGCCCCTCCGGTCCGTCCCCCGTTACCTCCGTGGGACTTGAACCTGGTCCTCTCGGTGCTTCAGAAGGCACCGTTTGAGAATATTAGAGATATTCCCCTGTTGACACTTTCTCAGAAAGTGGTCTTTTTGGTGGCTGTTACGTCAGTTAGACGAGTCTCTGAGCTGGCAGCCTTGTCCTGCAAGGCTCCCTATTTGATTTTCCACAAGGATAAGGTGGTGCTGCGGCCGCAGCCTTCCTTTCTTCCGAAAGTCGTTTCGGCTTTTCATCTCAACGAAGACATTGTACTTCCATCCTTGTGTCCTCAGCCGTCGAATCCTAAGGAGTCGGCGTTGCATTCCTTGGACGTTGTCCGAGCTTTGAGAGTATACTTATCTGCTACTTCCCTGTTCCGGAAGTCAGACTCACTGTTTGTTTCGGTGGCTGGTCCCAAGAAGGGCCAAGCAGTCCCATCGGCCACCATCTCTAGGTGGATCCGACAGATAGATAGTAATCCAGGCTTACGCCTTAAAGGGTCAGGCGCCCCCCTTTCCTGTCACGGCGCATTCGACCAGGGCAATAGGTGCCTCTTGGGCTTTCCGACATCAAGCGTCTGTTTCCCAATTATGTAAAGCGGCGACTTGGTCGTCCGCTCACACTTTCACAAAATTCTACAAAATTGATGTAGGTGCATCTTCGGATGCCTCTTTTGGCCGCAAGGTTTTGCTGTTTAGAGTTGCAGCTCCTCCGTTGGAGGAGTGCTGTTTTGTGTTTGGGGTGAAGTTTATTTTTATGCTGTTACCACCCCTCGTTTTTTCTCTGACACTGCTTTGGGACGTCCCACTTTGTCAATAGAGAAGCTGTGTCGGTCCATGGACGAAAGAGTAAATAGGATTTTTTACTCACCGTAAAATCCTTTTCTCTGAGTCCATGGACCGACACAGCACCCACCCCTCCTTTTAAGTTTGTACTGCTTTTTGACGAACTGATCTGCGAAGATGCAGACTGAGAGGGTATACCCGGGGGTCCGCCCCCTGGGCGGTACTGTAGAAGGTGTGATGCAACACTTTTTACAAGTTTTTCTGCCTAGTCACTCCTAATTAACGGATAATACCCACTTTGTCAATAGAGAAGCTGTGTCGGTCCATGGACTCAGAGAAAAGGATTTTACGGTGAGTAAAAAATCCTATTTTTTCTAGCAGGTCATTGGTAGACACAGGGGGACAAATATTTAACCACTTCAATACCATGCACTTATACAGCTTCCTGCCCAAGCCAATTTTGAGCTTTCAGCGCTGTCGCAATTTGAATGACAATTGCGCGGTCATGCTACACTGTACCCAAACAAATTTTTTATCAATTTGTTCCCACAAATAGAGCTCTCTTTCGGTGGTATTTGATCGCCTCTGCGATTTTTATTTTTTGCACAACAAATAAAAAAAGAGCGAAAATTTTGAAAAAAAATGTTTTTCTTTGTTTCTGTTATTTTTTTTGTAAATAAGTACCTTTTCTACTTCAATGAAGGGCACTGATAAGGCGACACTGATGGGCACTGATGAGGGGGCACTGATAGGCGGCACTGATGGGCACTGATATGTGGCACTGGTATGCGGCACTGATTGGCACTCATAGGTGGCACTGATTGGCACTCATAGGCGGCACTGATTGGCACTCATAGGCGGCACTGATGGGCACTTATAGGCGGCACTGATAGGTGGCACGGACGGGCACTGATAGGTGGGCACGGATGGACACTGATAGGTGGCACTGATGGACACTAGTAGGTGCCACTGGTGACACTGATGCCCAGCAATGCCAGCCACCACACATTGGCACTATCATGGCACGACCACAGTCGGTGCCCATTTGTGGGCACTGATTGGCATATTTTTTATATATTTTTTGTGTTTTACTACATGTGGATGGCCATGGGGGCCATCCACATGCTTGGGGCTTCCCTGGGGGGCTTCCCTGGTGGTCCAGTGTGGGTATCCGAGGGGGGGCTGCGCTGATAAACAATCAGCGCGAACCCCCCCTGTCAGGAGAGCCACCGATCTACTCTCCTCTACTCGCGTCTGTCAGACGCGAGTGAGGAAGAGCCGATCAACGTCTCATCCTGTTTTACATCCTGATCAGCCGTGATTCGACACGGCTGATCACCTGGTAAAAAGCCTCCGCCTTTTTACCGAGATCAGTGTAGCGGTGTGTCAGACTGACACACCACTCCACCGATCGCCGCGATGCGCGCTCCCCCCCCCCCCCGGTGCGCGACTGCTGTTCTCCTGCAGGACGTCATATGACGTCCAGTGTGGATAACAGAACCACTTCCCGGACATCAATATGCTATTGACTGGGCGGGAAGTGGTTAAAGGAAGCTGTCTGGATAGAAATATGGATATACTGTTGATAACTTGGTTTAAGCTCACAAACTCCAGGCTGTCATCTTTTCTTTGCTACTTAGACTAATCCAGGGCATATATGTTGGTGAGGGCTTCATTCACCTCTACCATCAACAACAAGACAACAGAACACTCCTATTTTTCTGTTCAGATAAATTCATTTTCTTGTTCAAAGTGTTTATTAGAACATTGGGTTACAAAAGAACCATTGACAAATGCTTTTGTAGCATCATACAGTATAGTAAGGGCTCAGGGTAATTCATTGTACTATACGCATTCTAAGCTTTGGACAGAATAAAAATTGTGAGCATCAGACAGGTTCGTTTTAGGAAAATTCCTCACCTGTTGTGTTTATTTGCAGGTTAACAACTGTTATGAACCCACCTATGGATTTCATTGCCTCGTGTGTCAACTGCCTGACTGTGTTGGCGACACGTATGCCTGCAAAGGTGAGAATATAGTTCGGAGGGTGGAGGTTTAATCTGTGTTACTGTGTACAGGCATTTATGGGTAGTTTGATAAAAATGGATTCCTTTGTTGTTATCGTTCAAGGTTTGGATAGACTTGCATCACACTGGATTCTTGCCATCCGCTGCTAATCCCATGTCGAGCCACATTATCAGGTATATTTTGTAATTTAAGCTCGAAGAAACCTGTTGATATGAAATTATTACATTGTGGTCGCAGAAGCAATCAGTTTTCAGCCTTTATCTCTGTAGACTGTTAATTACGTGTGTTTTTTGCCAACACAACCTGTAATGTAACAATAGTGCTTATAAAGAACATTGATTTATAAAAATGAAAGGGAAGGAATAGTGCACATGGTTTCTCAAGGTCAGCCAGTCATCTTTCAACAATACTTAGTCTGTTCTGTTCTTGGGGTCCTCTTTGGCACCATCGGATGTGGCTGGACCCTCTTGGCTAACATTTTTGTCAGGGTCAAGCAAGGCTGTGACCAATTTCACCCAGTTATTTGTTGACCCTAATAACAAAAGCCACAAGCACACTCCTATGCCCCTTCTCCAGTAGATTCTATATCTGAAATGCCTACAGCCTTAGCGACCTCCATGAGTTTGGCCATAAAGACTCTGATTCTGAGTTGCTCCAGCCTTTGCAACTCCTTTGGGACCATTTCAGCTTTTATTGATGCAGTGCATGAGGATCAGCCTGTTGTTTCCAGTCTTGGGTCATTTAAAAGTTCTAAGGCTGCAGAGACTTTCTATTTACACTAACTTTTTCAACAAGTTATCTGTGTAGATTGAAAACATCCCAGATAAGCCGTTTGTTCCCTCTAAATGCAAAGGATAACGTCTCTTTGGACGAGCTCTTGACAACCTCATAATAGAAGATAATGGTAGCAAGTGCACACATCTTCCACAGTGGTAAAGACCTAAGGAACAGACTGTGTTTTGCCCATTTTTAAAGAAATGTCCTTTTTTGTTTCTCCACTCTCTTAATTTCCCCAGCCACCCTCAAGTCCTGGCACTCTGTCTACTAAATCATCAGACAAGCCTTCTTGTCTCCCACTTTCCAGAGCGGAATTCTGTTTAACTTTGCAGACCTTTGATGCTTGGGTGCAGGATGTGGTATCCCAGGGCAACAAACTAGAGTTTTGCTTCCTGTTTCCTCACTTCCAGCCTTCCTCTGTTAATGCACAGATTAGCAAATATGCATTGAGCTCTAAGTTTTTCTGAATGAAGGGGTCATAGCCCCAGTTTCTGTGGAAAAACAATAGTTCCAGGTGTCTTCAACCTGTTCACTCTTCCCATGCTCAAAGGGGTCATTCACCCCATTCTGGATCTCAAAGCTCTAAATGTTTAATTCAAGTTGAAAAATGTTGGATGAAATCTACCAAATGTGTCATCACTTGACTTCCACGAAGAATCTGCAACGATTCAGATGATCAACTTTCAGAAATCGTTTCTAGAACATGCAATTTTTTAAAAGTATCTGGGTCTAGTCCAGGACACTCAGGCCTTCGGCAGGAGTAATTTCTGACACTGAACTCAGCAGTCCAGGAGCTGCCCAACTCCACGTTTACATGAGATTCCTAATGACCCATACACACAATACCGAACATACAAAAAATACAGATTTTCGTCCAGAGCTTTCAAGAGCCTATCACGACAGTTCATCCGATTATTATCCGATCGGACAAGCACAAATTCTCTCTTGTATGATACCAGATTGCACGATTTTCATTTAATTGGTACAGTTGTCGTTCGAAAATACAATACAAATACACTACAACACATTACATCACTTCCAATTTTTTTATTCTGTCGTACGAGAATTTTTGTAACTTTTTAGTAACCTCTCTATTTTCAATATGCAACTGGCATGCAAAAAAAACGGACAAACTGTCGTCCGATTTTCGGATCGTGTGTACGAGCCATAAGTCTAATGATAGACGGTTTTGAGGCCGTCTCAATTGTCCGTTCCACATCTGACCTCTACAACACAATGATCTGTCTTTGTTGGTCTAGTTGATCTGATCCATGGACGTGACCGGTTTGTCTATCACCGAGAGCCAGGTTGGCCCTGGCCTGTCAGCTCGGGAATCCTGATCTGAACGTGAAGGTCCTTCCTGTCATTTTGGAGAATATTTGTGACAGACAAGATCTTGTTGGTCTGGAGAGAAGTTCTGGGTAACCTGTCAGTGCGGGGACTTGGTCGTTGGAGTCTTGACCACCGATCAACTTCCTGGAACTTTGGTCGGTTTGGCTGTCTCTTTGGTAGCCGGCGTCAAGGGATTAAGCAACTGTCTTCCAGATATGCAAAGCTGCTACCTGGTCTTCTGTTCACACTTTCTCTAAGTTCTACCCGGTGGACAAGGCATCCTTATCTCATGACACCTTGGGGTATTTCAAGCAGTCCTTAGTTCTCTGTTGTTCTCTTAGGCCTGTTAGCCTTTGTCTGCTGTTTTTTCCACCCTTCACTTGGACTGCTTTTGGACATAGCAAAAGTTAAAGACCCTCTGTATCCCTGAATAGGTAAGACAAATATGTGATTTTTATAACCATTTTAAAATTCATTGGAGGACACTGTGTTTATGATCATGCTCTTGTACAGCTTTGCTACAAAACTGAAGTTTGCTGGTAGTGTGGCGAACTTTCCTGGGCTGGTCTATAGTTTTTTGTTTGCTAGTTTCCAGTCCTCCTATAGGCAGTACTATAACCCCAAGGGTAAAGATTTCCTTTGTCCCTGAATGGATTCCAAGAATAGGAGTTCACGGTGAGTTCTTAAATCTTGGTCATGTATAAAATGCTTATTGTATATAGCTGTGCCTAAATTCCAGTGTCTGCACACCTGTTGTGGCATTTTACCTCTTAAAGCGGAGCTCCGCCGAAAAAAAAATAATTAAAAGCCAGCAGCTACAAATACTGCAGCTGCTGACTTTTAATATTAGGACACTTACCTGTCCTGGAGTCCAGCGACGTCCGCAGCAGAGGACGAGCAATCGCTCGTTACTCTGCTGCCCCCACCGCCATCCTCGGTGAGGGAACCAGGAAGTGAAGCCTTGCGGCTTCACTGCCCGGTTCCCTACGGCGCATGCGCGAGTCGCGCTGCGCCGTTCTGACTGGTCCTCCTGTGTTCTGGGAGCCGAGTGTCTCCCAGAACACTACGGGTATTCTGCGGGAAGTGACATGTTTCCCGCAGAGAGGACTCTCGGAAGTGGGTGCAAATACCTGTTTTAGACAGGTATCTGCACCCCCGTCCCCCTGAAAGGTGTCAATTGTGACACCGGAGGAGGGGAGGGTTCCGATGAGCGGAAGTTCCACTTTAGGGTGGAGCTCCGCTTTAAAGACTTAAAATGGAAGTAAAGGCTACATAAGTTTGCTTAAAACCACGGCTTCCCCTATCCTCCTCCTTCCTATGCTATATAGTAATGGTAAAAAAGATCACCTTATTTCAATCCATCAGGATGCAGGCATGTGATGCAGGAGCTATGTGTCATGGAGCGCTGGACAGTGTAGCTAATTTCTGGGATCCATGACATCACCCATTGGTTTCTATGGCCCATTCATTATGGCTGCTCCCTCCTCTCCCCCTGCAACAGCCACTCCAGGACACATGGGAGCCAGAGCTTCTGCATCACGTGACTGGACCAGAGTGGATTAAAATAAGGTATTTACATGGATCTGTTTTACCTGCACTATACAGCATAGGTAGGAGGAGTTTTAAGTACATTTATATGTAACCTTTACTTCCAGTTTAATTTAATGCTATGGAAAATGCTACAGAAGAAGCTTGAACATGCCAAGGTGTATAGGAGCACCCAGAATTTCCAGAAAAAGATTTTTAGTATACAGTACCCAAGAAGCCAAGGTGCTCATTTAGCTCAAGGCTCTACTTAAACTAAGATGTCAGTTTTGGGATAATTGACCCCTTTTTTCAGATAATCTTTATTTAACAATCTTGTAGTAAACTTTCCAAAACAAGTAAGCTCAAAATAGAGGGCGCAGAACAAAAAACACGTATCTGATCCTATTACATTTAAATGGGTGTTATGTGCAACATATATAACTTTTATATAATTTTTCTCTAGTATGATAAAGCATGTCTGTTGACAATCGTCCATTGGAAGAATCAGCCCTTTGGCCTACATCCACTACACAAAGGATGCTAAGAAAGTGACTTCCACCTTAAATTAAAAGGCTTGATGTTTAAAAGAGAAGTATGGCTTCCTGTAAAAAATAAACATTTAGGCCCCTTTCACACTTGTGCGAATTGGGACTGCAAAGTTGCATGACAAGTCGTACCCCATGATTTCCAATCAGTACCGTTCATATCTGTGTGACTTCAAAGTAGTCCCTGCACTACTTTGGTCTGACTTTGATGTGACTTGAGGTTCATAGACTTCAAGATTACACAGGCATTGCTTCAAGTCGTGGCAAAGTCGTGCTACTTTCAGGTCGTACAAGTGTGAGAGGGGCCTTATACAAGGTGGATGCAGAATTGTTTCCATGTTGTATCTGTTCCCCGGCAGGACTAAGCGATCAAATACCTCTGTTTGCCCAGTTCTCCCCTCCACTCTGAGGACTGTCAGTCAGCGGCTCTCTGCTCTGCTCCCAGGGCTGTGGAGGAGGAGAGAGCAGTTGGCTTTGGCTCCCAGCGTATCGCCAAGAGACTGAGACAGGTGCCAATCCAGGCTTCTGGGTGAATCCCGACCATATGGTTGGGATTTTTTCAGAGCCTGCACTGGCTCTGTGATGTCAGCCAACAGTGGACTTTAGCCATAGGAGAAGTGTAGCCAAAAAGCTAGGAAATGAGGGCTCAGGAGTAGCTAGCAATAACAAAATGAGAAACGCTAACAAAATGGGCAACAGCCAGAACAGAGAGGTTAGATAATGTCCCCAATAAACTGAGAGAGATTTGATGGTAAGTACAAAAGAGCTCCCCCACTTTCTCTGTTAAAGACATTGTGCAGCTTATCCAACCTGCTTCTTCAGCTCCAATAAGTATCAGGAAAATACCCCACCGCCATATTCAGGTATACAGCTCAAAATTATGGTTTATATGTCTATGATGGTACAAATGTATCCAGGTCGTGGTATAGTCATATTCAACTTGGAAAAGCTGTGAAACATCTTCAACTATATAGGAAATATCCAAATGAATGTAATATGGATTCTCCAACTTTCTGCTTTATAAATTTTCAGGTGTTGCTCTGTCAGCCTATTTTCCCTTTTTTCCCTCATTCTTATTTCCAAAAATTATACACACAATCCTGCTCAAAAACTTGTCTTTTGCTTCCCCCCACCCTTGTGGATAGCACTGAAGGTATGAGTGCTGGTGGCTTTGGGACTCTACTTGGAATTGAGCAGACTCTGGGTGAATACAATGTCACCACTTCATTCCTTCGCCTCATCACCACCTTAGTGAAGGTACGAATCTCTTTAAAGCCTCACCACTGGTTTTGCTTTTGTGCCAGCTATCCAGGCTTTATATATGATGATGCATTTCTCTATCTTTCCAGGGTCAGCTGGGCAGTACCCAAAGCCAAGGTCTAGTGCCTTGCATCATGTTTGTGTTACGTGAGATGCTTCCTAATTACCATAGGTGGCGTTATAACTCTCATGGAGTCAGAGAAAACCTCGGTATGACCTTTTTTTGTTTTTTGTAATTCTAAGTAAGTCTAATATAGAACAGGAACCATATCGAAGCTTGTACCAACCATTCATATTTATGTTATTCAGGAGACCTATGGGCTATAATCCCTGCCTGTTAGGAGAATGGACACTGGTATAAGAAGCTCCTGTACCCATCCTTCTGACAATTATTTTTCAAGAAAGCCCATACTAAGGAAATACAGGGGCCACTATTGCTGATCTGCTTCTAAGAGTACTAGTTCAAAACCAACATAAATTTATACTCACAATTATGTGAATTAAAATCGCCCAACGTGCTACTCATCCCTATGATCTTTGACGCTGCACACTCCAAAGGACAGGGGGACCTCATCGGGGTCCTAAGTTCCTAACGCATTTCAAAGGCAATCCCTTCCTTATCAGATGAAGAGGAAAGAGGTTGCCTTTGCAACGCGTTAGTAGTTTAGGACCTCGTGAGATCCCTCTGTCCTTTTGGAGTGTGCTGAGTCAAAGACCACAGGGCTACAGATGAGTCGCTTAATAAAAGATTTTAATTCACATGTTTGTAAGTATAGTTTATGATTTAAAAATTGAATAACATTTTGTGGGATAATGCACGAGGCTGGTGCGCCCTCTTTTGTTTGTTTTTTTTTGTAGTGGTTTCAGGACATCCCCAGTCCTAGAGGGCAGCAAGGCTCTAACTAACATTTCAGAAGTTTTTTGTTGATTTCAGTAGTTTAAGTAGTCACTGACCCAGATGAAACATGCATGTTTGAGGCCACATGCACACTGGACGTTAAAATAACGTTATAAAAATGCCAGTAGCTTTGCAGTGAGTTTTTCAACTTTTTTCAGCTTTTTTTCAATGTTTTTGCAATAACGTTTTTTTAGCGTTTATCAGCATTTTTTTTGCGTTTTCCCGCGTTAGCATTTTTTTTTCTTTTTCAATGGATCAAAAATGTTAAACGTTGGTGAGTGACGTTTTTGAGCCGTTTATCAGCGTTGGAGCGTTTTTACAGCTGAAAAACGTCTCTCAGAACCCACTAGTTTTGGTTTTTTTTTTAATGCTCAAAAACGCCATGGCCCAAAACTGCTGATAACAGCCTTTGTGTGCGTGGACACATAGGATAACATGATGGAGAGTTTAATGACTGTAGAAAAAAATGTCTCCTGCTAAAAACAGCAGCTGTAAAAACGTCCAGTATGCATGAGGCCTGAAAGTCAGGGTGAAGTTAGAACATCTGATCAGCATACATGTTCTGAGTTGATGTCAAAAAGTATTAAAATTATTAGATCAGCATGGCAGTCAGGCAACTGGATTTTTTTTCTAAGACTTCTGTCTGTTTCAGGTTATCTGATGCTGAATCTGATTCATGCCATCCTTAACATCTGCCCCGACACAGATCAACGCAGCAGGTGATGCACCTCTCTTTTCTTTTTTACATCGTATGTTTT
This sequence comes from Rana muscosa, assembly GCA_029206835.1. NCBI lineage: Eukaryota > Metazoa > Chordata > Amphibia > Anura > Ranidae > Rana > Rana muscosa. Next base: position 257,134,313 of record CM055125.1, on the reverse strand, counting down.
CTGTTAATGCAGCCTGATTATATCAGTGTACACTGAATATAAATATAATATAAATATTGTCCACAGCAGCCCCAGCCTGCAGACCTTGTGCATCTACACACTAACTAACACTGAGGCAGGACAAGCCATTATTAATATTATGGGAATTGGAGTTGATACAATCAACCAGGTCATGGCATCTCAGTCTGGCAGGTAAGCATCACTGTGGTTGGCATAGATGTCCAAAGTGTTATAAATGAAGACCCTTGTGAAAATATGTCAAAGCCTTGCTATCCCAAAATTATTGGAAGTACAGTTTTCAAATACTAATATAATTTTGTGTTCCAAATAATCTTTTATACATCAGTTGTGTGTGTGGAAGGGGAGAAAACCATATGCTGCGGGAACGTTTTATGACTTATTTGAGAGATAAAATAACCCATCATTTCATTCCACCCACCAGGATCCACTAAAACTGAAATGTCAGTGTTGGATAAAGTCTTTATCTGTTCTAACAGCTATGTCATAACTCTAGATGCCTTACTTATTTATATTTTCTGGATAAATCTTTAATTTTAGCAGTGGAACTGAAGGACAAGGCCAGATGTTAATCCAGACTGTTAAACTGGCCTTTTCCATCACGAACAATGTCATTAGACTGAAGCCATCCTCTAGCAGTGTGTCCCCGCTGGAACAGGCGCTCACTCAACATGGTATGTGGGCTTGGTAGGATTTACAATCAATCATGACGTGTTTGTGGTAATCACTGTGCATTTCTGAACTATATCTTCATGTTGTCATCCCCCCAACAGGAGCTCACGGGAACAATCTTATTGCTGTCCTGGCCAAATACATCTACCATAAATATGATCCGTCTCTACCACGGCTGGCTATCCAGCTTTTGAAACGTCTGGCTACAGTAAGAGACTGTTTTTATAGGTGTTTTTGTGCTATAATGGCTTGAGTTGATAGAATTTCTTTGAGTGTATGTTTAGTTTTTATATATATTTAAATGATTTTATAGTTTAATCCTGTTGGAATAATTAAACATAACTAACAGCTGTCACTTGTACCTTTCTTTGTGGTTATGCTCCAGTTATCTTCACTCATAGTCTAAGGAATTTCATTACCCAATTTCAGAGCATAATCTGGTATACTTATGAAGGACTTTTTAAGGAGGAGAGAAATTTCAATGCTGCCCTTTGCAGACCTATTTAAAAGCCCAACTCTGGGCTTAGTGCACCAAGCAGCACCCTTTTCCCTGGAAGGCCACTTGGCAGAATGTTTTGGCTTTTTATTAATACTTTTTTCAGTCTTCTTTAATCTGGTCACATGACTTGCTTGGTCTTTTTCTTTGGTCTTCTCCTGTTGGTTGATTATGCTAAATGCTGAAAGCTGCACATTTAGTGGGTAAGCTCATGACCCCCGAAGCATTCACAATATGTCCTCAGTCTTCCAGATTGAGTAATGCTCAGTGTCATAGAGACCAAGGACACCTTGTGGTGAAACGAATATTTGTAGAATATTTTAGCCTGAGAAGAAGAAAGTAAAAAATTTCGCCCAGAGTTGGGTTTTAAATAGCCAATTGCATAAGTCAGAAACAGTCAGGTTTGTTTTTTGCAGTTTGTGAAGTATGGCAGATGCCCAATTGCTTGCTGAAATATTTGGAGTCTTCAGTCTGACTAAACACTTTAGTTTTATATAAGTACTGCACACCAGTTATAAAATGTCTTGACACCTATGAATTGTCACACAGGTGGCTCCTATGTCCGTGTACGCCTGCCTGGGAAGTGATGCAGCTGCTATCCGTGATGCTTTTTTGAACCGCTTGGAGTGCAGCATAGAGGACATGCAGATAAAGGTTATGACTCTGGAATTTCTTACTGTGGCTGTGGAGACCCAGCCAGGCCTCATTGAACTCTTTCTAAACCTGGATGTGAAGAACAAGAGCGATGGAACAAAAGTGAGTGATTAATTTTCATAAAGCATGGTCACATTAGCACTGTCATCTTGATTGTGGAAAGCTGGTTGTGACTTTCTGGTGTTTCACAGCCATCTCCCCACTGTGCATGCATGAGATATGCTGCACTTTCAGAATGGTCCAGCAGTGTCTTAGGAAATATTGTAAATGTGTTAGAGGAGGGGGAAGGAGGAGGATACTGTAATAGTATGGCGGGAAATATGACACTAACTGACACTTTGTGGGAACCGGCGACACTAATACAGTGATCAGTGCTAAGAATATACACTGTACTAATGACACTTACTGGGAAGGGGTTAATGTGTTCCTAAAAGTTCTTGGTGCATTCACTGTGTGCTGTTTTTACTAAGGAATGTTCCCTGCTTTGCAGGGAAACTAAAACCAGCACATCCCTGCTGACAGGACAGAGCTCTGTCCTATCGTCCATTTCTCCCCGATCAGTGGGTCCCAGCCGGCAACATTGGCTGGGACCCGCTTATCAGCTTGTGCTGTGACTAATCACAGCACAGCCGACACGGCACAAAGCCCTACCTGAAAGTGCTTTGTATTATACATATTAGATACATGATGCAACGCAGGAGAGCAGCTCTGCTGCCGTACTCCTAGGTGAGACGGTCGGCAAGCGGTTAAATTATATTACTCTTTCGTTCATGGACCGACACAGCTTCTCTACTGACAAAGTGGGTATTATCCGTTATTTAGGAGTGACTAGGCAGAAAAAACTTGTAAAAAGTGTTGCATCACACCTTCTACAGTACCGCCCAAGGGGCGGACCCCCCGGGTATATCCCCTCACTTTGCATCTCGCAGATCAGATTTTTTCTGTCTAGCAAGGAGTTAGGACATGGCTCCCTTCGGGCCCATTGGTCCAGGGAAAAAGATTTATTTTCTTTTTCGTACATCACGGGACACAGAGCGACTTAGTCATTACTAATGGGTTATATAGTTTACCTTCAGGTGCTGGCACTGGCAACTTCCAAACCGGAAGTACCCTCCCCTATATAAGCCCCTCCCATCCGGGAGCACCTCAGTTTTTTGCCAGTGTCTAAGGTGTTGGCCAAAGAGTAACATGTGTTTTCCTGGGCTTGCGTACAGGTTCTTTTACGGGCCTTAGTAAGCTGTTCCGGATCCCACCAAAAAAGCTTCATAGCTAAACGGTCGGTACCCGGCCTTGCAACAGAAGAGCAAGGTTTTGCCTGTAATGCCTCTCTTAGGAGGGCTGGACCCTGGGATCCAGAGCTCTGGTCATACCCACGACCAAGATGTTTTCTGTGCAGGGTGCTATACAGGTCCAGGGAAGTGGAATCCTTGGGAACCCGGTCTCTGAAGGTTTAATTACAATGCCTGCCGTGATAGGTGAAGTTTGGGCTTCTGTGGACCAAACAAAGTCCTGCGGCGGGGAACAGGTAAGTGGGGGCCCCCAGGAACTTGGTTCTATTGGGGGACCCCCAAGCCTAATTTGTCTTTCTGTCTGTTACCTAACGGTATTCCCGCTAATATCTGTGTATGCCTATAACTACTGGAAAATTTAAAATTTTAATAGTAGTCAAGAAAAAAAAAAAAAAAGAGGACCGCGGTACCTGTGTTAAACCACTAGAGGCTGCTGTGGTCCATTTTTCTTGTCATGTGGATCTTTGGTTTTCTCAAGTCAAAAGATCCAGGCAGTTGGTAAGTTTCTCTGTGGGAATCCAGTTCCTCTGCCCTGTTGCTGCGCTCATCCACCGCACAGGCCCTCCGGCAAAAAGGGCCCTGGCTCCTAGTCCCTGCTTGGTTTCAAAAAAGGGCGCCAATGGCGCACGGGCGCGTGCACGCGCCTCCTATAGAAAAAAAGGGGCGGGGCGGGTGGATGACGCTCGATGCGCGCCGCGGCGCTTCTGCGCATGTGCAGGCGTCCCAGCATGTATAAAAGACACAGTACAAGTGTCAGCTGGATGCAAACAGAGCTAGCAACAAAACGGTGGCACACAGAGGCGGTTGATGCAGGCATCCCCATAGAAAGGCACTTTAGTGGACACCAGCTGGTATATAGCAGCAACTGTGTTAGACTATTACCAGCAAAATTGGTGTATGACGACGGGAATACCTCAGCTTTGTGCTTAAAGGATATGTCGTCCAGACGCTCCGGAAATAAGTCTTCCAGGAAGCCAAAGGGGTCTCCATCGGGCTCTGAGGATATTGGGCATGCTTGTACTGCACCAATCTCCCCTGAAAATTCAGAGGTCAGTAGCCGTAGGAACCCCGCAGGAGTGCCTCGTGCTGCGGCTGTCCCCAGTCCACCTGCTCCTGTATATATATAACAGAGGAGGTTTTATCCTCAACTCTGGGAGGATTGGAAGAGAGATTAACAGCATTGATCACTGCTTCCCTGTCACAGGGAAAGCGCGTCCGATCTCCGTCTCCTCCTTCAGAGTGCCTGTTAGTGGAGGAACAGCCCCACACAGAGATCGACCTACCTGAAGGGGATCAGGATGAGGTTGATTCAGTTATGGAGGAATCAACAGTGGAAGAACCTTTCTCAGCATCTCAGGCTGAAAGATTATGGGTTCAGTCTCTGACTAACATGGTCCGATCAGCATTTAAAATGCCTCTGGCGGAACCATCAACCACTACGGTTTCCTCGCTGGGGTCGCTGAAAGCTCCCCAGGCTGTCTGTTCCTTCCCAATCCACCCTTTATTGGAAGGGCTTATTTACCAGGATTGGGAGCATCCTGATAAAATATTTACTCCCCCCAAGAGATTTCCAGTGATCTATCCCATGGAGGATAAGTTCATAAAAAATGGAGGGTCCCTACAGTGGACACAGCCATCTCTTGTGTAAATAAATCACTGACATGTCCAGTAGATAATGTTCCAATTGTTCAAAGACCCAATAGATAAAAAATTGGAGTCTTTACTAAAATCTGCTTTCTCTACAGCAAGCATGGTGACACAACCTGCAGTAGCAGCGATTGGAGTCTGCCAAGCAATGAAAGATCAGTTGAAACAAGTCTTAAGGGACTTACCAGATCAGCAGGCTCTTGCCCTAGCTGACCTACCTAGAGCCTTGTGTTGCGGTGGACGCCATAAAGGATACAATCCAACAGGCATCCCGCTTTACGCTGTCTGTAGACATATGCGTAGGCTTCTATGGCTCAAAAACTGGTCTGCTGAAGCTCCCTGTAAGAAATTGCTGATTAGCTTCCCATTTCATGGAGAACGCTTATCTGGAGAAGATCTGGACAAATATATCCAGAAAACTTCTGCCGGTAAAAGTACACTCTTGCCGGTTAAGAATAAGGGTAGAAGTCCTTCTTTTAAGAGGCCTACTTCTCCAGTCCCTGGCACATCGGCTGTGAAACAGTTCCGACGGCCTCCGCGGTCAAATCCAGGGGGCAGAAATCAGGGACAATCACAGGGTAACAAGAAACCCTGGGTCAAGAGAGGTACAAAACCTCCCCCCCAAGTCATGAAGGGTTGCCCCCACTCAATCGGGTGAGGGGAAGACTTCAGTTGTTCACAGAGACCTGGCGGGACACCATCAGAGACAGATGGGTGATCTCCGCAGTAAGTCTGGGATACAGGCTGGAGTTAAAAGACATTCCTCCTGCCCATTTTATAAGGGCAAACATGCCAAGCGATCCCCAGAAGAGTGGATCCCTCCTTCTGGCACTAGAACAACTATTGCTCCAAGGTGTAATCATGAAGGTTCCCTTGGAAGAATGCGGGTTCGGGTTTTACTCGAACCTTGTCACAGTCCCCAAACCAAATGGGGACGTGAGGCCCATATTAAATATAAAAGGGCTAAACAAGTTCCTACATATCAGGACTTTTTTCGGATGGAGTTGATCCGATCGGTGGCCACCGCCCTACAAGGGCAGGAATGGTTAGCCTCGATCGACATAAGGGATGCTTATTTGCATATTCCCATCTGTCCGGCCCACCAGAAATTTCTACGCTTTGCAGTAGAAGGGCACCATTTTCAGTTCAGAGCCTTACCTTTCGGTCTGGCCACAGCACCACGAGTGTTCACAAAAATTCTGGCCCTACGATTGGCCAAACTAGGAACACAAGGTGTAACGATAATGGCATATCTAGACGACTTGTTGCTGATAGACCACTCAGTGAAAAAAACTAGAAGTGGTCGTTCACAAGATAATCAAGTATCTGGAATCTCACGGTTGACATTATCAACCGAGACAAGTCAGCCCTAAAACCAGTCAAAAGTCTGGAATACTTGGGGGCTAAGACTGGATTCAAATCAGAGAAAGATTTTCTTACCTCCAGAGAAGGTGTCGTCTTTGAAAGATTTGACCCACTTAGTGGGTACAAAAAAGGAAAACCATCCATACGCCTGTGTATGAGGCTGCTGGGAAAAATGGTGGCTTCATTCGAAGCAGTACCCTACGGTCAATTCCAATCAAGGAACTTGCAGAGGGCCATACTGTCAGCCTGGAACAAAAAAGTTCAGGCTTTAGACTTACCAATGTCCCTGTCCCCTTCCGTTCGCAAGAGCCTCCATTGGTGGTTGGTGCCCCAGAATCTGGAAAAAGGGAAACCCTTCAGTCCGGTTTCTTGGAAGGTGGTCATTACAGATGCCAGCCTCATAGGCTGGGGGGCAGTACTGGAGCAATGGTCTCTCCAGGGCAAGTGGTCAGAAGCAGAGAAGGCCCTGCCCACCAATCTCTTAGAGATACGAGCAGCCCGGTATGCCCTAGTAGCATGGACATCCAAACTCCAAGGGTCACCTGTCAGAATTCAATCAGACAATGCCACAGCAGTGGCATATATCAATCACCAGGGTGGCACCAGGAGTCGTGCAGCCCAGAGGGAAGCGAATTGCATCCTGGAATGGGCAGAAAGATATGTCACAGCCATATCCGCGGTTTTCACCCCAGGAGTGGAAAATTGGAGAGCGGACTTTTTAAGTCGCCAGCAATTATGCCCGGGGAATGGTCTCTTCACCCCGAGGTTTTCCAGGCAATATGCCAGCGGTGGGGAACACCGGATGTAGATCTGCTAGCATCCAGATTCAACGCAAAGGTGGACAGATTTGTGTCTCGCACAAAGGATCCCCTAGCTTGCGGTTTGGATGCCCTCGTGTTCCCTTGGGATCAGTTCAAGCTGATATATGCATTCCCACCGCGATTAATCCGCAGAATCAGGGTAGAAAAGAAACCAGTGATTCTGGTGGCTCCAGCGTGGCCCCGAAGGGCATGGTACGCGGAGATTGTAAAAATGTCAGTGGGAAGTCCTTGGACCCTCCCACATCGTCCGGACCTGCTTTCGCAAGGACCGATATACTACCCTTCCTTACCAGCCCTAGGTTTGACGGCCTGGCTATTGAAGCCCACATTCTAAAAAAGAGAGGGCTCTCTAATCCTGTGGTATCTACCATGATCAATGCCAGGAAGCCGGTATCCAGGCAGATCTATTAGAGGATCTAGAAGGCGTACATCACGTGGTGTGAGGCCAAGAAATGGCATCCACGTAAGTACATAATAGGTAGGATTCTGGACTTCCTACAGTGGGCTGTATATATAGGAAGCTTGCCTTGAGTACTATCAAGGGTCAGACGGCCTTGTCAATATTTTTTCAAAGGCCCTTGGCTTTGCATTCATTAGTCAAAGCTTTCATACAAGGAGTGATGCGTATTAGCCATCCGGTTAGTATTCCCATATGTCCATGGGACTTAAACCTGGTTCTGTCGGTTCTACAGAAACAACCATTTGAACCATTGCGGCACATTTCCTTGGTTCTTTTCACCAGGAAATTGATTTTCTTAGTAGCCATTTGTTCGGCTAAAAGAGTATCGGAATTAGCCGCCTTGTCCTGTAAGGAGCCATATCTGGTTGTCCATAAGGACAGAGTAGTATTACATCCTCATCCAGCCTTCTTCCTAAGGTGGTATCGAGGTTCCATTTGAACCAAGATGTGGTTCTTCCTTCCTTTTTCCCCAAACCTAGTTCGGTAGAGGAAAAGTTATTGCATTCTTTGGATGTAGTAAGAGCAGTTAAAGCTTATCTAAAAGCCACTGCTCAGATTCGCAGAACGGATACTTTGTTTGTTCTGCCGGAAGGCCCTAGAAAGGGTCAGGCAGCATCAAAATCTACTTTAGCCAAGTGGATTCGACAGGTCATAATACAAGCCTATGGCTTGAGAAGGAGACCGCCTCCGTTCAAAGTTAGGGCGCACTCCACAAGAGCAGTTGGAACTTCATGGGCAGTGCATCACCAAGCCTCCCTGGCTCAAGTCTGTAAGGCCACAACATGGTCTTCAGTACACACGTTTACTAGATTCTACCAGGTAGACGTCAGAAGTCAGGAGGATGTCGCCTTTGGGCGCAGTGTGTTGCAGGCCGCGAAAGAGCCTCATGCCTGATGGCGCCCAGCTTATGTATAGTGTATCCCTCCCCTCATTTGGCATTGCTTTGGGACGTCCCATTAGTAATGACTAAGTCGCTCTGTGTCCCGTGATGTACAAAAAAGAAAAAGGGATTTTTATAACAGCTTACCTGTAAAATCCTTTTCTTTCTCGTACATCACGGGACACAGAGCGACATAGTCATTACTAATGGGTTATATAGATACCGTCAGGTGCTGGCACTGGCAACTTCCAAAACCGGAAGTACCCTCCCCTATATAAGCCCCTCCCATCCGGGAGCACCTCAGTTTTTTGCCAGTGTCTAAGGTGTTGGCCAAGAAGAAACATGTGTTTTTCACTGAGCTTGCGTACAGGTTCTTTTGGGCCTCAGTAAGCTATTCCGGATCCGACCAAAAAAGCTTCATAGCTAAACGGTCGGTACCCGGGCCTTGCAGAGAAGAGCAAGGTTTTGCCTGTAATGCTTCTCTTAGGAGAGCTGGACCCTGGGATCCAGAGCTCTGGTCATACCCACGACCAAGATGTTTTCTGTGCAGGGTGCTATACAGGTCCAGGGGAGTGGAATCCTTGGGAACCCGGTCCCTGAAGGTTTGATTACAATGCCTGCCGTGATAGGTGAAGTTTGGGCTTTTGTGGACCAAACAAAGTCCTGCGGCGGGGAACAGGTAAGTGGGGGCCCCCAGGAACTTGGTTCTATTGGGGGACCCCCAAGCCTAATTTGTCTTTCTGTCTGTTACCTAATGGTATTCCCGCAAAATTCTGTGCATGCCTGTAACTACTAAAAAAATGTAATAATTTCTTTATCGTACACCACGGGACACAGAGCTAGTCATTACATAATGGGTTAAGGGTCACCAGCGGTGATTGGACACTGGCACAACCAATGGAAGACAGTTCCCCTCCATATAACCCCTCCCATCAGGGAAGTACCTCAGTTTTTTCGCCAGTGTCGAAAGGTGTTGGACGCGTTAGGAGGTGCTAAAGGAAAGCTCTACCATAGAGACCCTCTGGGGGTAAAAGAGCTATGCTTTCGGATCCATCCAAGACGCCTACAAATGAGCTGAATCTGGATGGGATCCGGGCCTCATCCATGAGGCGTCGCCTGTAATGTCTCTCTTCGGAGGACTGGGCTCTAAGATCCAGCACTTTCGCTATTTCGCTATAAAGTCCTGGTAAGAGTCTTGTACAAGGCCCAGGGGAGAGGTATCCTTTAAATAGGAACCCATATCCCTGAAGGTTGGCACACATAGCCCACCGTGAAGGGTGAAGTTTGGTATCTGTCTGAAATCTTTCAGCAGAAAAACCTGCGGCGTGGATAAGGTGAGATTAGAAGGTCCATAACTAGGTTGGGACCTTTTTCAAAAAGTGGATGTCTTCTTTTTTTCCACCACTGGGGGGAGTAAAGAGCTGAATATACTCACCTCACTCTGTTCAGTGTCGGCTTCGGCGAAGTACACTGCTCGTCACCTCCGCTGCTGAGCTTGCTGGGGCACCCCGATCCTCCTTTCGGTGGCCGACCAGACACCTGCAGATGCAGGTAAGTGGGAACAAGGGCTGATGAGAGTCCTCTCTCACTATGGCCACCGCCATAGCGCTAAGGGCCGCGCGCGCGCGCGGGGGAGCGCGCTTTATCGGAGGGGAGGGGGGCGAAGGCGTGCGCGGGCACGTGGCGCGCGCAGGCACAGAAACGGCGCCAAATTTAAAAGACAGTGTGAGAAGCACTGCAGCAGCAAGCAAGCTCGTTAGTTCTCTTGTTCCTGGCAGAGAAACACAGCAGCTATACAGGGACGTAAGACTCCATGTGGTTGGATTGGGTACTTCCTAGAAGACATCCATGTTATGCATAGTTATGTGTTAAAAGTTGCATACTTAATGTATTTGCTAAACTGAACACGGTAGTATATGCATTTAGGTACCTTGTATTTTGTCTAAACAGTAAGCCTTCCAGGGGAAGTAATACGGACAAAAAGAGATAAGAAAGCACCACCGCCTGAGAGGAGGCTCTAACTGTGCTGACTCGGTACCTTTCTCTCCTGTGTTGCTAAATGCACCTGTTCAGGATGAGCCATTACCTCTGTCAGGTATGGCGGCTTCCTCAGTGAAGCCTGGGCCTGTATATGTCACTGAGGACACTTTATCAGCTGCCCTAAATAATCTGGAGGAAAAAATTGCTACCTTAATTGCTAAGTCCTCTAAAAAGGACAATAAGCGAAGCAGGTCTCTTCCAGTATTGGACCTCCCTTCAGAAGTACCTGAGGGAGGAGGATGAGGAGGAGGAGGCTACATCAGCAGAGGATGAGGAGCCAGATTTTAAGGTCACAGGTACAATGCTATAGCAGTGCATTTAAGTTAACCTCTGCGGAGGTAACGGAATTACCTGTCTCCTCCCTAGGGTCATTAAGATCCCTGCAAGGTGCATGCTCCTTCCCGGTTCATCCGTTACTAGAGGATCTAATATACGCACACTGGCAACATCCAGATAAGCGTTTCTCACCTCCAAAAAGGTTTAACATTCTTTATCCTATGGGGGAAATTTTTTTAAAGAAATGGAGCCTGCCTGCGGTAGTTGCGGCTATTTCTTGTGTAAATAAAAACCTGACATGTCCGGTGGATAATGTACAAGGGTTTAAAAGATCCTTCTGAGAGGAAGTTGAAATCCTCCTTCCTTTTGGCCGGCTCAATTACCCAACCTGCAGTAGCAGCAGTCGGTATGTGTCAGGTCATCAGCCAACAGGTAAAGCAGGGGCTGAAGGAACTGCCTTCAGAGCAGGCTAGAAATTGGGAAAATTTGCCTAAAGCCTTATGCTTCACAGTGGATGCCATGAGAGATTCTATCATACAGGCATCACGCCTTACACTCCAGCTGGTACAGATGCGCAGAGTACTTTGGCTTAAGCATTGGTCAGCGGAGACTCCATGCAAAAAGCTGTTGGCAAGTTCCCGTTCCATGGCGAACGCCTATTTGGGGAAGATTTAGAAAAATATATACAGAAGATATCAAGTGGTAAAACGACTTTTACCTGAGAGAAAGAAAAACAAGAGATCTTGTTTTAAACGCTCTCTCTCCCCAGCTCCCGGGAAATCTGACTCCAACCAGTGGCGGCGGCCTGTTTTAGCCGCCCACAAAAGCCAAGGGGCAAGCTCAGAAGAACAAGAAGCCGTGGGGTGCAAGAGCTAATAAGCAAGCCCCCAAAGCCTCTCAGTGAAGGGGCGCCCCCGCTCGGCCGAGTGGGAGGAAGGCTTTGTCAGTTCTGAGCGACTTGGTGGTCAGAAATCCAGGACAATTGGGTAGTATCCACAATATCCTCAGGGTACAAACTGGAATTTCGAGAGATCCCACCTTCTCAATTCCGAGGTTCAAGACTCTCCAAGGATCCACAAAAAAGAGAATCCTTCTTCAAAGGTTTGAATCACTTAATGGCTCAAGGGGTAGTTACAGACGTACGAGCGAGGTTCAGGTTTTTACTCAAACCTCTTTGTGATTCCAAAGCCAAATGGAGATGTCAGACCCATCCTGGATCTAAAATCCCTAAATCGGTTCCTGAACGATCGCCATTTTCGAATGGAAACGATCCGATCCGTGGCCGCCACTTTAAAGGGCGGAAAATTCATGGCGCCCATAGATATCAAGGACGCACATTTACACATACCCATCCTCCCCGCTCACCAAAGATTCCTAAGGTTTGCGGTAGAAGATCGCCACTTTCAATTTGTGGCTCTGCCGTTTGGTGTATTGCCACCGCGCCCATAGTATTCACAAAGGTGCTAGCTCCTCTGTTAGCAAACCTAAGAACACGGGGCATTGCGGTAACAGCCTATCTGGACGATCTACTAGTAATAGATCAGTCAAAGGAGGGATTGGGTCACGCTGTACACACTACAGTAGGATACCTGGAGCATTTAGGATGGATTATAAATTTACAAAAATCCTCTCTCCAGGCCCAAAGAAGGATAGTGTACCTGGGCATGATCATAGATACAGCCCAAAACGGGGTATACCTGCCAGAACCGAAGATACAGTCTCTGAAAGACCTGATCCACAAGGTCAAAGCAAACAAGAGGCCGTCTTTTCGCCTTTGCATGAGACTATTGGGAAAGATGGTAGCCTCCTTCGAGGCGGTCCCTTACGCCCAGTTTCATTCGAGACTACTTCAAGGCAATATTTTAGCTTCCTGGAACAGGAAGAGCCAAGCTCTGGATATACCCATGCGCCTGTCCTCACAAGTACGCCACAGCTTCGATTGGTGGCTAGAAGCCAGGAATTTACGGAAGGGAAAGTCCTTCCTCCCAGTGGCCTGAAAGGTGGTATCTAGGGATGCCAGCCTATCGGGCTGGGGTGCAGTATTCGAGGAGGCTTCTACCCAGGGAACCTGGGCCAAGACTCAGGGGATCCTGCCCATCAATGTGCTAGAGATCCGGGCGGTATATCTAGCCCTCAAAACCTGGACATACAGGTTACAGGGCTACCCAGTTCGGGTTCAATCCGACAATGCTACTGCAGTAGCTTACATCAATCACCAAGGAGGCACCCGCAGTCGGGCAGCCCAAAGAGAGGTGAACCGGATCCTGGCATGGGCAGAAGAGCATGTACCTTGCCTTTCTGCAATCTTCATTCCAGGGATAGAAAATTGGCAAGCAGACTACCTGAGTCGTCAGCAGCTGCTACCAGGAGAGTGGTCTCTTCACCCCGAGATCTTTCAGGCCATATGTCTGAGATGGGGAAACCCAGATGTAGACCTGCTAGCTGCCAGGTTCAACTAGAAATTGGACAACTTTGTGTCCAGAACGAGAGATCCTCTAGCCTACGGGACAGACGCTCTAATAATACAGACGCTCTAATAACTCCATGGAATCAGTTCTCACTGATCTATGCATTCCCTCCGATCCCTCTTCTACAAAGACTGCTTCGCAGGATCAAGGAGGAGGGAATACCAGTAATCCTAGTGGCCCCAAACTGGCCCAGGAGGCCTTGGTACGCCGAGATGGTAAAAATGGCGATAGGAAGGCCCTGGAAGTTTCCACTTCGACACGACCTGCTGTCACAGGGTCCAGTATTCCACCCTTCCTTACAAAGGCTAAAGTTGATGGCCTGGCTGCTGAGACCCACATTTTTAAAAAGAGAGGGGTCTCTGGTCCGGCTCTTTCTACGCTCATTAATGCTAGAAAGCCAGCCTCCAGACTCATCTATCAGAGAGTCTGGAGAGCATACGTTTCCTGGTGTGAATCCAGATGTTGGAATCCTCAGAAGTATGAAATAAGTAGGATTCTTGCTTTTTGCCAGTTAGGAGTGGATATGAATTTAGCCCTTAGCACCATCAAAGGGCAAATATCGGCTCTATCAGTCTTCTTTCAGAGACCATTGGCATCTCACTCCCTAGTTCGGACATTCATTAAGGGGGTACTGAGGATAAATCCAATTATTACACTCTCTAGATCTACTGAGAGCGGTAAAGGTGTATCTGCAAGCAACCGCTCAGATACGTAAAACAGATGTTTTGTTTATTTTACCAGATGGGCCCAAGAAGGGCCAAGCGGTATCAAAATCCACCATTTCCAGGTGGATTAGACAAGTAATTATTCAAGCTTATGGTTTAAAGAACAGGACTCCTCCTTTTCCTGTTAAGGCGCACTCTACCAGGGCGATAGGTACTTCATGGGCAGTGCACCACCAGGCTTCGATGGCTCAGATCTGTAAAGCTGCAACTTGGTCTTCAGTCCATACATTTTCCAAATTTTATCAAATAGATGTGAAAGGACATGAGGATTCCGCCTTTGGGCGAAGTGTGCTGCAGGCAGCAGTATAGGGCTTCTGGTCCGCAAGCGGCCTGTTTTGATCTGTGTCTCCCCCCCTTCATATGAGCATTGCTCTGGGACGTCCCATTATGTAATGACTAGCTCTGTGTCCCGTGGTGTACGATAAAGAAAATAGGATTTTTATAACAGCTTACCTGTAAAATCCTTTTCTTGGAGTACACCACGGGACACAGAGGTCCCCCCCTTCTTATGGGAACCTTACTGCTTTGCTACAAAACTGAGGTACTTCCCTGATGGGAGGGGTTATATGGAGGGGAACTGTCTTCCATTGGTTGTGCCAGTGTCCAATCACCGCTGGTGACCCTTAACCCATTATGTAATGACTAGCTCTGTGTCCCGTGGTGTACTCCAAGAAAAGGATTTTACAGGTAAGCTGTTATAAAAATCCTATTTTTTAATGGTGGTCAAGAAAAAAAAAAAAAATTTTTTTTTTTATATATATATTTAATATATTAGACTGCGGTACCTGTGTTTGTCCACTAGAGGCCGCTGTGGAATGTTTTCTTGTCATGTGGACTAGCTTCTTCTCAGCAGAGCAAAGTCCAGGCAGATGGTGAGTTCTCTTATAGGAAACTGCTTCCTCTGCCATGTTGCAGTGCTCGTCCATCCCCCGGCCTGCGGCAAAGAGGGGCCCTGGCTCCTGTCCCTTGTTACCATATTTTGAAATTAGCGCCGAAGGCGCACGTGGCCGCGCGCGTGCGCGTGCACGCGCCTCTATATATAGAGGTGAGCCGGGAAAGGGGGCGGAGCCTGGGGGATGACGCTCTGTGCGCGCCGCAGCGCTTCTGCGCATGTGCGGGCGTCCCAGCAGTTTTAAAAAAAACACAATATGTAGTGAGCTGGCTATGAAGTACAGAGACAGAGCTGGCAACATTTAAAGGCATACAGCAAGCGGTTGATACAGGCATCCCCTAGAAAGGCACATTAGTAGACACCAACTGTGATATAGCAGCAATTGTGCTAGACTATTCTCAGTAAAAGTGGTGTATTACGGCTGGAATACCTCAGCTTTAGGCTTAGGAATATGCCGTCCAGAAGCTCCGGAACTGAATCTTCCAGGAAGCGAAGGGGGTCTCATCGGGCTCGGAGGATCTTGGGCATACTTCTGCTGCACCAGTCTCCCCTGAAGTTCAGAGGTAAGTGACCGTAGAGACCCCGCAGGGGTACTTGGTACTGTGGCTGTCCTCAGTTCACCTGCTCCTGTGTATGTAACAGAGGAGGTTTTTTCCTCAGCTCTGGGAGGATTAGAGAGGCTGCCTCCCTGTCAGGGAAAGCACGCCCGATCTCC
The DNA here is from genome assembly GCA_029206835.1 of Rana muscosa. Classification (NCBI taxonomy): domain Eukaryota; kingdom Metazoa; phylum Chordata; class Amphibia; order Anura; family Ranidae; genus Rana; species Rana muscosa. The sequence goes on along the minus strand of CM055125.1, from coordinate 257,118,895 downwards.
GTCTCCTCCTTCAGAGTGCCTGTTAGCAGAGCAACAGTCCCATACAGGGATCGACCTGCCTGAAGGGGATCAGGATGAGGTTGATTCTGTTATAGAGGAATCAACAGTGGGGGAACCTTTTCTCAGCATCTCAAGCTGAAAGATTATGGGTTCAGTCTCTGACTAACATGGTCCGATCAGCATTTAAAAATGCACCTTGCGGAACCATCAACCACTACTGTATCCTCGTTGGGGTCGCTGGAAGCCCCCAGACTGTTTGTTCTTTTCCACTTCACCCTTTACTGAAAGGGCTCATTTACCAGGATTGGGAACGTCCTGAGAAAATATTTATTCCCCCAAGAGATTTCCGGTGGTCTATCCCATGGAGGATAAGTTCATCAAAAAAAAAAAAAAATGGAAGGTCCCTACAGTGGACGCAGCCATCTCTTGTATGTATAAATCACTGACATGTCCAGTGGATAATGTCCAAATGTTCAAGAACCCAATAGATAAAAGATTGGAGTCCTTATGAAAATCTGCTTGGTGATACAACCAGCAGTAGCAGCTATTGGGGTCTGCTAAGCAGTGAAGGATCAGTTGAAACAGGTCTTGAGGGACTTGACAGATCAGCAGGCTTTGCCCTAGCTGATCTACCTAGAGCCTTAGGCTTTGCGGTTGACGCCATAGAGGATTCAGTCCATCAGGCCTCCCGCCTTACGCTGTCTATAGTACATATGCGTAGGCTCCTATGGCTCAAAAACTGGTCTGCTGAAGCTCCCTGTAAAAAATGGCTGGTTAGCGTCCCGTTTCATGGTGAACGCTTATTCAGGGAAAACCTGGACAAATATATCCAGAAAATTTCCAGCGGTAAAAATACGCTCTTGCCGTTTAAAAACAGAGTTAGAGGTCCCTCTTTGAGAGGCCTGCTTCTCCAGTCCCTGGGCCATCGGCTGTGTAACAGTTCCGACGGCCTCCTCGGTCAAATCCCGGGGGTAAAAAACAGGGACAGTAGCAGGGTAATGAGAAACCCTGGGTCAGGGGAGGTACAAAACCTCCCCCAAAGTTAAATTCATTGAAGCCCCCACTCACTCGGGTGGGGGGAGGACTCCAGTTGTTCGCAAGAGACCTGGCGGGACACGATCAAGACAGATAGGTGCTCTCCGCAGTAGGTTTGGGATACAGTTTGGAGTTAAAAGACTCTCCTCCTTCCCATTTTTGAGGTCAAACGTGCCAAGGGATCCCCGGAAGAGAGAGTCCCTCCTGTTGGCACTAGAACAACTATTGCTCCAAGGAGTAATTATGGAGGTTCCCCTGGAAGAATGAGGGTTCGGGTTTTACTCAAACCTCTTTACAGTCCCGAAGCAAACGCGGACGGGAGGCCCATATTAATTCTAAAAGGGCTATACAAATTCCTGTATATCAGGACTTTCCGATGGAGTCGATCCGATCGGTGGCCACTGCCCTACAAGGGGAGGATTGGTTAGCCGCGATCGACATCAAAGATGCTTATTTGCACATTCCCATCTTTCCAGTCCACCAAAAATTTCTACGCTTTGCAGTAGAAGGGCGCCATTTTCAGTTCAGAGCCTTACCCTTCGGTTTGGCCACAGCACCACGAGTGTTTACAAAAATTCTGGCCCTTTATTGGCCAATCTAAGAACACAAGGTGTAATGATAATGGTATATCTGGATGACTTATTGCTGATAGACCACTCAGTGAAAAAACTAGACGTGGTCGTTCACAAGACAATCAAGTATCTGGAATCTCACGGTTGGATTATCAACCGAGACAAGTCAGCCCTAAAAACCAGTCAAAAGTCTGGAATACTTGGGGCTAAGGTTGGATTCAGGCCAGAGAAAAATATTCTTGCCTCGAGGAAAGGTGTTGTCTTTGAAAGATTTGATCCACTTAGTGGGTACAAAAAAGCCAGCCGTCCATACGCCTGTATATGAGGCTGCTGGGAAAAATGGTGGCATCATTCGAAGCAGTACCCTACGGTCAATTCCATTCAAGGAATTTGCAAGGGGCCATACTGTGAGCCTGGAACAAAAAAGTTCAGGCCCTAGACTTACAATGTCCTTGTCCCCTTCCGTTCGCAAGAGCCTCCGTTGGTGGTTGGTTCCCCAGAATCTGGAAAAAAGGAAATCCTTCAGTCCGATTTCTTGGAAGGTGGTCACTACAGATGCCAGCCTTATAGGCTGGGGAGCAGTACTGGAGCAATAGTCTCTCCAGGGCAGATGGTCGGATGCAGAAAAGGCCCTGCCCATCAATCTCTTAGAGATACGAGCAGCCCGGTATGCCCTAGTAGCATGGACATCCAAACTCCAAGGGTCCCCTGTCAGAATTCAATCAGACAATGCCACAGCAGTGGCATATATCAATCATCAGGGGGGCACCAGGAGTCGTGCAGCCCAGAGGGAAGTAAATTACATCCTGAAATGGGCAGAAAAATATGTCCCAGCCATATCTGCGGTATTCATTCCAGGAGTGGAGAATTGGAAGGCGGACTTTATAAGTCGCCAGCAATTAGGCCCAGAGGAAGGGTCTCTTCACCCCGAGGTTTTCTGGACAATATGTCAGCGGTGGGGAACATCGGATGTGTAGATCTTCTAGCATCCAGATTCAACACAAAGGGGGACAGGTTTGTCTCTCGGACAAGGGATCCCCTAGCTTGCGGCTCGGATGCCCTAGTGTTCCCTTGGGATCAGTTCAAGCTGATATATGCATTCACACCGCCACAATGGTTACCTCGATTACTCCGCAGAATCAGGGTAGAAAAGAAACCAGTGATTCCGGTGGCTCCAGCGTGGCCCCGAAGAGCGTGGTACGCGGAGATTGTAAAATTTCAGTGGGGAGTCCTTGGACTCTCCCACGTCGTCCGGACCTGCTTTCGCAAGGACCGATATACCACCCTTCCTTACCAGCCCTAGGTTTGACGGCCTGGCTATTGAAGCCCACATTCTAAAAAAGAGAGGGCTCTCTAATGCTGTGGTATCTACCATGATCAATGCCAGGAAGCCGGTATCCAGGCAGATCTACTATAGAATCTGGAAGGCGTACATCGCCTGGTGTGAGGCCAAGAAATGGCATCCACGTAAATACGTAATAGGAAGGATTCTGGACTTCCTACAATGGGCTGTAGATAGGAAGCTTGCCTTGAGTACTATCAAGGGTCAGATTTCGGCCTTGTCAATATTTTTTCAAAGGCCCTTGGCTTCGCATTCACTAGTCAAAGCCTTTATACAAGGAGTGAGGCGTATTAGTCCTCCGGTTAATATTCCCATATGTCCATGGGATCTAAACTTGGTTCTGTCGGTTCTACAGAAACAACCATTTGAACCATTACAGTATATTTCCTTGGTGCTTCTCACCAGGAAATTGATTTTTCTAGTAGCCAATTGTTCGGCTAAAAGAGTATCGGAATTAGCAGCTATGTCCTGTAAGGAGCCATATCTGGTTATCCATAAGGACAGAGTAGTGTTACGTCCTCATCCAGCCTTTCTTCCTAAGGTGGTATCGAGGTTTCATTTGAACCAAGATGTGGTTCTTCCTTCTTTTTTCCCCAAACCTACTTCGGTAGAGGAAAAGTTATTGCATTCTTTGGATGTAGTAAGAGCAGTTAAAGCTTATCTAAAAGCCACTGCTCAGATTCGCAGAACGGATACTTTGTTTATTCTGCCGGAAGGCCCCAGAAGGGGTCAGGCAGCGTCAAAATCTACTTTAGCCAAGTGGATTCGACAGGTCATAATACAAGCCTATGGCTTGAGAAGTAGACCGCCTCCGTTCAAAGTTAGGGCGCACTCCACGAGAGCAGTTGGAACTTCATGGGCAGTGCATCACCAGGCCTCCCTGGCTCAAATCTGTAAGGCCGCAACATGGTCTTCAGTACACACGTTTACTAGGTTCTACCAGGTGGACGTTAGAAGTCAGGAGGATGTCGCCTTTGGGCGCAGTGTGTTGCAGGCCGCAAAAGATCCTCATGTCTGATAGCGCTCAGCTTATATATGGTGTATCCCCCCCCTCATTTGGCATTGCTTTAGGACATCCCATTAGTAATGACTATGTCGCTCTGTGTCCCGTGATGTACGAGAAAGAAAATAGGATTTTTATAACAGCTTACCTGTAAAATCCTTTTCTTGGAGTACATCACGGGACACAGAGCTCCCACCCCTCTTTGGGGACACTTATTGCTTTGCTACAAAACTGAGGTGCTCCTGGATGGGAGGGGCTTATATAGGGGAGGGTACTTCCGGTTTTGGAAGTTGCCAGTGCCAGCACCTGACGGTATCTATATAACCCATTAGTAATGACTATGTCGCTCTGTGTCCCGTGATGTACTCCAAGAAAAGGATTTTACAGGTAAGCTGTTATAAAAATCCTATTTTCTTGGAGTACATCACGGGACACAGAGCTCCCACCCCTCTTTTTGGGACACTTATTGCTTTGCTACAAAACTGAGGTGCTCCCGGATGGGAGGGGCTTATATAGGGGAGGGTACTTCCGGTTTGGAAGTTGCCAGTGCCAGCACCTGAAGGTAAACTATATAACCCATTAGTAATGACTAAGTCGCTCTGTGTCCCGTGATGTACTCCAAGAAAAGGATTTTACAGGTAAGCTGTTATAAAAATCCCTTTTTTTGCTTTTTTGGTTCCTGCGATCTTCGATCAACTGCCGACTGGGTGACAGGCTGGGTCCTCGATCCTTGTAGTCCCCCCAGTTTCGGCCATCGAGCGTGTGCCGACCCTAGCTACGCGCTGGGTTTTCTACGACATACCCGTCACTCTACGGGTGGAGGTGAGTCTACGCTCCAGGGCCTGCATCGGACCGCTCAGCTTCGGCTGACCTTACGGCCGAATCGCAGGAGCCTGTCCGGTGAGCTTAAGCTCCTAGGCTTGCATCGGACCACTCGGCTTCGGCTGACATTACAGCCGAGTCGCAGCAGCCTGTCCGGTGAGCTAACGCTCCAGGGCATGCATAGGATCGTTCCCCAGGGTTCAATCACAGCATGCCTGGCCGACAGTCACCTCCGTGCGCAGATGATGATCTGTCCGGAATGTCTTCCAGCATGAGACACGCAGGAAGGGTAAGTAGCTCCCCCGCTTCGGCAGGGTGACATTGGCTGGAAATTCCCGGAGAGATCAAGTAAGTGGTTATGACCCCTTTCTTTCCTCTCTCCCTGCCTTCCCTCCTCCCTGGGCTCTGAGCTAAGGTTGGTGGGTTCTGGTCACCATGGGGTGGCTCCATCTGGAGCGGGGCTGCGCTGTGTTTGTCATTTAAAAATAATGTCATTTTGCTTACGTGTGTGTGTGTGTGTGTTTCTTCCTCCATGCGGCCATTTTGCGATGGTCCATGCCTGTTTCAGCCTGTAGTGAATGTCCGGCGGCCATTTTCTTGTAGCTTTAAAATCGCCGCCTGGCGGACATTTTCTTGTAGTCCGCGCCCGCTTTGGTCTCTACCGACTGTTCGGCGGCCATGTTTCTTAGGATTCTCTCCTGTATGTATATACTGCTGCCCGGCAGCCATTTTGTTGTGGTCCGCGGCTGCTTTTTGCCTCTTTATTCAGGCTCGGCGGCCATTTTCTTAGAGCCCACATTGTTATATACAGCCGCTTGGCGGCCATTTTGCGGTAGTCACCGGCCTCTAGGGTGCATATCTCCGGCGCAAATTTTCACAGAAGACGCTGATAAGAATCAGACTGACACAGGCAGTGGTGGGATAGCATCACAGGCGCAGCACACGGCAGCATAGCAGTACCATTCCAAGGGTGGTGAGTCCTCCGGGAGACCCTGCATCTCTGTATCAGCTAGGAGGGTGGCCTATTGATACCTTGCCTGGAGCCCTGTGGGTGTCAGCGCGTCGGTCAGCATGGCGTCTGAAGCAGACGTTTCTTCCCCAAAACACCTGATTTGGTGGCTGGTGCCCCTGATGTTCCTATGGACGCTATGTCGGCAATCCTAGAGGCTTTTGCTGCCAGGGTGTAAGCAGCACACGGGAACACGGGGGGTAGTAAACGCTCCCGTCCCCTGCAATCTTCCGGGGATAATTCTGATGCAGAACCAGGCCCAGCTATGGCTCATGTTCCGGATTCTGATGCATCAGAGACTGCAGATCATGACCAAGCGGGACAGTGAGAATGACTCAAAGTCCAGGTCAGTACGCAAAAAGGCTTTTGTATATGACCTTATTACTGCAGTGCGGGATACGCTAAAGTTGGAGAATACTACAGAAGCAGCAGAGACTCCGATCGCCTTTGGGTTCCGTAAACCTACCCGCACTACTAAGGTGTTTCCTTGTGTGTCTTATTTTGATGAGCTCTTATACAAGGAGTGGGAGAACCCATCTAAGGTTTTTACGCCCCCAAGGAATCTTGCGGTACGGTACCCCTTTGAGGAGAGTTTTCTGAAGAAGTGGACCTCTCCCCCGATAGTGGACCCTTTAGTGTCCAGACTTAATAAAGCTACCTCAATTCCAGTGGAAGGGGCTCCTGTTTTCATGGACCCTGTGGATAAGAAAGCTGAAACACTCACTCGCTACCTATACACAGTGGTAGGCTCAGCGGTATGCCCGGCATTGGCTGGGGTCTTAGTGTCTCAGACACTTACTGAGTGGGCAAAATTGCTGCTCCAGGGGTTAAAAGAGCGCAATGCTCCTCCTAATGATATAACTTTGGCCGACCAGTTGGTACAAGGCCTTAAGTTTGTCTGCGAGTCAGACATGGACATTATCCCCTTGCTGTCCAAAGCTTTGGTTTATGCGGTAGCTAGACGCCGCCTGATCTGGCTAAAGGGCTGGTCTGCGGACCAGGCTTCCAAGAAGGCCCTGTTGGATCTGCCCTTTAAGGGCGACAGACTTTTTGGAGCCTCTCTTGATGACATCATCAAGGATGCCACAGGAGGTAAAAGCACGTTGCTTCCTCAAACCATAAAGGGTAAGGGACCAGGGCAAGGGCCCTCCTTTACTGCACGCAAGCGTTTTTTTTCATCCGCCTAGGGCGACAGAAAAAAGACCCCAGGCCGACCAAGCGCCTGCGCAAGGACACAGACGTTCTTGGTCCCGCAAACCCAACAAGCCTGCGGACAAATCTGCGTCTGCATGAAGGTCTGCCCCCACCCAGTTCTCAGGTGGGGGGACGTCTTCGCAAAATTGCAACTCAGTGGACTTCTCTGAGCTCCGACCAGTGGGTTTGCGAAGTGATCTCCTCAGGCTACAAGCCAGTTCCAGAGCTCGAGCCGTGTCTGCCCCTTCTAAGACAGAGGGGCATCGCTATCATGGGCTACTAGGACGACCTTCTTCTGAAGGCCCCTTCAAGCTCAGAATTAGAGGTAAGCGTGTCCATAACCTATCAGACTCTCAGAGACTGTGGTTGGGTATAAAACACGCAAAGGTCAGTATTGGTGCAGACTCAACGCCTAGTGTATCTGGGGTTGATTCTGGATTCCTCAGAGGTAGCCTCCTCCGAGACAGTCCCATATGCTCAAGATCACACTTGAGTGTTACAGAATCAGGTTCTGTCCAGATGGAACAGATGCCCATCATCTCTGGATTATCTAATCCGGGTAAGCCACCTAGTCAGGAGATCCCTGACAGGGTGGCTGACCTCACCGGCTCTCTTGGCCGGGAGGTCATTCCTTCCTGTTCATTGGATTGTGATCACGACGGACGCCAGCCTTACAGGAGCCCGCCTGCCGATCAAGATCCTGGAACTCCGGACGATCAGGCGGCGCCTCTTCAGATGGTTTCAGAGGCTGCAAGGACGTCCAGTCAGGATCCAGTCAGACAACGCCACAGCGGTGGCAGATGTCAATCATCGGGGAAGAACGAGAAGCTCAGCTGCAGCAACTGTCGGCCGTGTTCATTCCGGGTGTGAAGTATTGGCAGGCGGACTACCTAAGTCGCCAAATGCTGGACCAGGGAGAAGGGTCCTTACACCCGGATGGGTTCCAGCTCCTCTGCTAAAGAGGGGACACGCCACACATAAATCTTTTGGCGTCCTGACTCAATCGGGAGGTATTTCTGCTTCGCAGAACAGAGGCAGCGAGAATTCCAAGGATTCTGATCGCCTCAGATTGGCCTCAGCGTCCTTGGTACGCCGACCTAGTACGTCTGGTAACAGACGTCCCCTGGCGTCTACCTCTACGGAAGGACCTGCTATCGCAAGGTCCCATACTCCGTCCTGCTTTACAGTCTCTGGCTTTAATGGCAGGGCTATTGAGAACCAGGGGCCTGGCAGATTCAGTAATCTCTACTATAAGAAGTGCTCGGAAGCCATCCTTCAGGAAGGTTTATCATCGCACTTGGAAGGCCTACATTTCCATGTGTGAGGAAATGAAGTGGCATCCGCGTACTTATTTGGTTTCCAGAATCCTGCTGTTTTTACAGCATGGGGAGGACCAAAGGCTTGCCTTAAGTACTATTAAGGGCCAGATATCTGCCCTGGCTGTCTTTTTTCAGCGACCCCTGGCAACTCACTCTCTCGTGAGTACATTTGTGCAGGGGGTTCGACGTGTGGCCCCTCCGGTCCGTCCCCCACTACCTCCGTGGGACTTGAACCTGGTCCTCTCGGTGCTTCAGAAACCACCGTTTGAGAATATTAGGGATATTCCCTTATTGACACTTTCTCAAAAAGTGGTCTTTTTGGTGGCTGTTACATCAGTTAGACGAGTTTCTGAGCTGGCAGCCTTGTCCTGCAAGGCTCCCTATCTGATCTTCCACAAGGATAAGGTGGTGGTGCGGCCGAAGCCTTCCTTCCTTCCTAAAGTCGTTTCGGCTTTTCATCTCAACGAGAACATTGTACTTCCATCTTTGTGTCCTCATCCGTCGAATCCTAAAGAGTCGGCGTTGCATTCCTTGGACGTTGTCCGAGCTTTGAGAGTATACCTATCTGCTACTTCCCTGTTCTGGAAGTCAGACTCACTGTTTGTTTCGGTGGCTGGTCCCAAGAAGGGCCTAGCAGTCTCATCAGGCCACCATCTCTAGATGGATCCGACAGATAGTAATCCAGGCTTATGCCTTAAAGGGTCAAGCGCCCCCCTTTCCTGTCACGGCGCATTCGACCAGGGCAAGAGGTGCCTCTTGGGCTTTCCGACATCAAGCGTCTGTTTCCCAATTATTTAAATAGGCGACTTGGTCGTCCGCTCACACTTTAACAAAATTCTACAAGGTTGATGTAGGTGCATCTTCGGATGCCTCTTTCGGCCGGAAAGTTTTGCAGGCGGCCGTTTAGAGTTGCAACTCCTCCGTTGGAAGAGTGCTGTTTTGTGTTTCGGGTGACGTTTACTTTATGCTGTTACCACCCCTCGTTTTGACACTGCTTTGGGACATCCCACTTTGTCAATAGAGAAGCTGTGTTGGTCCATGAACGAAAGAGTAAATAGGATTTTTTACTCACCGTAAAATCCTTTTTCTCTGAGTTCATGGACCAACACAGCACCCACCCCTCCTTTTAAGTTTTTGTACTGCTTTTTGACAATCTGATCTGCGAGATGCAGAGTGAGGGGATATACCCGGGGGGTCCGCCCCCTGGGCGGTACTGTAGAAGGTGTGATGCAACACTTTTTTTACAAGTTTCTTCTGCCTAGTCACTCCTAAATAATGGATAATACCCACTTTGTCAATAGAGAAGCTGTGTCGTTCCATGAACTCAGAGAAAAGTATTTTACGGTGAGTAAAAAATCCTATTTTTATGCCCTCAGATGTCCATGTCTTAAAGATCTCATTGTACACATGTTTTTCTGGTTGTCTTATAATTAATTGTAAAAGGTAACCCAAGGTTTCCCTTTCCAAATGTAGAAGCAAAATTGAGGTGTTGCCCATATAGTTATTTTATAAGTGGTATTGCACTGTCGGTAAGGGACAGCAAAACATCTGATTGGTTGACATAGGCACTTCTACTTTCCTCTTTAAAGTGGACCATCACTTACAACTAAGAGATATAGCATGGAAAGGTTGGAACCTCTGTCATGTTTTTATATAATTGTATCTTCACTGGGGAGAAATGCCTTACTTTCTACCCCTGTGACCACATGGTAAGTGAGGGAAATTTCTATAAAGAAAAAAAAAAAGAGCCCGTCTGACCCTCTCCCTCTGCGTGGCTTTTAACTTTCTCATTTTTACTCCCCATGCAGGAATACAGCTTGGGACAGTGGAGTTGTCTGCAGGTTGTCCTGGATCTAATTGACTTGAAGAAATCAGACCGGTTTTGGTGCACCCCTCAGCTACACCGTTCAGCCATTGCCTTCCTACATGCCTTGTGGCAAGATCGCCGTGACAGTGCCATGTCTGTACTAAGAACAAAGTGAGTAGTATATTTATGTCCAGCAAGTTGAGAGTTCTTGAGGTACATGTTACTGAACTAATTTCCCCTCTCTGTAGGCCACATTTTTGGGAGAATTTGACAGGCCCGCTCTTTGGAACACTTGTTTCCCCTTCAGATTCCTCAGACGTAAGTTTATTCAGTCTGACCTTTCTCTGTTTAAGAATGATCTTGATCCCGGTCTCATGACTTTTTTAATTATTTTCCAGCTGAGTGTCCTAGAAACTTGTGCTTTCATCATGAGAATCCTGTGCCTGGAGATTTACTACGTAGTCAGGTATTTGTGTTTGATGCTACCCACATACTGTTTTACATGTGATGTTCCAAAATCTTAGGATTTTACCTTTTTTTGTAGAACATTCAGTTAATTCAAAATGTCAAGTGCAGAGCCAGGACTTCCCTTCTGTGGAGGGCCATCCTTACTTCCTGACCAAGTGATAGTTGTCTCCAGGAAAGAAAGTGAGGGGGAGATCTCCCAGTAGTGATTGTCAATGTGGGATTTCCTCAAAATTTGTGGAGGTTTCTTATTGCTTTCTGTGTTTTTTTTCTTTTTTTCTTTTTTCCCTCTCCAGTACAGAAAAAGTGTGTGTGTGTGTGTGTGTGTGTGTGTGTGTGTGTGTGTGTGTGTGTGTGTGTATGGCAATTATTCCCCAACAAGCAAGCAACAGTGTATGTTTGAGGGTAATTCTCTCTCTTACAAAAAAATGGGCACTGCCCTCACCTTTAACTGGGTTTTGCAGCAAGGAGCACATGGAAGGGCAATGCATGCAAAACAAAACCAACAAAGTTCCCAGCTCAACTTACTGACCAGCCTGCAACCAACTAAATTATCCTGTCTAACAGTATGCGTTAAAAACAGGGGTTTAGGCTGTGCACACATTTGCAGATACATGCATAAGCTATGGAGCCCCGTCAAGGCACCCAAGTATTTTCTGTTGTCCTAACTCTAAATTTTGAGAGCCTCCACAGTGGAAGCAAATGCATTATAATGGATAAGCAGGGGGCAGGTGAGCCTGGAGGGAGCCCACCACTCCTTTAAAGGCACAGGGGCGCACTGGACACCCAGTATATAGCACCATGGCAGCAAAGGTGTCCATTGAATTCCCTCGCCAATATTTTTTATTTTTTTTCAAATATACATTTTTATTCGTTTTTCTTTTTTTTTACAATGAAATACAGAAAAGCACAGAACTGTGGTCGCAATAGACCATATCACAAACATATAGGCTTTGCAGTGAGAGTCACATTCCATCTGTAATATAAAGCATCTAGACTGTCGCAACAGACAGGTACAGTACCAGAGTGCTCCTACAATTAGACCATAAACATTCCTGCTCCAGTGTGCTAGCACCTGAAATATCATCTTAAGCAGTCTATCTCTTGTTTGGTGAAGAGCATGTTGTAGTCGGAATGACCGCGTCTCTAACAAATCCACGTTCTCCAAATGACTGAGTATGAAACCAAAGATAGAAAGAAAACTAAAAATAAAGAGGGTACTTTGAAAAAGCCGAGAGGCAGATATTTTACAATAAGCAGAGACTATACGAATGCGGGGAGCGGGCGGGCCGCCTTCTGGCCTATTTGGCCCATTTGGATCTCAGGCCTCCGACGGTGGTCTCGCTCCGCGCCCATGACGGGTCTGTGAGCACGGATCCTGATGAAGTGGCTGGTGGGTTCCGGTCGTTCTACGCATCTCTGTACTCCTCTGTGGCTGCTGACGATGGGGAGGGGCTCGCTGCCCTCCTAAATGGTATTGCTCTACCCGCACTTACTAGCTCCCAGATTGAGACACTTGAGGCCCCCGTTGCTAGTGAGGAGATTATCAAGGCGCTATCCCTGCTTAACCCCTCAAAGGCACCCGGGGCGGATGGTCTCCCCCTAGAATTCTACACTACCTATGCTGACACCTTAGTACCAAAACTACAGGAGCTGTTTGCCCATATATTCGAATCAGGGTCCCTGCCCCCCTCTATGGGAGAGGCCTATATAGTGCTCATCCCCAAACCCGGTAAAGACCTGGAGCTCCCCGAGTCCTACCGCCCTATTTCCCTTCTCCAGCTCGACATCAAGATCCTGGCCAAGGTCCTAGCGGTGCGCCTGAATGCGGTCATTCTTACACTAATCCACCCAGACCAAACGGGGTTTATGCCAGCCAAAAACACGGCCTTCAACCTACGCAGGCTCCATATGAACTTGCAAGCTACGCATGACCAATTGGGATCCCGGGTAGTGGTCTCCCTAGATGCCGCAAAGGCATTCGACTCGGTTGAGTGGGCATACTTATGGGAATGCCTGGCAAGGTTTGGTTTCGGGCCTCGCTTTATCAAATGGATCCGCCTCCTATATCAGGACCCCCGGGCCAGGATATTGGTTAATGGAAGGGTCTCGGACGCCTTCCCCCTCTCGAGAGGTACGCGGCAGGGGTGCCCCCTGTCCCCCCTGCTCTATGCTTTAGCCGTGGAACCCCTTGCTGCCACCCTTAGAACACACCCGGGAATTCGGGGCCTAAGCTGCGGGGACCTAGAGGAGAAAGTTAGCTTATACGCGGACGACATGCTATTGTATTTAGCTGATGCAGGCCCTTCCCTGCAGATAGCCCTTGAGACTATCCGCACTTTTGGTGATTACTCCGGTCTTAGAATTAACTGGGACAAATCTCAGATCCTCCCTATAGACGTAGGGGTCCCAACCGAGCTCCAAGCCTTTTCTCCGCTCCGTAGAGTCAGCTCAATAAAATACCTTGGTATCAATGTCACCCGCTCACCAGAGGACTATGTCAAACTAAATATTGAACCCCTGATATTGCATATGAAAGCCAAAACCCAGACTTGGTCCAAGTTGCCACTGGGGGTGATGGGCCGGGTAAATCTAATCAAGATGGTTATCCTCCCTGGATTTTTATATGTGTTGTGGCACGCTCCCGCCTACATACCCCTTAGGCTCTTTAAATCGGTGGAGGCAATCCTCAACTCATTTGTTTGGGGTAATTCCCGACACAAGCTGTCCTGGCAGGTACTGAAGAACCCCACAGAGTTGGGGGGCGCAGCTCTGCCGGACTTTAACTTCTACTACCTGGCGGCTCAACTCTCCCATTTTTTTCTACTTAGACAAGCACGACAGGGCCCGCTATATCACACTGATATGCTCCCCCACAACTCCCGGGATCACTCACCCTTTCCAGATCATCCTTAAAGACTTCGCGGACACAGGGGCGCTGGGTCCTCGCAAAGGCCTGCTTTACAATCACTGCAAGATATGGGAGGTAGTGCGGCGAAAACTGAAAATGCCTAGTACACACTTTCACACGCCCCTCTGGGACAATCCTGGCCTAAACGAACTGCTATCTGTACCCGACTGCATTATCTGGCTTAACTTTGGGGTCAGGTACCTGTCGGACGCATATTGTGGGTCTGTCCTAAAATCGTTCCAGCAATTTAAAGATGACTTTGAGCTCCCCAACTCCATGCACTTTCACTACCTCCAGCTCCGCCACGCCCTCCGGTCACAATTTCGAGACGCACCCCCCAATCTAGAGCGCTTGGATATTATCCGCACGATGGTGGGGCCTGACTCCCGTAAACTCATTTCGATATTCTACAATTCTCTCATCCGCCCTCCTGCGGTGACCCTGGCGTACAATCTGAAACACCGGTGGTCTGGGGATGTGGGGGAGCTGGAGGATGATGAATGGGAGGATGCGCTGGACGCCTGTAAAAAGGTCTCCACTAGACTGTCTGACCGCCTCACACACCTTTACATTTTGCACAGATCCTACCTGACCCCGATTAGAATTTCCAGATATAAACCTGATTATAACCCGCTCTGCCCCAGGTGCAATAGTCCTACCAGCACTTTTTTTCATATTTTATGGTCTTGCCCAGCAATACAAGACTATTGGTCTCATATTGTGCAGTTCATCCATGACGAGATGGGCTCACCTCTGAAATTATGCCCCAAGGAATGTTTATTGGGGATCTTCCCTAACCCAGACTCGGATAAACTTCACAAAACTTTCCTCCAGGAAACCCTATTCATAGCCCGATTGCTTATAGCAATGAAATGGCTCCAGGTAGCACCCCCCTCGCTACAGGAATGGAAATCAGCGGTTAATCAGGTGCTCCCTTATAAAAAAGAAATCTATATTCACAGGGGATGCCCCACTAAATACAATAAGATCTGGGACACCTGGCTGGGTAATGCCGCTACCTGCGGCGAGACTCCAGTCTGATGCCCTTCCTTATACTCCTTTCCTGATCTCCTATCGGTCCCGGTTTGATCTGTCGGTTTCCCTTCCCATCATGTATCGGGGTCTCCGGCTGGAACACGCTGGACCCGTATGCTCCCCCCTGATGATGAACCCAGCTCATTGTGACTAGACACCTGCTGCCCAGGGCTCTCCGGTTTGTTAGTACAGGACGCCTTTGCCAACTGCCGACTCAATATGTGGAAAGACAAGATTTATTTTCTTACCTGCTTGTACCTTGATACTGTCCTGCTATGTTTTGATGTAATGTCAACTTATAAAATGTAACCTGTTCATATTCTTCTCAATAAAACACCACGTTATTTGTAAAAAAAATAAATAAATAAAGAGGGAAAATTAATGAGGGGGGGGGGGGTTATGTTCAGCACGGGGGTAACGGATACATTGCCACCGTCAACTCGCTTTAGGCCGAGATCGTGAAGTCTATTTCATCAAGGATTGCCCTTCATCGGAATATATGTATAAGTTCCACAGCCTCCAGGCCTTGGAGTGTTTTTCCTGTTTATTTTGTGCTGTTAACACCAGGTCTTCTAGATGCTTAATTTCCTCTACTTTACGCAACCACAATTCAATGGATGGAGGTGTGGTTTGTTTCCAGGTAGCCGGAATGCAAGACTTTGTGGCATTAACCACTTCAGGCCCGAGCCAATTCTGACACTTCGCTCCAACATGTAAAAATCATAATTTTTTTGCTAGAAAATTACACAGAACCCCCAAACATTATATATGTTTTTTTTAGCAAAGACCCTAGAGAATACAATGGCGGTCATTTATCTTGCACAGTATTTGCGCAGCAATTTTTCAAAAGCGTTTTTTTTGGGGAAAAAAATGTTTCATGCTTTAAATAAAAAAAATAAAAAAACAGTAAAGTTAGCCGAATTTTTTTGCATAATGTGAAAGATGAAGTTGCGCCGAGTAAATAGATACCTAACATGTCACGCTTCACATTTGCACACGCTTGTGGAATGGCGCCAAACTTCGGTACTTAAAAATCCCCATAGGCGACGCTTTACATTTTTTTTACTGGTTACATTTTTTGAGTTACAGAGGTGGTCTAGGGCTAGAATTATTTCTCTAGCTCTAACGTTCGCGGCGACACCTCACATGTGTGGTTTGAGCACCGGTTTCATATGTGGGCGGGACTTGCGTATGCATTCGCTTCTGCATGCAAGCACACGGGGACAGGGGCACTGTAAAAAATTTTTTTTTTTTTTTTTTTTTATTGTTAATTTTACTTATTTCTTTTTATTTTGACACTTTAAAAAATATATATATATATATTTTGATCACTTTTATTCCTATTACAAGGAATGTAAACATCCCTTGTAATAGGAATATGACATGACAGGTACTCCTTACAGTGAGATATGGGGTCAATAAGACCCCACATCTCACCACTAGGCTAAGAAGCCAAAAAAAAAAGATCCCCTCTTCAAAGCCAAAGCGGCGCCGGTTTTTTGAATGCAGAGGCTGGGCGTGACGTCATAACATCGCGCCCAGCCTCCGACGATCAGAGAAATTACGGCGGCCATCTGGTCCGCCGGAAATCTCTGTGATCAACATCCGGGGCCGGCGGATCCTGTCGCTGACTCACCGATCGCACAGGTGAGTCGGTAAAAGCACCGGAGGGAGGGGGGGGATGTCCCCTTCCGCTGCCCGTAAGAACGATCAAGCGGCGGAACAGCCGCTACGATCGTTCTCATGGTGCAGGGAATCACCGGCTGAAACACGCAATATCTGAATGATGCCTGTTGCTGCAGGCATCATTCAGATATACCCCCACAAAGCTGAGGACGTCATATGATGGCCTGTGGGCCTGAAGTAGTTAAGCAGGTGTCTCATAATGGATTTGTTTTAAGATCTCGCCGGGATTGTGGAAGCGTGTAGCAGGAAGAAAGCTGGATCTTTTTGAATTGTGTGATCAGTGAACTTTTGTGTGCTCGTCTCTATGATTGTCCCAAAGTGCAGTAACAGTGGGCATGACCAAAAGATATGGTTAAGCGTTCCTTTATCTTTTAGACACCGCCAGCATTTATCTGTCGTGGTAGGGAAGAATTTATGTAGGAACTGAGGCGTATAGTACCACCTGGTTAGAATCTTATAGTTCGTTTCTTGGATTCTTGTGCAGATGGACGATTTCAGAGAAAATCAAAGGATATTTTGTGTCTGCACTTCAGTGAAAGTCTCTTTTTTAGGTCCTGTCCCCAAGTTCGTAGAAACACCAGGTCGGGTTATGTTGATGGAGTGTTGAGTAAAGAGTATGTTTTCGTGAGTACTTGGGTTATCACTCCTTCGTCTTTACAGTAATTTTTAAATGTTGTCAGGTCGCGGGTAAATTGTATGGGATCTGGTATTGATTGCACGAAGTGGTGTAACAGAATAGCTTTCCAAAACGACAGTTGGAAGCTACCAATATCACTCGTCAGGGGTTGGATAGGTGCCCACCGGTCTACGTTTACAAAGTGTAGAGCACAGTCTCTACCCGCCGCCACGAGCTCCCCATAATCTGATTGGATTAGTCCAGGCGGAAACGCCGGGTTGCCAAGAATTGGGAGTAGTGGGGACGTCCTTGGCATCAAGGAGGCAACGTTCACCACCAAGGAACCCACGCGTAGCGTGGCGCCTATGGTGGGATGTTTCTTTATATCCAAAGGGAGTTGGTCCTAGCACCATATTGCCCCCTTTAATGGGATATGTACCTGGTTGCGTTCTATCTGCGTCCACAGTTTGAATTGTACATGTCTGTTCCAGTCAATGATTCTCCCTAAGTGTACTGCCTGGTAATAGTTCTTTATGTCTGGAAGGGCCAGACCTCCACATTGCTTTGGGAGAGTCAAGTATCTTATGCGCAGCTGCGGTTTCTTGTGTGCCCATACAAATTTGGTAAAGAGAGATTGTACTTGGCCGGGATCCTGATTGGCAGGGCTTGAAACAGGTACAGGAATTTCAGGAGAATGCACATTTTGAGGAGATTGCATCTCCCAAACCAGGAGTGGAGCCCTTTATTCCACTCCTCAAGCAGTCCTCTGGCTTTAGTCAGCATTGGGGGAAAGTTGAGTTCAAATGTGCGTGTCAAGTCGCTCGGGATACATGTCCCCAGGTAATCGAGGTGGCTATCAGACCATTTAAATTAAAATTTAGATTTCAGAGGAGACAGGTCATCTGGAGTCATGTTGACACCCATAGCTGCAGACTTGTCGAAGTTAATTTTCAAATTAGATATGACCCCATATTCTTTGAATTCTTTAATCAGGTTTGGAAGGGACACCACAGGATTGGGAAGGGAGAATACCCTCACCAATATTTCAACAGTACAAACAAATGGCCACACGCACTAGACACCTTTGCTGCCATGGTGCTATATGCTGCTGGGGGCGTGGCCTGGTGGCGTTTCAGGCTGAGACTGCCACTTGCTCACACACAGCAGGTCTTGTTCTGATTGTGTCTCCCGGGACCTTCAGCTCTTATCTACCTTTGTCCAGTACGTGTGGCCATCTGTTTGGCCATTTGGGGGGGTAGTAGGATATGCCTGACTATTTTTGGCCAGTGTCCATTCTCCTGAAGGTGGAAGAATAACCCCAAGGGTCATCAGTTCTGTGATCTACTCCAAAACAATGATTTTACAGGTAAACTAAACATCCTAATTCCCCCCCCCCCCCCACTCCCTTAGGTAGCACTGCTTTTAAAAGTCCCAGAAGGCTGCTGTTTTCCCCACTAAATACTGAGAGAAAAGAGGATTTTTGTACTCCATGTAAAATCCTTTTCTCCAGTAGTTCATTTGGGGATACTCTCCACAAAAGGTTGTGTTTACGTTGCTTTGTGCCTGTTGGTGGGGTTAAAAGAGAAGTGTGGGGTCGCAAAAAAGGAAATATTCATACTCGCCTAGATGGCTACAACATCGTTCTGATGGTGCAGCTGTCCCCCGCTCTGCACCGAGAAGTGAGTGATCGAAGACCATTGATCGCTCAGTTCTCGGTCTTCAGTGAGCAGAGTACCAGTGACTGTCATTTACCGGGTCTCTGTTCTGCCCCTCCTGTGCTCATTGGTGCGCTGGGCTGTGCATGGGGAGGGAGCAGCTTGCTCATGCTCTCAGCGGCTTGCTTGAGAGGCTGAGCTAGCTGCCGATGAGACATCTGGGCGGATCCTGACATTATTGTTATTATAGCTATTATTTTTATTATAGCTCTCTCTGGATTTGGAGCGGTGTATAGTCCACTGAGAGGACTATTCACCTTTTGCACTT
This sequence comes from Rana muscosa, assembly GCA_029206835.1. NCBI lineage: Eukaryota > Metazoa > Chordata > Amphibia > Anura > Ranidae > Rana > Rana muscosa. Next base: position 257,100,096 of record CM055125.1, on the reverse strand, counting down.
CACTTAGTGTCCAGTCTCCTAAAGTACATATGTCGTGTTCCCCAATTAAAGAAGAACTCCAGCTTTTCCTCCATAAAACAGATGCATTGTGCATGAAAATTTATCACAATCCCACTGTCCGTTTATGTGTAATGTACCTGCTTTAACTGTATAAACACAGGTTTCTCATACTACATGTCCCATGATCCTTTGAGCCTCTGTAGCTTCAGGGGGGGCTATGGGGCTCACTTATTCCTGTCCTGGGAGTTGATGTGAGTGGGTCTAAGGGTTACTGTGGGTGTTTTTGGGCCTTTTATGTGGGAGGTGAAAGGTGTAAATGCGTCATGACTCCTCCTGTGTCATTCCTGTCTTGCAGCATACCAAAGAATAATGGCTTACTGCAAGACTACAAAGGAAGAGCTATGGGAGATTATTATAAAGGCGTTTCCCTCACATGTAAATTAATCACTGCACAGAAAGCAGGGCGCTGGGAGGGTGGGATCTGAGGGGAGGGACTCTGTTCACACTGGTCGGCATAATTATCTGGACAGGATTGAATTCTAATTATGATCCATTCATCCAGCAGCAGCACAACTAGCTTTTAGAACAGGCTGTGTATGAAGGGGTTTCTTTCTTAACCACTTCAGCCCTGGAAGAATTTACCCCCTTCCTGACCAGAGCACTTTTTGCGATGCAGCACTGCGTCGCTTTAACTGACAATTGCGCGGTCGTGCGACGTTGAACCTAACCAAAATTGACGTCCTTTTTCCCCCACAAATAGAGCTTTCTTTTGGTGGTATTTGATCACCTCTGCGGTTTTTATTTTTTGTGCTATAAACAAAAGAAGAGCGACATATTTGAAAAAAATGCAATATTTTTTACTTTTTGATTTAATAAATATCACAATTTTTTTTTTTTAAAACAATTTTTTTTCTAAGTTTAGACCGATACGTATTCTACATATTTTTGGTAATTTTTTTTTGCAATAAGCGTATATTGATTGGTTTGCGCAAAAGTTATAGCGTCTACATAATAGGGGATAGATTTATGGCATTTTTATTTTTTTTATTTTTTTTACTAGTAATAGCGGCGATCTGCGATTTTTATTGTGACCGTGACATTGCGGCAGACACATCGGACACTATTGGCGCGTTTTTGGGACCATTCACATTTATACAGCGATTAGTGCTATAAAACTGCACTAATTACTGTGTAAATGTGACTGGCAGGGAAAGGGTTAACACTAGGGGGCGATCGAGGGGTTAATATGTTCCCTATTGAGTGATTGTAACTGTAGGGGGAGGGGACTCACAAGGGGAGGAGACCGATCTGTGTTCCTCTGTACTGGGAACACACATCGGTCTCCTCACCTCTGACAGGAGGTGGATCTGTGTGTTTACACACACAGATCCACACTTCTGCCGTGATCGTGGGCAATCGCGGGTGCCCAGCGGACATCGCGACCGCCGGGCACACTCACCGGGTCACGAGCGTTGCCGCGGGTGCGCGCGCGCGCCGCCGGCGGCGCGCGCGCGCCCCATAGACGGCCGGGAAAAAAGGACGTCATATGACGTCCGCCCGGAGGGAGGGAGGGTTCCTGCCGGCGTCATATGTCTATGACCCGGTAGGAAGTGGTTAAATAAAGCTGTGATTTGTAAGGTGGGACTTGGGAGGTTTGAACTCTTTCTGTAGGTGTGACTGGGCGGGATTGAATGCTAATTAGGATGTATTTAATGCCACCCACCATCAGCGCTGTGAAGGAAATTACATTATTTGCAGGGGTGTGTTATAGGCTCTAGCTGCTGCAGGAAGTGGCTGTGGAAGGGACAGAGTCTATCAGGATATACAGAGTGTCACATGATACAAAGCCACAACTAAACCCAGGATATCAAGGGATCTGCAGACAGCAGAGCAACATGGTACAAAGATATGATCTATGTTGGGATTGATCATTCGATTCAGTTCTGGTGAAAAGAAAATTGGAGTTCAGATTTAATGCTGGTAGACAAAATTGTATTCTCTCTCAAAACCTTATTACCGTATATACTCGAGTATAAGCCGAGATTTTCAGCCCTTTTTTTGGGGCTGAAAGTCCCCCCCCTCGGCTTATACTCGAGTCATATAAATTTTACATTGTAAATATTACCTGTAAAGAAGTTGCAGCTGCGGCGTCCATCGTTCAAATTCCGCGGCGTCCATCGTTCGAATTCTGCGGTCTCTTCCTGTTCCTTCCTTGATAGGCGAGTCTCAGCAGACACTCTCCGCCTATCACGAACGTTCTCTCATCCTCAGTTTTCCAGCAGACGTCTGTGATTGGCGGAATACCCAACACAGTGTCTGCTGGGAAAACTAAGGATGAGAGAATGATCGTGATAGGCGGAGAGTGTCTGCTGAGACTCGCCTATCAAGTAAGGAACAGGAAGAGACCGCGGAATTTGAACGATGGACGCCGCGGAATTTGAACGATGGACGCCGCAGCCGCAACTTCTTTACAGGTAATAATTACAATGTAAAAATGTATTTTTACAGGGAACAGTGGGACATCGGCTTATACTCGGGTCAGTGATGTTTTCCAGTTTTTTGGGCAACATTAGGTACCTCGGCTTATACTCGAGTATATACGGTACTTGGTAAAGTGAATGCAGGTGACAGTGTGGCCATGCCATGAGCTCCCTACTCCCGGTATGGGGAAAAAACACAGGTTTGCTTTTGGGCAAATGACTTCTGTCGTTGTGAAGCAAATGGTCAGCAGAAAATTGTAATGTCTGTTTCCCTAAATGATTCCTAGTGGCTTTTTAGGCAATAGAGAGTATATCTGAGCTGCACTACTCAGTATAACTTTCCCTTTTCCTGTTCTCTGCCCAGGGGATCGTTGGACAACTCTCTGAAGAGCATCCTGGCAAAGTTCTCGAAGGAGGGCCGCTTCACCTACTGGTCCAATTATGTGCATGAACTGGTGCTTCGTGTGGCAGAGATGGAGGGCAGCTGCAGCTCACTGACTGAATACCACATGCTGCTGTCTGCCTGGCGCATACTGCTTATTATTTCCACCCACTTTGTAAGTCCACCTTATGTTTCACGATGGACTTTTTATATTTATCAACAATCGGCCCCACACAAACTCAAACTGCCCCCCCCCACCCTTATCTAAACCACGGAGTGCATCTTTCCGTTTTGTGTAAGTGAAAGATTTTAATTCCACAGTGACAGGTTTGGCCCAGCCCCCTCAGTCACTGCCCACATTTCCACAGTAAAGGGCCCACCCACATTTCCAGCAGTGAAAGGCCCCACCCACATTTCCAATAGTGCCCGGCACCACCCACATTTCCAATAGGGGAAGGCCCCCACTTTAATTCTAAGCCCCACTCACATTCTAATTGTGACAAGCCCTGCTCATATTCCCAACTGGGACAGGACCTGCCCACATTTCTAATATTGACAGGCCCCACCCACAATTCCAATATTTCTAATAGTGGCAGGCCGCCGCCCACAATTCTACCAGTGGCTAGGCCTCCACCCACATTTCTGCTTTTTCATGTTCCTTGTGTGTGCAGTCAGCAATCAAATCTAAAAAACATGTAATGCATGTTAATAAGCATACATCATTAACCACTTGACCTCCGGAAGCAATACAAAGAGAACAGGGTACTTTTTTTTATACAGGTACGTGGCAAATATGAGGAATATGAAATGCTGGGTTTACATTTTCTTTAACTTTTTGTCCTTCACGGCAGTTTTTTTTCCCTGACCCGTTGTGTGTTATGTTCTTCTGCAGGAGGATGTCATGCACCTGACAGATACAAAAATGAGACAACAGCTTTTCCAGGATATTTTGGATGGAGCAGAACATCTGGTAGGTAGTCATTAGCTTTTTTCCTTTATCGTTTATTGGGTGATGCATTCATTCAGACACATTTTGAATTATGCTGCTACCTACACATTTGAACAATGGCAAATAGAAAAATTCTATGCCAACCCCCACTATATGTCCTCTACCCAGCATGTCTGTTTTTTCTAGTCTCCCAGGCATTTGGAGGCCTTTTTCTCAATGTAATTATTCTTTGCCAAACTTTTTTCTTTGTGGATTCTTTTTCTTTGATTATTCAAGAGTCTGCTCTATTGTGCTGCTTAAAACGTAACCTTCCATCAAAAGGTTCTGCGTTGTGGCACCCTCCTGATTATAGTGTACTATGTTGGTTACCCTCAGAGCACTTTTCAGTACTCAGAGCTGTGGTAAAGCCCCAAGTGTGACCCTGACTCTGAGGGCTCATTTTGTGAGCAAGACTGTTTTGGGTATAACACAAGTAGCTAGCTCACTGTTTGCACAGTTGGGTGTCTTTTTTTTTAAATCCTGCCACTGCCAGTTTTCTTAGGGTAAGGGTTAGGGCTGAGGGATATTCCTAGAAGGTTCCAACACCTGTAATCTGGAACCTGCGACTCTAATTGCGCTATAACATTTTTTTGAGTATAGCCTCACTTACAAAGATATAATAAAGAAATAAATAGTGCCATCATCCAGTATCAGTATCTAATTGCACTATTGCCTAGTCCTCATTGGATTTTTCTTCCGGATGAGGACATAACGCCCCCTTTGTCTACTCTGAACTCTCTCACAGTTTGTTTTGGCTACTGGAGCATTCTGCGCTGTAAACATGCCCAGTGGTAATTTTTTGACTTTAACTGGGCCTGCTGCCCTTGTTGGCATCTCTGACTTTAGATTAAGTGTTAAAACAGTCTGTCACTGAAGAGATTACTTTTTAGCCATCACAGTCCCCTGCCATTGACTCAGTTCAGGGGGTTGCTTCATATTATCCTGCATTTGGAGGATCAGCCTACTGTTTCAGGCCTTGTTTTTTTTTTTAGAGTTCCTACAGTTTCAGACCTTTTGTGCTACACCTGATATTTGACTTATTCCTCTCTTAGAACTGGAAGTATCCAGAAGGGTCGTGTCCCAAATAGAGAGGGCAGAACTTTTACTTTTTAAAAAGGGAAATTATAAATCGAAGGTCTGCTCCCACCATGGGTACATCAGTGATCCACCTCAACAGGAAGACCATTGAGCTAGTTGAGAGTGTGCTTACTGTGACGGATCTCGGATACCATGGCTGGGCACCTCCGCCAGACTTGTGTCTCCTGTTCTCCAAACATACCCACAGCCGGCAGACTCACCATAACCAGCCCTTAACCCTCCAATCACGAGGCAAACCACACAGGTGTTGAGGGTTAAACATGCAGAGCATAAAACTGTTTATTAGGTACAAAACATACACCTTTAAACACAGTTAGGGACACTCCCCTTAGCCTTGTCATAGAGGGAGTAGGGGACAAGGAAGAACCAATGGGAACTCAACACTTGTACATTGAAACAGAAACTACAGTTGAAACACATAAAGGGATTATGATAAGCAGACAGCCCCTCCTTACACATCCCCCACTGGGATGTGTCTCCACACCTTTTGTCTACGTGCCATGACCCAACATAATTAACACAATAAAGAGGGGGAGATGGTATGCAGCTGATATAAGAACCTTATTACATTATCCCAACGCCATTTTGTCCCCAAGTCTCGTAGCCCCACGCTTTGGGAATATCGCCATCTTGTATATGCCTTTATCAGCTAACAGTACATTGTTTGTAGAATAAAAGTATATTTCTCCTTTCGTCTTCCAGGACAGCCTCTGAGACATAGGGCTCCTCCCTCCGGGACAGGAAACACACACACACCCATCATCTTTAAAGGTGGTCTTTCAGGCCTCCCTCTTCAGTTATTGTGTTTCCTGCCGGACGGGAAGGAGCACGCATAGGAACCTAAAGGGAGCTCCATATCTCAGGACTGTCCTGGGAAGAGCCCCTGGCAATGGCTCTCTTCTGCCTGGGCACCCCTCTGTCCTATCGGGGAAGAGCGAGGTTGCCGGCTCCACCGCTGCCGCTAGCTCGGAGAGAGCAGGACCTTTGGTGTCTTGGACCCAGTCCCCCTGTCTGCCTGTACCTGTGATTGAGGTTGTGTCCTGGCTGGCAGGCGAGAGACGCTCGGCTGGCCACGCCGATTCGGCCGACAATTCCGGGTACAGCGCGCAGGGGCGGGGCTTCTGCGTTTCAGCGGGCGGAAGTGACGAGACTTCCGGCGGGACCGCGTCATCAAGGGGCACCCGGAGACATGGTTCCATAAAGTCTCTTAGGCGCAGCGGAGGATAGCCAGGCATTACCGGAGCGGTGAAAGGCTCGGCGAGGCCGCGCAAACACCCGGGACCATGGAGACACCTGTTCAGGTTGTAGACTCCGGTTCATCAGGCTCCGGTGCCTCTCAGGTAAGGTGGTGAGGGTGGACCATTCCTTACACTGGGGGGGGGGTCAGGGTATTGGACCCTATATTCCCCTCCCTGGGTGGAGAACCTATGGTGAGGGGTGGGCACTTCCTAGGCTGACTCGAGCACAGTGGTGGTGTGGGTCAGGGAGGCATATTGATGGAATTTTTTTGTCCTTTCTCTTTTGGCTTTAAGGCAAAGCCCAGGACAAGACTCATATGCAGCCGCCTAGGAAAAAGTGTGCCGTTTGTGGGGCTAAGTTAGGTTCTAACTGGGAGAAGCCTCTATGCCCTGATTGTGTCAGCAGTCTCGTCAAGGATAATTCTGTGGCAGAGTGTCGCAAGATCCTGGCTTCAGTTAAAGACGAGCTAGCTTCCACATTCCAGTCATTTAAAGGAATGATGGATAGGGTGCAGGGTACCTCTTCTTCCCTATATAGAGCAGCCAGTACACCCTCCCTGTCTGAGCCCAGTCAGGAGGAGGAGGTGATGGTTAGGGAGAGGGTACCAAGATCGCTAGCCTCTTCTCAGGCGGATTCAGCTTCCGGCTCTGAGGAGGAGGAGGATTCCTCCAGGGGGGCCAGAAACAAACTTTCTTTATCGTACACCACGGGACACAGAGCTAGTCATTACATAATGGGTTAAGGGTCACCAGCGGTGATTGGACACTGGCACAACCAATGGAAGACAGTTCCCCTCCATATAACCCCTCCCATCAGGGAAGTACCTCAGTTTTCTTTCTCGTACATCACGGGACACAGAGCGACATAGTCATTACTAATGGGTTATATAGATACCGTCAGGTGCTGGCACTGGCAACTTCCAAAACCGGAAGTACCCTCCCCTATATAAGCCCCTCCCATCCGGGAGCACCTCAGTTTTTTGCCAGTGTCTAAGGTGTTGGCCAAGAAGAAACATGTGTTTTTCACTGAGCTTGCGTACAGGTTCTTTTGGGCCTCAGTAAGCTATTCCGGATCCGACCAAAAAAGCTTCATAGCTAAACGGTCGGTACCCGGGCCTTGCAGAGAAGAGCAAGGTTTTGCCTGTAATGCTTCTCTTAGGAGAGCTGGACCCTGGGATCCAGAGCTCTGGTCATACCCACGACCAAGATGTTTTCTGTGCAGGGTGCTATACAGGTCCAGGGGAGTGGAATCCTTGGGAACCCGGTCCCTGAAGGTTTGATTACAATGCCTGCCGTGATAGGTGAAGTTTGGGCTTTTGTGGACCAAACAAAGTCCTGCGGCGGGGAACAGGTAAGTGGGGGCCCCCAGGAACTTGGTTCTATTGGGGGACCCCCAAGCCTAAGTTGTCTTTCTGTCTGTTACCTAATGGTATTCCCGCAAAATTCTGTGCATGCCTGTAACTACTAAAAAAATGTAATAATTTTTAATGGTCGTCAAGAAAAAAAAAAAAAATAATTTTTTTTTATATATATATATTTAATATATTAGACTGCGGTACCTGTGTTTGTCCACTAGAGGCCGCTGTGGAATGTTTTCTTGTCATGTGGACTAGTTTCTTCTCAGAGAGCAAAGTCCAGGCAGATGGTGAGTTCTCTTATAGGAAACTGCTTCCTCTGCCATGTTGCAGTGCTCGTCCATCCCCCGGCCTGCGGCAAAGAGGGGCCCTGGCTCCTGTCCCTTGTTTCCGTTTTTTGAAATTAGCGCCGAAGGCGCACGTGGCCGCGCGCGTGCACGCGCCTCTATATATAGAGGTGAGCCGGGAAAGGGGGCGGAGCCTGGGGGATGACGCTCTGTGCGCGCCGCAGCGCTTCTGCACATGTGCGGGCGTCCCAGCAGGTTAAAAACCACAATATTGTAGTGAGCTGGCTATGAAGTACAGAGACAGAGCTGGCAACATTTAAAGGCATACAGCAAGCGGTTGATACAGGCATCCCCTAGAAAGGCACATTAGTAGACACCAACTGTGATATAGCAGCAATTGTGCTAGACTATTCTCAGTAAAAGTGGTGTATTACGACTGGAATACCTCAGCTTTAGGCTTAGGAATATGCCGTCTAGAAGCTCCGGAACTGAATCTTCCAGGAAGCGAAGGGGGTCTCATCGGGCTCGGAGGATCTTGGGCATACTTCTGCTGCACCAGTCTCCCCTGAAGTTCAGAGGTAAGTGACCGTAGAGACCCCGCAGGGGTACTTGGTACTGTGGCTGTCCTCAGTTCACCTGCTCCTGTGTATGTAACAGAGGAGGTTTTTTCCTCAGCTCTGGGAGGATTAGAGAGAGATTGTCAACATTTATCGCTGCCTCCCTGTCAGGGAAAGCACGCCCGATCTCCGTCTCCTCCTTCAGAGTGCCTGTTAGCAGAGCAACAGTCCCATACAGGGATCGACCTGCCTGAAGGGGATCAGGATGAGGTTGATTCTGTTATAGAGGAATCAACAGTGGGGGAACCTTTTCTCAGCATCTCAAGCTGAAAGATTATGGGTTCAGTCTCTGACTAACATGGTCCGATCAGCATTTAAAAATGCACCTTGCGGAACCATCAACCACTACTGTATCCTCGTTGGGGTCGCTAGAAGCCCCCAGACTGTTTGTTCTTTTCCACTTCACCCTTTACTGAAAGGGCTCATTTACCAGGATTGGGAACGTCCTGAGAAAATATTTATTCCCCCAAGAGATTTCCGGTGGTCTATCCCATGGAGGATAAGTTCATCAAAAAAAAATAAAAAATGGAAGGTCCCTACAGGGACGCAGCCATCTCTTGTATGTATAAATCACTGACATGTCCAGTGGATAATGTCCAAATGTTCAAGAACCCAATAGATAAAAGATTGGAGTCCTTATGAAAATCTGCTTGGTGATACAACCAGCAGTAGCAGCTATTGGGGTCTGCTAAGCAGTGAAGGATCAGTTGAAACAGGTCTTGAGGGACTTGACAGATCAGCAGGCTTTGCCCTAGCTGATCTACCTAGAGCCTTAGGCTTTGCGGTTGACGCCATAGAGGATTCAGTCCATCAGGCCTCCCGCCTTACGCTGTCTATAGTACATATGCGTAGGCTTCTATGGCTCAAAAACTGGTCTGCTGAAGCTCCCTGTAAAGAATGGCTGGTTAGCGTCCCATTTCATGGTGAACGCTTATTCAGGGAAAACCTGGACAAATATATCCAGAAAATTTCCAGCGGTAAAAATACGCTCTTGCCGGTTAAAAACAGAGTTAGAGGTCCCTCTTTAAGAGGCCTGCTTCTCCAGTCCCTGGGGCATCGGCTGTGTAACAGTTCCGACGGCCTCCTCGGTCAATTCCCGGGGGTAAAAAACAGGGACAGTAGCAGGGTAATGAGAAACCCTGGGTCAGGGGAGGTACAAAACCTCCCCCAAAGTTAAATTCATTGAAGCCCCCACTCAGTCGGGTGGGGGGAGGACTCCAGTTGTTCGCAAGAGACCTGGCGGGACACGATCAAGACAGATAGGTGCTCTCCGCAGTAGGTTTGGGATACAGTTTGGAGTTAAAAGACTCTCCTCCTTCCCATTTTTGAGGTCAAACGTGCCAAGGGATCCCCGGAAGAGAGAGTCCCTCCTGTTGGCACTAGAACAACTATTGCTCCAAGGAGTAATTATGGAGGTTCCCCTGGAAGAATGAGGGTTCGGGTTTTACTCAAACCTCTTTACAGTCCCGAAGCAAACGCGGACGGGAGGCCCATATTAATTCTAAAAGGGCTATACAAATTCCTGTATATCAGGACTTTCCGATGGAGTCGATCCGATCGGTGGCCACTGCCCTACAAGGGGAGGATTGGTTAGCCGCAATCGACATCAAAGATGCTTATTTGCACATTCCCATCTTTCCAGTCCACCAAAAATTTCTACGCTTTGCAGTAGAAGGGCGCCATTTTCAGTTCAGAGCCTTACCCTTCGGTTTGGCCACAGCACCACGAGTGTTTACAAAAATTCTGGCCCTTTATTGGCCAATCTAAGAACACAAGGTGTAATGATAATGGCATATCTGGATGACTTGTTGCTGATAGACCACTCAGTGAAAAAACTAGACGTGGTCGTTCACAAGACAATCAAGTATCTGGAATCTCACGGTTGGATTATCAACCGAGACAAGTCAGCCCTAAAAACCAGTCAAAAGTCTGGAATACTTGGGGCTAAGGTTGGATTCAGGCCAGAGAAAAATATTCTTGCCTCGAGGAAAGGTGTTGTCTTTGAAAGATTTGATCCACTTAGTGGGTACAAAAAAGCCAGCCGTCCATACGCCTGTATATGAGGCTGCTGGGAAAAATGGTGGCATCATTCGAAGCAGTACCCTACGGTCAATTCCATTCAAGGAATTTGCAAGGGGCCATACTGTCAGCCTGGAACAAAAAAGTTCAGGCCCTAGACTTACAATGTCCTTGTCCCCTTCCGTTCGCAAGAGCCTCCGTTGGTGGTTGGTTCCCCAGAATCTGGAAAAAAGGAAATCCTTCAGTCCGATTTCTTGGAAGGTGGTCACTACAGAGGCCAGCCTTATAGGCTGGGGAGCAGTACTGGAGCAATAGTCTCTCCAGGGCAGATGGTCGGATGCAGAAAAGGCCCTGCCCATCAATCTCTTAGAGATACGAGCAGCCCGGTATGCCCTAGTAGCATGGACATCCAAACTCCAAGGGTCCCCTGTCAGAATTCAATCAGACAATGCCACAGCAGTGGCATATATCAATCATCAGGGGGGCACCAGGAGTCGTGCAGCCCAGAGGGAAGTAAATTACATCCTGAAATGGGCAGAAAAATATGTCCCAGCCATATCTGCGGTATTCATTCCAGGAGTGGAGAATTGGAAGGCGGACTTCTAAGTCGCCAGCAATTAGGCCCAGAGGAAGGGTCCCTTCACCCCGAGGTTTTCTGGACAATATGTCAGCGGTGGGGAACATCGGATGTAGATCTTCTAGCATCCAGATTCAACGCAAAGGGGGACAGGTTTGTCTCTCGGACAAGGGATCCCCTAGCTTGCAGCTCGGATGCCCTAGTGTTCACTTGGGATCAGTTCAAGCTGATATATGCATTCACACCGCCACAATGGTTACCTCGATTACTCCGCAGAATCAGGGTAGAAAAGAAACCAGTGATTCCGGTGGCTCCAGCGTGGCCCCGAAGAGCGTGGTACGCGGAGATTGTAAAATTTCAGTGGGGAGTCCTTGGACTCTCCCACGTCGTCCGGACCTGCTTTCGCAAGGACCGATATACCACCCTTCCTTACCAGCCCTAGGTTTGACGGCCTGGCTATTGAAGCCCACATTCTAAAAAAGAGAGGGCTCTCTAATGCTGTGGTATCTACCATGATCAATGCCAGGAAGCCGGTATCCAGGCAGATCTACTATAGAATCTGGAAGGCGTACATCGCGTGGTGTGAGGCCAAGAAATGGCATCCACATAAGTACGTAATAGGTAGGATTCTGGACTTCCTACAGTGGGCTGTAGATAGGAAGCTTGCCTTGAGTACTATCAAGGGTCAGATTTCGGCCTTGTCAATATTTTTTCAAAGGCCCTTGGCTTCGCATTCACTAGTCAAAGCCTTTATACAAGGAGTGATGCGTATTAGTCCTCCGGTTAATATTCCCATATGTCCATGGGATCTAAACTTGGTTCTGTCGGTTCTACAGAAACAACCATTTGAACCATTACAGCATATTTCCTTGGTGCTTCTCACCAGGAAATTGATTTTTCTAGTAGCCATTTGTTCGGCTAAAAGAGTATCGGAATTAGCAGCTATGTCCTGTAAGGAGCCATATCTGGTTATCCATAAGGACAGAGTAGTGTTACGTCCTCATCCAGCCTTTCTTCCTAAGGTGGTATCGAGGTTTCATTTGAACCAAGATGTGGTTCTTCCTTCGTTTTTCCCCAAACCTACTTCGGTAGAGGAAAAGTTATTGCATTCTTTGGATGTAGTAAGAGCAGTTAAAGCTTATCTAAAAGCCACTGCTCAGATTCGCAGAACGGATACTTTGTTTATTCTGCCGGAAGGCCCCAGAAAGGGTCAGGCAGCGTCAAAATCTACTTTAGCCAAGTGGATTCAACAGGTCATAATACAAGCCTATGGCTTGAGAAGTAGACCGCCTCCGTTCAAAGTTAGGGCGCACTCCACGAGAGCAGTTGGAACTTCATGGGCAGTGCATCACCAGGCCTCCCTGGCTCAAATCTGTAAGGCCGCAACATGGTCTTCGGTACACACGTTTACTAGGTTCTACCAGGTGGACGTTAGAAGTCAGGAGGATGTCGCCTTTGGGCGCAGTGTGTTGCAGGCCGCAAAAGATCCTCATGTCTGATAGCGCTCAGCTTATATATGGTGTATCCCCCCCCCTCATTTGGCATTGCTTTAGGACATCCCATTAGTAATGACTATGTCGCTCTGTGTCCCGTGATGTACGAGAAAGAAAATAGGATTTTTATAACAGCTTACCTGTAAAATCCTTTTCTTGGAGTACATCACGGGACACAGAGCTCCCGCCCCTCTAACTGTGCTGACTCGGTACCTTTCTCTCCTGTGTTGCTAAATGCACCTGTACAGGATGAGCCATTACCTCTGTCAGGTATGGCGGCTTCCCCAGTGAAGCCTGGGCCTGTATATGTCACTGAGGACACTTTATCAGTTGCCCTAAATAATCTGGAGGAAAAAATTGCTACCTTAATCGCTAAGTCCTCTAAAAAGGACAATAAGCGAAGCAGGTCTCTTCCAGTATTGGACCTCCCTTCAGAAGTACCTGAGGGAGGAGGATGAGGAGGAGGAGGCTACATCAGCAGAGGATGAGGAGCCAGATTTTAAAGTCACAGGTACAATGCTATAGCAGTGCATTTAAGTTAATCTCTGCGGAGGTAATGGAATTACCTGTCTCCTCCCTAGGGTCATTAAGATCCCTGCAAGGTGCATGCTCCTTCCCGGTTCATCCGTTACTAGAGGATCTAATATACGCAAACTGGCAACATCCAGATAAGCGTTTCTCACCTCCAAAAAGGTTTAACATTCTTTATCCTATGGGGGAATTTTTTTTTTAAAGAAATGGAGCCTGCCTGCGGTAGATGCGGCTATTTCTTGTGTAAATAAAAACCTGACATGTCCGGTGGATAATGTACAAGGGTTTAAAAGATCCTTCTGAGAAGAAGTTGAAATCCTCCTTCCTTTTGGCCGGCTCAATTACCCAACCTGCAGTAGCAGCAGTCGGTATGTGTCAGGTCATCAGCCAACAGGTAAAGCAGGGGCTGAAGGAACTGCCTTCAGAGCAGGCTAGAAATTGGGAAAATTTGCCTAAAGCCTTATGCTTCACAGTGGATGCCATGAGAGATTCTATCATACAGGCATCACGCCTTACACTCCAGCTGGTACAGATGCGCAGAGTACTTTGGCTTAAGCATTGGTCAGCGGAAACCCCATGCAAAAAGCTGTTGGCAAGTTCCCGTTCCATGGCGAACGCCTATTTGGGGAAGATTTAGAAAAATATATACAGAAGATATCAAGTGGTAAAACGACTTTTACCTGAGAGAAAGAAAAACAAGAGACCTTGTTTTAAACGCTCTCTCTCCCCAGCTCCCGGGAAATCTGACTCCAACCAGTGGCGACGGCCTGTTTTAGCCGCCCACAAAAGCCAAGGGGCAAGCTCAGAAGAACAAGAAGCCGTGGGGTGCAAGAGCTAATAAGCAAGCCCCCAAAACCTCTCAGTGAAGGGGCGCCCCCGCTCGGCCGAGTGGGAGGAAGGCTTTGTCAGTTCTCAGCGACTTGGCGGTCAGAAATCCAGGACAATTGGGTGGTATCCACAATATCCTCAGGGTACAAACTGGAATTTCGAGAGATCCCATCTTCTCAATTCCGAGGTTCAAGACTCTCCAAGGATCCACAAAAAAGAGAATCCTTCTTCAAAGGTTTGAATCACTTAATGGCTCAAGGGGTAGTTACAGACGTACCCCAAAAAGAGCGAGGTTCAGGTTTTTACTCAAACCTCTTTGTGATTCCAAAGCCAAATGGAGATGTCAGACCCATCCTGGATCTAAAATCCCTAAATCGGTTCCTGAACGTTCGCCATTTTCGAATGGAAACGATCCGATCCGTGGCCGCCACTTTAAAGGGCGGAGAATTCATGGCGCCCATAGATATCAAGGACGCACATTTACACATACCCATCCTCCCCGCTCACCAAAGATTCCTAAGGTTTGCGGTAGAAGATCGCCACTTTCAATTTGTGGCTCTGCCGTTTGGTGTAGCCACCGCGCCCAGAGTATTCACAAAGGTGCTAGCTCCTCTGTTAGCAAACCTAAGAACACGGGGCATTGCGGTAACAGCCTATCTGGACGATCTACTAGTAATAGATCAGTCAAAGGAGGGATTGGGTCACGCTGTACACACTACAGTAGGATACCTGGAGCATTTAGGATGGATTATAAATTTACAAAAATCCTCTCTCCAGGCCCAAAGAAAGATAGTGTACCTGGGCATGATCATAGATACAGCCCAAAACAGGGTATACCTGCCAGAACCGAAGATACAGTCTCTGAAAGACCTGATCCACAAGGTCAAAGCAAACAAGAGGCCGTCTATTCGCCTTTGCATGAGACTATTGGGAAAGATGGTAGCCTCCTTCGAGGCGGTCCCTTACGCCCAGTTTCATTCGAGACTACTTCAAGGCAATATTTTAGCTTCCTGGAACAGGAAGAGCCAAGCTCTGGATATACCCATGCGCCTGTCCTCACAAGTACGCCACAGCTTCGATTGGTGGCTAGAAGCCAGGAATTTACGGAAGGGAAAGTCCTTCCTCCCAGTGGCCTGGAAGGTGGTATCTAGGGATGCCAGCCTATCGGGCTGGGGTGCAGTATTCGAGGAGGCTTCTACCCAGGGAACCTGGGCCAAGACTCAGGGGATCCTGCCCATCAATGTGCTAGAGATCCGGGCGGTATATCTAGCCCTCAAAACCTGGACATACAGGTTACAGGGCTACCCAGTTCGGGTTCAATCCGACAATGCTACTGCAGTAGCTTACATCAATCACCAAGGAGGCACCCGCAGTCGGGCAGCCCAAAGAGAGGTGAACCGGATCTTGGCATGGGCAGAAGAGCATGTACCTTGCCTTTCTGCAATCTTCATTCCAGGGATAGAAAATTGGCAAGCAGACTACCTGAGTCGTCAGCAGCTGCTACCAGGAGAGTGGTCTCTTCACCCCGAGATCTTTCAGGCCATATGTCTGAGATGGGGAAACCCAGATGTAGACCTGCTAGCTGCCAGGTTCAACAAGAAACTGGACAACTTTGTGTCCAGAACGAGAGATCCTCTAGCCTACGGGACAGACGCTCTAATAATACAGACGCTCTAATAACTCCATGGAATCAGTTCTCACTGATCTATGCATTCCCTCCGATCCCTCTTCTACAAAGACTGCTTCGCAGGATCAAGGAGGAGGGAATACCAGTAATCCTAGTGGCCTCAAACTGGCCCAGGAGGCCTTGGTATGCCGAGATTGTAAAAATGGCGATAGGAAGGCCCTGGAAGTTTCCACTTCGACACGACCTGCTGTCACAGGATCCAGTATTCCACCCTTCCTTACAAAAGCTAAAGTTGACGGCCTGGCTGCTGAGACCCACATTTTGAAAAAGAGAGGGGTCTCTGGTCCGGCTCTTTCTACGCTCATTAATGCTAGAAAGCCAGCCTCCAGACTCATCTATCATAGAGTCTGGAGAGCATACGTTTCCTGGTGTGAATCCAGATGTTGGAATCCTCAGAAATATGAAATAAGTAGGATTCTTGCTTTTTGCCAGTTAGGAGTGGATATGAAATTAGCCCTTAGCACCATCAAGGGCCAAATATCGGCTCTATCAGTCTTCTTTCAGAGACCATTGGCATCTCACTCCCTAGTTCGGACATTCATTCAGGGGGTACTGAGGATAAATCCTCCAGTTAGGTCTCCCTTGTGTCCATGGGATTGGAATTTGGTATTGTCAGTGTTGCAAAAGCAACCTTTTGAACCTATTCGCCATGTTCCGTTAATTATATTAAGTAGGAAATTGGCCTTTTTGATTGCTATAGCTTCTGCTAGGAGAGTATCAGAGCTAGCAGCTCTTTCTTGTAAAGAGCCTTATCTAATTTGTCACAAGGACAAAATCGTACTACGACCCCAGCCGGCTTTTCTGCCTAAGGTGGTGTCGGCTTTTCACTTGAATCAAGACATTGTTCTGCCTTTTTTTTTTTTTTCCAAACCCGCGGACGGCGGGGGAAAAATTATTACACTCTCTAGATCTAGTGAGAGCGGTAAAGGTGTATCTGCAAGCAACAGCTCAGATACGTAAAACAGATGTTTTGTTTATTTTACCAGATGGGCCCTAGAAGGGCCAAGCGGTATCAAAATCCACCATTTCCAGGTGGATTAGACAAGTAATTATTCAAGCTTATGGTTTAAAGAACAGGACTCCTCCTTTTCCTGTTAAGGCACACTCTACCAGGGCGATAGGTGCTTCATGGGCAGTGTACCACCAGGCTTCGATGGCTCAGATCTGTAAAGCTGCAACTTGGTCTTCAGTCCATACATTTTCCAAATTCTATCAAATGGATGTGAAAGGACATGAGGATTCCGCCTTTGGGCGAAGTGTGCTGCAGGCAGCAGTATAGGGCTTCTGGTCCGCAAGCGGCCTGTTTTGATCTGTGTCTCCCCCCCTTCATATGAGCATTGCTCTGGGACGTCCCATTATGTAATGACTAGCTCTGTGTCCCGTGGTGTACGATAAAGAAAATAGGATTTCTTTATCGTACACCACGGGACACAGAGCTAGTCATTACATAATGGGTTAAGGGTCACCAGCGGTGATTGGACACTGGCACAACCAATGGAAGACAGTTCCCCTCCATATAACCCCTCCCATCAGGGAAGTACCTCAGTTTTTTCGCCAGTGTCGAAAGGTGTTGGACGCGTTAGGAGGTGCTAAAGGAAAGCTCTACCAAAGAGACCCTCTGGGGGTAAAAGAGCTATGCTTTCGGATCCATCCAAGACGCCTACAAATGAGCTGAATCTGGATGGGATCCGGGCCTCATCCATGAGGCGTCGCCTGTAATGTCTCTCTTCGGAGGACTGGGCTCTAAGATCCAGCACTTTCGCTATTTCGCTATAAAGTCCTGGTAAGAGTCTTGTACAAGGCCCAGGGGAGAGGTATCCTTTAAATAGGAACCCATATCCCTGAAGGTTGGCACACATAGCCCACCGTGAAGGGTGAAGTTTGGTATCTGTCTGAAATCTTTCAGCAGAAAAACCTGCGGCGTGGATAAGGTGAGATTAGAAGGTCCATAACTAGGTTGGGACCTTTTTGAAAAAGTGGATGTCTTTTTTTTTTCCACCACTGGGGGGAGTAAAGAGCTGAATATACTCACCTCACTCTGTTCAGTGTCGGCTTCGGCGAAGTACACTGCTCGTCACCTCCGCTGCTGAGCTTGCTGGGGCACCCCGATCCTCCTTTCGGTGGCCGACCAGACACCTGCAGATGCAGGTAAGTGGGAACAAGGGCTGATGAGAGTCCTCTCTCACTATGGCCACCGCCATAGCGCTAAGGGCCGCGCGCGCGCGCGGGAGCGCGCTTTATCGGAGGGGGGGGCGAAGGCGTGCGCGGGCACGTGGCGCGCGCAGGCACAGAAACGGCGCCAAATTTAAAAGACTGTCAGTGTGAGAAGCACTGCAGCAGCAAGCAAGCTCGTTAGTTCTCTTATTCCTGGCAGAGAAACACAGCAGCTATACAGGGACTTAAGACTCCATGTGGTTGGATTGGGTACTTCCTAGAAGACATCCATGTTATGCATAGTTATGTGTTAAAAGTTGCATACTTAATGTATTTGCTAAACTGAACACGGTAGTATATGCATTTAGGTACCTTGTATTTTGTCTAAACAGTAAGCCTTCCAGGGGAAGTAATACGGACAAAAAGAGATAAGAAAGCACCACCGCCTGAGAGGAGGCTCTAACTGTGCTGACTCGGTACCTTTCTCTCCTGTGTTGCTAAATGCACCTGTTCAGGATGAGCCATTACCTCTGTCAGGTATGGCGGCTTCCCCAGTGAAGCCTGGGCCTGTATATGTCACTGAGGACACTTTATCAGCTGCCCTAAATAATCTGGAGGAAAAAATTGCTACCTTAATCGCTAAGTCCTCTAAAAAGGGACAATAAGCGAAGCAGGTCTCTTCCAGTATTGGACCTCCCTTCAGAAGTACCTGAGGGAGGAGGATGAGGAGGAGGAGGCTACATCAGCAGAGGATGAGGAGCCAGATTTTAAGGTCACAGGTACAATGCTATAGCAGTGCATTTAAGTTAACCTCTGCGGAGGTAACGGAATTACCTGTCTCCTCCCTAGGGTCATTAAGATCCCTGCAAGGTGCATGCTCCTTCCCGGTTCATCCGTTACTAGAGGATCTAATATACGCAAACTGGCAACATCCAGATAAGCGTTTCTCACCTCCAAAAAGGTTTAACATTCTTTATCCTATGGGGGAATTTTTTTTTTTAAAGAAATGGAGCCTGCCTGCGGTAGTTGCGGCTATTTCTTGTGTAAATAAAAACCTGACATGTCCGGTGGATAATGTACAAGGGTTTAAAAGATCCTTCTGAGAGGAAGTTGAAATCCTCCTTCCTTTTGGCCGGCTCAATTACCCAACCTGCAGTAGCAGCAGTCGGTATGTGTCAGGTCATCAGCCAACAGGTAAAGCAGGGGCTGAAGGAACTGCCTTCAGAGCAGGCTAGAAATTGGGAAAATTTGCCTAAAGCCTTATGCTTCACAGTGGATGCCATGAGAGATTCTATCGTACAGGCATCACGCCTTACACTCCAGCTGGTACAGATGCGCAGAGTACTTTGGCTTAAGCATTGGTCAGCGGAGACCCCATGCAAAAAGCTGTTGGCAAGTTCCCGTTCCATGGCGAACGCCTATTTGGGGAAGATTTAGAAAAATATATACAGAAGATATCAAGTGGTAAAACGACTTTTACCTGAGAGAAAGAAAAACAAGAGATCTTGTTTTAAACGCTCTCTCCCCAGCTCCCGGGAAATCTGACTCCAACCAGTGGCGGCGGCCTGTTTTAGCCGCCCACAAAAGCCAAGGGGCAAGCTCAGAAGAACAAGAAGCCGTGGGGTGCAAGAGCTAATAAGCAAGCCCCCAAAGCCTCTCAGTGAAGGGGCGCCCCCGCTCGGCCGAGTGGGAGGAAGGCTTTGTCAGTTCTGAGCGACTTGGTGGTCAGAAATCCAGGACAATTGGGTAGTATCCACAATATCCTCAGGGTACAAACTGGAATTTCGAGAGATCCCATCTTCTCAATTCCGAGGTTCAAGACTCTCCAAGGATCCACAAAAAAGAGAATCCTTCTTCAAAGGTTTGAATCACTTAATGGCTCAAGGGGTAGTTACAGACGTACCCCAAAAAGAGCGAGGTTCAGGTTTTTACTCAAACCTCTTTGTGATTCCAAAGCCAAATGGAGATGTCAGACCCATCCTGGATCTAAAATCCCTAAATCGGTTCCTGAACGTTCGCCATTTTCGAATGGAAACGATCCGATCCGTGGCCGCCACTTTAAAGGGCGGAAAATTCATGGCGCCCATAGATATCAAGGACGCACATTTACACATACCCATCCTCCCCGCTCACCAAAGATTCCTAAGGTTTGCGGTAGAAGATCGCCACTTTCAATTTGTGGCTCTGCCGTTTGGTGTAGCCACCGCGCCCAGAGTATTCACAAAGGTGCTAGCTCCTCTGTTAGCAAACCTAAGAACACGGGGCATTGCGGTAACAGCCTATCTGGACGATCTACTAGTAATAGATCAGTCAAAGGACGGATTGGGTCACGCTGTACACACTACAGTAGGATACCTGGAGCATTTAGGATGGATTATAAATTTACAAAAATCCTCTCTCCAGGCCCAAAGAAGGATAGGGTACCTGGGTATGATCATAGATACAGCCCAAAACGGGGTATACCTGCCAGAACCGAAGATACAGTCTCTGAAAGACCTGATCCACAAGGTCAAAGCAAACAAGAGGCCGTCTATTCGCCTTTGCATGAGACTATTGGGAAAGATGGTAGCCTCCTTCGAGGCGGTCCCTTACGCCCAGTTTCATTCGAGACTACTTCAAGGCAATATTTTAGCTTCCTGGAACAGGAAGAGCCAAGCTCTGGATATACCCATGCGCCTGTCCTCACAAGTACGCCACAGCTTCGATTGGTGGCTAGAAGCCAAGAATTTACGGAAGGGAAAGTCCTTCCTCCCAGTGGCCTGGAAGGTGGTTTCTACGGATGCCAGCCTATCGGGCTGGGGTGCAGTATTCGAGGAGGCTTCTACCCAGGGACCTGGGCCAAGACTCAGGGGATCCTGCCCATCAATGTGCTAGAGATCCGGGCGGTATATCTAGCCCTCAAAACCTGGACATACAGGTTACAGGGCTACCCAGTTCGGGTTCAATCCGACAATGCTACTGCAGTAGCTTACATCAATCACCAAGGAGGCACCCGCAGTCGGGCAGCCCAAAGAGAGGTGAACCGGATCCTGGCATGGGCAGAAGAGCATGTACCTTGCCTTTCTGCAATCTTCATTCCAGGGATAGAAAATTGGCAAGCAGACTACCTGAGTCGTCAGCAGCTGCTACCAGGAGAGTGGTCTCTTCACCCCGAGATCTTTCAGGCCATATGTCTGAGATGGGGAAACCCAGATGTAGACCTGCTAGCTGCCAGGTTCAACAAGAAATTGGACAACTTTGTGTCCAGAACGAGAGATCCTCTAGCCTACGGGACAGACGCTCTAATAATACAGATGCTCTAATAACTCCATGGAATCAGTTCTCACTGATCTATGCATTCCCTCCGATCCCTCTTCTACAAAGACTGCTTCGCAGGATCAAGGAGGAGGGAATACCAGTAATCCTAGTGGCCCCAAACTGGCCCAGGAGGCCTTGGTACGCCGAGATTGTAAAAATGGCGATAGGAAGGCCCTGGAAGTTTCCACTTCGACACGACCTGCTGTCACAGGGTCCAGTATTCCACCCTTCCTTACAAAGGCTAAAGTTGACGGTCTGGCTGCTGAGACCCACATTTTTAAAAAGAGAGGGGTCTCTGGTCCGGCTCTTTCTACGCTCATTAATGCTAGAAAGCCAGCCTCCAGACTCATCTATCATAGAGTCTGGAGAGCATACGTTTCCTGGTGTGAATCCAGATGTTGGAATCCTCAGAAATATGAAATAAGTAGGATTCTTGCTTTTTGCCAGTTAGGAGTGGATATGAATTTAGCCCTTAGCACCATCAAAGGGCAAATATCGGCTCTATCAGTCTTCTTTCAGAGACCATTGGCATCTCACTCCCTAGTTCGGACATTCATTAAGGGGGTACTGTGGATAAATCCTCCAGTTAGGACTCCCTTGTGTCCATGGGATTTGAATTTGGTATTGTCAGTGTTGCAAAAGCAACCTTTTGAACCTATTCGCCATATTCCTTTAATTATATTGAGTAGGAAGTTGGCCTTTCTGATTGCTATAGCTTCTGCTAGGAGAGTATCAGAGCTAGCAGCTCTTTCTTGTAAAGAGCCTTATCTAATTTGTCACAAGGACAAAATCGTACTACGACCCCATCCGGCTTTTCTACCTAAGGTGGTGTCGGCTTTTCACTTGAATCAAGACATTGTTCTGCCTTCCTTTTTTCCAAACCCGCGGACGGCGGGGGAAAAATTATTACACTCTCTAGATCTAGTGAGAGCGGTAAAGGTGTATCTGCAAGCAACCGCTCAGATACGTAAAACAGATGTTTTGTTTATTTTACCAGATGGGCCCAAGAAGGGCCAAGCGGTATCAAAATCCACCATTTCCAGGTGGATTAGACAAGTAATTATTCAAGCTTATGGTTTAAAGAACAGGACTCCTCCTTTTCCTGTTAAGGCGCACTCTACCTGGGCGATAGGTGCTTCATGGGCAGTGCGCCACCAGGCTTCGATGGCTCAGATCTGTAAAGCTGCAACTTGGTCTTCAGTCCATACATTTTCCAAATTCTATCAAATAGATGTGAAAGGACATGAGGATTCCGCCTTTGGGCGAAGTGTGCTGCAGGCAGCAGTATAGGGCTTCTGGTCCGCAAGCGGCCTGTTTTGATCTGTGTCTCCCCCCCTTCATATGAGCATTGCTCTGGGACGTCCCATTATGTAATGACTAGCTCTGTGTCCCGTGGTGTACGATAAAGAAAATAGGATTTTTATAACAGCTTACCTGTAAAATCCTTTTCTTGGAGTACACCACGGGACACAGAGGTCCCCCCCTTCTTATGGGAACCTTACTGCTTTGCTACAAAACTGAGGTACTTCCCTGATGGGAGGGGTTATATGGAGGGGAACTGTCTTCCATTGGTTGTGCCAGTGTCCAATCACCGCTGGTGACCCTTAACCCATTATGTAATGACTAGCTCTGTGTCCCGTGGTGTACTCCAAGAAAAGGATTTTACAGGTAAGCTGTTATAAAAATCCTATTTTTTATAACAGCTTACCTGTAAAATCCTTTTCTTGGAGTACACCACGGGACACAGAGGCCCCCCCCTTCTTATGGGAACCTTACTGCTTTGCTACAAAACTGAGGTACTTCCCTGATGGGAGGGGTTATATGGAGGGGAACTGTCTTCCATTGGTTGTGCCAGTGTCCAATCACCGCTGGTGACCCTTAACCCATTATGTAATGACTAGCTCTGTGTCCCGTGGTGTACTCCAAGAAAAGGATTTTACAGGTAAGCTGTTATAAAAATCCTATTATCTCTGGATGATGTGGGAGATTTGTTGAAGGCGATTTATGACACGTTAGAAATTCGTGAGGAGCAAGTCCAACTTTCAAAGCACGACCTAATGTATCAGGGGGTCTAGTGCACAGAAAGCCAGGGTGTTTCCTGTTCATAAAACTCTGAGTCGATTTTGCTGGAGTGGGAACAGCCGGAAAAGAGGCCCTTCTTTTCCGGTAGCCTCAAGCGGAGGTTTCCCTTTGAAGCAGATGCTTCCCATCCATGGAATAGGATTCCAAAGTTGGATGCACCGTTGGCCAAAGTCTCTAAAAGGACTGACTTGGCCTTCGATGATCTGGGGTCGCTCAAGGATCCCAGGGATAAGAGGGGAGATGTGCTGCTAAAGAGGGCTTGGGATGCCTCTTCGATAGGGTTGAAACCGGCCCTAGCAGCCACTTGTGTGGCCAGAAATCTGGAGTGCTGGCTCACACAATTACATTCTCACATTGCTGCTGATACACCAAGACAGCAGCTGTTGAAATCTTTTCCCCTACTATTTAAGGCAGTAGGATTTCTGGCAGATGCCGCCGCAGAGTTGGTAAAATTGGCAGCCAGATCTGCCGCCTTAGTTAATGCAGCCAGAAGGGCTGTATGGCTAAAAACATGGTCTGGCGATCCCGCCTCTAAGCTTAAACTTTGTGGTTTACCCTTTTCTGGTGACCATCTGTTCGGACCAGGTCTACAGGAGGCTCTGGAAAGAACTCAGGATAGGAAGAAGGCCTTTCCTGAAAAGAGAAAAACAAGAGCAAACGTTTTTTTTCGTGGCCCCAGGCAACAGGGCCAACAGGAAAGGGATGGCCGTCCCAAGAAGCATTGGGCGGGCCATAAGGGATGTGGAAGAGGAGGAATCCTATTTAATCCTCCTCAAACCACCCCTAAACCCCAGTGACTCCTGTGTCCCAGTGGGAGGGAGACTAGGGGAGTTCCTCCCACAATGGACCAATTCGACTCCAAGTCCGTTTATTTTGGACATAATAAGAAACGGTTACAGATTGGAGTTCGATTCTGTTCCCCCCCCAATGTTCCAGCTTACCCAGCTGCCAAGACACCAGGAAAAAGCAAAGGCTTTGGGTCTGTTATTAGGGGATCTAGTGGATCAAAGAGTCCTTATTCAGGTGCCCCTGAAGGAGCAAGGGCAGGGGGTGTATTCTCACGTGTTTGTCGTGAAGAAACCTTCCGGGAAGTTCAGGTTAATCCTGAATCTTCGTCCCCTGAACAAATTTGTAAAATACAAGAGGTTCAGGATGGAGTCCATATTCTCTGTAACCAACCTCCTGTTCCCAGGCTGTTTCATGGCCACAGTAGATCTCAGGGATGCCTATCTACATATCCCCATACATCAGGAATTTCAAAAGTTCCTAAGGCTGGCAGTGCAGATCGATGCACAAGTCCTGCACTACCAGTTCCGAGCACTCCCTTTCGGTCTGTCCTCATCGCCGAGAATCTTTACAAAGGTTCTGGCAGAGGCCCTGGCTCCACTGAGAGTGAAAGCTATCACGGTGATCCCCTACCTGGACGACCTCCTGTTTGTCGCCCCATCTTTTCACCAACTAGAGAAAGACCT
The DNA here is from genome assembly GCA_029206835.1 of Rana muscosa. Classification (NCBI taxonomy): domain Eukaryota; kingdom Metazoa; phylum Chordata; class Amphibia; order Anura; family Ranidae; genus Rana; species Rana muscosa. The sequence goes on along the minus strand of CM055125.1, from coordinate 257,075,511 downwards.
ACAGGAGGCCCAGAGTTTCCTATTGTCTCTGGGGTGGTTGATCAACCGAGACAAATCTCAGCTGACCCCGTCCCAGGAGGTCCTTTACTTGGGATACAGAATCTCTTCGGTGGAGATGAAAGTCTTTTTTCCCAGCGAGAAGATTCTGAAGGTAGATCAGGCAGTAGCCCCGCTTCTATCCTGTCAGCCCCAATCAGGGAGGTTATGAGAGTTCTGGGGTTGATGTTGTCCTGCTTCCCAGCTGTTCCGTGGGAAAGGCTGCACCAGGGTCTCATGTTGAACCACTGGGATGGCAAAAAAGAGAGCCTGGATTCTCCTATGCCCCTTTCCACCAAGTTTAAAAGGACTTTATGGTGGTGGCGAGCCCATCACAACCTGGAGAAGGGTCTGTCATAGGCCAGGCATACGGCCATAGTGATAACTACCAATGCCAGTGCATTGGGTTGGGGGGCCCATCTGGAAGAAAACCTAGCCCAGGGGTCCTGGTCTCCTGTAGACGCTCGTCGATCCTCGAACCAGAGGGAACTTCTGGCGATCCTCAGAGCTATAGAGACCTTTCAGTCCCAGATAGTTGGCCAGCACCTTCAGGTGCGAACCGACAATGCAGCAGCTGTCGCGTACGTAAACAGACACGGGGGCACAAGGAGCCCAGCTCTGCAGGCCATAGCGAACAAAATCCTATGTTGGGCCGAGGTGAACCTGTCCTCTCTGTCAGCAGTTCACCTAAAACAGGGCTCGACAAACCTCGGGCGCCAGGTCGCCATTGCGACTAGAATTAGCGACCTGGCGCCTGGAGCAGCACAGCTGGGGAATCCTGTCTCTCCGTGCCCCCCCCCCCTCCGCGCTGCGGGATCGCGTCGGGCCGCGCCGGCCGGTAATTGAGGCCGCAGCTTTGCGGCCTTCTGCAGGCCTATGCTTCCTTCTGTGATCTAGCGCCATCTTGTGGTGGCCGCTGGTATGACAAGACAAACAGCAATGCTAATGGAGTTTCCCTGTCTGTTTTCACTGCCATCTCCTTTCCTCTAATTAGAACCCCCGAACATTATATATATTTTTTATTCTAACACCCTAGAGAATAAAATGGCGCTCGTTGCAATACTTTCTGTCACACCGTATTTGCGCAGCGGTCTTACAAGCGCACTTTTTTGGGAAAAAATACACTTTTTTTAATAAAAAAATAAGACAACAGAGTCAGCCCAATTTTTTTTTATATGGTAAAAGATAATGTTATGCTGAGTAAATTGATACCCAACATGTCACGCTTCAAAATTGCGTTCGCTTGTGGAATGGCGACTAACTTTTACCCTTTAAAATCTCCATAGGCGACGTTTAAAAAATTCTACAGGTTGCATGTTTTGAGTTACAGAGGAGGTCTTGGGCTAGAATTATTGCTCTTGATCTACCGATCGCGGCGATGCCTCACGTGTGGTTTGAACACCGCTTTCATATGCGGGCGCTACTCACGTATGCGTTCGCTTCTGCGCGCGAGCTCGGCGGGACGTGGCGCGTTCCTGGCTCCTAACTTTTTTAGCTGGCTCCTAGATTCCAAGCAAATTTGTCAAGCCCTGACCTAAAAGGCTTGCAGAATTCTCTGGCGGACTTCCTCAGTCGTCAGCACATAGGACAAGACGAATGGTCCCTCAACAGGGAGAGGTATTCATGGAGATTGTGCAGCATTGGGGACAGCCAAAAGTGGACCTCTTCACCTCGGAGGACAACAAAAAGGTGCCTCAGTTCTTTTCTATCCACCCGTTGGACCAGGCCACAGGAATAGACGCCTTCGCCAATCCTTGGCAGTTCAACCTGTGTTATGCCTTCCCTCCAGCGAGGCTGATAGCCACGGTTCTTCAAAGATTCCTGTCAGAATCTACGGACCTGATCCTAATTACTCCATACTGGCCAAAGAGACCGTGGTTTGCCAACCTAAAGAGACTGGCCATTTGTCCCCCATTGACTCTTCCGGTCAGGGAAGATCTGATCTCCCAAGGTCCTGTTCTCTACCCACAGATAAAAAACCTAAAATTAACGGCCTGGTATCTGAGGAACAACTGCTAAATGCTCAGGGCTTTTCAGACAGAGTGATTAAAACTCTGCTGGAGTGCCGTAAGCCAGTAACCAGGGCTATTTATACCAAGGTATGGAAGAGATTTCTTTCCTGGCTGGGAGAGCAAGGACTAGATCATCCTGGGATTCCAGAGGTACTGGATTTCCTCCAGACAGGTGTGGAACTAGGCCTGTCTATCAGTACCCTAAAGGTTCAGACTGCAGCCTTAAGTATTTTCCTCCAGACTTCACTACAGCAAAATCAATTCATTAGAATTTTTTTCAAGGCTCTAGCGAGATCTAGGCCGGTGAAGGTTACAGCCTGCCCCACTTGGGATTTGTCTTTGGTTCTCAGGGCTCTTACGGGTAGTCCTTTTGAACCCCTGGAGAAATCATTACTGAAATGGATTGTACTCAAAACGTTTTTTTTTTTTTTTTTATAGCGATCACATCAGCCAGACGAGTGAGTGATCGATCTACAGGCTCTGTCCATACGAGAGCCTTTTTTGTTAATTTTGGAGGACAGGATATACTTAAGACAGATCCTAGTTTCCTCCCCAAAGTGGCATCTATGTTTCATAGAACGCAGGACATTGTCCTACCTACGTTTTCACCCCACCTCAGAGAAAGATGAGGAGGAATCTCTAAGTTTGTTAGACGTCAAGATGTCTTTTAATTTATTTAGAAGTCACTAAGAGCTTCAGAATCTCTGATTCACTTTTTGTTAATTTTGAGCATCTAAATCGACCATTACCAGATGGATAAGGATGGTAATTTTAGAAACTTATCAGTTAGAAGGTAGACAAGCACCATTGGTTAAGGCACATTCTACCAGGGCAGTCTCAGCATCTTGGGCAGAGAGGGCTGGAGCCTCCCCAGAGGACATCTGCAAGGCAGCAACATGGTCATCATATTCGACTTTTGCAAGACATTACCGTCTGGATTTGTTGTCTGACAAAGAACAGACATTTGGACGAAAGGTCCTCCAGGCAGTGGTCCCGCCCTGACAAAGTAAGTTCCTTGCTTATCATCTCAGAGGCTGTCCTGGAAGACGAAAGGAGAAAACCGGAGTTAGACTTACCGGTAACTCTTTTTATAGGAGTCTTCCAGGACAGCCTGGTTTTCCCACCCGGTGTTTACTATTAACTAGGTGTTAGTGTGTTATTTCTTTCAGAGCCTTCCGGTAGTTCTTTGGTAAACTGAAGAGGGAGGCCTGGAGGACCACCTTTTAAAGATGATGGGTGTGTGTGTGTTTCCTGTCCTGGAGGGAGGAGCCCTATGTCTCAGAGGCTGTCCTGAAAGACTCCTAGAAAAAGAGTTACCGGTAAGTCTAACACCGGTTTTCTCTTATCGTCCATGGACGGACACAGCTCCTTAAATCTTGACAAAGTGGGTTATGTTCCTGTTTATAGGAGTGGACTAGGCAGAACATGTTGGTTATCTTAAAACATGTAACTTTAACAGAGTTGAACAGCCCCGCCCAGGGGGCAGTCCCTCCGTACATAACCCTCCTACCTGCAGTCAGCAGCCTGTTTTTTTCTGCCTAGCAGAGGAGAAGGACGTGGCTCCCTTTGGGCCCAGAGTCCTGAAGGCTTTTTTTATTTTATTTTTATTTTTTCTTTCGTGATATCTTCTATCAACTGCCGGCTGGGCGACAGGCTGGATATCTAGATCCTTGTAGTCTTCCCAGTTCCGGCCATCGAGCGTGCCAGTCCCTTGCTTTGCGCTTGGTTCTGACCACGACATACCCCATGGCTCCAGGGGTGGCCGGTGAGCTTTGCTCCAGGGTCCACATATGACTGGGCTGCTTGTTGCCTCACTCACAGTGGACCGGGCCGACAGCTACTCCATACCATCGGTTGTGGGTCTGTCAGGGACGCGCCAGCTTGTCCTTGCAAGGACGGGTAAGTACGGTTCCTCCTGTCTCGGCAGGATGGAACAGCTGGGCAGTCCCGGGATTAAGGGGTTCTCCTGTCCTCCCTTTCCCTGCTCTCTGTTGCCCTTTCCCCATCTGCCCTAGGGCCCGCTGCAATCGGGGTGTACCTGTGGGGGGGCTCCGAGAATCTGTGGGGCGCCGGGGTCTGCTTTCTGTGAGGGGATCTGTCTCCTGTGAGTCTCTGCAGGCCTTCTCGTTCACATCCCTGGCCTTGGGCGCCATTTTTTTGCGACGCTGACGCGATTCTTAGTGTGTTTTATTCTGTGTTAAAACTTCCATTGGCGGCCATTTTGTTGTAGCTGCGCTGTGGCGCAGATCGGTACTGCGGGCGGCCATTTTCTTGTGGTCCGCACCCTTTTTTTTTTTTTTTTATCTGAGGCGTCTGGTGGCCATATTGAAGTGGGTTTGGCCTCTAGCACTGGCGCAGTTCTTTCTCCTCACAGCTTTTTCATCACACACGCTGTGTATACAAGGCGGGCAGCGGTGCTGAGCGGTCTCCTTCTGGGTGGTGAGTCCCCTGGGTTACCCCCCCCCCCGGTCAGTGCAGCATGGAGGGTGGACTCTTATGTGTGTTTCACTTGGTCCCTGAGGGCTGTCAGTGGGCGTTTATGGAGTCAGTATGTGACCTTTCTTCCCCATACATTGCCATAGGCAGCAAATGGTGCCCCTGCGGTTTCCATGGATACGTTATAGATAGTCCTGGAACCTTTTGTTGCCAAGGTAGAAATGGATTGCGGGCGTAAGGGGGGTAAGAAAGCACCCCCCCCCCCCGCCATCTTCTGGAAAATGTTTGTCAGGGCACTTCTGAGTGCACTTCTGATGCTGTGAGGGACACTCTCCAGCTGGGAATGCAGCTGGGACTTCCGCAGAGGAGTCTGTCTCCCTTAGGTCACGCAAATCTGCCCGCTTTGTGACGTTTTTTCCTTAGGTTACTTTCTTTGATAGTTCATACATAAGGAATGGGAACGGCCGGTAGAGGTCCTTGTGGTCCCCCAGCGCATGGCGGTCCGTTATCATACAGGACCCTTCTGATAAGAGGTCCAAGGCGATGCTGAGGTCAGTGCTGCGACTTTCCATGTAGGGCAGCACAGTGGTGTAGTGGTTAACTCCCTCACCTGGCAGCAAGAGGGTCACTGGTTCAAACCCGAACCCAGACACCATCTGCCTGGAGTTTGCATGTTCTCCCTGTGTCTGCGTGGGTTTCCTCCGGGTACTCTGGTTTCCTCCTACACCCCAAAGACATGCGCGCCTTCGGCGCCACAGTAAAAACATATGCACTAATACATACACAGTGTGTGTATTTTAAATGGCCCCGTCGAGGTTTGCTTGGAATTTGCATGGTTTCCCTGTGTCTGCGTGGGTTTCCTCCGGGTGATCCGGTTTCCTCTTACACTCCAAGGACACGCGTGCCTTCGGCGCCACGGTAAAGGCGTATACACTAATACATACTCGGTGTGTGTATGTAAATGATTTCCAGAACCTCTGTATCTGCGGTGGTGATGCGCTGCCTGATTGGCTGGAATGTTGATCCGCTGGCTAAGCTCCCAAGTGAGATCTGGCAGATTGCCTTTCTGAGGATTTTTGGTACCTCGCTGGACGACATTGTTAAGATGTCACTGGAGGTGAGAGCACTGTTCTCTCACAGTCCAATGAGGGGAAGGAGCTGCGCCGTTGGCCGGGGCCCTCTGATTCCGCGCAGAAGCGGTATTTTCGTCAGTAGATCCTCCCGGGCTGACAAGGCTTTAGCTGGGGGACAGAAGCATCCCTGGATGCGTGCGCGAATGTGCCCGGGTAACATATCATGCTAAGCATGGTATTTTGTCCCCGCCCGACTCAAGAGTGGGGGGCGGTGATTTTGCGAGTTTGCAGCTCGGTGGACCTCTCTGCTCTCTGACCAGTGGGTCTGCGAGGTGGTCACTTAGGGTTACAAGATAGAATTTTCTTCTTGTCCACCAAAGAGATCTTTCCCTCTAATTTTTTCCTCTCCTTCCGGCTCGTCGGTCTGCTTTGATGGGAGCAGTACAAGACTTGCTCTGGTGCAGAATATTTTTACCTGTGCCCCTGGTGGAAGGTTTTCAGGGATTCTATTCGAATCTGTTGGTAGTCCCACGGAATGACGGTGTCCGTCCAATCTTGGACCTCTGGGCCCTCAATACCTTGTAGGGCAGCACAGTGGGGTAGTAATTAACTCCCTCACCTGGCAGCAAGAGGGTCACTGGTTCAAACCCGGACCCCGACACCATCTGCCTGGAATTTGCATGTTCTCCCTGTGTCTGCGTGGGTTTCCTCCAGGTACTCAGGTTTTCTGCCACACTCCAAAGACATGCGCTTCTTCGGTGCCACAGTATGAACATACGGATTAATACATACACAGTGTGTGTATGTATTGTTTTTGTGGATTTCTGGCATCTCTGGACACCAGGGTCGCATACTTGCATGTCTCCATCTGCAACAGCCATCTGAGTTTTCTGCGCTTTACGATTTGACTTAGCGTCTGCACCAGGAGTTGTTCACAAGGTGCTTGCCCCAATCTGGGCTTTGCTGAGACAGCGAGACATTGATATCGTGGGCTACTTGGACGTTCTTCTTCTGAGAGCTGCTTATGGCTCAGAATTACAGGAGGACATGTCTATAGCTAGTCAGACCCTCTGGGACTTTGGTTGGGTACTGAACATACAGAAGTCGGTGTTGGTACCGACTCAGTGTCTGAAGTCCCTAGGCTTGAGCCTGAATTCTTTGGAGGCGAAGGTCTTCCTTCCTTTGGAGCAGTTGCAGACGCTCCAATCGGCGGTGAAATTGTTGGCATCCCGCAAATGGTCATCTCTCCCCTTTTTTGCACGAGTTCTGTGCCTCATGGTGGCCTCCTTCGAGGCAGTTCCGTCTGCCCTATTCCACACTCTAATATTGCAGGAAGAGATCCTGTCCACTTGGCACAGATCTCCATTGTCTCTAGATTCAGGTAAGTCACCTGGTCAAGGCTTCCCTGAGAGGGCGGCTGCATTTCCCGGCTCTTAAGTCCGGGAGGTCGTCCCTTCCTTTCCATAGGACTGTGATCATGCCGGACGCCAGCCTCACAGTCTGGAAGAATCTCGACCGCCGATCGATGCCCTCGACATTCGAGCGATCAGACTGTGCCTCTCCAAAGGGTCGCAGAGACTTCAGGGGCATCTGATCAGGTTTCAGTTGGACGGCCGCAGGGTTGGTAGTCGCTCGCATCCTAAGTTGGGCCGAAAGGAGCGTGCTGGCTCTATCTGCTGCTTACATCCGGGCGTAGAGACCTGGCAGGCGAACTATCTGGGTCTTTTCACCCGGAGGTGTTTTCAATTACTTTGTCAGAATTGGGGCACACCAGTTGTGGATCTCCTGGTTTCTCTACTCAATCGCAGGTGTCGAGGTTTGTGGCCAGGTCCAGGGCTCCCTGGGCAGACGCGTCGGACGCGTTGGTGGCTCCATAGGGAATTTATGCCTTTCCCCTACTGGAATTGCTTCCTCCTCTGCTCCGCAGAGTGGAGGCCGCGGGGATTCTGGTGATTCTAATCGCCCTAGATTGGTCCCGGCGTCCCTGGTACGCCGACCTCGGGAGACTGGTAGCTGACGCTCCCCGGCGGCTGCCAATGCGGGGGGGACCCTCTGTCTGTCTGTCTCAGGGTCCCGTGCTTCATCCTGTTTTACAGTCGCTGGCTTTAACGCCTTGACTATTGAAAGCCAGGTACTAAGGGACCGTGGTCTGGCAGATTCGATAATCCCCTTTATGTTGGGGGCCCGGAAACTTTCTTCCCGGACGATCTACCATTGCACTTGGAAGACCTACATCTCTATGTGTGATGAGATGGCCGGGCGCCCACGGACATGGCCGGTTTCTCGGATCCTGCTGTGCGGAGTGGATATGAACCTTGCCTTGAGCACCGTTAAGGGGGAAGATTTCAGCCTTGGCTGTCTTCTTCCAACGGCCTCTGGTGGCTCACTCACTGGTAAGTACTTGTGTGCAGGGGGTCCGACACGTGGTTCCCCCGTTTGGACCACCGCTTTCTCTGTGGACTTGACTCTAGTGCTCTTGGTACTTCAGGAACCTCCCTTTGAGAACATCAGGGAGTTTCCACTCTTTCTCAAAAAGTTGCCTTTCTAGTTGCCATTACTTTGGTCAGAAGGGTTTCTGAATTGGCGGCCTTGTCTTGCAAGTCGCCTTACTTGGTCCTCCATTCCGGATAAGCGGTGCTTCGCCCCCAACCTTCATTCCTCCCTAAGGTGGTTTTGGCTTTTCACCTAAACAAGGACATTGTGCTTCCATCCTTGTGTCCTCGGCCATCGCATCCCAGGAGGCTGCGCTACATACCTTGGACGTGGTACGAGCCCTACGGGTGTACCTGTCTGCTACGGCTCCGTTTCGGAGTTCTGACTCACTGTTCGTGCCGGTATCTGATCCACAGAAGGGCCTGACGGTCTCATCGGCCATCCATCTTTCTAGGTGGATCAGGCTGATCGTCATCCAGGCCTATGGCCTTTAGGGGCGGGCGCCTCCTGTTCCTGTCACGGCGCATTTAACCAGGGCAATTGGTGCTTCCTGGGCTTTCCGACATCTAGCATCTGTCTTCAAGGTGTGTGAGATGGCGACCTGGTCGTCTGTTCACACTTTCCCAACTTTTTACAAGGTTGATGTGTGTGGATCTTCGGATGCTTCCTTGGCCGTAAGTTTTTGCAGGCGGCTGTTTGAGGTTGCAACTCCTCCGTGAGGAGCTCGGTTTGTTTGGGGTGAAGTTAAGTCTTCTTTTGATTGCTGTTCCCACCCCTCGTTTTTTCTGACACTGCTTGGGGACGTCCCACTTTGTCAAGATTTAAAGAGCTGTGTCCGTCCATGGACGATAAGAGAAAATAGGATTTTTTCTACTCGCCGTAAAATCCTTTTCTCGTTTGTCCATGGACGGACACAGTACCCACCCCTCCTTTTTTTAGTTTGTACTGCTTTACTATGAACTGAGGCTGCTGACTGCAGGTAGGAGGGTTATGTACTGGGCGGCGCTGTTCAACTCTGTTAAAGTTACATGTTTTAAGATAACTAACATGTTCTGCCTAGTCCTCTCCTATGAACAGGAACATAACCCACTTTGTCAAGCTTTAAGGAGCTGTGTCCGTCCATGGACGACAGAGAAAAGGATTTTATGGTGAGTACAAAAAATCCTATTTTCTCTTTTCGTCCATGGACGGACACAGCTCCTTAATTCTTGACTTGTGGGTTATGTTCCGTCTATTAGGAGATGACTAGGCAGACGGTCCTTCCGGTCATAACCCTTCACCCTTTTTTTCTGCCTAGTAGAGGAGAAGGAACTGGCTCTCTCCTGGGCCCAGAGTCCTATGGAAATTTTTACTTTTTTCTTGTTTTATTATTTTATATTTTGATCCTGAGATCTTCTATCAATTGCCGGCTGGGTGACAGGCTGGATAATATAGATCCTGGTAGTCTCCCCAGCCCGGCCATCTAGCGTAAGCAGACCTTAGCTAAGCACTGGGTCGGCCACGACATACCCCATGGCTCCAGGGGTGGCCGGTGAGCTATTGTTCCGGGGTCCACATATGACCGGGCTGCTTGCTGTCTCAGTCACAATGGACCGTGGCCGACAGCCACTCGGTACTGTCTGGCGGGGAGTCTGTCTGGAACACACCAGCGAGTCCACGCATGGACGGGTAAGTACAGTTCCTCCTGTTTTGGGCAGTTTGAAACAGCTGGGCTTCCTGGAGGGTCTTTAGGGGGTCTCCAGTCCTCCCTTTCCCTCTTTCTGTCCCCCACTCTTTCCTCCTCCCCATTGCGGGGCCTGCTGCGTCGGCGGGGTGTACCTGTAGGGGGCATCCATATCCTGGTTGGGGGCTGTAGGTGTGCCCGGGTCCGCTCTCTGTGGGGGGTGTCTGTCTTTTTGGGGTCTCCGCTCGGTGTCCCTGCGGCCTTCTCGTCCACCTCGGTGTGCTCGGCCGCCTTTTTTCGTAGCGCCGGCGCCATTTTCCTGTGTTTTTTTTCTACATTGAAAATTCCCATTGGCGGCCATTTTGTCCTGGCCGCGCTGTGGCGCAGGTCTTCAAGGCGGGCGGCCATTTTCTTGTAGCCCGAGCCCTTTTTCCCCCCTGAGGAGTCCGGTGGCCATTTTACAGTGGTTTTTCACTGTATGGCTTGCCCTCTAGTGCTGGAGGCTTCCTAAACAGCGCGAATAGCGCAAATCACCTCACAGAACACCTCAGTCACACGCTGTGTGTGAGGCAGAGCGGACAACGCCGCTGAGCAGTCTCTGGCTGGGTGGTGAGTCCCTGCGGTCCGTTACCCATTTGAAGAGAGCCTTTAAAAAAAATGGGCTTCTCCATCTGTCGTTGACCCCCCAGTCTCAAGGTTGAACAAGGTAACCACTATCCTGGTGGAGGGGACCCCTGCTTTTAAGGACCCTACTAATAGGAGGTCCGAAACAGTGAGTCGGACTGTGTTCACCATGCTGGGGTCAGCATTGTGGGCGATCATGGCTGCGACTTTGATGTCTCAGACACTCACTGAATGGGCAAAAATTTTGCACCAGGCAGTGGAAGCGCATCATCTCCCACAGGAAATCGTAACACTGGCCGACCAGCTGGTGCAAGGTCTTGTGTACGTCTGTGATGCAACACTGGATGCGGCCCCTTTAATTTCCAGGGCCTCTGTATCCGTTGTGGTCTTGCGCCGCCTGATATGGCTAAAATGCTGGTCCAAGCTTCTAAGAAAGCTCTGACAGATTTACCTTTTAAAGGTGGGAGGCTCTTTGGTGCCTCACTGGACGACATTATTAAGGATGTCACTGGAGGTAAGAGCACACTTCTACCTCAGCCTACTAAAGGTAAGGAGCTGCGCCGTTAGCCGGGGCCCTCCTTTCCCGCACAAAGGCGGTATTTTCGTCAGTCAGGGACCGCTAGCAGACCCTCCTAAGCCGATAAGGCTTCAACTAGTGGACAGAAGCGTCCCTGGGTGCGCAAACAAGCCTGCTTCGGCATGAAGTCTTGCCCCCACCCGATTCTTGGGTGGGGGGCCGTCTTTGCGAGTTCGCAGCTCGGTGGACCTCCCTGCTTTCCGATCAGTGGGTTTGCGAAGTGATCGGGGTACAAGATCGAGTTTCTTTTTCTTTTCCACCAGACAGATTCTTTCCCTCAAATCTGCCTCTCCTTCCAGCTCGTCGTACTGCCCTGCTGGGGGTGGTGCAAGACTTGTTGAGGTGCGGGGTGATCATACCCGTACCATCGCAGGACAGGTTTCAGGGATTCTACTCAAATCTGTTTGTGGTCCCGAAAAAGGACGGAGTTCGTCCAATCCCAGACCTCAAGGCCCTCAATGCCTTTTGTGAAGGTTCGGAAATTCAGGATGGAATATATTCGCTCGGTGGTAGCTGCGCTCCATCCAGGAGACTTTCTGGTGTCCTTGGACATCAAGGACGCATACTTGCATGTCCCCATCTGCGTCAGGCATCAGAGGTTCCTGCGTTTCGCGGTAGGGGAAGACCACTATCAATTTGTGGCTCTCCCCTTTGGCCTAGCATTGGCACCAAGAGTTTTCACCAAGGTGCTCGTCCCGATTCTGGCTTTGCTGAGACAGCGAGGCATTGCTTTCGTGGGCTACTTAGACGATCCCCTTCTGAGAGCTGCTTCACGCCCAGAATTAGAGGAGGGCGTGTCTATAGCCAGTCAGACTCTCCGAGAATTTGGTTGGGTACTGAACCTCCAGAAGTGGGTGTTCGTACCGACTCAGCGCCTGGAATACCTGGGGCTGATTCTGGACTCCTTGGAGTCGAGAGTTTTTCTTCCTCCAGAAAAGTTGCAGACGCTCGGCTGCGGTGAGGTTGTTAACATCCCGCAAATGGTCGTCTCTCCGACGTCTCATGAGTCCTGGGCCTCATGATAGCCTCCTTCGAGGCAGTACCGTATGCCCAATCCCTCACTCGAGTTTTGCAGAAGGAGATTCTGTCCAAATGGAACAAATCCCCATTGTCTCTGGATCATCAGATTCAGTTAAGTCGCCTAGTCAGGGCCTCTCTGACTTGGTGGCTGACATCCCCGGCACTTCAGTCCGGGAAGTCTTTTCTTCCTTTTCACTGGACCTTGATCACTACGGACGCCAGCCTGACAGGGTGGGGGGAGTTTGGGGGGTTCAGTCGGCCCAGGGCCGATGGACTTCGGAAGAATCTCTCATGCCGATCAATGTCCTTGAGCTTTGAGCGATCAGGCTATGCCTCTCCAAGTGGTCACAGAGACTTCAAGGGCGTCCAGTCAGGATCCAGTCGGACAATGCCACGGCGGTGGTTATGTCAACCATCAGGGAGGAACAAGGAGCCCAGCCGCAGCGTTTTAGGTAGCTCACATCCTAAGGTGGGCCGAAAGGAGCGTACCGGTTCTATCGGCTGTTCAAATTCCGGGCGTAGAAAACTGTCAGGCGGACTATCTAAGTCGCCAGATGCTGGACCAAGGGGAATGGTCGATACACCCGGAGGTGTTTCAACTCCTTTGTCAGAAATGGGGCACATCAGATGTGGATCTCCTGGCCTCTCGACTCAATCGCAAGGTGTCGAGGTTCGTGGCCAGGTCCAGAGATCCCTGGGCAGACGCATCAGACGTGTTAGTGGCTCCATGGGGTCAGTATCGGCTAATTTATGCCTTTCCCCCACTGAAGTTGCTTCCTCGTCTTCTCCGCAGAGTGGAGGCCGAGGGGATTCCGGTGATTCTAATCGCCGAAGACTGGCCCCGGCGTCCCTGGTACGCCAGCCTGGTGGCGGACGCTCCCTGGCGTGTGCCAATGCGTGAGGACCTTCTGTCTAAAGGTCCCATACTACATCCTGCTTTACAGTCGCTGGCTTTTTTTTTTTTTGTAAAATCATTTTTATTAAGTTTTCAACACACAAAAATAGCCCGCATATGGGCCAGACAGTTGCCCACACAGGGGCCATAGTCCCGCTACAGGAACAGGTCGTAGCATGGGACAACAGTAAACATACACAACCTACTAAACCTACAACCCCAATACGGGGAGGGGGATCAGTTCAGGGTGAACAGTGCTCAAAGTGGTATCAGGAGGAAATAGCATCCTGGGGGGGGGGGGGGGATCGATCAACACCCCAACAGGCCAGCCGGCGACTGCTGGCCTATACACTCAGCACTGCAGCATTAGCCGTGGTAGCATCGTCCAACCAACATGTCCATATCTTCTCAAACTTTTGTGGGCAGCCCCTACCGGAGTAGGTGTCCTTATAGAGGGGTAAACTAGCATTAACCAGGTTTTTCCAAAACCCAACAGAGGGGGGAGATGACTTTTTCCAATGCATCGTGATAGCTTTACGAGCATAGTACAGTAGCAGGGAGATGAGTATCTTTTTTGATCGGAGCACCGGCAGTTGTTCCACTAGTCCCAGCAGACAGTATCTAGGGTCATAAGCAACATGAGTTTTTGAGACCTTAGCAATTACCCGGAGAACTTCCGCCCAATAGTGGGCTACCGCCGAGCAATCCCAGAAGATGTGGAAAAAATTCCCCACCTGATGTGAGCAGCGCCAGCACTCCGAGGAATGTGACGGTGACATCTGGTGCAGTCTATGAGGCGTATAATGAGCTCTGTGTACAATTTTGTATTGTACAAGTTTATCCCGTGCTGAGACTAGATGGGAGAAGGGAAAGTCCCAAATCTCCCTCCAGTCGTCCTCGTCCAGCCCCGGTATGTCCGCCACCCATTTCCTGCGGAGGGAGGACAACTCGGGGGCGGCGGCAGCCAACAAGGACCCATAGAGTTGGGACGTGGGTTTCTCCAGGTCCTTCACTCGAAGGGTGGATTCGAGCTCAGAATATTCCAAGACAACCGGTTGGCCCAAGAACTGACATCTGAAGGCATGGGCAATTTGCAGGTACCTGAAATGGAGCTGTGGAGGAACCTGAAAATTAGCGCGTAAAACATGGAAGGGGGAAAGCTCCCCGTTAGTGATCACATGTTTGAGAGTAAGAACTTTGTATTTGGCCCAGGCCTGCGGATCGGGGATGGTGTTGAACTGCGGGAGGTTGGGATTCAGCCACAGGGGGGTGTGGGGAGACCAGGAGTTAGGCTGGGGTGTCCTCAGCTCCTCTCCCACCCTCCATGCCCGCAAAGTGGTTCGCATAGAAACAGTCGCTGGCTTTAACGGCATGGCTATTGAAAGCCAGGTTCTGAGGGACCGTGGTCTGTCAGACTCGGTAATCTCCACCATGTTGAGGGCTCGCAAGTCATCTTCCCTAAAGATCTACCATCGCACTTGGAAGGCCTACATCTCTGCGTGAAGAGATGGATTGGTGCCCACGGGCATATTCGGTTTCTAGGATCCTGCTGTTCTTACAGCGTGGAGTGGATCAGAAACTGGCCTTAAGCACTATTAAGGGGTAGATTTCAGCCTTGGCTGTTTTCTTCCAAGACCACTGGCGGCTCATTTACTGGTATGCACGTTTGTGCATGGGGTCCGACACGTGATTCCCGTGATTAGACCACCGCTACCTCCGTGGGACTTGAATCTGGTGCTCGCGGTACTTCAGGAATCTCCTTTTGAGGACATCGGAGAGATTCCTCTTGACACTTTCTCAGAAAGTTGCCTTCCTAGTAGCCATTACATTGGTCAGAAGGGTTTGTGAATTGGCGGCCTTGTCCTGCAAGTCACTTTACTTGTTGCTCCATAAGGATAAAGCGGTGCTACGCCCGCAGCCCTCATTCCTTCCTAAGGTAGTTTCAGCCTTTCACCTAAATGAGGACATTGTACTTCTATCCTTGTGTCCTCGTCCGTCGCATCCCAAGGAGGCTGCGCTACATACCTTGGACGTGGTACGTGCCCTACGGGTGTACCTGTCTGCTACTGCTCCGTTCTGGAGATCTGACTCACTGTTCGTGTCGGTGTATGGTCCAAAGAAGGGCCTGGCGGTCTCGTCGGCCACCATTTCTCGGTGGATCAGACAGACCGTGATCCAGGCCTATGCCCTTAAGGGGCGGGCGCCTCCCTTTCCTGTCACGGCGCATTCGACCAGGGCAATTGGTGCCTCCGTGGCCTTTACGACATCAAGCGTCTGTTTCACAGGTGTGTAAGGCGGCGACCTGGTCGTCCGTGCACACTTTCTCAAAGTTTTACAAGGTTGATGTGAGTGCATATTCGGATGCTTCTTTTGGCCGCAAAGTTTTACAGGCGGCTGTTTGAGGTTGCAACTCCTCTGCTGTTTGGGGTGAAGTTAGTTTTTTGATTGCTGTCCCCACCCCTCGTTTTTTCTGACACTGCTTGGGGACGTCCCACAAGTCAAGAATTAAGGAGCTGTGTCCGTCCATGGACGAAAAGAGAAAATAGGATATTTGTAAAATCCTTTTCTCTGAAGTCCATGGACGGACACAGCACCCACCCCTCCTTTTTAAGTTTGTACTGCTTTTTGACGAACTGAGCTGCTAGCTGCAGGGTGAGGGGTTATGACCGGAGGGACCGCCCCCTGGGCGGGGCTGTTTAACTCTGTTAAAGTTACATGTATTTAAATAACTAACATGTCTGCCTAGTCCTCTCCTAATAGACGGAACATAACCCACAAGTCAAGAATTAACCACTTCTCCACTGAGGACGTCATATGACGTCCTCGACTTTGTGCGGTGATATCTGAATGATGCCTGCAGCTACAGGCATCATTCAGATATCACTGTTTTCTGCCGGCGATTCTGTGCACAATAAGAACGATCATAGCGGCAGTTCCGCCGCTTGATCATTCTTATAGGCGGCTGGAGGGGACGCCCTCCCACCGCCGTCCTGTGCTTCTCTGGGCTCTCCCGTGCCATCGGGGGCCCGGAGAACAAATCGGCTGGCTCGCGACGATAGAGATTTCCGGTGACCAGATGGTCACCAGTCATCTCTATGATCGTCGGAGGCCCGGGTGCGACGTTGTGACGTCACGCCCGGGTACCCGGAAGTAAACAAAGCCGCAATCGCGGCTGTCGGCGTGAGATCGGTGAATTTTTTTCACAATCTCATGCTTTCAAGCCTGGAGGAGAGATGTGGGCTCTTATTGACCCCACATCTCTCCATAAAGAGGACCTGTCACAATGATTCCTATTACAAGGGATGTTTACATTCCTTGTAATAGGAATAAAAGTGATCAAAAAAATTAAAGAAAAAGTGTAAAAATAAAAAAAATTAAGTAAAATAAAAAAATAAATAATTTTAAAAAAATAATTAAACGCCCCTGTCCCCGGTAGCTCGCGCTCAGAAGCGACCGCGCATGTAAGTCCCACCCACATATGTAAACGCCATTCAAACCCCCACATGTGAGGTATCGCCGCGTGCGTTAGAGCGTGTGCAACATTTCTAGCACTAGACCTCCTCTGTAGTAACCTGTAAAAAAAATTAAAGCGTCGCCAATGGAGATTTTTAAGTACCGAAGTTTGGCGCCCTTCCATGAGTGTGCGCAATTTTAAAACGTGACATGTTGGGTATCTATCTACTCGGCGTAACATCATCTTTCACATTATACAAAAAAATTGGGCTAACTTTACTGTTTTTTGTTATTTTTTAAATTCATGAAAAAGGGCGTTTGAAAAATTATTGCGCAAATGCCGTGCGAGATAAAAAGTTACAATGACCGCCATTTTATTCCCTAGGGTGTCTGCTAAAAAAAAATATATAATGTTTGGGGGTTCTGATTAATTTTCTAGCAAAAGAGAAAAAGATTTTATGGTGAGTACAAAAAACCTATTATTTAGCCCAGCCGGGCCAATAGGTTTAAGCAGCCGGAAACGACTCCACGAGCCTGGCCACAGATACCGCGTTCACCCGGTTCCGATGAACCGGCGACCGCAGACACAAATGTCTGGAGGTGGCGTCTTCTCCTGGTGATGGGAGATGGCAAATAGCCCTCCAAATCTCCTGTTCTCTGATGGGCCATAGTCTGTGGGTAGGAGGCCAGCCCACAGCCCCCTCCAAAACACACAGTGACAGTGGATTCTGTCACACTTACCTTTCAGGATTCCACTGATGCTCGGCTAGAGTCCCTCCTTAAATCACAGTTTGACTTAAAGTATAACTAAAGATAAACTTTCTTTATTTTCTTTATCGTACACCACGGGACACAGAGCTAGTCATTACATAATGGGTTAAGGGTCACCAGCGGTGATTGGACACTGGCACAACCAATGGAAGACAGTTCCCCTCCATATAACCCCTCCCATCAGGGAAGTACCTCAGTTTTTTCGCCAGTGTCGAAAGGTGTTGGACGCGTTAGGAGGTGCTAAAGGAAAGCTCTACCAAAGAGACCCTCTGGGGGTAAAAGAGCTATGCTTTCGGATCCATCCAAGACGCCTACAAATGAGCTGAATCTGGATGGGATCTGGGCCTCATCCATGAGGCGTCGCCTGTAATGTCTCTCTTCGGAGGACTGGGCTCTAAGATCCAGCACTTTCGCTATTTCGCTATAAAGTCCTGGTAAGAGTCTTGTACAAGGCCCAGGGGAGAGGTATCCTTTAAATAGGAACCCATATCCCTGAAGGTTGGCACACATAGCCCACCGTGAAGGGTGAAGTTTGGTATCTGTCTGAAACCTTTCAGCAGAAAAACCTGCGGCGTGGATAAGGTGAGATTAGAAGGTCCATAACTAGGTTGGGACCTTTTTCAAAAAATGGATGTCTTCTTTTTTTCCACCACTGGGGGGAGTAAAGAGCTGAATATACTCACCTCACTCTGTTCAGTGTCGGCTTCGGCGAAGTACACTGCTCGTCACCTCCGCTGCTGAGCTTGCTGGGGCACCCCGATCCTCCTTTCGGTGGCCGACCAGACACCTGCAGATGCAGGTAAGTGGGAACAAGGGCTGATGAGAGTCCTCTCTCACTAGGGCCACCGCCATAGCGCTAAGGGCCGCGCGCGCGGGAGCGCGCTTTATCGGAGGGGGGGGCGAAGGCGTGCGCGGGCACGTGGCGCGCGCAGGCACAGAAACGGCGCCAAATTTAAAAGACTGTCAGTGTGAGAAGCACTGCAGCAGCAAGCAAGCTCGTTAGTTCTCTTGTTCCTGGCAGAGAAACACAGCAGCTATACAGGGACGTAAGACTCCATGTGGTTGGATTGGGTACTTCCTAGAAGACATCCATGTTATGCATAGTTATGTGTTAAAAGTTGCATACTTAATGTATTTGCTAAACTGAACACGGTAGTATATGCATTTAGGTACCTTGTATTTTGTCTAAACAGTAAGCCTTCCAGGGGAAGTAATACGGACAAAAAGAGATAAGAAAGCACCACCGCCTGAGAGGAGGCTCTAACTGTGCTGACTCGGTACCTTTCTCTCCTGTGTTGCTAAATGCACCTGTTCAGGATGAGCCATTACCTCTGTCAGGTATGGCGGCTTCCCGAGTGAAGCCTGGGCCTGTATATGTCACTGAGGACACTTTATCAGCTGCCCTAAATAATCTGGAGGAAAAAATTGCTACCTTAATCGCTAAGTCCTCTAAAAAGGGACAATAAGCGAAGCAGGTCTCTTCCAGTATTGGACCTCCCTTCAGAAGTACCTGAGGGAGGAGGATGAGGAGGAGGAGGCTACATCAGCAGAGGATGAGGAGCCAGATTTTAAGGTCACAGGTACAATGCTATAGCAGTGCATTTAAGTTAACCTCTGCGGAGGTAACGGAATTACCTGTCTCCTCCCTAGGGTCATTAAGATCCCTGCAAGGTGCATGCTCCTTCCCGGTTCATCCGTTACTAGAGGATCTAATATACGCAAACTGGCAACATCCAGATAAGCGTTTCTCACCTCCAAAAAGGTTTAACATTCTTTATCCTATGGGGGAAATTTTTTTAAAGAAATGGAGCCTGCCTGCGGTAGTTGCGGCTATTTCTTGTGTAAATAAAAACCTGACATGTCCGGTGGATAATGTACAAGGGTTTAAAAGATCCTTCTGAGAGGAAGTTGAAATCCTCCTTCCTTTTGGCCCGGCTCAATTACCCAACCTGCAGTAGCAGCAGTCGGTATGTGTCAGGTCATCAGCCAACAGGTAAAGCAGGGGCTGAAGGAACTGCCTTCAGAGCAGGCTAGAAATTGGGAAAATTTGCCTAAAGCCTTATGCTTCACAGTGGATGCCATGAGAGATTCTATCATACAGGCATCACGCCTTACACTCCAGCTGGTACAGATGCGCAGAGTACTTTGGCTTAAGCATTGGTCAGCGGAAACCCCATGCAAAAAGCTGTTGGCAAGTTCCCGTTCCATGGCGAACGCCTATTTGGGGAAGATTTAGAAAAATATATACAGAAGATATCAAGTGGTAAAACGACTTTTACCTGAGAGAAAGAAAAACAAGAGATCTTGTTTTAAACGCTCTCTCTCCCCAGCTCCCGGGAAATCTGACTCCAACCAGTGGCGGCGGCCTGTTTTAGCCGCCCACAAAAGCCAAGGGAAGCCTCTCAGTGAAGGGGCGCCCCCGCTCGGCCGAGTGGGAGGAAGGCTTTGTCAGTTCTGAGCGACTTGGTGGTCAGAAATCCAGGACAATTGGGTAGTATCCACAATATCCTCAGGGTACAAACTGGAATTTCGAGAGATCCCACCTTCTCAATTCCGAGGTTCAAGACTCTCCAAGGATCCACAAAAAAGAGAATCCTTCTTCAAAGGTTTGAATCACTTAATGGCTCAAGGGGTAGTTACAGACGTACCCCAAAAAGAGCGAGGTTTACTCAAACCTCTTTGTGATTCCAAAGCCAAATGGAGATGTCAGACCCATCCTGGATCTAAAATCCCTAAATCGGTTCCTGAACGATCGCCATTTTCGAATGGAAACGATCCGATCCGTGGCCGCCACTTTAAAGGGCGGAAAATTCATGGCGCCCATAGATATCAAGGACGCACATTTACACATACCCATCCTCCCCGCTCACCAAAGATTCCTAAGGTTTGCGGTAGAAGATCGCCACTTTCAATTTGTGGCTCTGCCGTTTGGTGTAGCCACCGCGCCCATAGTATTCACAAAGGTGCTAGCTCCTCTGTTAGCAAACCTAAGAACACGGGGCATTGCGGTAACAGCCTATCTGGACGATCTACTAGTAATAGATCAGTCAAAGGAGGGATTGGGTCACGCTGTACACACTACAGTAGGATACCTGGAGCATTTAGGATGGATTATAAATTTACAAAAATCCTCTCTCCAGGCCCAAAGAAGGATAGTGTACCTGGGCATGATCATAGATACAGCCCAAAACGGGGTATACCTGCCAGAACCGAAGATACAGTCTCTGAAAGACCTGATCCACAAGGTCAAAGCAAACAAGAGGCCGTCTATTCGCCTTTGCATGAGACTATTGGGAAAGATGGTAGCCTCCTTCGAGGCGGTCCCTTACGCCCAGTTTCATTCGAGACTACTTCAAGGCAATATTTTAGCTTCCTGGAACAGGAAGAGCCAAGCTCTGGATATACCCATGCGCCTGTCCTCACATGTACGCCACAGCTTCGATTGGTGGCTAGAAGCCAGGAATTTACGGAAGGGAAAGTCCTTCCTCCCAGTGGCCTGGAAGGTGGTATCTAGGGATGCCAGCCTATCGGGCTGGGGTGCAGTATTCGAGGAGGCTTCTACCCAGGGAACCTGGGCCAAGACTCAGGGGATCCTGCCCATCAATGTGCTAGAGATCCGGGCGGTATATCTAGCCCTCAAAACCTGGACATACAGGTTACAGGGCTACCCAGTTCAGGTTCAATCCGACAATGCTACTGCAGTAGCTTACATCAATCACCAAGGAGGCACCCGCAATCGGGCAGCCCAAAGAGAGGTGAACCGGATCCTGGCATGGGCAGAAGAGCATGTACCTTGCCTTTCTGCAATCTTAATTCCAGGGATAGAAAATTGGCAAGCAGACTACCTGAGTCGTCAGCAGCTGCTACCAGGAGAGTGGTCTCTTCACCCCGAGATCTTTCAGGCCATATGTCTGAGATGGGGAAACCCAGATGTAGACCTGCTAGCTGCCAGGTTCAACAAGAAATTGGACAACTTTGTGTCCAGAACGAGAGATCCTCTAGCCTACGGGACAGACGCTCTAATAATACAGACGCTCTAATAACTCCATGGAATCAGTTCTCACTGATCTATGCATTCCCTCCGATCCCTCTTCTACAAAGACTGCTTCGCAGGATCAAGGAGGAGGGAATACCAGTAATCCTAGTGGCCCCAAACTGGCCCAGGAGGCCTTGGTACGCCGAGATTGTAAAAATGGCGATAGGAAGGCCCTGGAAGTTTCCACTTCGACACGACCTGCTGTCACAGGGTCCAGTATTCCACCCTTCCTTACAAAGGCTAAAGTTGACGGCCTGGCTGCTGAGACCCACATTTTTAAAAAGAGAGGGGTCTCTGGTCCGGCTCTTTCTACGCTCATTAATGCTAGAAAGCCAGCCTCCAGACTCATCTATCAGAGAGTCTGGAGAGCATACGTTTCCTGGTGTGAATCCAGATGTTGGAATCCTCAGAAGTATGAAATAAGTAGGATTCTTGCTTTTTGCCAGTTAGGAGTGGATATGAATTTAGCCCTTAGCACCATCAAAGGGCAAATATCGGCTCTATCAGTCTTCTTTCAGAGACCATTGGCATCTCACTCCCTAGTTCGGACATTCATTAAGGGGGTACTGAGGATAAATCCTCCAGTTAGGACTCCCTTGTGTCCATGGGATTTGAATTTGGTATTGTCAGTGTTGCAAAAGCAACCTTTTGAACCTATTCGCCATATTCCTTTAATTATATTGAGTAGGAAGTTGGCCTTTCTGATTTCTATAGCTTCTGCTAGGAGAGTATCAGAGCTAGCAGCTCTTTCTTGTAAAGAGCCTTATCTAATTTGTCACAAGGACAAAATCGTACTACGACCCCATCCGGCTTTTCTACCTAAGGTGGTGTCGGCTTTTCACTTGAATCAAGACATTGTTCTGCCTTCCTTTTTTCCAAACCCGCGGACGGCGGGGGAAAAATTATTACACTCTCTAGATCTACTGAGAGCGGTAAAGGTGTATCTGCAAGCAACCGCTCAGATACGTAAAACAGATGTTTTGTTTATTTTACCAGATGGGCCCAAGAAGGGCCAAGCGGTATCAAAATCCACCATTTCCAGGTGGATTAGACAAGTAATTATTCAAGCTTATGGTTTAAAGAACAGGACTCCTCCTTTTCCTGTTAAGGCGCACTCTACCAGGGCGATAGGTGCTTCATGGGCAGTGCGCCACCAGGCTTCGATGGCTCAGATCTGTAAAGCTGCAACTTGGTCTTCAGTCCATACATTTTCCAAATTCTATCAAATAGATGTGAAAGGACATGAGGATTCCGCCTTTGGGCGAAGTGTGCTGCAGGCAGCAGTATAGGGCTTCTGGTCCGCAAGCGGCCTGTTTTGATCTGTGTCTCCCCCCCTTCATATGAGCATTGCTCTGGGACGTCCCATTATGTAATGACTAGCTCTGTGTCCCGTGGTGTACGATAAAGAAAATAGGATTTTTATAACAGCTTACCTGTAAAATCCTTTTCTTGGAGTACACCACGGGACACAGAGGTCCCCCCCTTCTTATGGGAACCTTACTGCTTTGCTACAAAACTGAGGTACTTCCCTGATGGGAGGGGTTATATGGAGGGGAACTGTCTTCCATTGGTTGTGCCAGTGTCCAATCACCGCTGGTGACCCTTAACCCATTATGTAATGACTAGCTCTGTGTCCCGTGGTGTACTCCAAGAAAAGGATTTTACAGGTAAGCTGTTATAAAAATCCTATTTTTTTAGTTTTGGATGGAGTGGAGTGGATTAGAACTTGTCCGTTTGTATTGCTGTGTCTGTGACCCCGTTATGGAGATTTACCCTTTCCATCTGTTCTTTTTACCATTATCATCGAATGTGAAAGAAAATCCCAAATTTTCGGTTGGTAGCAGAACGGTAATAGAGGGAAAATATTCCAATGACGACACTAGTTCTGGTGACCATTGTGACATCCTGAGAGTCCCTCACTTTGGGAGAGATTCCCTCTTGCTGTCTGATTTGGCTATGGGACAGGAAGTGAAGGGAAATCTCCCCAATGAGACACAGATGGAAAAAAAAGACAGGGGTTAACCCGTCTGTACTCCATGAAAAATAAAAAGTTTTGCTTTCAGTTCTGTTTGAAAGTGATGCTAAACACACTCAGTTTAATATACATGGTCCCATTTATTTCTGTATGTGGATGATGGCACTATAATTGTACAAGTAACTTTTTCATAATGGATATACAGCGGTCACATGACCCAAATCTTTTCCAGGCTGTCTGCAGGGAAACGTTACCAGGAGGAGCTTTTAGTCCTCTGCTGCTGGTCACATTTAAAAAATAAAATAAGCCTTTGGAATGCAGAATAAAAGTAAATAAACAATATAATTGAGCGGTTTTAAATTGTCATACAAATATATATTTGAAATCCAAATCTTTATTATTTTTTGGCAATAACATGATGTGGGGGATTTCTGACAGTCACAGGCTCTGTCACTCCTATGAAGTTTTCATTTAATCTACATGTAATATTCCGCTGCCATTGTGTTTCGCTGGTTAGTGGGCATGGAGGAGGGAGGCAGTGGGCTGTCATTTACCACATGTGTCAGTCTATAGTCACATGGGCTGCTCTGATTTGTCAAACCGTGTCAGAATTGATAGATTCTGTTAAGAGAAATTCCTCCTCCGCTGGGGTAGGCCCCTATTTCATGGAGTGGCTTGAGCAAATGTCTGGAGCCTTGTGCTTTAGTTGTGATGGCTTGTTGTAAGCATCTAAAAATGTGTCTCACATGGAACTGTATAAATGTATATGGTGCTCTGGCTACATGGTCCAGATACTGATGATCTGTCCAAGGAGTATCTGACTTAACATCCAAGATTTCATCTTCCTCTTGACACCATGATGCCACTGGTGGCCAGCTTCTGCCTCTCAAGGAGGTCTGCAGATGACTCCACCCTTCTCCATCATCCACCTCTGCAGTCAGTACTCATTCTTCAAAAGCCTAACTCCCAGTCAGCCTCCCAGAGTTTAAAGCCAGAGGTCAGCTAACTTCTCTGATAAACCTGCTGTATTAAAGATTGTCGGCACACCTACAACTGAGGGTCTATTTGTACATTTGGATGGGTCATTGGGTAGTTTGCCCACAACATTTGGGTGCTCATGACACCCCTTTTAGCCCGGACGCTAACCCATTGTTTCTGGCATCCTCTTTAGCTACAGTAGGTGCCGCCGATATTGTGTTTCTATCGCGCTCCCATCGCCGAGATTCTCGGTGACCGGAGTGCTGAGATGTCGGCAGCAGGGTGGCGACACGTGTCGCGCTCGCTGCAATGGCGAGGAGACGCGACACTGTATTGAGCGGGGATCCGACGCAGATTCCCGCCAATACCAGGCACTGCGTTTGGTATGAATCCTGAGCGGGAACTCCACGCCAATTTTTAAAGAAAAACCCGGCGTGGGTTCCCCCTCCAGGGGCATACCAGGCCCTTAGGTCTGGTCTGGATTTGAAGGGGAACCCTGCGCCGAAAAAAAGGCGTGGGGGTCACCCTCAAGATCCAAACCAGACCCTTATCCGAGCACGCAACCTGGCAGGCCGCAGGGGAAGAGGGGGGGACGAGAGCGGCCCCCCCCCTCCCTCCTGAACCGTACCAGGCCACATGCCCTCAACATGGGGGGTTTGGTGCTCTGGGGCAGGGGGGCGACCTGCGGCCCCCCCACCCCAAAGCACCCTGTCCCCATGTTGATGAGGACAGGGCCTCTTCCCGACAACCCTGGCCGTTGGTTGTCGGGGTCTGCGGGTGGGGGGCTTATCGGAATCCGGGAACCCCCTTTAATAAGGGGGCCCCCGGATCCCGGCCCCCCCACCCTACGTGAATGAGTATGGGGTACATCGTACCCCTACCCATTCACCTGGTGGAAAATAAATGGTAATAAAAACACAACACAGTTTTTAAAAGTATTTTATTGCACCGCTCCGGAGGTCTTCTTCCGACTCCGTCACAGTCACATGCTCCGGGGCACATGTGCACATGACGTCACAGTCACGTGCTCCAGGGCACATGTGCCCCGGAGCATGTGACTGTGACGTCATGGGACCATGTGACTGTGACGTCATGTGAAGCCTATATTAATATCTGCGGACCGAAGATTTATCATTACTGCGAGAGGAAGCGACGAGTCAACATCGAGGAGGAGAAGAGGGAAGAAGACGCCGGCGGCGACGACGGAGAAGACCGGCCCCTCCACTAGCAAAAGAGCTAAAGAAGTTAGTGGAGGGGCCGGTGGAAGAAAGAACCGGAGAGCGGGAGAAGAAGAAGGCGACGGAGAAGACCGGCTCCTCCACTAGCAAAAGAGCTACCAAGAAGTTAGTGGAGGGGCCGGCGGAAGAAAGAACCGGAGAGCGGGAGAAGAATCGGGGGAAGAAGGCGGCGATGGAGAAGACCGGTCCTCCGCTAACAAAAGAGCTAAAGAAGTTAGTGGAGGGGCCGGGGGAAGAAAGAACCGGAGAGCGGGAGAAGAAGGCGACGGAGAAGACCGGCTCCTCCACTAGCAAAAGAGCTAAAAAGAAGTTAGCGGAGGCCCGGCAGAAGAAAGAAACTGAGAGCGCGGCGACGACACCGGAGACCCCCGAAGTCGGAAGAAGACCTCCGGAGCGGTGCAATAAAATACTTTTAAAAACTGTGTTGTGTTTTTATTACCATTTATTTTCCACCAGGTGAATGGGTAGGGGTACGATGTACCCCATACTCATTCACGTAGGGTGGGGGGGCCGGGATCCGGGGGCCCCCTTATTAAAGGGGGCTCCCGGATTCCGATAAGCCCCCCGCAGACCCCGAAACCAACGGCCAGGGTTGTCGGGAAGAGGCCCTGTCCTCATCAAAATGGGGGCAGGGTGCTCTGGGGTGGGGGGGCCGCAGGTCGCCCCCCTGCCCCAGAGCACCAAACCCCCCACGTTGAGGGCATGTGGCCTGGTACGGTTCAGGAGGGAGGGGGGGCCGCTCTCGCCCCCCCCCCTCTTCCCCTGCGGCCTGCCAGGTTGCGTGCTCGGATAAGGGTCTGGTTTGGATTTCGAGGGGACCCCCACGCCGTTTTTTCGGCGTAGGGTTCCCCATCAAATCCAGACAAGACCCAAGGGCCTGGTATGCTCCTGGAGGGGGAACCCACGCCGTCTTTTTCTTTAAAAATTGGCGTGGAGTTCCCGCTCAGGATTCATACCAAACGCAGTGCCTGGTATTGGCTGGAATCCGCGTCGGATCCCCGCCTATCGGCAATGCGTGTCGCTCATCGTGAAAGGAACATTTTTTTCTTTCCCGATGACGAGACAGCTCGGCGCTGGATCTCGCGACGGAGCTCATTGGGTGTCAATATCGCCGCTAGAAGCAGCGAGATTGACACAATATCGGCGGCACCTACTGTACCCTTCACCATTGTTGTTCTTCTGCTGCTGCACACAGCAGTGTATTTTCTTAGGTCTTCCTGTCTTCACCGCACACTGGGACCTCTTGTTCCTGTTTAAGACGAAACTTGGCTTCTGGAGTTGTACTCCATCTGGACTTCTTCTGTGGAATTTTATAATTTTGGATATTGTTGAATCCCTGCTGGTACTTGGTTCTGCTTGGCATTACACCTCTTTAAAGGGGCTTCCTGACCTACAAGGTCTTCCAAGACAAGTTTCTACTGCTTCTCCCCCTAAAGCTGGCTATAGATGACCTTGATGGAAAAAATAAACTGAATGGATCCCCCTATCCACCCACTGTACTATTGTATTCTGACAGTGGGGGCTCCTCCACTGTCAAAACACACTATTTAGCCTTGCAGCCGATTGGCTGCAGTGCTGATCGAATGAAAATGTACCAACAATCCTGTTAGAGAAGAGTCTATCGTTAGATCGACTCCTCTCAAACGGGAACCCTTAAAGGTTTGTTGGGTGTTGGGGGGAATATCTTCCTAATATAGAAATGATTCATTATAAATAATGGGACTTTTAGGGTACCAGCCAATCAACACACATACATTGCTTAAAAGATACTTTATCGGGCACTAGGCAGGGCTGCCCACTGTCTCCGCTCCTTTACGCCCTGGCGGCGGAGCCCCTTGCAATCTCCATTAGAGAGGACCCCGAAATCCAGGGTCTTTGCCTTGGTCCCCTGACTGAAAAAATTTGCTTATACGCAGACGACACGCTACTATACCTGGCCGACTCTACCACATCTCTTCAGAAGGCATTACATACGATTGAACACTTTGGTCAGTTCTCTGGCCTTAAAATTAATTTGGAGAAATCCCACATATTGCCTATGGATAGTTTCCCCTCTCCCAAGCTACAGGCACAGCTACCACTCCAGCGAGTGAACACTATCAAATACCTTAGAGTATTGGTGAATAGAACACCGGCTGACTATATATCCCTGAACATGGAGCCCCTTTTTGATCTCATCAAGTCTAAAACCCAGGTATGGGCGAGACTGCTGCTTGGTGTGTGGGGCCGCATTAATATCGTTAAAATTATATTACTCCCTAAGATATTGTATATACTCTGGCACACACACCCGTATACTTACCCTTGAAGTTTTTCAAGTCCATGAAGGCCATACTCAAGACGTTCGTTTGGGGTACCAACAGACACAAGCTGGCCTGGAGAATCCTTAAGAACCCTACTGACCTAGGTGGCACTGCCCTCCCTGACTTCAATTTTTATTACCTCGCATCCTGTCTCAGCTGTACCACATAGACAAAATGTGACAGACTCAGATTCCTCACGCTTCTCTGTCCACGGTGGGCACAACTAACCACAGATCCACTTACTGCAATAGCAGTGGGACATGGTGGGAATAACTCCAATGGAGTCCGCGGGTCCCTATTGTAGCAATATAGGCGCGTATGGGACATTGCCACTAAAGCGTTGGTGACTCCTAAGCAAAACAACTACACCACATTATGGCACAATAGACTACTTTCAGAGTTTCTCTTGATCCCTGACACAGAGATATGGATCGAACATGGAATATACTATTTGCACCACATAATTTCCGATGGCACACTTAAAAACTTTTGAGGACCTCCAAAATGAGTTCCTGCTGCCCAATTCTATGCTCTTTAGATTCTTCCAAGTGCGTCATGCAGCTCCGGCGCAGTTTCCCCAGCCTTTGCCACATTCTACACCCAATGTCATCATGGCAGTGGTTAATGGTGTGGACCCACTAAAGCTGATCTCTGATTTTTATGTCATGCTCCTCACCCCATCATCTACCACGCTAGCTTACAGCCTTAAACCAAGATGGGAAAGAGAGGTGGGCCCGCTGGAGGATGAGGAGTGGAGTGAAGCACTTGACTCATGCAAGACTGTATCCCCCAAGCTCTCCAACAGGTTGACCCAGTTGTATGTGGTGCACGGAGCATATCTCACCCCCCTAAGAATCGCCCGCTTTAGACAACAGTCTTCTACCTTGTGCACAATGTGTAACCAAGCGACGGGCACATTCTTCCATCTACTTTGGGTGTGCCCGGTCCTCCAGGGTCTGTGGAAGCAGATTGTGGACTTTCTCCATGATGACTTGGGATCCCCATTGACCCTGGACCCCAAACAATGCCTACTGGGGATATTCCCCGATTCTGAGATAGATAAATTCACTAAAATATTCTTTCATGAAACATTGTTTTCTGCTAGAAAAATTATAGCAAGACAGTGGATGAGACCCATTCCCCCCAGCTTCAACGACTGGAAATTAGATATAAATAACACTTCCCTACAAAAAGTTCATATACATTTACAGAGGTTGTCCAGATAAGTACAACAAAATCTGGGATAGATGGCTTGAGTCCGCAGACACATGCACTGATGATCCATGAAACTATACATCCTTCTAGCGTTAAACCCCATAAATAGCTTAGACATAAGGTTTTCCACTCATTGATAGTTACTGAGTCCATTGTTCAATCTGAATAAGTTTTTGATCTGCTGTGCCTATATGTGTATGAGTCACATTTTTTTGTTTTATGCATTTCTCCAGTATTACCTTGTAACTTGCAGATCTATGTTCAAAATGTAAATTGTTCAATAAAAACTTTTTCAAACCCAAAAAAATATACTTTATCACAATATGTATCGTTCAGTAAAACCTTATGACTGCCTTCATACAGAAAATATATAGAATAACCTGCTCCAATTGTCATAAACCACTGAAATATAGTTGACGATGAGCTTCCTCAGGAAGAGATACTACTTGAAAAAGATATATTATGCCAACTTAGGCCAGTTCACACTGGAACGTGTGTGTGTGTTTTTGTGCATTCCTGCACACGTTTTTGACAGTTTATTCATTTTAGTCGGCTGCCAAGTTCACAGGAATGCACAAGAAGTAAGGCAGGTGCAACTTTTCCAAATCATGCCACACAAAACTGTGGCACTGCCAGGGCCGCCATCAGGGGGGTACAGGTAGTACACCTGTAAGGGGCCCGGAGGTCCCCAGGGGCCCGGATGGCCGCCCCCCCTTTTTTTTTTTGGAAGGGGCCCAGAGGTCCCCAGGGGCCCGGAGTTCCCCGGGGCCCCGAATGTCAACCCCCCTTTTTTGTATTTTTTTTAAATAATTTTTTTATTATTAATTTTTTATTACATTTTTTTTTATTTATTTTCTTTTTCTTTTTTTTCTTTTTTGTAAGGGGCCCAGAGGCCCGGAGGTCCCCAGGGCCCCGGATGGAAACCTCCCTTTTTTTTAATTTATTTTTTATTAAAAAAAATTATTATAAATTTTTTTTATTTTTATTTTTTTATTTTTTGTAAGGGGCCCAGGAGGTCCCCAGGGCCCTGGATGGCAACCCCCCCTTTTTTTTTGTTTTTTTGTGTGTTCGTCAGCACCCAAACCCCCTGCTTCTCAATTCGTGGCACCCCCCCCCCGCTTCTCAATTTGCGGAAGCCCCCCACTTCTCAATTTGCGGCGGCAGCCCCCCCCCCCCCGGTTCTCCTCTGCTCCAGGGGGTCCCCATGTCTGAAGCTGTGTAAGGGGCCCCAAAATTCCTGATGGCGGCCCTGGGCACTGCGCTACCTTGCAGTTTGGTGGCTGCAAACACTCATTGTTTGCTAGATGTGTTTTTAGGCCAAATAATGGGACCCGCTTGCAGTTAATGAAGGCATTACGTTCTCGCCTGGAGTGAGAAACAGGCACAGAAATGCGCCTTTCCCGCTCCCTCTCCTTGTGTGAATGGGCCCTGAATGTGAACACATGGCCTCAATGATCACAGGAGTGATGCAGCTGCAATGACTACCCAGGTGGGGGGCAGAAGTGGACCACAGGAGGAGTTCACAAGGACAGTGTACCCCCTTTTTTATTAAACAAGTGAAAACCTGGGAAGGGAATGCCGAGTACATTGCATAAAGGAGAGCTTAATTGAAGGGAATTTTTTTAAAGCGCCACTATTCCCTCGTGCTCGCACACAGAAGCGAATGCAATACATAGGTCAGGCCCGCATATGTAAACCGCGTTCAAACCACACGTGAGGTATCGCCGCAAACGTTGGAGTGAGAGTAATAATTCTAGCTCAAGACCTCCTCTGTAACTCTAAACTGGTAACCTGTAAAAAAAAATTAAAGCGATGCCTATGGAGATTTTTTAAGTATTGTAGTTATTTCACAAGCGTGCTCAATTTTAAAGCGTGACATGTTATATATCTATTTACTCGGCGTTACATCATCTTTCACAGTATACAAAAAAATTGGGCTAACTCATGAAAGTTTTGTTTTGTTTTTTTCGAAAAAAAATGCGTTTTTCTTTCTCGTACATCACGGGACACAGAGCGACATAGTCATTACTAATGGGTTATATAGATACCGTCAGGTGCTGGCACTGGCAACTTCCAAAACCGGAAGTACCCTCCCCTATATAAGCCCCTCCCATCCGGGAGCACCTCAGTTTTTTTGCCAGTGTCTAAGGTGTTGGCCAAGAAGAAACATGTGTTTTTCACTGAGCTTGCGTACAGGTTCTTTTGGGCCTCAGTAAGCTATTCCGGATCCGACCAAAAAAGCTTCATAGCTAAACGGTCGGTACCCGGGCCTTGCAAAGAAGAGCAAGGTTTTGCCTGTAATGCTTCTCTTAGGAGAGCTGGACCCTGGGATCCAGAGCTCTGGTCATACCCACGACCAAGATGTTTTCTGTGCAGGGTGCTATACAGGTCCAGGGGAGTGGAATCCTTGGGAACCCGGTCCCTGAAGGTTTGATTACAATGCCTGCCGTGATAGGTGAAGTTTGGGCTTTTGTGGACCAAACAAAGTCCTGCGGCGGGGAACAGGTAAGTGGGGGCCCCCAGGAACTTGGTTCTATTGGGGGACCCCCAAGCCTAATTCGTCTTTCTGTCTGTTACCTAATGGTATTCCCGCTAATATCTGTGCATGCCTGTAACTGCTAAAAAAATGTAATAATTTTTAATGGTGGTCAAGAAAAAAAAAATTTTTTTTTATATATATATATATATTTAATATATTAGACTGCGGTACCTGTGTTTGTCCACTAGAGGCCACTGTGGAATGTTTCTTGTCATGTGGACTAGTTTCTTCTCATCAGAGCAAGTCCAGGCAGATGGTGAGTTCTCTTATGGGAAACTGCTTCCTCTGCCATGTTGCAATGCTCGTCCATCCCCCGGCCTGCGGCAAAGGGGCCCTGGCTCTTGTCCCTGGTTTCCATTTTCGAAATTAGCGCCGAAGGCGCACGTGGCCGCGCGCGTGCACGCGCCTCTATATATAGAGGTGAGCCGGGAAAGGGGGCGGAGCCTGGGGGATGACGCTCTGTGCGCGCCGCAGCGCTTCTGCGCATGTGCGGGCGTCCCAGCATGTTAAAAACCACAATTTTGTGTGGTGAGCTGGCTATGAAGTACAGAGACAGAGCTGGCAACATTTAAAAAAGGCATACAGCAAGCGGTTGATACAGGCATCCCCTAGAAAGGCACATTAGTAGACACCAACTGTTTCTTATAGCAGCATTTATGCTAGACTATTGTCAGTAACTGGTGTATTTCGGCTGGAATACCTCAGCTTTGTGGCTTAGGAATATGCCGTCTAAAAACTCCGGGACTAGAAATTCCAGGAGGAATAGGGGGTCTCCATCGGGCTCTGAGGATCTTGGGCATGCTTTGGCTGCACCAGTCTCCCCTGAAGAATCAGAGGTTAGTGACCGTAGAGCACCCTCAGGAGTACCTGGTACTGTGGCTGTCCTCAGTTCACCTGCTCCTGTGTATGTAACAGAGGAGGTTTTTTCCTCAGCTCTGGGAGGGCTGGAAGAGAGATTGTCAGCATTGATCGCGGCTTCCCTGTCACAGGAGAAAAGCGCCCGATCTCCGTCTCCTCCCTCAGAGTGCCTGTTAACAGAGCAACAGTCCCATACAGGGATCGACCTACCTGAAGGGGATCAGGATGAGGTCGATTCGGTTGTAGAGGAATCAACAGTGGAAGAGCCGTTCTCAGCATCACATGCTGAAAGGTTATGGGTTCAGTCCCTGACTAATATGGTCCGATCAGCATTTAAAATGCCACTTGCGGAGCCATCATCCACTTCTGTCTCCTCGTTGGGGTCGCTAAAAGCTCCCCAGACTGTTTGTTCCTTTCCGATCCATCCTTTACTGGAGGGGCTCATTTACCAGGATTGGGAGCATCCTGACAAAA
This sequence comes from Rana muscosa, assembly GCA_029206835.1. Taxonomy (NCBI): domain Eukaryota; kingdom Metazoa; phylum Chordata; class Amphibia; order Anura; family Ranidae; genus Rana; species Rana muscosa. Next base: position 257,042,902 of record CM055125.1, on the reverse strand, counting down.
TATTTACTCCCCCCAAGAGATTTCCGGTGGTCTATCCCATGGAGGATAAGTTCAAAAGAAAATGGAGGGTCCCTACAGTGGACGCAGCCATCTCTTGTGTGAATAAATCACTGACATGTCCGGTGGATAATGTCCAAATGTTCAAGGACCCAATAGATAAAAAATTAGAGTCCTTATTAAAATCTGCTTTCTCTACAGCAGGATTGGTGACACAACCAGCAGTGGCAGCTATTGGGGTCTGCCAAGCAGTGAAGGATCAGTTGAAACAGGTCTTAAGGGACTTGCCAGATCAGCAGGCTCTTGCCCTAGCTGATCTACCTAGAGCCTTATGCTTTGCGGTGGACGCTATAAAGGATTCAATCCATCAGGCCTCCCGCCTTACGCTGTCTGTGGTACATATGCGCAGGCTTCTATGGCTCAAAAACTGGTCTGCTGAAGCTCCCTGTAAAAAATTGCTGGTCAGCTTCCCATTTCATGGTGAACGCTTATTCGGGGAAGACCTGGACAAATATATCCAGAGAATTTCCAGCGGTAAAAGTACACTTTTGCCGGTTAAAAATAGAGTTAGAGGTCCCTCTTTTAAGAGGCCTGCTTCTCCAGTCCCTAGGACATCGGCTGTGAAACAGTTCCGACGGCCTCCTCGGTCAAATCCCGGAGGTAAAAATCAGGGACAATTGCAGGGTAACAAGAAGCCCTGGAGCAGGAGAGGTACAAAACCTCCCCCAAAGTCAAATGCATGAAGGGTTGCCCCCACCCAATCGGGTGGGGGGAAGACTTCAGTTGTTCACAGAGACCTGGCGGGACACGATCCGAGACAGATGGGTGCTCTCCGCAGTAAATCTGGGATACAAATTGGAGTTAAAAAACTCCCCTCCTTCCCGCTTTATAAGGTCAAACGTGCCAAGGGATCCCCAGAAGAGAGGATCCCTCCTGTTGGCACTAGAACAATTATTGCTCCAAGCAGTAATTATAGAGGTTCCCCTGGAAGAATGGGGGTTCGGGTTTTACTCAAACCTCTTTACAGTCCCGAAGCCAAACGGGGACGTGAGGCCCATATTAAATCTAAAAGGGCTAAACAAATTCCTACATATCAGGACTTTCCGGATGGAGTCGATCCGATCGGTAGCCACTGCCCTACAAGGGGAGGAATGGTTAGCCTCGATCGACATCAAAGATGCTTATTTGCACATTCCCATCTTTCCAGCCCACCAAAAATTTCTACGCTTTGCGGTAGAAGGGCGCCATTTTCAGTTCAGAGCCTTACCCTTCGGTCTGGCCACAGCACCAAGAGTGTTCACAAAAATTCTGGCCCCATTATTGGCCAATCTAAGAACACGAGGTGTAACGATAATGGCATATCTAGACGACTTGTTGCTGATAGACCACTCAGTGGAAAAACTAGAAGTGGTTGTTCACGAGACAATCAAGTATCTGGAATATCACGGTTGGATTATCAAGCGAGACAAGTCAGCCCTAAAACCAGTCAAAAGTCTGGAATACTTGGGGCTAAGGCTGGATTCAGACCAGAGAAAATTTTTCTTGCCTCAAGAAAAGGGGTCGTCTTTGAGAGATTTGATCCACTTAGTGGGTTCAAAAAGACAGCCATCCATACGCCTGTGCATGAGGCTGCTGGGAAAAATGGTGGCATCATTCGAAGCAGTACCCTACGGTCAATTCCATTCAAGGAAGTTGCAAAGGGCCATACTGTCAGCCTGGAACAAAAAAGTTCAGGCTCTGGACTTACCAATGTCCTTGTCCCCTTCCGTTCGCAAGAGCCTCCGCTGGTGGTTGGTTCCCCAGAATCTGGAAAGAGGGAAATCCTTCAGTCCGATTTCCTGGAAGGTGGTCACTACAGATGCCAGCCTTATAGGCTGGGGAGCAGTACTGGAGCAATGGTCTCTCCAGGGCAGATGGTCGGATGCGGAAAAGGCCCTGCCCATCAATCTCTTAGAGATACGAGCAGCCCGGTATGCCCTAGTAGCATGGACATCCAAACTCCAAGGGTCCCCTGTCAGAATTCAATCAGACAATGCCACAGCAGTGGCATATATCAATCTTCAGGGGGGCACCAGGAGTCGTGCAGCCCAAAGGGAAGTAAATTCCATCCTGAGATGGGCAGAAAGATATGTCCCAGCCATATCTGCGGTATTCATTCCAGGAGTGGAGAATTGGAAGGCGGACTTTCTAAGTCGCCAACAATTATGCCCAGGGGAATGGTCCCTTCATCCCGAGGTTTTCCGGACAATATGTCAGCGGTGGGGAACACCGGATGTAGATCTGCTAGCATCCAGATTCAACACAAAAGTGGACAGGTTTGTCTCTTGGACAAGGGATCCCCTAGCTTGCGGCTCGGATGCCCTAGTGTTCCCTTGGGATCAGTTCAAGCTGATATATGCATTCCCACCGCCACAATTGTTACCTCGATTACTCCGCAGAATCAGGGTAGAAAAGAAACCAGTGATTCTGGTGGCTCCAGCGTGGCCCCGAAGAGCATGGTACGCGGAGATTGTAAAAATGTCTGTGGGGAGTCCTTGGACCCTCCCACATCGTCCGGACCTGCTTTCGCAAGGACCGATATACCACCCTTCCTTACCAGCCCTAGGTTTGACGGCCTGGCTATTGAAGCCCACATTCTAAAAAAGAGAGGGCTCTCTAATGCTGTGGTATCTACCATGATCAATGCCAGGAAGCCGGTATCCAGGCAGATCTATTATAGAATCTGGAAGGCGTACATCGCCTGGTGTGAGGCCAAGAAATGGCATCCACGTAAATACGTAATAGGTAGGATTCTGGACTTCCTACAATGGGCTGTAGATAGGAAGCTTGCCTTGAGTACTATCAAGGGTCAGATTTCGGCCTTGTCAATATTTTTTCAAAGGCCCTTGGCTTCGCATTCACTAGTCAAAGCCTTTATACAAGGAGTGATGCGTATTAGTCCTCCGGTTAATATTCCCATATGTCCATGGGATCTAAACTTGGTTCTGGCGGTTTTACAGACACAACCATTTGAACCATTACAGCATATTTCCTTGGTGCTTCTCACCAGGAAATTGATTTTTCTAGTAGCCATTTGTTCGGCTAAAAGAGTGTCGGAATTAGCAGCTATGTCCTGTAAAGAGCCATATCTGGTTATCCATAAGGACAGAGTAGTATTACGTCCTCAGCCAGCCTTTCTTCCTAAGGTGGTATCGAGGTTTCATTTGAACCAAGATGTGGTTCTTCCTTCTTTTTTCCCCAAACCTACTTCGGTAGAGGAAAAGTTATTGCATTCTTTGGATGTAGTAAGAGCAGTTAAAGCTTATCTAAAAGCCACTGCTCAGATTCGCAGAACGGATACTTTGTTTATTCTGCCGGAAGGCCCCAGAAAGGGTCAGGCAGCGTCAAAATCTACTTTAGCCAGGTGGATTCGACAGGTCATAATACAAGCCTATGGCTTGAGAAGGAGACCGCCTCCGTTCAAAGTTAGAGCGCACTTCACGAGAGCAGTTGGAACTTCATGGGCAGTGCATCACCAGGCCTCCCTGGCTCAAATCTGTAAGGCCGCAACATGGTCTTCAGTTCACACGTTTACTAGGTTCTACCAGGTGGACGTTAGAAGTCAGGAGGATGTCGCCTTTGGGCGCAGTGTGTTGCAGGCCGCAAAAGATCCTCATGTCTGATAGCGCTCAGCTTATATATGGTGTATCCCCCCCCTCATTTGGCATTGCTTTAGGACATCCCATTAGTAATGACTATGTCGCTCTGTGTCCCGTGATGTACGAGAAAGAAAATAGGATTTTTATAACAGCTTACCTGTAAAATCCTTTTCTTGGAGTACATCACGGGACACAGAGCTCCCGCCCCTCTTTGGGGACACTTATTGCTTTGCTACAAAAACTGAGGTGCTCCCGGATGGGAGGGGCTTATATAGGGGAGGGTACTTCCGGTTTTGGAAGTTGCCAGTGCCAGTACCTGATGGTATCTATATAACCCATTAGTAATGACTATGTCGCTCTGTGTCCCGTGATGTACTCCAAGAAAAGGATTTTACAGGTAAGCTGTTATAAAAATCCTATTTTCAATCAGCAGCTCTCCGCTCTGCTCCTCCACGCTTGGAGTGCTGAGCTGTGAAGGGGTGGAGAGAGGCTGTCTCAGCGGCTCGCTGAGAGGCTGAGACGGGATTTCTGTGATGTCAGCAGAGAGTGGACTTCAGTCTGCTCTCTGCTGAAAACGGGTCACAGGAGTGCAAAACTAATTGCACTCCTATGAACCACAGGAGAAGCCCAGCCAAACGAGCTTTGGCTGGACTTCTCCTTTAAACTCCCATTCTTCATAATGAAAGGTTTCTGTCTTCAGTCTATCACTTGATTTTTCATACAGGGTGATTTTTCCATGGTGTTCCCTATACCAGTGTTTCTCAACACCAGTCCTCAGGACGCCCCAACAGATCATGTTTTCAGGCTCTCCATTATTTTGCACAGGTGATTTGATCAGTTTCACTGCCTTAGTAATTACCACAGCCGTTTCATCTGAGGGAAATCCTGAAAACATGACCTGTTGGCGCCTTGAGGACTGGAGTTGAGAAACACTGCCCTATACCCAGTGCTTAAGTCTTATCCCACAGACAGCTGGTTGTTTCTTCACCAGGAGATCCACACTGAGTCAGCTCCCTGACCTGGACTCCTCTGTTGGACATCACTTAGGTGTTGCTGAACCTTCACCTCTGGGAAGGTTTAAGAGTTCCCTTAGTGTCATAGGAATGGGTACAAATGAATGGAAAAGTCTCCCCCTCTCCATTCACAGAATGTGTTACTGTCTGTGAAAGCAATGCAAGGACTTTTTTCAGTGGAGGAGAGGACTGAAAGCTATGGGCGCCTGTCAGGACCTTCTTTAATGTACTTCAGTGTTAGACCCGAAGCTAATAATTCCCACAGTGCTGGAAGTTTAGTTCTGCAATGTGGACCGAGCATCACTAGAAAGATGATGTCTACAAGAACCATCAGCCTGTAGTGCTGCGAATTTATGCGACCCACAGATGTAACAAAAAATGAAAAAAAAATTCAGCTTTTAAATGCAACATGAATTTTGCTTTTGTGATTTGAGCCCCATGTTTGTTTAGTTCCAGGTTCCTAACTCTGAGGCCTGTATGGATCTTGGATCTATGTTGTGTATTTTGATAATAATTCTGCTGAGACGGTGGAAGTGGTAAGTACCAAGCTGAATGCAGAATTATTTCCTGTAATTATATGATTTTTTATTTTTTGGAAGCTGTTGGATAGCTTAAAAAGTCACTAATGTTAATAAGCTATTGTTTTATCCAGCTTGTGGCTTCGTTTTTACTGTAGACTGTTTTGCATTTGAAATTGTGTATCGCTTTTAGAGATGTGAGTGAGGTATTTGCTAACTAAGTGGTTGTAAACCCTTCCATATGTGCAGTGAAGTGACTGGCCTTAGGTGATACACAGAGATTAAATAAATCCTCCTACATAAGTTGCATCTGTTTATCTGCGGTCTTGTCTACATCCATTCAAAGTCCAGAATATTTAAAGCTGGTCTGAGAGTTCAGAAAAAAAGGGGTCAGGGAGCTGAAGTCACACTCTGCACAGCTCTGTGAGGAGAGCGCTAAGAGCTGATTGGAGAGAGGGGACACACCCCCTTCACATTGCACACAGGAACAGAGCTGAGGCTATCAATCACAGGCTGTGTGTTGGTCATCCCTCCCATGTCACCTTTTTTCTCATGGCGTCAGAAAAACCTGTCAAAAGTGACTCATGCTGATAGCCGAGGGGCGAAGCAGCAGATGGATATGACACCAAGTCATAAGTACACGCTATAGAGGGATATGCTTTGTTCATATTTCATGTCTATGGTTTACAACCACTTTAGCACTGGGACTTCACAGTTGGTACTGTTCAGCTTCATTTAAAAAATCCTGCCACCGCCATCCTATAGTGGTAACAGTTAAGGGTGAAGGAGCGCTGATGTTATCCGCTAGTTTGGGTGTTAAGCATGTGTGCGTTTCATTCTTCTTCTCCCATCATTCTTCTACTCTCATCATTTAGCAACTTCCCATTGCTGCTCCTGTTTTTCCAGCATTTCACAGATCAGCCACTCTCTGGTCTCTTTCCACTGCCTGTCTACTGTGACGTAATCACCTACAGCCTTCTTCTTCATCATTGGCTGCTCAGATTTGTGAATAGCAAGGCTTTGGGCCTAGTTGCTCTCCACTATGCTGCGCAGCATGTCTTTTAATAGTCACACAGAGGACAGTCAAACTGCAACAGTCTACCTTCCACTCGAGCAGCAGATCTCGAGTCCGCAAGTCCTCTGCCTCTTCTGTTCATTCTTCCACATAAAAGGTACCTTTCCATGTTTTAAAATAAGAGGCTGTTTTCTTGTCTTGCTGGGATTCCTTACGGGTCTATTACTTAGCACTTTTGGGTATTCCGGCTTCCCCTTGTAGCTCCACTTTTGGATTAGACATCTTTATGTAGCTGCCACTTGTGATATTACTTCACCCCTTTGTGCCTTGTTCCAGCATTGTTTTGTGCTCCCTGCAGCCTGGGATCTCTGATTCCTACCTAGGTAGCAATCTATCCTTGAGAGTGGTATTCCATTCGATCCCACACATCTCTCCACAGTGGAGTTATCAAGCCTTACGCTTCAGTGTACTTTTGTGTTTTTAGTCAAGGATCATATCTTCTACGTTACTTGTGTGTTGACTTAATTTCTTTCTCGTACATCACGGGACACAGCGGCATAGTCATTACTATGTGGGTTATATAGATACCTTCAGGTGCTGGCACTGGCAACTTCCAAAACCGGAAGTACCCTCCCCTATATAAGCCCCTCCCATCCGGGAGCACCTCAGTTTTTTGCCAGTGTCTAAGGTGTTGGCCAAGAAGTAACGTGTTTTTCACTGAGCTTGCGTACAGGTTCTTTTGGGCCTCAGTAAGCTATTCCGGATCCGACCAAAAAAGCTTCATAGCTAAACGGTCGGTACCCGGGCCTTGCAAGAGAAGAGCAAGGTTTTGCCTGTAATGCCTCTCTTAGGAGGGCTGGACCCTGGGATCCAGAGCTCTGGTCATACCCACGACCAAGATGTTTTCTGTGCAGGGTGCTATACAGGTCCAGGGGAGTGGAATCCTTGGGAACCCGGTCCCTGAAGGTTTAATTACAATGCCTGCCGTGATAGGTGAATTTTGGGCTTCTGTGGACCAAACAGAGTCCTGCGGCGAGGAAAAGGTAAGTGGGGGCCCTCGGGAACTTGGTTCTATTGAGGGACCCCCAAGCCTATTTTGTCTTTCTGCCTGTTACCTAAGGTATTCCCGCTAATATTCTGTGTATGCCTGTTACTACTGAGAAAATGTAAAAATTTTAATAGTAGGCAAGAAAAAAAAAAAAAGTAAGACCGCGGTACCTGTGTTAGACACTAGAGGCCGCTATGGTTCTTTTTCTTGTAATGTGGATTTTTTTTTCTTCCAAAATCAAATCCAGGCAGTTGGTAAGTTCTCTGCTGGGAAGCTGTCTCCTCTGCCCTGTTGCTGCGCTCATCCATCCCCGGGCCCTGCGGCAGGGACCCTGGCTCCCATCTAGCTCCTTATTTTTTTCAAAAAAGGCGCCGAAGGCGCACGTGCACGCGCCTCTATATATAGAGGCGATCTGGAAAAAGGGGCGGAGCGGGTGGATGACGCTCGGTGTGCGCCGCGGCGCTACTGCGCATGTGCGGGCGTCCAGCGTGTTTTAAAGCACAATCATAGCTGGCTATTGAAGTGCACAGACAGAGCTAGCAACAGTATAAAGGCACACAGAGGCGGTTGATGCAGGCATCCCCTAGAAAGGCACTTTAGTAGACACCAACTGTTATATAGCAGCAATTGTGCTAGACTATTCTCAGTAAAAGTGGTGTATTACGGCTGGAATACCTCAGCTTTAGGCTTAGGAATATGCCGTCCAGAAGCTCCGGAACTGAATCTTCCAGGAAGCGAAGGGGGTCTCAACGGGCTCTGAGGATCTTGGGCATGCTTCTGCTGCACCAGTCTCCCCTGAAGTTCAGAGGTAACTGACCGTAGAGACCCCGCAGGGGTACTTGGTACTGTGGCTGTCCTCAGTTCACCTGCTCCTGTGTATGTAACAGAGGAGGTTTTTTCCTCAGCTCTGGGAGGATTAGAGAGAGATTGTCAACATTGATCGCTGCCTCCCTGTCAGGGAAAGCACGCCCGATCTCCGTCTCCTCCTTCAGAGTGCCTGTTAGCAGAGCAACAGTCCCATACAGGGATCGACCTGCCTGAAGGGGATCAGGATGAGGTTGATTCTGTTATAGAGGAATCAACAGTGGAGGAACTTTTTCTCAGCATCTCAAGCTGAAAGATTATGGGTTCAGTCTCTGACTAACATGGTCCGATCAGCATTTAAAAATGCACCTTGCGGAACCATCAACCACTACTGTATCCTCGTTGGGGTAGCTAGAAGCCCCCAGACTGTCTGTTCTTTTCCACTTCACCCTTTACTGAAAGGTCTCATTTACCAGGATTGGGAACATCCTGAGAAAATATTTATTCCCTCCAAGAGTTTTCCGGTGGTCTATCCCATGGAGGATAAGTTCATCAAAAAATGGAAGGTCCCTACAGTGGACGCAGCCATCTCTTGTGTGTATAAATCACTGACATGTCCAGTGGATAATGTCCAAATGTTCAAGAACCCAATAGATAAAAGATTGGAGTCCTTATGAAAATCTGCTTCTTTCTACAGCAAGCTTGGTGACACAACCAGCAGTGGGGTCTGCTAAGCAGTGAAGGATCAGTTGAAACAGGTCTTGAGGGACTTGACAGATCAGCAGGCCCTTGCCCTATCTGATCTACCTAGAGCCTTAGGCTTTGCGGTTGACGCCATAAAGGATTCAATCCATCAGGCCTCCCGCCTTACGCTGTCTGTAGTACATATGCGTAGGCTTCTATGGCTCAAAAACTGGTCTGCTGAAGCTCCCTGTAAAGAATGGCTGGTTAGCGTCCCATTTCATGGTGAACGCTTATTCAGGGAAGACCTGGACAAATATATCCAGAAAATTTCCAGCGGTAAAAATACACTCTTGCCGGTTAAAAACAGAGTTAGAGGTCCCTCTTTAAGAGGCCTGCTTCTCCAGTCCCTGGGGCATCGGCTGTGTAACAGTTCCGACGGCCTCCTCGGTCAATTCCCGGGGGTAAAAAACAGGGACAATCGCAGGGTAATGAGAAACCCTGGGTCAGGGGAGGTACAAAACCTCCCCCAAAGTTAAATTCATTGAAGGGTTGCCCCCACTCAGTCGGGTGGGGGGAGGACTCCAGTTGTTCGCAAGAGACCTGGCGGGACACGATCAAAACAGATAGGTGCTCTCCGCAGTATGTTTGGGATACAGATTGGAGTTAAAAGACTCTCCTCCTTCCCGTTTTTGAGGTCAAACGTGCCAAGGGATCCCCGGAAGAGAGAGTCCCTCCTGTTGGCACTAGAACAACTATTGCTCCAAGGAGTAATTATGGAGGTTCCCCTGGAAGAATGGGGGTTCGGGTTTTACTCAAACCTCTTTACAGTCCCGAAGCAAACGGGGACGGGAGGCCCATATTAATTCTAAAAGGGCTAAACAAATTCCTGTATATCAGGACTTTCCGATGGAGTCGATCCGATCGGTGGCCACTGCCCTACAAGGGGAGGATTGGTTAGCCGCGATCGACATCAAAGATGCTTATTTGCACATTCCCATCTTTCCAGTCCACCAAAAATTTCTACGCTTTGCAGTAGAAGGGCGCCATTTTCAGTTCAGAGCCTTACCCTTCGGTCTGGCCACAGCACCACGAGTGTTTACAAAAATTCTGGCCCTTTATTGGCCAATCTAAGAACACAAGGTGTAATGATAATGGCATATCTAGATGACTTGTTGCTGATAGACCACTCAGTGAAAAAACTAGACGTGGTCATTCACAAGACAATCAAGTATCTGGAATCTCACGGTTGGATTATCAACCGAGACAAGTCAGCCCTAAAAACCAGTCAAAAGTCTGGAATACTTGGGGCTAAGGTTGGATTCAGGCCAGAGAAAAATATTCTTGCCTCGAGGAAAGGTGTTGTCTTTGAAAGATTTGATCCACTTAGTGGGTACAAAAAAGACAGCCGTCCATACGCCTGTGCATGAAGTTGCCAGTGCCAGCACCTGAAGGTATCTATATAACCCACATAGTAATGACTATGCCGCTCTGTGTCCCGTGATGTACTCCAAGAAAAGGATTTTACAGGTAAGCTGTTATAAAAATCCTATTTTTGCCCCTGTAAGCTTATCATTGTAAGCACTCGTTTCAGTGGTAAATGATTTGCCTTGACACTCTACAAAATCTGCAAGACAGATTGTTCTGTTGAAAAGCAACAGGCTTGCTGGCAGGATCATTAGATGAAAATGGTTACATATACAGTATCTCACAAAAGTGAGTACACCCCTCACATTTTTGTAAATATTTTATTATATGTTTTTATGTGACAACGCTGAAGAAATGACACTTTGCTACAATGTAAAGTAGTGAGTGTACAGCTTGTATAACAGTGTAAATTTGCTGTCCCCTTAAAATAACTCAACACACAGCCATTAATGTCTAAACCGTTGGCAACAAAAGTGAGTACACCCCTAAGTGAAAATGTCCAAATTGGGCCCAAAGTGTCAATGTTTTGTGTGGCCACCATTATTTTCCAGCACTGCCTTAACCCTCTTGGGCATGGAGTTCACCAGAGCTTCACAGGTTGCCACTTGAGTCCTCTTTCACTCCTCCATGATGACATCACAGAGCTGGTGGAGATTAAAGACCTAGTGTTCCTCCACCTTCCGTTTGACGATGCCCCACAGATGCTCAATAGGGTTTAGGTTTAGAGATCTGCTTGGCCAGTCCATCACCTTTACCCTCTGCTTCTTTAGCAAGGCAGTAGTCGTCTTTAAGAGTTGTGTTTGAGATCGTTATCATGTTGGAATACTGCCCTGTGACCCAGTCTCCGAAGGGAGGGGATCATGCTCTGCTTCAGTATGTCACAGTACATGTTGGAATTCATGGTTCCCTCAATGAACTGTAGCTCCCCAGTGCCGGCAGCACTCATGCAGCCTAAAACCATGACACTCCCACCACCATGCTTGACTGTAGGCAAGACACACTTGTCTTTATACTCCTCACCTGGTTGCTGACAGCACTCATACGTCTATTTCCCAAAGACAACCTCTGGATATGACGCTGAGCACGTGCACGCAACTTCTTTGGTCGACCATGGCAAAGCCTGTTCTGAGCGGAACCTGTCCTGTTAAACCGCTGTATGGTCTTGGCCACCATGCTGCAGCTCAGTTTCAGGGTCTTGGCAATCTTCTTATAGCCTAGGCCATCTTTATGTAGAGCAACAATTCTTTTTTTCAGATCCTCAGAGAGTTCTTTGCCATGAGGTGCCATGTTGAGCTTTCAGTGACCAGTATGAAAGAGTGAGAGCGATAACGCCAAATTTGACACACCTGCTCCCCATTCACACCTGAGACCTTGTAACACGAACGAGTCACGTGACACCGGGGAGGGAAAATGGCTAATTGGGCCCAATTTGGGCATTTTCACTTAAGGGTGTACTCACTTTTGTATCCAGCTGTTTAGACATTAATTGCTGTGTGTTGAGTTATTTTGAGGGGACAGCAAATTTTACACTGTTATACAAGCTGTACACTCACTACTTTACATTGTAGCAAAGTGTCATTTCTTCAGTTTTGTCACGTGAAAAGATAGAATAAAATATTTACAAAAATGTGAGGGGTGTACTCACTTTTGTTACATAGTTAGTCTGTTTACAAAAAGACACAAGTCCATCTTGTTCAACCAATAAAAGTAAAAAAATTATATCAATGAAAATGAAAGAGCGCCTAAAAAAGAAAACCAATGCGAAACATTTTGAGTCACATCTAAGAATTGTTAATCTACAATATAATAAATGTTTGCTTTTGGGCTTATTACTATTTTAAGGGTGTTCCACTTCAGCTGTTACTGGTAATTTTTGTTTAAACGCGCCTTTTCTTTCCATCTTTTCATGCAGTAATAGGAGAAATTGGGGTTTCTTAAAAAAATTTAGAATTATACTGGCCTAGGAGTACTGTCTCCCGCTGCTACTGCAACTGAAAACTGAGCGATCAAAGTCTTCACTGAGCAGAGAGCTGGTTACTGTCAGTCATCAGTTCTCTGCTCTATTCTTCCCCAGCGCTCACTGGTGGGCTGAGCTTTGCAGGGGGCAGGAGTAGCTGGCTCTTACTTTCAGCGGCTTGCTGAGAGGCTGAGCCAGCTATCGGTCCAGGCATCTGCGTGGATCCCCGACTGCTTTAGCTCGCTGTCTGCTGAGAACGGGTCACAGGAGTCAGAACAAACTGAACTCTTGTGATCCATAGGTGAAGAAGGGGCAAAAAAGCTTTGACCTTTTAAGGGTTAGGTATACTAGACTAGACTTTGTCCTATAACCCTATAAATATTCTTTTTTTTTTTATTGACCACCTCAGCATTCGGTGGTGGTAGTTCCACCAGTTCTCCTTTTGGTTCATGACTGATTGTCCTCCCAATTATTAGTTAAGATTCGTCTTTCTCTCAGGTTGCAGTTTCCATTTGTTGGTGATGACATGTTTCTGGTCTGTAGCACCAGGTTGATCCTTAGATTTTTTTTTTTTTTTGTGGTTGTTGAATTTTCCATACTTGCTTTCAACCTTTTTTTATGTAGGTTTTATTCAGGCATTTACCTCTTGGTAAGATTTCCACATTCCTTGGATCTCTTTTATGCATATAAATGGTCTTTTTGGTGGTAGATAATAAAGTACAATGCATGTAAGGTAGCATTTTCACAGGCAACTAAAACCTGTGCGAATTAGGCTGCTTTCACACTGAAGCGCTGGATGCGCTGGTGGTATAGCGCCGCTATACCGTCGTTTTTGCCGCGATTTGCGGTCATTAGCAGGGTGATTTTAACCTCCGCTAGCGGCCGAAAAAGGGTTAAAAACGCCTGCAAAAACGCCTTTGCAGCGTTTGGAGGCGCTACCCCATTGATTTCAATGTGCCGGGGGCGCCTATAGGAGCGGTATTTTTACCGCTCCTATCGTGCCTCAAAGATGCGGCTTGCAGGAGGTTTTTTACCCTCCTGCCAGCGCACCGCTCCAGTGTGAAAGCCCTCAGGCTTTCACACTGGATACAAAGGAGCGGCTTTTTCAGGGCGCATTACAGGCGCTATTTTTTGCGCAATAGTGCCTGCAAAGCGCCTCAGTGTGAAAGGGGCCTTACAGTGGCAGGAATCTGCACAGACATGTCAATTTAGGATGAGTTTATCATTTTTTTATCGTTTTTAATGCTCTTTTATTGTGTATTTTATGTGATTTATTAACTTATACCTAGAACAAGACAAATCGTTAGGCAGTATTCACATGAGCATAGCCACAGATAGCTGCAGCTGCCAGAGATCTGTTATTGAAGTGTACAGGGCTTGGTGACTGAAGCTCGCCATTCCTGCCGCTCTCATGTGCACCGGTGCTAGACACGTGAATACTGACTAATGATTTGTCTTGTGCTAGTCTGCTAGGTATAAGTAAAATAGGATAAATCAGATAAAAGTGCATTAAACATATGATAAACTCATTCTAAATTGACATGTCTGTGCAAATGTAGTCCATATAAATTGTGCAAACACTGTCCAAAAATATTATATATATATAATGCAAAAAGGTGCTCAGATTTTCTAAACCTCAATAGTTCTTCTTTGCAATGAAGGAATGATGATGGCGGGCACCAACCGAAGAGAAAGTGCTCCCAAAAGGTATTACCACAAACTATTAAATGAGCTGCTTACCAGCTGCTCTGAACCCACAAGGAGACCATCGGACACCTTGCTGCATAGCAGCCATATAAACCACGATCTTGCATGCAATGGTTCCATTATCTCCTAAGCCAAGATAGACTCCATGAAGGAAGTTAAAATATAGAGGAAAATCCACATAGTGTAGTATATCATTTTAATATAATGATAAAATCACACTTATAATTTTTAAGGAATTACACAGCATGTGTTACAAACAAAGATAATCGAAAAAATAAAAATTAGTGCTAATTGTGTATAAAAAAATATATAAATATAAACAAAAGTCCAACAAGTGATCTGATTGGTTAAATGCGATCAAAAATACCTGATGCAGTTCCCAGCAAATGGTATCCAGTGAATCCTCCACCAAATTACGTCACCAACGTTTAGTCAAGATGTTCTCCTACACACATGGTGGACCCTCTAATTATGGAAGGTCAATCTCGCTTAGGATATATCTACTACTATGGTGTCCAAAGGAGTATAATGAAGGAGAAGATCACCCCAGTGCAGCCCCGAGCACTGCTTCCTGCCCAGCACACTCCAGAGCTCTCCCTGGGGCTGACTGCAGATCTCTGAGGACAGATATTAGCCTGCATCTTCTGCACATGGCTGCCATGATGGTTCATTTCTAGTGCGGGAGGAACGGCTGGAGAGACGTGGATATATCCTAAGCGAGATTCACCTTCCATAACTAGAGGGTCCACCATGTGGGTAAGAGCACATCTTGACTAAACGTTGGTGATGTCACTTGGTGGAGGATTTACTGGATACCATTTGCTGTGAACTGTATCACCTATTTTTAGTCGAATTTGAACAATCAGATCACTTGTTGGACTTTTGTTTATATTTATATATTTTTTATACACAATTAGTGTAACTTTTTCTTTGTTCGATTATCTTTGTTGTGTCATATCTCACATTACATTGTTGCTGCTTTTTTATTCACTATTACAATTGCTTGAGCTTTTTTACACAAGCACAGTATTATTTCTTGTTTGTTATGTGTTTACAAACAACCAGCAGGTCCAAGCGGTAAGGCTGACCTGCGGAATAATGTCACGTATGAGGCCCCTCCCAGCGCGTTTTTCTGTAACGAGTTTTTTTTATATGTTTAATGCATTTTTATGATGCCTTTTATGTGATTTGTTACTTTTAACTAGCAGAAGGATCGCACACTTTTAATTGTTGGTTGGAGCTTGTTGCACATTCTACTCGGATTGCTAATTTAGATGCTGCTGTCTGTTTGATTTAATTGAGTTTTTGTTGTATCTGTTTTACTCAGTTTTTTGTCACTAAGATTTACAGTTTTTTTTTTTTTTTTTTTTGCAAGCGCACAAATATTATCTTGGGTTTAGTTAATGATTTGTCTTGTTTCAGTGAGCTTGCTTCACCTGAGAACATTCTGAAATCTCTGGGGAAAATCCTGGAAGGCGTTCTGCAGGCTGATGAACGACAGGCAGAGAAAACAAAAGCCAGAGTCTTTTCTGCCCTGATCTCTGTGCTAGAAATGAAGCAGTTGAAAGGTAAGCTATATGCTTTGTTTCTGTTTCAATGTGTTTAATAAAGTTTTTACAACCATAACAAAGAAGTTGGTCATCCTTAAAATAACAGGCCTATGTAGTAGTCCTGCAACGCAGGTGGATGGGACATTCAAATGATGAATTGTGATACCCCCCTAAACCCCCCATTTTTTCCAATACAAATACTTAATATTGGCAAAATAAATACCAGAAATCCCAATCCATGTCATATGATGGGGTACTATGAGAGTTCTTCAAAAGGTTATACTGTATATATAAAAGTGCAGATGTTTTTTTTTGATGGCCCCTTTTATTCTATCGCCAAGAAGGCTGGAGGGCAATCCCAACCGCCACCACACTGTTCTGAAGGAGAAGTTTGAATGTAATGGATCCAGGGGTTCCAAACGTTCTCAAACCTCAAGCAGGTGTCATTTTGTTTTTAGAATTCTATCCACCTTTTTTATGTAAGTTTACGTTTCATCACTGCGAGTTCTATCACCAAGCTTTTCCAGATAGTCGCTATTGTGATTTTGTCCGACAGGAACAAGAATATCAGGGTTTGAGTGTGTCATTGAGGAGGGCAATCTTGGGGTTTTTAACAATATTTATTATAGTCACTGAGTAGATTAAAGTGTGTACTCTCATCCAAAATCACCAGAACCTGGCACATGTCCACAACGTATGATACATTGTTCCCGCCCCACCGAAAGCAAAGTGAAGACTCTGGGTACATCTTGGAGAAACAGTAATGTACAAGGTACCATCTAAAATAGATAGTACCTCTTTTAGCCAGCCTCAGTGAGGGTGAAATTATTGATGCCCTTGTGTGTTCTGAGTGACCAGCTATATGCTTCATTTAAATGTAAGCTTCTGAAGGGGGTTGATGAACTTCCAGGGTGATGAAGATGTTGTGAGACTAAATTGTAGCATTTCCTTCCTCTGTTTAGTCTTTATTGTTCTCTCTTCTCTTCATTGCTCCAGACCTTTGGTGACCATGACACCTAATGCAACCCATACACATCACAATTTATGATGGACCAATCAGCAAATCCTGGACATACTCCTGTGTAGTGCTTTTCTAAATTTTAATTGGCATTGGATTGGATATCGGTCCACCCCACCAGCAGCACACTCACCATTCTTTTGCTCCCCTGTTACTTTGTTTAGCCAATTTTAGTAAAGAAAAATACCTGGTACTTTAGGCTTCATTATTGGCAGCTCAGGCACCAAGAGCTGTCAATTACAGGGGGATTCCTTAGCCCTGTGTATGTTCCAACTTGCAGCATAAACAAGGCATCCGCTCTTTACTACCAACATTGAATGGTGGCAAAACAAAAGAAAGATGGTTATGCAGCTGAGGGGAGGTTAAAATAAATGCATTGCTTTTTTGAACATGTTCCTTTTAAGATGACCTCAGAAATTTAGCTGCACACTGACAACCTTAAAGTGAATGTATAGTGCGTTTTGAATATATATTTCTTTCTTTATTCATTATGATCAAGACCAAAAAAAATAACAATATTTTACCATATTTTTATTTCTTTTTTAGTCAGGGTAATTTAAAAATATTGAGTATGGCAAATAGAGCTCTAAGCTCATTGTTCTGTCAACTAGCCACATATTGGAAAAAAGCTGCTTGTTTCTGAGATTAGATCAAAGTTAGAAAATATTAGAGCATTGACTATTTTCTTTTTAGAGGGTGTAGCCTAGTACACATGGGAAGAATGTTGGGCAGCATCGGCTGGTTCAATAGAAACCATCCGACATTCGACCCGTGTGAACTGCAGCCGGTCCCAATGGCCACCTTCTGTCGAAGGGGCATGACTGAAAAAGGTCTGCTGATCGCCTCCCGATCAGAGCTCTCAGCCAGTGGCTGAGAGCGTGACCAGAGTGCTCTGGCGGGGGGGGCACAATAGCACAGCAGGGGAGATTGCTGTACTAACATCGGATTGTTAGTACATCGGCTCCAACCTGAACTGTCCGTTTTTTTTCCTTCAGCCTGCTGGGTTAATTGAAAACAAAGTAGTAGTGTGTACCAAGCTTACAAAGATTCAATAAGAGACAGCCCTGTGAATGGGAGCCACTACTGTAGTGCTGTTTGTTTAGCTAACAGCTGGTGCTCTGGAAATTCTAAAACTATGGCAGGCTATTGACGGTGCAACATTTGCACAATTCTCCCATCAACACAGACAGTGCTGGCAGGGGAATCCCTCCTGTGGAGCACTTGTCTGCTCCTGGCAGGGCAAGCCGTCCCCGCCGGGAGAACACAGTGATTATTGCTAGTGGCTATAGAAGCTGCTAGCAACAATCGCAAGTGAATTCGGCAGGCTGGTTGTACCAAAAGTTGATTGATTGATCGATCTATTTTGTACATTCAGTCTGCCCTAATACTTACCTGACCCCCATCCCGATCCAGCAATGTGCACGAGAGCAGTGTCTCTCCCTGGTCTCATTGGCTGAGACAGCGGTAGCCATTGGCTTCCACTACTGTCAATTGCAGCCAGTGAGCCAATGAGGAGAGAGCAGGTGTGTGGCCGCGCCGTACTCCGTGTGTGAATGGACAGACAGAACAAAGGCTCGGAAGCAAGCCCTAACGGGTACCCCCATAGCAAGCTGCTTGCTATAGGGGCAGGAGCACCAGTGGGGGACAAAGCAGAAGAGGATTGGGGCTGTTCTGTGCAAAACCGCTTTTTTTTATCTGCCTTTAATATAACTTTAATGTACAAGCTTTGTTTTTTTTAAATCTAGGAATATTATATACATATGCTCAAGTGCGCTCTGTCAGCTCGATAAAGAGAATGGGCATTTAAACAGCTCTCTATAGCAGAGAGTCCAAGTATGAAAGTTCAAATGCAGCACAAGGTGTGTTGGTGGTCACAGATAGGCTGACTGTGGATGGTTGCCGGCTCATAACAAGCTAGAAGGGGCTCTGTAGACAGTAAAACACAAAAGAGAGTAGCACCCTCTAAGTGCAGCAATGTCAAAACATTTTTAATATAGGACAGACAATTTGGAACTCACAAGATCATAGAGATCACAGCGCATGTAGGAAGGTATAAGAGGTTCATCCACTCCTGGGGAAAGGCGTTAGGCTCGCAGGTGGAGAATCAGCTGATGTTTCTGGCTGTGCTGGTGGCTCCCAGCGCTTCCTGGTTCTCAGAATCTGCTCAGGGGCAGCTGGAAAGGTCACTTCCGGATGAAGAGGGAGTGGGGAGGAGTGCGTGTTGGGAGCATGCGCATTCGGAGCATGCGTGCTCCGTCATCAGGCAATCAATTTTTCCAAATTGTCTGCCCTATATTAAATTTTTTTTGACATTGCTGCACTTAGAGGGCGCTGCTCTCTTTTGTGTTTTTAATGTTTTTTTTTATCTGCCTTTAATATAACTTTAATGTACAAGCTTAAAAATTTGTAATAATACTGACCCAAAACCATTATAGTTTTGCTTTAAGCATCAAAGCCACTAGGTGGCTAGGTTAGAGACTCACTAGGTAAAAAATGTTTTAAAATGGCACTCCCTACAAAGAAAATGGTTGATATTTGCACTGCTCATTATTTTACAAGATATGCTAGTTGAAAAATCTTCTCCATCTAAAACACTTAAAATTCTATCAGATTCCTGGTCCCCTGCTTGTGCTGTGGTTCCTTTATCGATTCAGAAATCTTTAGTGGCTGGAAGATGGGGCCACATCAGCCAGGGGGACGGGGAACTCTGATACACCTGAAGGCCTGTGAAATAGACTCTGAAATAGCCAACTGCCTCTTAAAATGACATGTGACTTGGCTGTCATTACTTTGAGTCACTGACCTGGGAACATCTTGTGATATGTGTATATTATTTGCTGTATTGAAGCTAGTGTCTGACCAGCAGCCTCACGGTCTGTATATATGATGTGTACGCAGCTTCCAAGATTCCTCAGTATGAGCAACTTGTGCTAAGCGTCTGTGAGAATCTACAGGAAGACGTGGTTATCCTCGTCAGTCAGACACGGCCTGAAGTGACAAGTGCTGATGGAGGGGAGGATAAAGACAGCATGGAGACTGAAGATACGCCTCGGGCAAAGCAAAAAGACCTGCCTGATGGGGTAAGAGTTTGATGGTTTTAGTATATATGCAGATATTTAACACTGGCTGATTGTAACAGTATAATTTACAGCAAACTAAAAATGAGATTGTGAATGCATTACTTGTAGGACAACCAAGAAGATTAAAGCCCAGCTCCTGCCAAATATTTTATCCAAGGTTTGATTAGACTTGGAAAAAATAAATACCTCTGACAGCAGTGCAGCAAATCAGGATGGTGGATGTCGCAGAAAGTATTGACAACCTAACAGGGGTTCTAAACTTTCCCCATCTTGTAAAAAAATGTTTAGCTTAGGCCCCTTTCACACTTGTACAACTTGTCCCACGGTTTGGGACTGCAAAGTCATATGACAAATCGTTCCCCATGATTTCCAATGACTGCCATTCATATTAGTACCACTTCAAGTCGTTCCGACTTCAAAGTAGTCCCTGCACTACTTGGGTCCGACTTTAATGCCCGTTGCACAGGCATTCCCTGAAATTGAGTCAAAATCGCGGCCGCCAATAGCGCAAATTTGAAGTCACATTAGTGTGAAAGGGGCCTCGGTCTGTGTCCCCACTAAAATGATTTCCCATCACTTCCTATCCTGGTTTTTTAACATTTCTTGGGGAATCAAAACCATTATGACGGCTACAATTCCTATTGGCTAATGGCAGATATATGGAATATTAACCACTTCAGCCCCGGAAGATTTGGCTGCCCAATGACCGGGTCATTTTTTGCGATTCGTCACTGTGTCGCTTTAACTGACAATTGTGCGGCCGTGCAACGTTGCACCCAAACAAAATTGACGTCCTTTTTTTCCCCACAAATAGAGCTTTCTTTTGGTGGTATTTGATCACCTCTGCGGTTTTTATTTTTTGCGCTATAAACAAAAAAATAGCGTAATTTTTTAAAAAAAAGAAATTTGTTTTTTACTTTTTGTTATAAATATCCCCAAAAAATATATTTAAAAAATCGCAATAAGCGTTTATTGATTTGCGCTAGGGTTGTCCCGATACCACTTTTTTAAGACCGAGTACAAGTACCGATACTTTTTTTCAAGTACTCACCGATACAGAATACCGATACTTTTTTTTAAACTCATGTGTCGGTATTATTTTTTTTTACAATTTTTTTTTTTTTCAATGCTTTATTTTTTTAAGGGGGGTGGACAGTGTCAGTGTGTGTGTTTTCTTTTATTTATTATATTTTACAATTAATTTTTATTTTATTCTTTTTTTTTTTTATCAGCCCTGTTGGGGGGCTTTGGTGAGATATCAGGGGTCTTAACAGACCTCTGACATCTCCCCTTTGAGACAGGGAAAAGGACTGAGGACACAGATTCCCCAGTCCCTTTCTCAGCAGACTCCGCTGCGCTGAAAATGAATGGAGAGAAGACAGCGGCTCCTTTCCATTCATAAACTGAAACCTTGTAAACACAGTTAACGATGTTTCAGTTATGTGAATGGACAGAGTCAGTGATCACTGACTCTGTACATTCCGACAAGTAAGGAGCCGGATTTACCGGCTCCTACCTCCGCTCTCCATCCTGACAGATCGAGGGGGTGGGGGCGGCAGCATGGAGGGGGGCGGCAGCATGAGGGGGAACGGCGGCATGGAGGGGGCCACGGAGAGAGGGAGACAGCAGCAAAATGGAGGGGGCTGGAGGAGGATACGGGGACAATCAGCGGTGATCGTATGTGGGGGAGTTACAAGCACCGATCACCGCTGATTTTAAAGCAACTGAAAGCCGCGGGGGGGGGGGGGAGAGAGAAGCGGAGAAACAGCTGTCAAACTTTTAAATCTATGCAGCGGTGATCGGTGCTTGTAACACCCCCACACACGATCACCGCTGACTGTACAAGTATCGGATCAGGCATTGGGAACATTTGCCCGAGTACAAGTACTCGGGCAAATGCTCGGTATCGGTACCGAAATAGGTGATAGAATTATGGCATTTTTAAAAAAAAAAATGTTTTTAATAGTAATGGTGGAGATCTGCGATTTTTATCGTGACTGCGACATTATGGCAGACAGGTTTGCTGCTATTTTGGGACCATTGTCATTTATACAGCGATCAGTGCTATAAAAACGCACTGATTACTGTGTAAATGACACTGGCAGGGAAGGGGTTAAACACTAGGGGTCGATGACGGGGTTAAGTGTGTCCTAGGAATCACGACAGTGATCACTGCTCCTGATCACAGGGAGCAGTAGATCACTGTCCTTTAACTAGGCAGAACAGGGAAATGCCTTGTTTACATGGGCATCTCCACGTTCTGCAGCTATGTGACACGATCAAGGGCACCTGGCCAACATCGAGTCTGCGGGATGCCACGATTTAACGATTTTACGATGCCGCGATTTAAAGGGGACGTACAGGTACGTCCCTTTGCGCAGCCATGGCATTCTGCCGACGTATATTGTCGTGCAGCGGTCGGCAAGCGGTTAAACCATATAGATATTAGACTTCCTAATTACCTTCCCTACCAAAATCCTGTCTCCTGATCATTAGCTACACAGCTTTCAAGCTATTGATGAATCACTACGTTTCACAGCTGTTCTTGTAATGATGCCGAGGTCATTTTCATATTGTAGTTAAAGAAAATCGTTCTCACACACTTTTTTTTTTCCTGTATTTGCAATTTAAGGTGAATTAATTTTTTTTTATATATATACATACGCTCGCCGGCCACTTTATTAGGTATTACGTACAATTGCTTGGTAACACAAATTGCTAATCAACCAATCACATGGCAGCAATCCAATGCATTTAGGCATCTAGACGCGGTAAAGACGACTTGCTGAAGTTCAAACCCAGCATTAGAATGGGGAAGAAAGGGGATTTAAGTGACTTAGAACAAGGTATGGTTGCCAGCCAAACGGCTGTTCAGAGTATTTAAAAAACTACTGATCTACTGGGATTTTCACACACAGCCATCTCTAGGGTTTACAGAGAATGGTCCGAAAAAGAGAAAATATCCAGTGAGCAGCAGTTGTGTGGAGGAAAATGCCTTGTTGCTGTCAGAGGAGAATGGCCAGATGATAGAAAGGCAACAGTAACTCAAATAATCACTCGTTATTCAAAATACCATCTCTGAACGCACAACTCATCGAACGTGGAAGCTGATGGGCTACAGCAGCAGAAGACCACACCGAGTGCCACTCCTGTCAAGTAAGAACAAGAAACTGAGGCCTTCAATTCGCACAGGCTCACTAAAATTGGACAATGGAAGATTGGAAAGATGTTGCCTGGTCTGATGAGTCTCGATTTCAGCTTCGACATTCAGATGGTAGGGTCAGAATTTGGCATAAACAACATGAAAGCATGGATCTATCCTGCCTTGTATCAATGGTGGCTGGTGGTGTAATGGTGTGGGGGATATTTTTTTGGCACACTTTGGGCCCCTATCAATTGAGCATCATTTAAACACCACGGCCTACCTGAGTATTATTGCTGACCATGTCATCCTTTTATGACTACAGTGTACCCATCTTCTGATGGCTCCTTCCAGTGCACCATGTCACAAAGCTCCAATCATCTCACCACTGGTTTCTTTAACATGACAATTATTATAAAAGGATACCTATGCGCCTACCAATAGGTTAAACTAAACTAATTTAAGAAGTGCTAATATAAAGTGCTAGTATATATGTATAAATATATGACAAACAGCAGCTACTTCTATGGTGTAACCAACACAACTGAATGAAATAAAAATGTTGAAGCAGCGCTAAATGTCCAAGTGCAAACAATACTTAAAGTGAAACGTACTATAAATGTGCTAAAAATAGTCCAATATTAAATATACATGTGCACAATATGCAAAAAAATATATTTCCAAACGTTGATGTGTCCCAAAAAATATTATATAATGGAAAGTTCACACAAAATGATCTCCCAAAAAAAAAAATCCAGCAACCAAGAACAGGAGAGGAGGAAAAGAACAGGCGTGGGAAATCAAATAGGGAATCAACCATCACAGGTATAAGCGCACAATCCTCCCCCGATGACACCAGCCTCTCACCTTGTTGATGGACCCACAGGGTTAGGTAAAGCCTTAATGGATCTCCGACACCACAGATGATGCTCTCCAATTCTTGTGTATAAATAGGGATTGCTGCAGCCTTTCCTCCACTTCCAACCGTATCTTCCTAGAATATATATCTTGCTCCAGGGTTCAGGAATAAAACAGAGAGGACTCCATGGTGAAGTAAGTATTTAAAAGCCAATAATGGCATTTATTAAAAAAATATATAGCTTAAAAACAAATAAAAGCACCAAGCAATAAAAACGCCAAATGGAGTACACACTTCCGGTCACGGCCGTAAACCGTAAGTCAACGTCACTAAGCTCCTCCTCCCGACGCGTTGCGTCACTCATCACGTGACTTTATCAAGGCCTTGGGAGCTGAGTGACGGTAGTGAGATTAAATACTTCCTGGTGGTCATGGAGACCATATGCTAATCATCCACAAACAATGTCAGAGAAAGGGAGCCTGGGAAATTGGCCAAATCACTACAAAGTCTCACTAATCTGGACCATTTCCCAGAAACCATAGTATAAAAGTAGGCATCAATCCATAAAAATCAAACAATGGTAGTAAGAATATATAACAGAATAATATAATTAAAGCGTCAGGAAAACAAATACAAATTTAAATTAAAAAACTAATAAAATAAAAATAAATGAAAAAAAATTATAATAAAAGTAAATAATAATAATAATAATAGAAGAAAAAATATATAATAAAGTAAATGAAAAGGTGAAAGAAGAAAAAAAGGAAAGAAAGAGAAAAAAAGGAGAAGAGGAAAGAGAGAAAAGAAAAGAGAGAAGAAAGAAGAGAGAAAAAAAAAACATTGATAAAACATATCGCCTGTCACATAAACATACATATCTAATAATTGGAAATAAAACCGTTCAAATCGAACTCTATATTAAGACCTGCAGGGGCAAACGACTGTATCTCAAAAATCCAGCGAGACTCGGCTTGGCTGAGGGTAATAACTTTATTGCTTCCTCTCCAGTGAGGCTTGTATTTTTCAATGCCCCAAAAAGAGAGGGAGCTAGGGGGCTGTCTACATGTTGGAGTGCTCATGTAAATTCCAATATTAGGGCAGAACAAAAAGGCCCCTCTGGAAACGTCTAAGGGAGCATGCCTAAAATATTAAATCTGGCTTCCCTAAGCATAGTGTGTCTAGACACTTTGCTGAGTTCCATGGAAAAGACCCTAGCTCCCTCTCTTTTTGGGGCATTGAAAAATACAAGCCTCACTGGAGAGGAAGCAATAAAGTTATTACCCTCAGCCAAGCCGAGTCTCGCTGGATTTTTGAGATAGTCTTTTGCCCCTGCAGGTCTTAATATAGAGTTCGATTTGAACTGATTTATTTCCAATTATTAGATATGTATGTTTATGTGACAGGCGATATGTTTTATCGTTGGTTTTTTTTTCTCTCTCTCTTCTCTCCTTTCTCTCTTCTCTCCTTTCTCTCTTCTCTCCTTTCTCTCTTCTCTCCTTTCTCTCTTCTCTCTTTTCTTCTCTCTTTTTTTTTTTCTTTTCCTTTCTCTTTTCTCTTTCCTCTTCTCTCTTTTCTTTTCTTTCTTTTCCTTTTTTTCTCTTTCTTCTTTTTTCTTCTTTCTTTTTTCTTTCTCCTTTTCATTTACGTTAATATTATAGATTTGTTCTTCTATTTTTATTATTATTATTTACTTTTATTATAATTTTTTTCCTTTATTTTTATTTTATTGGTTTTTTAATTTAAATTTGTATTTGTTTTTCTGACGCTTTAATTATATTATTCTGTTATATATTCTTACTACCATTGTTTATGGATTGATGCCTCCTTTTATACAATGGTTTCTGGCAAATGGTCCAGATTAGTGAGACTTTGTAGTGATTTGGTCAATTTCCCAGACTCCCTTTCTCTGACATTGTTTGTGGATGATTAGCATATGGTCTCCATGACCACCAGGAAGTATTTAAGCTCACTACCGTCACTCAGCTCCCACGCCCTTGATAAAGTCACGTGATGAGTGACGCAACGCGTCGGGAGGAGGAGCTTAGTGACGTTGACTTGCGGTTTACGGCCGTGACCGGAAGTGTGTACTCCATTTGGCGTTTTTATTGCTTGGTGCATTTATTTGTTTTTAAGCTATATATTTTTTAATAAATGCCATTATTGGCTTTTAAATACTTACTTCACCATGGAGTCCTCTCTGTTTTATTCCTGAGCACTGGAGCAAGATATATATTCTAGGAAGATACGGTTGGAAGTGGAGGAAAGGCTGCAGCAATCCCTATTTATACACAAGAATTGGAGAGCATCATCTGTGGTGTCGGAGATCCATTAAGGCTTTATCTGACCCTGTGGGTCCATCAACAAGGTGAGAGGCTGGTGTCATCGGGGGAGGATTGTGCGCTTATACCTGTGATGGTTGATTCCCTATTTGATTTCCTATTGATGTGACAAGCCGGACTCCCACGCCTGTTCTTTTCCTCCTCTCCTGTTCTTGGTTGCTGGATTATTTATTTTTTTGGGAGATCATTTTGTGTGAACTTTCCATTATATAATATTTTTTGGGACACATCAACGTTTTTATATATATATTTTTTTTTGCATTCTTTGCATATTATGCACATGTATATTTAATATTGGATGATTTTTAGCACATTTATAGCACGTTTCACTTTAAGTATTGTTTGCACTTGGACATTTAGCACTGCTTCAACATTATTATTTAACATGACAATGAGACCACTGTACTCCAATGGCCTCCACAGTCACCAGATCTCAGTCCAATAGAGCACTTTTGGGATGTGGTGGAATGGGAGATTCGCATCATGGATGTGCAGCCGACAAATCTGCAGCTATATATATATATATATATATATATATATATATATATATATACACACACACAGGGCTAAAAATTTCAAGTCCTGAGCTACTAGCCAGGCCTCAAGGGTTACTCTGCACCAGTTGTCCCGCTCCTAGGAAAAACACAAGGAGAGAGGCGCCTCTGGGTGTAGCAGTATTAAAACAATTTATTTAGGCAGGGAACAAAAGCCACTCACATTTTGTTGGTAAAAAACAAGCATGTAGAACTGGAGCGCGATGGTGTAGCAGGCGAAGGGTGCTGACGTCACTGGTGCTGACGTCATTCCAGTGACGTCGGCACCCCTCGCCTGCTACACCATCGCGCTCCAAGCCTTGCTTTGGATTTCCTCCTCCATCGCAGCTAGCCTCTTCTATACATCTGTCAGCAGTGCGAGCGAATCCAGAGCACCCTAGCGCCCCAGCAGGAAGAGAAGTGGACTGACACATCTAATGATCCCTCCTTTCCCCTGATTGGGAAGTTCTACATGCTTGTTTTTTACCAACAAAATGTGAGTGGCTTTTGTTCCCTGCCTAAATAAATTGTTTTAATACTGCTACACCCAGAGGCGCCTCTCTCCTTGTGTTTTTCCTGCAGAACTGGAACATGGTCTCTGTTCCCCTTTGACGACAGCCCTGGGAGTGTAACTCTAACCCCTGATATACCCTTCACCTTCAGTACTTGGACTTTCAACTAACTTTTCACCTAAGTCTACTTAGCTGTGTCTATCACTATGTACACTTAGTTACTACCATATTGTTTGGATATTTGAGTCTCTGGTATTTTTGCGCATTTTTACTTGTATAGTGTCCCGCCCCTAGACACGCCCTCATAAATTTTCTCATGAAATTACACTTAAATGTTTTATGCAGAATTAAGTTATAAAAATAAATATTAACAACAACTTTATCCGTGCCCAAAAATGCAGCCTGCCTGTGTCCCCAGTGCAGCCATGTGTCCCCAGTGAAGATCTGTGTCCCCAATGCAGCCACGTGTCCCCAGTGCAGCCTACCTGTGCTGGGTAAGAGAGAGGAGAGCCGCCGCCGCCGCCATCATCTAGTTGATCAGAGCGCGGGGAACATAACAGCTTTCAATTCAATAGCTGTGTCCCCCGCCGCGAGCCGTCCTATACAGCCCCTCCTCCTTTTCTGAGAAACTTTGATAGAAGGCGCGAGCCATTATCCACAAATGGGGAGAGCCATTATCCACAAATGGAGATAACTTGGAAGAGTGGTAAACCTTCCCAGGAGTGGTCGGCCTACAAAAATTACTCCATGAGCATGACGACGACTCATCCAGGAAGTCATAAAAGAACCCAGAACATCTAAATAACTGTAGGCCTCACTTGCCTCAGGTAAGATCAGTGTTCATGATTCAGCAATAGCAAAAATGGCATCCATGGGAGAGTTTCAAGGCCAAAGTCACTGCTGACCAAAAAGAACACAAAGGCTCATCTCACATTTACCAAAAAACATTTTGATTATCCCCAAGACTTTTAGGCAAATATTCTGTGGACTGATGAGACCAAAATTTTACTTTTTGGAAGGTGAGCGTCCCGTTACATCTGGCATAAAACTAATACTGTATTTCATAACAAGAACATCATACCAACAGTCAGATATGGTGGTGGTAGCGTGATGGTCTGGGGCTGCTTTGCAGCTTCAGGACCTGGACGACTTACCATAATTGATGGAACCATGAATTCTGAGCTCTACCAGAAAATCCTAAAGGAGAATGTCCGGCCATCAGTTCGTGACCTCAAGCTCAAGTGCACTTGGGTTATGCAGCAGGACAATGATCCGAAACACAACAGCAAGTCCACCTCCAAATGGTTCAAACAAAGCAAAATTTAGGTTTTGGAGTGGCCTATTTAACCACTTCCCATCCGCTGTATGCAGAATGATGGCTGTGGTTCTGTTATCCTGATTGGGTGTCATATGACGTCCAGCAGGATAACATGCTGGCGCGCGGCGATCGCGAGTGCGGCGTATCAGTCTGACACCCCGCATCTCCGATCAGGATAAGAAGCCTCTGTCAGAGGCTTCTTACCACGTGATCAGCTGTGACCAATCATAGCTGATCATCGCGTGAACCAGGAAGTGCCGGTAAATGGCATTCCTCGGTTCGCGCTGACAGGGAGAGCCGATCTGCGGCCTTCACTGTCGGGAGGGGGGGGGTCTGTGCTGAAAATCAGCACATTGATTATCAGCACAGCCCCCTCAAATGTAGCAATCAGCTGCCAACCAGTGCCCAGCAATGTAAAAACAATAAATTCTGCCAGTGCCCACCACAGTGCCAGTCACTGCCCACCACAGTGCCAATCACTACTTATCAGTACCTCATCATCAGTGCCACCTGTCAGTGCCAATCAGTACCGCCCATCACAGCCACCTGTCAGCGCCCATCACAGCCGCCCATCAGTTCCACCTATCAGTGCTGCATATCAGTGCCGCCAATTGGTGCCCATCAGTGCTGCATATCAGTGCCCATCAATTCTACATATCTGTGCTCATCAGTGCCGCCTCAGCAGTGCCCGTTAGTGAAGGGAAAAACCAAATTTTATGACAAACTTCTTTTTTATTATTTTTTTCAAAAATTTGGGTCTTTTTTAGTTTGTTTAGCAAAAAATAAAAACCGGAGAGGTGATCAAATACCTCTAAAAGAAAGCTCTATTTGTGGGAAGAAAATGATGATAAAAATTTCGTTTGGGTACAGTGTTGCATGATCGTGTAATTGCCATTCAAAGTGTGACAGCGCTGAAAGCTGAAAATTGTCCTGGGCAGGAAGGGGCGCAAGTGCCCTGTATTGAAGTGGTTAAAGCCCGGGCTTAAATCCAATTGAGATGCTGTATCAAAACCCTTCAATGTGGCTGAATTAAAACAATTCTGCAAAGAGCGGGCATAAATTGCTCCACAGCAATGTGAAAGACTTATTGCCAGTTATCGCAAACGCTTGATTGCAGTTATTAGGTTTAGGGGGCAATTCCTTTTTCACATAAAGCAAGGTAGGTTTGGACAGCTTTTTTGCCTTTTAATAAATGAAACCATCATTTAAAAACTGCATTTTGTATTAACTCGGGTTATCTTTGTGTAATAATCAAAATTTTTGATGATCTGAGTCATTCAAGTGTGACAAATAGGCAAAGAAAATCAGAAAGGGGGCAAATACTTTTTCACAGCATTGTGTGTGTGTGTGTGTGTGTGTGTGTGTGTGTGTGTGTATAGATATATAATATATATATATATATCTACACACACACACACACCCCTATGAAGGTACAAGGAGAAAACAACTGGCACATAGGGGTAATATTCAAAACACAGTCCAGCCAGCTTAAGAAACCAATGTCTCTTTTAAAAGATAAAATGGGATGGGATGGGAGGCAGTCCTTAGTGATCACAGGGCTGTGATAAGTTAGTGGTATACTGAGAGGTTTCAGGGATCACCTATGGCCGATGTCCTCAGAGTTGTGAAGGCTCTGTATATCAATGAAAGCAAGAGAGAGAGAAGGACGTGCCAATCTAAGTGCAGTATCCCAAAAGTTTTAATTAAAACTTGGGATCCTGCACTTAGATTGGTGTATCCTTCTTTCTCTCTTGCTTTCATTGCTACCTCTGAAGGTATGCTGTGGTATCTGGCACCAAGCTGTCATTAGCAGATCCTTTAAGTCCTGTAAGTTGTGAGGTGTGGCCTACAGGGATCAGACTTGTTTTTTCAGCACATCCCACAGATGTTTAGATTTGGAGAATTTAGAGGTCAAGGTCAAGTCAACACCTCAAACTCGTTGTTTTTCTCAAACCATTCGTGAATTCATCAGACCAGCCCACCTTCCTCCATAGATCTGCAATCCAGTTCTGATGCTCACGTGCCTATTGTAGGCGCTTTTGGCTGTGGGTTAGCAGGTTAGTATGGACACCCTGACCAGTCTGCTGCTACGCAGTCCAGTACACAACTAGCTGAGATGCAGTTAGTGTTCTGACACCTTTCTATCTGAACCAGCAATAACTTTTTCAGCTACCGCAGCTCTTCTATTGGATTGGACTACACAGGCCAGCCTTTGCTTCCTATGTGCATCAGTGAGCCTTGGCCACCCATGACTTTCTCTGGTTTTACTTTATTTGACCACATTTAGTAGGTCCTGATCACTGCAGACCGGGAACATCCCCCAAGAGCTGCAGTTTTGGACTAGCGCTGATCCAGTCATCTAGCCTTTTACAAGTTGGCCTTGGTCAAAGTCTCTCAAATCTTTACACTTGGCCATTTTTCTGCTTTCAACACATCAACTTCAGAGTCCACATGTTCACTTGCTGCCTAATATATCACATCCACTTTCAGATGCTATTGTAACGAGATAGTCAATGTTATTCACTCACTTTAGCTGTCAATGGTCATAATGTTATGGCTGATCGATGTGCGTGTGGTAACAACCGATGCAATCTATACATAGAAACCAAAACAAAAAAGTTCTGAAATTAGGTTATGTGTAATAAAATGGAATGACACAGGGAAAAAGTATTGAACACGCTAACTGATATTTATTTATTACTTCGTATAAAATCCTTTGTTGGTAATGACAGCTTCAAGACGCCTCCTGTATGGAGAAACTAGTGGCATGCATTGCTCATGTGTGATTTTGGCCCATTCTTCCACACAAACGGTCTTCAAATCTTGAAGGTTCCGTGGGCCTCATCTAAAAACTCTGATCTTTAGTTCTTTCCATAGATTTTCTATTGGATTCAAGTCAGGTGATTGGCTGCGCCATTCTAGCAGCTTTATTTCCTTTCTTTGAAACCAATTGAGTTTCCTTGGCTTTGTGTTTGGGATCATTGTCTTGCTGAAATGGCCACTCTCGTTTTTTCTTTTTCGTACATCACGGGACACAGAGCGACTTAGTCATTACTAATGGGTTATATAGTTTACCTTCAGGTGCTGGCACTGGTAACTTCCAAACCGGAAGTACCCTCCCCTATATAAGCCCCTCCCATCCGGGAGCACCTCAGTTTTTTTGCCAGTGTCTAAGGTGTTGGCCAAAGAGTAACATGTGTTTTCACTGGGCTTGCGTACAGGTTCTTTTACGGGCCTTAGTAAGCTGTTCCGGATCCCACCAAAAAAGCTTCATAGCTAAACGGTCGGTACCCGGGCCTTGCAGCAGAAGAGCAAGGTTTTGCCTGTAATGCCTCTCTTAGGAGGGCTGGACCCTGGGATCCAGAGCTCTGGTCATACCCACGACCAAGATGTTTTCTGTGCAGGGTGCTATACAGGTCCAGGGGAGTGGAATCCTTGGGAACCCGGTCCCTGAAGGTTTAATTACAATGCCTGCCGTGATAGGTGAAGTTTGGGCTTCTGTGGACCAAACAGAGTCCTGCGGCGGGGAACAGGTAAGTGGGGGCCCCCAGGAACTTGGTTCTATTGGGGGACCCCCAAGCCTAATTTGTCTTTCTGTCTGTTACCTAAAGGTAATCTCGCTAATATCTGTGTATGCCTGTAACTACTGAAAAATGTAAAATTTTAATAGTAGTCCAGAAAAAAAAAAAAAAAGGAGGACCGCGGTACCTGTGTTAAACCACTAGAGGCCGCTGTGGTCCATTTTTTCTTGTCATGTGGATCTTTGGTTTTCTCAAGTCAAAAGATTCAGGCAGTTGGTAAGTTCTCTGTGGGAATCCACTTCCTCTGCCCTGTTGCTGCGCTCATCCACCGCACAGGCCCTCCGGCAAAAAGGGCCCTGGCTCCTAGTCCCTGCTTGGTTTTCGAAAAGGGCGCCAATGGTGCACGGGCGCGGGCGCGTGCACGTGCCTCCTATGAAAAAAAAGGGGCGGGCGGGTGGATGACGCTCGATGCGCGCCGCGGCGCTTCTGCGCATGTGCAGGCGTCCCAGCATGTATAAAAGACACAGTACAAGTGTCAGCTGGATGCAAACAGAGCTAGCAACAAACAGTGGCACACAGAGGCGGTTGATGCAGGCATCCCCATAGAAAGGCACTTTAGTGGACACCAGCTGGTATATAGCAGCAACTGTGTTAGACTATTACCAGCAAAAATTGGTGTATGACGACGGGAATACCTCAGCTTTGTGCTTAAAGGATATGTCGTCCAGACGCTCCGGAAATAGGTCTTCCAGGAAGCCAAAGGGGTCTCCATCGGGCTCTGAGGATATTGGGCATGCTTGTACTGCACCAATCTCCCCTGAGAATTCAGAGGTCAGTAGCCGTAGGAACCCCGCAGGAGTGCCTGGTGCTGCGGCTGTCCCCAGTCCACCTGCTCCTGTATATATAACAGAGGAGGTTTTATCCTCAACTCTGGGAGGATTGGAAGAGAGATTAACAGCATTGATCGCTGCTTCCCTGTCACAGGAAAAGCGCGTCCGATCTCCGTCTCCTCCTTCAGAGTGCCTGTTAGTGGAGGAACAGCCCCACACAGAGATCGACCTACCTGAAGGGGATCAGGATGAGGTTGATTCAGTTATGGAGGAATCAACAGTGGAAGAACCTTTCTCAGCATCTCAGGCTGAAAGATTATGGGTTCAGTCTCTGACTAACATGGTCCGATCAGCATTTAAAATGCCTCTGGCGGAACCATCAACCACTACGGTTTCCTCGCTGGGGTCGCTGAAAGCTCCCCAGGCTGTCTGTTCCTTCCCAATTCACCCTTTATTGGAAGAGCTTATTTACCAGGATTGGGAGCATCCTGATAAAATATTTACTCCCCCCAAGAGATTTCCGGTGATCTATCCCATGGAGGATAAGTTCATAAAAAAATGGAGGGTCCCTACAGTGGACGCAGCCATCTCTTCTGTGAACAAATCACTGACATGTCCAGTAGATAATGTTCCAATGTGCAAAGACCCAATAGATAAAAAATTGGAGTCTTTACTAAAATCTGCTTTCTCTACAGCAAGCATGGTGACACAACCTGCGGTAGCAGCGATTGGAGTCTGCCAAGCGGTGAAAGATCAGTTGAAACAAGTCTTAAGGGACTTACCAGATCAGCAGGCTCTTGCCCTAGCTGACCTGCCTAGAGCCTTGTGTTTTGCGGTGGACGCCATAAAGGATACAATCCAACAGGCCTCCCGCTTTACGCTGTCTGTAGTACATATGCGTAGGCTTCTATGGCTCAAAAACTGGTCTGCTGAAGCTCCCTGTAAGAAATTGCTGGTTAGCTTCCCATTTCATGGAGAACGCTTATTTGGAGAAGATCTGGACAAATATATCCAGAAAATTTCTGCCGGTAAAAGTTCACTCTTACCGGTTAAGAACAAGAGTAGAAGTCCTTCTTTTAAGAGGCCTACTTCTCCAGTCCCTGGCACATCGGCTGTGAAACAGTTCCGACGGCCTCCGCGGTCAAATTCAGGGGGCAGAAATCAGGGACAATCACAGGGTAACAAGAAACCCTGGGTCAAGAGAGGTACAAAACCTCCCCCCAAGTCATGAAGGGTTGCCCCCACTCAATCGGGTGGGGGGAAGACTTCAGTTGTTCACAGAGACCTGGCGGGACACCATCAGAGACAGATGGGTGCTCTCCGCAGTAAGTCTGGGATACAAGCTGGAGTTAAAAGACACTCCTCCTGCCCAATTTATGAGGTCAAACGTGCCAAGCGATCCCCAGAAGAGAGGATCCCTCCTTTTGGCACTAGAACAACTATTGCTCCAAGGTGTAATCATGAAGGTTCCCCTGGAAGAAAGTGGGTTCGGGTTTTACTCGAACCTTTTCACAGTCCCCAAACCAAATGGGGACGTGAGGCCCATATTAAATCTAAAAGGGCTAAACAAGTTCCTAAATATCAGGACTTTTCGGATGGAGTTGATCCGATCGGTGGCCACCGCCCTACAAGGGCAGGAATGGTTAGCCTCGATCGACATAAGGGATGCTTATCTGCATATTCCCATCTTTCCGGCCCACCAGAAATTTCTACGCTTTACAGTAGAAGGGCGCCATTTTCAGTTCAGAGCCTTACCTTTCGGTCTGGCCACAGCACCACGAGTGTTCACAAAAATTCTGGCCCCACTATTGGCCAATCTAAGAACACAAGGTGTAACGATAATGGCATATCTAGACGACCTGCTACTAATAGACCACTCAGTGGAAAAGCTGGAAGTAGCTATTCACAAGACAATCAAGTATCTGGAATATCACGGTTGGATTATCAACCGGGACAAGTCAGCTCTAAGACCAGTCAGAAGTCTGGAATACTTAGGGCTAAGGCTGGATTCAAATCAGAGAAAGATTTTCTTACCTCCAGAAAAGGTGTCGTCTTTAAAAGATTTGACCCACTTAGTGGGTACAAAAAGAAAACCATCCATACGCCTGTGCATGAGGCTGCTGGGAAAAATGGTGGCTTCATTCGAAGCAGTACCCTACGGTCAATTCCATTCAAGGAACTTGCAGAGGGCCATACTGTCAGCCTGGAACAAAAAAGTTCAGGCTTTAGACTTACCAATGTCCCTGTCCCCTTCCGTTCGCAAGAGCCTCCATTGGTGGTTGGTGCCCCAGAATCTGGAAAAAGGGAAACCCTTCAGTCCGGTTTCTTGGAAGGTGGTCACTACAGATGCCAGCCTCATAGGCTGGGGGGCAGTACTGGAGCAATGGTCTCTCCAGGGCAAGTGGTCAGAAGCAGAGAAGGCCCTGCCCATCAATCTCTTAGAGATACGGGCAGCCCGGTATGCCCTAGTAGCATGGACATCCAAACTCCAAGGGTCCCCTGTCAGAATTCAATCAGACAATGCCACAGCAGTGGCATATATCAATCACCAGGGTGGCACCAGGAGTCGTGCAGCCCAGAGGGAAGCGAATTGCATCCTGGAATGGGCAGAAAGATATGTCCCAGCCATATCCGCGGTTTTCATCCCAGGAGTGGAAAATTGGAAAGCGGACTTTTTAAGTAGCCAGCAATTATGCCCGGGGGAATGGTCTCTTCACCCCGAGGTTTTCCAGGCAATATGCCAGCGTTGGGGAACACCGGATGTAGATCTGCTAGCATCCAGATTCAACGCAAAGGTGGACAGGTTTGTCTCTCGGACAAGGGATCCCCTAGCTTGCGGCTCGGATGCCCTAGTGTTCCCTTGGGATCAGTTCAAGCTGATATATGCATTCCCACCGCCACAATTGTTACCGCGATTAATCCGCAGAATCAGGGTAGAAAAGAAACCAGTGATTCTGGTGGCTCCAGCGTGGCCCCGAAGGGCATGGTACGCGGAGATTGTAAAAATGTCAGTGAGGAGTCCTTGGACCCTCCCACATCGTCCGGACCTGCTGTTGCAAGGACCGATATACCACCCTTCCTTACCAGCCCTAGGTTTGACGGCCTGGCTATTGAAGCCCACATTCTGAAAAAGAGAGGGCTCTCTAATCCTGTGGTATCTACCATGATCAATGCCAGGAAGCCGGTATCCAGGCAGATCTATTATAGGATCTGGAAGGCGTACATTACATGGTGTGAGGCCAAGAAATGGCATCCACGTAAGTACGTAATAGGTAGGATTTTGGACTTCCTACAGTGGGCTGTAGATAGGAAGCTGGCCTTGAGTACTATCAAGGGTCAGATTTCGGCCTTGTCAATATTTTCTCAAAGGCCCTTGGCTTCGCATTCACTAGTCAAAGCTTTCATACAAGGAGTGATGCGTATTAGCCCTCCGGTTAGTATTCCCATATGTCCATGGGACTTAAACCTGGTTCTGTCGGTTCTACAGAAACAACCGTTTGAACCATTGCAACACATTTCCTTGGTTCTTCTCACCAGGAAATTGATTTTCTTAGTAGCCATTTGTTCGGCTAAAAGAGTGTCGGAATTAGCCGCCTTGTCCTGTAAGGAGCCATATCTGGTTGTCCATAAGGACAGAGTAGTATTACGTCCTCATCCAGCCTTTCTTCCTAAGGTGGTATTGAGGTTTCATTTGAACCAAGATGTGGTTCTTCCTTCTTTTTTCCCCAAACCTAGCTCGGTAGAGGAAAAGTTATTGCATTCTTTGGATGTAGTAAGAGCAGTTAAGGCTTATCTAAAAGCCACTGCTCAGATTCGCAGAACGGATACTTTGTTTATTCTGCCGGAAGGCCCCAGAAAGGGTCAGGCAGCATCAAAATCTACTTTAGCCAAGTGGATTCGACAGGTCATAATACAAGCCTATGGCTTGAGAAAGAGACCGCCTCCGTTCAAAGTTAGGGCGCACTCCACAAGAGCAGTTGGAACTTCATGGGCAGTGCATCACCAGGCCTCCCTGGCTCAAGTCTGTAAGGCCGCAACATGGTCTTCAGTACACACGTTTACTAGATTCTTCCAGGTAGACGTTAGAAGTCAGGAGGATGTCGCCTTTGGGCGCAGTGTGTTGCAGGCCGCAAAAGATCCTCATGCCTGATGGCGCCCAGCTTATGTATAGTGTATCCCTCCCCTCATTTGGCATTGCTTTGGGACGTCCCATTAGTAATGACTAAGTCGCTCTGTGTCCCGTGATGTACGAAAAAGAAAAGGGGATTTTTATAACAGCTTACCTGTAAAATCCTTTTCTTGGAGTACATCACGGGACACAGAGCTCCCACCCCTCTTTTTGGGACACTTATTGCTTTGCTACAAAACTGAGGTGCTCCTGGATGGGAGGGGCTTATATAGGGGAGGGTACTTCCGGTTTGGAAGTTGCCAGTGCCAGCACCTGAAGGTAAACTATATAACCCATTAGTAATGACTAACTCGCTCTGTGTCCCGTGATGTACTCCAAGAAAAGGATTTTACAGGTAAGCTGTTATAAAAATCCCCTTATCTTCATCATCCTGGTAGATGACAGCAGATTTTTATCAAGAATGTCTTAGTACATTTTTCCATTCATCCTTTCTTCAAGGATATGACGTTTGCCAGTACCGTTTGCTGAAAAACAGCCCCATACCATGATGTTCTCAGCTCCAAACTTCACTGTTGGTATAGGGGTGTTTTTGATGTGATGTGCAGTGCCATTTGACACTCCAAACATGGTGTGTGTTATGGCATCCAAAGAGTTCAATTTTGGTGTCATCTGACCAGACCATATTCCCCCAGTATTTCACAGGCTTGTCTAAATGTGCAGAAAACATTAAAACTAGCTTTTAGGCCCCTTTCACACTGACATGTTTTTCAGGTGGTTTAGCGCTAAAAATAGTGCTGCTATACCGCCTGAAAAAATCGTGCCCTGCAGTCTTCAGTTTGAAAGCCCGAAGGCTTTCACACTGAAGCGGTACGCTAGCAGGACTGCTCCAAAAGTCCTGCTAGCCGCATATTTGCAGCGGTGAAGGAGCGGTGTGTTTACTG
The DNA here is from genome assembly GCA_029206835.1 of Rana muscosa. NCBI lineage: Eukaryota > Metazoa > Chordata > Amphibia > Anura > Ranidae > Rana > Rana muscosa. The sequence continues at coordinate 257,005,324 of CM055125.1, read as the reverse complement.
CTCCTTTACCGCTGCTGCCCATTGAAAGCAATGGGAAACCGCGGTAATACCGCCGGCAATGCGCTTCTGCAGAGGCGCATTGCCGGCGGTATTAACCCTTTTTCGGCCGCTAGCGGGGGTTAAAATCACCCCGCTAGCGGCCGAATATCGCAGTAAAAACGACGGTATAGCGCCGCTATACCGCCAGTGCACCTCCCCGCCCCAGTGTGAAAGGGGCCTAACATGCTTTTTCTTTAGCAATGGAGTCTTGCGTAGTGAACGCACATACAGGCCACAGCCGTTGAGTGCATTAGGTATTGTTTTCATTGAAACAATTGTACCTTCTTTTTCCAGGTCTTTCTGAAGATCTCCACAAGTGGTCCGTGGCTCTTGGACGAAAAGGAAGTGGCAGGACTTTAAATGAAACACGCAGTCAATAGTGGGGGGGCCAGAAAATAGTATATTAAATGTAAATCATGATATAAATTCATACAATAAATACACAACATCACAGTAAAATTCATCTATACACATATGGGAACATGATAATACATGACAGTGGATAGGGTTTAATGCTATACCGCCTGAGAAACTTCCTATTGCTTAAAATTCTTATTGACCATAATAATATATAGATATCCATATGAGTAAAAACAAGATAAATAGTCGGTTAAACATTGCATGTACAGAGGCTCAATGCGTTTTGTGGAGTATTTATATCCACTCTTCAGGAGCAGCAATGTCTTAATCTGAAATGAGACATAAAGGTGTCTGAGTCACTGCCTTTGAGGGGAGAGAAGCCATAGGGAGGGATGTGGTTGGGAAATATATCCTTATCTGAGAAGTACTCAAAACCGCCATGTGGAGGTGCAACCCTGAGAGCTGGAAATTCCCCTGAGGGCATCTTGTCCGGGAGCTGTGGCAGCGTGTGGCGCAAGCAGGGCCCCCCCATGGCCACACAAGGGGAGGACGGTTGTCCATACAATAGTGGCTAAACACATCTTGGGGGGCTTCTGGAAAAAATTTAAACATATGTAATCATCAAGTCAGCAAATTCTGTACTTGAATGGGAACAGAATGGTGCGATTAAATCCATATAGCTGCCTATGTTACCTAGTACTGGACCGTGGGAATCCATGATGTGCACTGGTGAGTGCTTAGCCAAAGATTGAGAAAGAGCCATCAGGATGGACAAGCCGCCCCAAGTAAGGCCTATAATGGCCCGCACGCCAGACACTCCCAAACGCCAAGCGTGGTAGAGGAGGGGGCGCCATTGCCAAAACGACAGTGGCGTAAGGCGTCAGAGACACCTCCCACTAGCCGCAGATGGATTACACCACCGGCGTGACGACGCTCAGGATGACGTCGCACGCACGGTGTGTGTGAGTGACGTCAATGCACAGCGCGGAAGTATCCACCCGCTCCAGAGAGGGAGAAGGAAGATCCTGCAGTGTGAATCGCAGCTCCTGGGCAAAGAAGTGAGCCATGGATCCAGATCAGGGGGCACCACCATCGCAGATTATGTAAACAACTAGTAAGTGGTAGGTTGAATGGAATAAGTAGGAACCAACCCAATGGATGTCTTTATTCCCCAAAAGGGATATGAAGTGAACCAATGAAAAAAAGGACTAATTGGATGACTGGCATGATGTTACCAGGTACAATTAAGATGTACCGACTGCCATTCACAGGCCCCACTACATAAAGACGGCGTGCCTCCATCCCTAACTGTATTAGCAAGGAAAGGAATTGGGGACTTTGAATGAGGTAGAGACTTGTTAAGGACTCAAACCTCCATCCCGGTTTCGTGAGAAGAAAAGGAAGGGGCGGTACTTTAAATGAAACATGCAGTCAATAGTGGGGGGGGGGGGGGGCATAAAATGGTATATTAAATGGCTCTTGGACAACTCTTCTGATAATACTTTTCAGTCCTCTGTCAGAAATCTTGCGAGTAGCATATGGTCGTGGCAGGTTTATAGTGAAATGATGTTCTTTCCACTTCCGGATTATGGCCCCAACAGTGCTTACTGATATTAATTTGCACTGACAAGGGGAAGGATTGCTTTTTAATTACTGATAGATTTCAGTTGGTGTCTTGAAATTCCATGCCTTTTTGCACTGTCCTTTCTTCATGTGTTCAATAGTTTTTCCTTGTGTCATTCCATTTTATTACACATAACTTAATGTTTTTATGTTTTTTGTTTTTGTTTCTTTGTGTGTATGGATTGCATGGGTTGTTACTAATATGTGGTGAACATTTCATGTCACAAGCACCTTTTAGAATACTTACCTAGAAAAATTATGTTGTGTTCAATACTTATTTTAGCTGCTGTATGTGTGTGTGTGTATATATGTGTGTGTGTGTGTGTGTGTGTGTATGTATATATAATATCTAATATGTATGTGTGTGTGTATTAAACCCACAAACAAATTTTGGCAATGGCTGTTTAATCCCAATTTCAGTTAAATAGATTGTGAAAAACTGTGGCATGTCTAATCTACCTTTTAGAGTGTGCATGCAAATGTACCAAAAAGATTTTCTTCTGTTTCGAAGGCAGAGTGGTTACACCAAATATTGGTTTGATTATTTTCTGTGGCATCTGTATTGATTAAAAAAAACATTTCTGTAACTAGCTTAAATTGAATAATTCCCATGTTATATTGTTTTTGATAGGATTGAGAGGGCTTAGATTATCTGGGAGATTCATCCTCACTATTTGTCCTGTTTACCATTATCACTGAGCGTGAAAGTGTCAAAAAATCCTTACATTTTCAGTTGTCACCAGAACCGGATTAGAGGGGAAACACTGCAAATGGGGACATTAGTTCTGGTATACATGGTAACCACCTCATTTTGGATGGATTTCCTCTCTTTTCCTGTTTTGGTATCAGGAAAATGAGACACAGATGGGGGAAAAAAACTTGCAGAGGTTTTAACCCTCCCTTACTATTAAAAAAAAGTTTTATTTCTACTTTAAGTAAAGAAAACGGACTATGATTAAGCACTTCCATCTTAACTTCTTATAAAGGTTTGTGTGCTGGCATTACATTTGGCCAAGGAGCTGTGCCAGGCTGATGAAGACGGAGACCAGTGGCTACAAGTGACCAGAAAGTTACCCATGCTGCCCATGCTCTTCAGCGCACTGGAAGTCAGCCTGCGTGTCAAGCAGAACCTCCACTTCTGTGAAGCGGCACTTCATCTTTTGTTCACTTTGGCTAAAACTCACCAGGTCAGTTTTATTTGTAGTTGACCACTTTACAGGTATAGGCATTTCTATCACATGGTATCCTTGATGAAGTTTAACTTTGAACAAATAGTACTTTTTAGATCTGTTACATGATCAAGGTATTTTTTTGCAGTATTAGAACTATTTACAGCCGTAAAATTGTCTAAAGCAGCAATACTTTAAAAGTGATAGTGGGGGGGCCAGGCTGAGCCCTGCTGTCTGTGTCAATAGACACAGACAGCGAGGCTCCGGATCGAGCATGCACAAGTACCCCCATATAAAGCCGCTTTCTATAGGGGTACTCAGCAGGGGGTAGGAGCCAGGAGTGCCAGCAGGGGGACCCCAGAAAAGGAGGATCAGGGCTGTGCTGTACCAAACGATTGCACAGAGCAGGTAAGTATAACATGTTTGTTACTTATTTAACCACTTCCAGACCAGGCTTTTTTTGGCACTTTTGTAACAATGTAACAATCAGTATTTTTTGCAATAAAATTACTTGGAACCCCCCAACATAATATATTTTTTTAAAGCAGAGAGTAAATTCGTGAGTTTTACAATTTTTGTGCAGCAGTACACGGTATTTGTGCAGTGGGTTTTCAAATGCAATTTTTTTGGGAAAAAATACTTTTTTAAATTTTAATGCAAAAAAAACACAATACACAACCTATTTTTGTGTAAAATATGATGTTGCGCCGAGTAAATAGATACCAAACATGTCACACTTTAAAATTGTGCATGCAACGGCGACAAACAGCGCTTTCAAAGCGTTCACAGGTTTATACCGGAGGTCTGGGGCTAGAATTCGTTTTTTTGGGTTGAACTAGATGGACTTGTGTCTTTTTTCAACCTATCTATGTAGCTCAAAGCTCCAAAACGCTCAACGTCCAAAATCTCATGTATTCCAATGGTGGCTGTTCACATATGAGTGCTCGAGTACATATCGCTCAATGCCTGATGCTCCAAAAACAACTAGAGCAACTTTTGATAAAAAACTGGGCATTTTTGGCCCCAAAGACTTGAATGGGAACATTGGAAAATGCACTAAACAAGTAAAATGCATGAAATACGCCTGAAAAATCCCTCTGCTTGGATGTAAATACTGACTTAAAGTGTTACCAAATCCACAACAGTAAAACTATTGTGTATATGGAGTAAAACATGCTTGTTACTCACTGTGGATCCTGTCTTCTCTGATCCTCCCATTATTTCCACTGTCCCCAATCATTCTCCTGATAGAACAGAGGCTAGGGGACAAAGCTGCACATGCTCAGTTTGGTGTGTATTGCTAGAGAGTTTAATTTTTTTCCTTGGGAGAGTGTATGTGATCAGCACAGGGCCAGTCAGCACTTACCAGATAGAGGGTCAGGGGTCCCGCAGTCTCATAGGACAGTCAGAGCAGAATGAAAACTCCTCCCACAAGCTTTAATCTGACACTGATAAACGTAGCAAGACTGCTATATACTGCTGATGAGAAAAGGTATTTAGCATTTTATATTTACTAAAATAATTGCATTTCCATGTTCTGTGTACTGTGGAAGACCAGATATAGTGAATGCAGGGTGCTGGGTTTAGTAACAGTTTACCATTTCACTCCGCAGTAAACTTTACTTGTGGAACTTAAAATATGTGCTTGCTGAAAAACTTCTACACTTTATTCTTTCAGACACTTATCAGAGCTGAAAATAAAGCTATAAGGAGGTAGTATTTATCTAACTATGGGAGGATGTGGCAGCAAACATCTGGAGATAACCCATTCTATAGATGCATTTTTCTACACACGACTAAATTCCTGACTTCTATAATGGCTGATAACCTAAAAGTGCTGAGCTTCACAGTATTAGCCCCTTTAAATATACAACGGTCCCTCTCATTGGACCCAATACCTGATATTTGCATCTTTTCTGCTGTCAGTACAAGCCTGTGTTCTATAGATCAGACTCTATTCCTAAACTGCAGATTAATTTGTTGTCTTCTGGGCTAAACTGTCACGTGGTTCTGGAGACATTCCTTGAAGTGCCTATGCAGGTGTTGAATAAATGGAAGCTGAATGAACAAGCAAGTGTGAGAGAGCCATAGAAATAGTCTGATATTTCTGCCATATTTAAATTACAGGGGGCAGCAGCCATAGCTGGATCTGGCATCACTCAGAGCGTGTGTCTGCCTCTGCTGAACGTCTACCAGATGACTTCCAATGGAGGGAGCACGGTGAGGAATAAACTGTTTTTAATAAGTAGCAGATTATCTTTTGTCTTATTTTTGGATGTGATTTGTGCCTAATTGTATCTGTTTAACGTGGCAATAGAAAAATGCTAACGAGTTTGGGAATTCTGAATGTTTCCTTTCTAAAATACATTCCAGGCAAATTGGAAAAAGTTTTTGTAGACAAGACATATTCCATCTGTTGAGTGGTTGTAGCCTTTACTGTGGCATTCCTACATCGCACCTGGCAGCACTGCCAGCCTAATTCCTGTAGTACAAAGCAACATTTCCTGAAATCGCATTAGCATTTCATAGCAGTTGCTGCTGTTAGGCCCTGTCTGCACTTTATCACTTTGTGCCTTTTATGTTCCATTGTGATTTACCAATTCAAGTCGAATTGTGTTCTCCTATTCCTACATCTCCCAGTTAGAACTTATTCATTCTGGTATAACTTGGAGTATGTCTCACTGTATCCCCAAAAAACTATTAAAAATGTCTTCTTGTTCCAGCTCACATTCTGGCCCCCACATTTGGTAATTCACTGCAGGTCTCTAACCTTGTGTTGCCTCCTAGAGCCTCTCTGGGCTGAATATCTGTGCTGTCCGACTTTGCCCTCCCCACCCCCCTTCCCCTGGATCCTTCTGTCCTGTGTCCCCAACTACTTTGTACCTTTTCCCTAGGTACACTTTGCGGGGTCTTGGCAATCTCCATGCTGCCTCTTGCTCATTCCTATAGACTTGTAAATGCAGATTTTCGTTTTTTTAAGATTTTTATACTGAAGCATTGTGATATTTAATATGGTGGAGAGGGCTGCTGAACCAATAAAACCCACACTGACGTGAGCTAGGACTTCATGCATTAGTGAGGTGGCAGATGAGTAAAAGTAAACCATATTAGGGATGTATTAATGTAAAATGATGATTGGCCATTATCAGCTGAATTCAGCTTTCTCCTCACTTGTTGGTGGAAGAAAACCTTCCTAATGTTAAGATCCTTTCACACTGATCAGTTTTTGATGTGTTGTTGGTGTTTAAAAAAATAAACTAAAATGCATGAAATATGTTTTCCTTTAAAGTGGTTGTAAACCCTTTACAACCACTTTTAACCTACAGGTAAGCCTAGATTAAGGCTTACCTGTAGGTGCTTGAAATCTTTCCTAAACCTCCACGGTTTAGGAAATATTTACAAAAATCATGGGCGCCGATGTCTACGGTGCATGCGCAGACAACGGCGCAGGCGCACTTTAGCAACGGCAATCGCGCCGTTCCTAATGGAGGCCATGCCGTGACTGGCGGCTCCGGCGCGCATGCACGGGAGTAACGTCATCGCAGGTTCGGCCAATCACAGCGCCGGAGCCGCGATACCCGGAAGTAACACCCGGGAGAGATGTTGGCCGCCCGAGCAGTGAACGAGGACGGCTGCGAGGGCTTCAATCTCGGGTGAGTATTACATAATGAGCTAGCATGCTATGCATACTAGCTCATTATGCTTTTTTCTTGCAGGCGGTGCTTTTTTTTTTTTTTTTTTTTTTTTACAAGTGGGTTTACTTCCTCTTTAAATCCTGTGTAACTCTTCACACTAATGTGCTACTGGTGTGGTGCGTTTTTAAAAGTCCTGCATGCTGCAATTTTGGTGCATGTTTAAAATGCACTGCAATTGTGTTTTTGGCTAGCTTTTTGAGTCAAACGTCCATGTTTCACATGTGCATGATTGGAGTCAGGCAAGCAGAAAACGCACATGCGTTTTTACCGTGTTTTTTCAACAGAGCAGTGTGACAGGGGCCGTAAGCTGTTTTTAATGTTTCTTCTTTACAAAGGTACAGACCCCGCTCTCATCCCGTAAAATTCTGGATGCTCCATCATGGCCTGGTGTGTACAGATTGACCATAACACTGATGGAGAGGCTGCTGAAGACTTTGAGATACAACTTCCTAACCGAGGCCTTAGACTTTGTAGGCGTTCACCAAGAGAGGATATTACAGGTAATATTAGGGCTTCATGAGTCCGGACATTTAAAAGAAGTAAGCAGTGGCAGCTTAAAGTGATTGTAAAGTCTCGTCTTTTAAAAAAATTTAATAAAAAAACATGTTTATACTTTCCTCGCCTGTTTCAGTGGATTTGCACAGGGCAGCCTGAATCCTCCTCTTCTCGGGTCCCTCTTAGCTGCTCCTGGCCCCTCCCTCCTGTCGAGTGCCCCCACAGCAAGCAGCTTGCTATGGGGGCACCGGAGCCAAGCTGCAGCTCCCTGTGTCCATTCAGACACAGCTCCGTGTGTCCCCTCTCTCTCCTGATTGGCTAACTGACTTTGACAGCAGTGGGAGCCAATGGCGCCTCTGCTGTGCCAATCAGGAGAGAGAGTCCTGGACGGCCGAAGGACTCGTGGACATTGCTGTAGAGAGATGGGACTCGGGTAAATATTAGGGCGGCTGAGTAGGACTGCATAGAATGCATTAAGATAACAAAAACCTTATGACTTTACAACTTCTTTAAGGTGGACAGTCCAAGGCTGTATCATCCTTATGCTTTCATCTCTATATAGTGAGGCACTATATGACACAACATACCCATTAATAGTTATGTATTTTTTAAAGCCAACTTCCTGTTTTTTTTTTGTTGTTTTGTTTGTTTAAATGTAGTGAGAAAAGTTACAAACATTGTTCACTCTTGTTTTATTTACCTTATTGGGAAGATTTTCCCCTACTTTCTGTGTCTGGTAGAGACATCCCCAAAAAGACTTGCAGCTGTAATTGCAGAGAAAGGTGGTTCTACAAATTATTGACTATGGGGGGCTAAATACGCCACACTTTTCACATATTTGGAAAACCATTTATCATTTCCCTTTCACTTCACAATTATGTGCCACTTTGTGTTGGTCTATCACATAAAATCCCAATAAAATACATTTACAGTTTTGGTTGTAACATGACAAAATGTGGAAAACTTCAATGGGTTTGAATACTTTTTCAAGGATTTTCTTCTCTATGCTTGATTGTGTACTGGTGTCCTACTCACACTTGGTGTTTCCCCAGTGTCTGGGCGCGGTGCGTACTGTGCAGAACCTGGCCTGTCTGGAGGAGGCTGACCACAGTGTAGGTTTTCTGCTGCAGCTGTCCAATTTCATCAAAGAATGGCATTTCCACTTACCGCAGTTTATGAAGGACATTCAGGTGAGGAAACGTATAAATCCTGTTCACTATTGCAGCAGCGTGTGGCAACCTGGCCGCATTCAGAAATTCAGTGCACTGAAGCAATTGAGAGCATATTTCAATAATAAATTAAGTTAGTTTATATGAAATACTTTTTTTTATTGTAGGTCAGTTTATGCTATCTGTGCCAGTCTTGCACATCCCTTTTGTACAGCCGAAAGATGCTGCAACATTATTTACAGGTGAGTATCCTAGCACATGTCTAGATCAGCATTTGAGGACCTTCTACATCTAAAGGAAATCTTTTGTCTTCAGATAAAAAGTGGGGAAGCAGTGACATCAGGCACGGCCTCTCGAGGTCAGCGCACACCACAGACTCCTTCCGTACAGCCGACACCGGAGAGTGAGGCCCTGGAGCTAAGAGTATTGCGTTCTGTTCAGTTCAGCCTCCTGAAGATCCTGAGCAAGACCCTGTCTACATTGCGAGCTTTCACACCGGATCTCAGCCAGATTCTGCAGGTCAGGCATATTGAAGGAGGAAAAGTTTAGCTATCCAATCAGGATTAATAGTTATTGTGAGAATTTCGGGGGGTTTAAATAATTGTTGGTTTGGTTGAGTGTTTAGCCTTAAGGTGTTAACTTTAGTCAAACTGTTTTCTTCTAGCTCTGGTTGGAGTGGGAAAGAGTTACAATACTTGGTCTAATTTCTATTGCTATCTGTGTTTTCACTAGGAAATCATTACAGTGGAAACGTGGCAGATACTTAGCCTTTCTCCCTGTAGCCCAAACTAGGTTTTGCCTAGAGTGGCTCATTGGGTTAATATTATCTTGTGCTGTTTTATCAAAGTGGCCTGGAATTAATACCTAGTATTATCTGTTCCCAGCCTCTAGACCTCTCACAATATCAGATGCTATTAGCCCTGAACTTTACTACCCCAGCTTTCGATGCAGATGTAGCTCCTTCATTTGGGACCTTCCTGGCTACTGTCAATGTGATGCTGAACATGCTGGGAGAGGTGAGCCATCACAAGCATTTCATACTTTTTCTCTGTAACTGCACTATCGTGACAATTGTGACAAATTTCATCTCTTTGCAGATGGATAAGAAGAAAGATCCACCTTTTCCATCTGCACCTTTTTCCAGTCTATCAGAAGAAAGCAAGAACCTCAGGTGAGCGCCAAGAACAAAACAGAGTTTGGAAATTCATGAGACCTAGTGCAAAGTCAATCAGACTTCGTATTTGCTGCAAATTTTAAATGGGCTTTTGACTCTTTGCATCATGATGTGAACTATCATTCAGCCTTGAGCCTGCAAATATTCATATTTAATACATTTACACACACTGTAAACAGTAGTAGTGCCTTCTGTGACCACTTCTTAAAAAAAGAAGCAACATGCTCTCAGAAACCATTGCAGGTTCTGTCTGCAGAAGTCATGACAAGTTCCCATAAAAATGATTTTTTTTTAAATAAAGGACATCGACCCCTAAGCTGGCTGAAGCGATCTTTTGGTTTTAATTTTGCTTCTTGTTTCTACCAGACCTCTACTGCTATTTATCATTGAGAACTGTTTCTACCTGTTGATATCACAAGCTTTGCGTTATCTTCGTGATCCGTCAGTCCACCCCCGAGACAAACAACGCATGAAGCAGGAGCTTGCCTCTGAACTGGTATGCATAGTACATAAATGTTTTTTTTTTTAAGTTGATATTTGGGAAACCTCTGTTTGACATACAGATATGTTTAGTGTTTCTATGTAATCATCAGCTTATCAATAGCACTGTGGCTAGCTAAATTCAATTTACCAACCAATAGATCTGACATTCCACCCTTCCATGTTATTGCACTGCACTCTATGTACTAACATTTCTGCTTTTCTAAAACATCCTTGTGTTAACAATCTGAAACTACGCTTGCAGCAAGCTGTTTATTTTACGTTGTAACCATCCTAATGCTGTCGGTATATGTTGGATTGCTTATCAATAAAACTTTTGTTAAAAAAAAAACACAACTTACAGAACAATCTATAAATCAATTTTAGGGCTCCAAACCTGCTCCCAGTCTGAAAATGGTTTACCGTATATACTCGAGTATAAGCCGAGTTTTTCAGCACATTTTTTTGTGCTGAAAATGCCCCCCTCGGCTTTTACTCGAGTCACCTTTTTGCGCCTGATCTCCTGGATTTTTGGGGACCCTGTACTGGCCGGCCGTAGGTCCCCTGGACCCCAAACTTGGCACCAGTGTTGTTCATCTTGCTCTAAAAAAGTAATTAGTTACAGTTACAAATTACTTCTCCCAAAAAGTTACTACATAGGAAAAGTAACTAGTTACTCAGCAAAGTAACTATATTGGTTATATTATATATACGCGGGGGCGGGGCGGTAGAAGGATTATATATATGTAATTTTTTCAGTGTATAAAAATAATAGGAGGGATAACAAATAATATTGGTACTGTGCCCATGCCTCGCTGTGCCTCACTGTGCCCATGCCTCACTGTGCCCGTGCCTCACTGTCCCCGAGCCTCACTGTGCCCCATGCCTCACTGTGCCCGTGCTGCAGCCTCACTGTGCCCATGCCGCAGCCTCACTATGCCCGTGCCTCACTGTGCCCCATGCCTCACTGTGCCTGTGTGTTACGGTTCCTCAGATCGGCGGTGTCCCGAGACTCCCGACTCCCGGCGGCCATTCTATTATTCAAAAGCCGCGCCTCCTCCAGTCCTCCTCGTCTCTGATAGGCGGAAAACTCAATTTCCCAGCAGGCAGTGTTCCGCCTATCACGGACATCCTCTCATCCTCATAACACAGACGGGGATGAGAGGATGTCCGTGATAGGCGGAACACTGCCTGCTGTGAAATTAAGTGTTCCGCCTATCACAGGCGACGAGAACTCGGGAGGCGCGGCTTTTGAAGACTGCAATGGCCGCCGTCTGTCTGCATGACACGCTGTTCAGGTAGGCAGACGGTGGCTTGCAGTTATTTAGACTTACATTACATCTACTCGCGGCGGCTGCGGCGAGTAGATGTAATTGGGGTAACACCGCCCAAGTAATGGGAACGGCAGTGCCACGAGGGTAAGAGTAATCAGTTAGATTACTCGTTACCCCAAAAAGTGGCTACGTTACCAAACGGCGTTAGTTACAACACTGCTTGGCACACATGTAGCCCCCTCTTCCTCTACAAGTGTGCAAAGTTTGTTGTCCGGGGACCTATGGCCGGGGAGCACCAATTTTTCAAAGCCGGGCACCCCTTCCATAGACTCCCATGTTAAACATCAGTCTAGTCATGGGCACAGTGAGGCATGCACATGGGCACAGTGAGGAATGCACATGGACACCCTAGGCTTATACTCGAGTCAATACGTTTTCCCAGTTTTTTGTGGTAAAATTAGGTGCCTCTGCTTATATTCGGGTCGGCTTATACTCGAGTATATACAGTATATTTCTTATTTAAGGAATTCCAGAAGTTTTTTTGGCATAGAGGGGGATGGGTCAGAACATCTGTCTGGATTTTAGTTATGGTCTTGGGGACATTTTCCCATAAACAACAAAACCGGACAGATTGGTCTGACCCCTTTCCCCAGTATTTTTATTGCAATCTGTCCATATTGTTTGTCCTGGTGCCTACACGGAGTGTGAGTCTACCCATTCTGGAAATACATCAGAGAAAGAAATTGTGCACTATTTATATCAAACATTAATATAATATAATTTTTGCTGTAGTGTCAATTTTAGAAACTGGAAAGCTGAACAGTATATTCAGGAGAGATAAGTACAGCTGTTTTTTCTAACCCCTTAGTGACTGAGGGTAAAACAAATGGTAAAGTAGAACTTTAGGCAAAACTTTTTTTCTCGTTTTGGAGAAGGGATGGTTAGAACCAATGTCAGATTTTTTATTTTTTTTCACTATATGTGTCCCATTGCAGAGATTTCCCTTCATTTCCTGTCCCAAAGCCAAACAAGTGAGAGGAAATCCCTGAAAATTAAGGGTATTCCTTGGGGCCCCCCAGTTCACTTTAACTAGTGTCTCCATTATTACTGTTCTATGGACAACCCGAGAAGAGGCAGAACAGGGAGATGCCTATGTAAACAAGGCATTTCCCTGTTCTGCCTAGCAACATGACAGGGATCTACTGCTGTGCTCCCTGTCATCGGGAACAGTGATCTCTGTCATGTTCTAGTGAGACCATCCCCCGCACAGTTAGAATCACTCCCTAGGTCACACTTAACCCCTTAATCGCCCCCTAGTGTTTAACCCCTTCCCTGCCAATGTCATTTATACAGTAATCCGTGGCTATTTGTAGCTCTGATCCCTGTATAAATCACAATGGTCCCAAAATAGTGTCAAGTGTCTGATGTGTCCGCCATAATGTCGCAGTCCCGATAAAAATCGCAGATCGCCGCCATTACTCGTAAAAAAAATAAAATAATAGAAATGCCATAAATCTATCCCTTATTTTGTAGACGCTATAACTTTTGCGCAAACCAATCAATATACATTTATTGTGTGTTTTTTTTTTTGTTTTTTTTCCAAAAATATGTAGAATAATACATATCGGCCTAAACTGAGGAAACAATTAGTTTTTTTTATATATTTTTTGGGGATATTTATTATAGCAAAAAGTAAAAAAAATATCAATTTTTTTTCAAAGTTGTTGCTCTCTTTTTGTTTATAGCGCAAAAAATAAAAACCGCAGAGGTGATCAAATACCACCAAAAGAAAGCTCTATTTGTGGGAAAAAAAGGACATAAATTTTTGTTTGGGTACAACTTCGCACGACCACGCAATTGTCAGCTAAAGCGACGCAGTGCCGAATCGCAAAAAATGCTCTGGTCAGGAAGGGGGTAAAATCTTCCGGGGCTGAAGTGGTTAACAGGGACACAGACCGCAATAAAAATTCCACTCCATTCTATCCAAAACTAAAAAAAAAAAATCTTTAATGCCTGAACCCAATTTTGCAATCTTGACCTGCATTAGCAAAACTGTACATATCATCTACTTTGTATATCCAGCTGGATTACCTTGTTATTTTCAGGACAAATTGGTCTTTCTTTTGGTGGTAAATGGTAATAGATATCGCTCTTTTTTTTTTATGTTATTATAAAAGAAAAACTAATTCAAAATAGTAAATTTGTTTTTAAATTTAGCTGTATATTTCTTGCTACTATCATAACCTACCACCAAAGAACAACCAGAAAAAATTATCTTGCTCCTGACGATTGCAGCGATACCACATGTGTCTGTTATTTTACCTGTAGTACACCCCAGAAACAATGCTGCTTTTTTAAATATATATCTAAAACATACTGATACCAATTTAAAAAAAAATCTTTTCTCTTATCGTCCATGGACTGACACAGCCTCTCTTACACTTTACACGTGGGTTATGTCCCTGCTTGCAGGAGAAGACCTAGGCAGAATGTGAAATGTTATACATACATTCTAAAAAGCCAGAGCTGAGCAGCCCCGCTCAGGGGGCAGTCCCTCCGGACATAACCCTCCCACTGCAGTCAGCAGACCTCAGTTTTTCTTTTTCGTACATCACGGGACACAGAGCGACTTAGTCATTACTAATGGGTTATATAGTTTACCTTCAGGTGCTGGCACTGGCAACTTCCAAACCGGAAGTACCCTCCCCTATATAAGCCCCTCCCATCCGGGAGCACCTCAGTTTTTTGCCAGTGTCTAAGGTGTTGGCCAAAGAGTAACATGTGTTTTCACTGGGCTTGCGTACAGGTTCTTTTGGGCCTTAGTAAGCTGTTCCGGATCCCACCAAAAAAGCTTCATAGCTAAACGGTCGGTACCCGGGCCTTGCAGCAGAAGAGCAAGGTTTTGCCTGTAATGCCTCTCTTAGGAGGGCTGGACCCTGGGATCCAGAGCTCTGGTCATACCCACGACCAAGATGTTGTCTGTGCAGGGTGCTATACAGGTCCAGGGGAGTGGAATCCTTGGGAACCCGGTCCCTGAAGGTTTAATTACAATGCCTGCCGTGATAGGTGAAGTTTGGGCTTCTGTGGACCAAACAGAGTCCTGCGGCGGGGATCAGGTAAGTGGGGGCCCCCAGGAACTTGGTTCTATTGGGGGACCCCCAAGCCTAATTTGTCTTTCTGTCTGTTACCTAAAGGTAATCTCGCTAATATCTGTGTATGCCTGTAACTACTGAAAAATTTAAAATTTTAATAGTAGTCCAGAAAAAAAAAAAGGAGGACCGCGGTACCTGTGTTAAACCACTAGAGGCCGCTGTGGTCCATTTTTTCTTGTCATGTGGATCTTTGGTTTTCTCAAGTCAAAAGATTCAGGCAGTTGGTAAGTTCTCTGTGGGAATCCACTTCCTCTGCCCTGTTGCTGCGCTCATCCACCGCACAGGCCCTCCGGCAAAAAGGGCCCTGGCTCCTAGTCCCTGTTTGATTTTCGAAAAGGGCGCCAATGGCGCACGGGCGCGTGCACGCGCCTCCTATGAAAAAAAAAGGGGCGGGGCGGGTGGATGACGCTCGATGCGCGCCACGGCGCTTCTGTGCATGTGCAGGCGTCCCAGCTTGTATAAAGACACAGTACAAGTGTCAGCTGGATGCAAACAGAGCTAGCAACAAACAGTGGCACACAGAGGCGGTTGATGCAGGCATCCTCATAGAAAGGCACTTTAGTGGACACCAGCTGGTATATAGCAGCAACTGTGTTAGACTATTACCAGCAAAATTGGTGTATGACGACGGGAATACCTCAGCTTTGTGCTTAAAGGATATGTCGTCCAGACGCTCCGGAAATAAGTCTTCCAGGAAGCCAAAGGGGTCTCCATCGGGCTCTGAGGATATTGGGCATGCTTGTACTGCACCAATCTCCCCTGAGAATTCAGAGGTCAGTAGCCGTAGAAACCCCGCAGGAGTGCCTGGCGCTGCGGCTGTCCCCAGTCCACCTGCTCCTGTATATATAACAGAGGAGGTTTTATCCTCAACTCTGGGAGGATTGGAAGAGAGATTAACAGCATTGATCGCTGCTTCCCTGTCACAGGGAAAGCGCGTCCGATCTCCGTCTCCTCCTTCAGAGTGCCTGTTAGTGGAGGAACAGCCCCACACAGAGATCGACCTACCTGAAGGGGATCAGGATGAGGTTGATTCAGTTATGGAGGAATCAACAGTGGAAGAACCTTTCTCAGCATCTCAGGCTGAAAGATTATGGGTTCAGTCTCTGACTAACATGGTCCGATCAGCATTTAAAATGCCTCTGGCGGAACCACCATCCACTACGGTTTCCTCGCTGGGGTCGCTAAAAGCTCCCCAGGCTGTCTGTTCCTTCCCAATCCACCCTTTATTAGAAGGGCTTATTTACCAGGATTGGGAGCATCCTGATAAAATATTTGCTCCCCCCAAGAGATTTCCGGTGATCTATCCCATGGAGGATAAGTTCATAAAAAAATGGAGGGTCCCTACAGTGGACGCAGCCATCTCTTCTGTGAACAAATCACTGACATGTCCAGTAGATAATGTTCCAATGTTCAAAGACCCAATAGATAAAAAATTGGAGTCTTTGCTAAAATCTGCTTTCTCTACAGCAAGCATGGTGACACAACCTGCGGTAGCAGCGATTGGAGTCTGCCAAGCAGTGAAAGATCAGTTGAAACAAGTCTTAAGGGACTTACCAGATCAGCAGGCTCTTGCCCTAGCTGACCTGCCTAGAGCCTTGTGTTTTGCGGTGGACGCCATAAAGGATACAATCCAACAGGCCTCCCGCTTTACGCTGTCTGTAGTACATATGCGTAGGCTTCTGTGGCTCAAAAACTGGTCTGCTGAAGCTCCCTGTAAGAAACTGCTGGTTAGCTTCCCATTTCATGGAGAAGGCTTATTTGGAGAAGATCTGGACAAATATATCCAGAAAATTTCTGCCGGTAAAAGTTCACTCTTACCGGTTAAGAACAAGAGTAGAAGTCCTTCTTTTAAGAGGCCTACTTCTCCAGTCCCGGGCACATCGGCTGTGAAGCAGTTCCGACGGCCTCCGCGGTCAAATTCAGGGGGCAGAAATCAGGGACAATCACAGGGTAACAAGAAGCCCTGGATCAAGAGAGGTACAAAACCTCCCCCCAAGTCATGAAGCATTGCCCCCACTCAATCGGGTGGGGGGAAGGCTTCAGTTGTTCACAGAGACCTGGCGGGACACCATCAGAGACAGATGGGTGCTCTCCGCAGTAAGTCTGGGATACAAGCTGGAGTTAAAAGGCACTCCTCCTGCCCAATTTATGAGGTCAAACGTGCCAAGAGATCCCCAGAAGAGAGGATCCCTCCTTCTGGCACTAGAACAACTATTGCTCCAAGGTGTAATCATGAAGGTTCCCCTGGAAGAAAGCGGATTCGGGTTTTACTCGAACCTTTTCACAGTCCCCAAACCAAATGGGGACGTGAGGCCCATATTAAATCTAAAAGGGCTAAACAAGGTCCTAAATATCAGGACTTTTCGGATGGAGTCGATCCGATCGGTGGCCACCGCCCTACAAGGGCAGGAATGGTTAGCCTCGATCGACATAAGGGATGCTTATCTGCATATTCCCATCTTTCCGGCCCACCAGAAATTTCTACGCTTTGCAGTAGAAGGGCGCCATTTTCAGTTCAGAGCCTTACCTTTCGGTCTGGCCACAGCACCACGAGTGTTCACAAAAATTCTGGCCCCATTATTGGCCAATCTAAGAACACAAGGTGTAAGGATAATGGCATATCTAGACGACCTGCTACTAATAGACCACTCAGTGGAAAAGCTGGAAGTAGCTATTCACAAGACAATCAAGTATCTGGAATATCACGGTTGGATTATCAACCGGGACAAGTCAGCTCTAAGACCAGTCAAAAGTCTGGAATACTTAGGGCTAAGGCTGGATTCAAATCAGAGAAAGATTTTCTTACCTCCAGAGAAGGCGTCGTCTTTAAAAGATTTGACCCACTTAGTGGGTACAAAAAGAAAACCATCCATACGCCTGTGCATGAGGCTGCTGGGAAAAATGGTGGCTTCATTCGAAGCGGTACCCTACGGTCAATTCCATTCAAGGAATTTGCAAAGGGCCATACTGTCAGCCTGGAACAAAAAAGTTCAGGCTTTAGACTTACCAATGTCCCTGTCCCCTTCCGTTCGCAAGAGCCTCCATTGGTGGTTGGTGCCCCAGAATCTGGAAAAAGGGAAACCCTTCAGTCCGGTTTCTTGGAAGGTGGTCACTACAGATGCCAGCCTCATAGGCTGGGGGGCAGTACTGGAGCAATGGTCTCTCCAGGGCAAATGGTCAGAAGCAGAAAAGGCCCTGCCCATCAATCTCTTAGAGATACGAGCAGCCCGGTATGCCCTAGTAGCATGGACATCCAAACTCCAAGGGTCCCCGGTCAGAATTCAATCAGACAATGCCACAGCAGTGGCATATATCAATCACCAGGGTGGCACCAGGAGTCGTGCAGCCCAGAGGGAAGCAAATTGCATCCTGGAGTGGGCAGAAAGATATGTCCCAGCCATATCCGCGGTTTTCATCCTAGGAGTGGAAAATTGGAGAGCGGACTTTTTAAGTCGCCAACAATTATGCCCGGGGGAATTGTCTCTTCACCCCGAGGTTTTCCAGGCAATATGCCAGCGGTGGGGAACACCGGATGTAGATCTGCTAGCATCCAGATTCAACGCAAAGGTGGACAGATTTGTGTCTCGCACAAGAGATCCCCTAGCTTGCAGCTCAGATGTCCTAGTGTTCCCTTGGGATCAGTTCAAGCTGATATATGCATTCCCACCGCCACAATTGTTACCGCGATTACTCCGCAGAATCAGTGTAGAAAAGAAACCAGTGATTCTGGTGGCTCCAGCGTGGCCCCGAAGGGCATGGTACGCGGAGATTGTAAAAATGTCAGTGAGGAGTCCTTGGACCCTCCCACATCGTCCGGACCTACTGTCGCAAGGACCGATATACCACCCTTCCTTACCAGCCCTAGGTTTGACGGCCTGGCTATTGAAGCCCACATTCTGAAAAAGAGAGGGCTCTCTAATTCTGTGGTATCTACCATGATCAATGCCAGGAAGCCGGTATCCAGGCAGATCTATTATAGGATCTGGAAGGCGTACATTACGTGGTGTGAGGCCAAGAAATGGCATCCACGTAAGTACGTGATAGGTGGGATTTTGGACTTCCTACAGTGGGCTGTAGATAGGAAGCTGGCCTTGAGTACTATCAAGGGTCAGATTTCGGCCTTGTCAATATTTTTTCAAATGTAGGGAGCCATATCTGGTTGTCCATAAGGACAGAGTAGTATTACGTCCTCATCCAGCCTTTCTTCCCAAGGTGGTATCGAGGTTTCATTTGAACCAAGATGTGGTTCTTCCTTCTTTTTTCCCCAAACCTAGTTCGGTAGAGGAAAAGTTATTACATTCTTTGGATGTAGTAAGAGCAGTTAAAGCTTATCTAAAAGCCACTGCTCAGGTTCGCAGAACGGATACTTTGTTTATTCTGCCGGAAGGCCCTAGAAAGGGTCAGGCAGCATCAAAATCTACTTTAGCCAAGTGGATTCGACAGGTCATAATACAAGCCTATGGCTTGAGAAAGAGACCGCCTCCGTTCAAAGTTAGGGCGCACTCCACAAGAGCAGTTGGAACTTCATGGGCAGTGCATCACCAGGCCTCCCTGGCTCAAGTATGTAAGGCCGCAACATGGTCTTCGGTACACACGTTTACTAGGTTCTACCAGGTGGACGTTAGAAGTCAGGAGGATGTCGCCTTTGGGCGCAGTGTGTTGCAGGCCGCAAAAGATCCTCATGCCTGATGGCGCCCAGCTTATGTATCCCTCCCCTCATTTGGCATTGCTTTGGGACGTCCCATTAGTAATGACTAAGTCGCTCTGTGTCCCGTGATGTACGAAAAAGAAAAAGGGATTTTTATAACAGCTTACCTGTAAAATCCTTTTCTTGGAGTACATCACGGGACACAGAGCTCCCACCCCTCTTTTTGGGACACTTATTGCTTTGCTACAAAACTGAGGTGCTCCCGGATGGGAGGGGCTTATATAGGGGAGGGTACTTCCGGTTTGGAAGTTGCCAGTGCCAGCACCTGAAGGTAAACTATATAACCCATTAGTAATGACTAAGTCGCTCTGTGTCCCGTGATGTACTCCAAGAAAAGGATTTTACAGGTAAGCTGTTATAAAAATCCCTTTTTCTTTCTCGTACATCACGGGACACAGAGCGACATAGTCATTACTAATGGGTTATATAGATACCGTCAGGTGCTGGCACTGGCAACTTCCAAAACCGGAAGTACCCTCCCCTATATAAGCCCCTCCCATCCGGGAGCACCTCAGTTTTTTGCCAGTGTCTAAGGTGTTGGCCAAGAAGAAACATGTGTTTTTCACTGAGCTTGCGTACAGGTTCTTTTGGGCCTCAGTAAGCTGTTCCGGATCCGACCAAAAAAGCTTCATAGCTAAACGGTCGGTACCCGGGCCTTGCAGAGAAGAGCAAGGTTTTGCCTGTAATGCTTCTCTTAGGAGAGCTGGACCCTGGGATCCAGAGCTCTGGTCATACCCACGACCAAGATGTTTTCTGTGCAGGGTGCTATACAGGTCCAGGGGAGTGGAATCCTTGGGAACCCGGTCCCTGAAGGTTTGATTACAATGCCTGCCGTGATAGGTGAAGTTTGGGCTTCTGTGGACCAAACAAAGTCCTGCGGCGAGGAAAAGGTAAGTGGGGGCCCTCAGGAACTTGGTTCTATTGAGGGACCCCCAAGCCTATTTTGTCTTTCTGCCTGTTACCTAAGGTATTCCCGCTAATATTCTGTGTATGCCTGTTACTACTGAGAAAATGTAAAAATTTTAATAGTAGGCAAGAAAAAAAAAAAAAATGTAAGACCGCGGTACCTGTGTTAGACACTAGAGGCCGCTATGGTTCTTTTTCTTGTAATGTGGATTTTTTTCTTCCAGAATCAAATCCAGGCAGTTGGTATGTTCTCTGCTGGGAAGCTGTCTCCTCTGCCCTGTTGCTGCGCTCATCCATCCCCGGGCCCTGCGGCAAAGGGGGCCCTGGCTCCCATCTAGCTCCTTATTGTTTTTAAAAAAGGGCGCCGAAGGCGCACGTGCCCGCGCGTGTGCGCGTGCACGCGCCTCTATTCATAGAGGCGATCTGAAAAAAGGGGCGGAGCGGGTGGATGACGCTCAGGTGTGCGCCGCGGCGCTACTGCGCATGTGCGGGCGTCCAGCGTGTTTTAAAGCACATTATAGCTGGCTATTGAATGCACAGACAGAGCTAGCAACAGATAAAGGCACACAGAGGCGGTTGATGCAGGCATCCCCTAGAAAGGCACTTTAGTAGACACCAACTGTGATATAGCAGCAATTGTGCTAGACTATTCTCAGTAAAAGTGGTGTATTACGGCTGGAATACCTCAGCTTTAGGCTTAGGAATATGCCGTCCAGAAGCTCCGGAACTGAATCTTCCAGGAAGCGAAGGGGGTCTCATCGGGCTCTGAGGATCTTGGGCATGCTTCTGCTGCACCAGTCTCCCCTGAAGTTCAGAGGTAAGTGACCAGAGAGACCCCGCAGGGGTACTTGGTACTGTGGCTGTCCTCAGTCACCTGCTCCTGTGTATGTAACAGAGGAGGTTTTTTCCTCAGCTCTGGGAGGATTAGAGAGAGATTGTCAACATTGATCGCTGCCTCCCTGTCAGGGAAAGCACGCCGATCTCCGTCTCCTCCTTCAGAGTGCCTGTTAGCAGAGCAACAGTCCCATACAGGGATCGACCTGCCTGAAGGGGATCAGGATGAGGTTGATTCTGTTATAGAGGAATCAACAGTGGAGGAACCTTTCTCAGCAGATCAAGCTGAAAGATTATGGGTTCAGTCTCTGACTAACATGGTCCGATCGGCATTTAAAAATGCACCTTGCGGAACCATCAACCACTACTGTATCCTCGTTGGGGTCGCTAGAAGCCCCCAGACTGTCTGTTCTTTTCCACTTCACCCTTTACTGAAAGGGCTTATTTACCAGGATTGGGAACGTCCTGAGAAAATATTTATTCCCCCAAGAGATTTCCGGTGGTCTATCCCATGGAGGATAAGTTCATCAAAAAAAAAAAAAAAAAAAAATGGAAGGTCCCTACAGTGGACGCAGCCATCTCTTGTATGTATAAATCACTGACATGTCCAGTGGATAATGTCCAAATGTTCAAGAACCCAATAGATAAAAGATTGGAGTCCTTATGAAAGTCTGCTTCTTTCTACAGCAAGCTTGGTGACACAACCAGCAGTAGCAGCTATTGGGGTCTGCTAAGCAGTGAAGGATCAGTTAAAACAGGTCTTGAGGTACTTGACAGATCAGCAGGCCTTGCCCTAGCTGATCTACCTAGAGCCTTAGGCTTTGCGGTTGACGCCATAAAGGATTCAGTCCATCAGGCCTCCCGCCTTACGCTGTCTAGAGTACATATGCGTAGGCTTCTATGGCTCAAAAACTGGTCTGCTGAAGCCCCCTGTAAGGAATGGCTGGTTAGCGTCCCATTTCATGGTGAACGCTTATTCAGGGAAAACCTGGACAAATATATCCAGAAAATTTCCAGCGGTAAAAATACGCTCTTGCCGGTTAAAAACAGAGTTAGAGGTCCCTCTTTAAGAGGCCTGCTTCTCCAGTCCCTGGGGCATCGGCTGTGTAACAGTTCCGACGGCCTCCTCGGTCAATTCCCGAGGGTAAAAAACAGGGACAATAGCAGGGTAATGAGAAACCCTGGGTCAGGGGAGGTACGAAACCTCCCCCAAAGTTAAATTCATTGAAGGGTTGCCCCCACTCAGTCGGGTGGGGGGAGGACTCCAGTTGTTCACAAGAGACCTGGCGGGACACGATCAAGACAGATAGGTGCTTTCCGCAGTATGTTTGGGATACAGATTGGAGTTAAGAGACTCTCCTCCTTCCCATTTTTTGAGGTCAAACGTGCCAAGGGATCCCCGGAAGAGAGAGTCCCTCCTGTTGGCACTAGAACAACTATTGCTCCAAGGAGTAATTATGGAGGTTCCCCTGGAAGAATGAGGGTTCGGGTTTTACTCAAACCTCTCTACAGTCCCGAAGCAAACGCGGACGGGAGGCCCAAATTAATTCTAAAAGGGCTATACAAATTCCTGTATATCAGGACTTTCCGATGAAGTCGATCCGATCGGTGGCCACTGCCCTACAAGGGGAGGATTGGTTAGCCGCGATCGACATCAAAGATGCTTATTTGCACATTCCCATCTTTCCAGTCTACCAAAAGTTTCTACGCTTTGCAGTAGAAGGGCGCCATTTTCAGTTCAGAGCCTTACCCTTCGGTTTGGCCACAGCACCACGAGTGTTTACAAAAATTCTGGCCCTTTATTGGCCAATCTAAGAACACAAGGTGTAATGATAATGGCATATCTAGATGACTTGTTGCTGATAGACCACTCAGTGAAAAAACTAGACGTGGTCGTTCACAAGACAATCAAGTATCTGGAATCTCACGGTTGGATTATCAACCGAGACAAGTTAGCCCTAAAAACCAGTCAAAAGTCTGGAATACTTGGGGCTAAGGTTGGATTCAGGCCAGAGAAAAATATTCTTGCCTCGAGGAAAGGTGTTGTCTTTGAAAGATTTGATCCACTTAGTGGGTACAAAAAAGACAGCCGTCCATACGCCTGTGCATAAGGCTGCTGGGAAAAATGGTGGCATCATTCGAAGCAGTACCCTACGGTCAATTCCATTCAAGGAATTTGCAGGGGGCCATACTGTCAGCCTGGAACAAGAAAGTTCAGGCCCTAGACTTACAATGTCCTTGTCCCCTTCCGTTCGCAAGAGCCTCCGTTAGTGGTTGGTTCCCCAGAATCTGGATAAAGGGAAATCCTTCAGTCTGATTTCTTGGAAGGTGGTCACTACAGATGCCAGCCTTATAGGCTGGGGAGCAGTACTGGAGCAATAGTCTCTCCAGGGCAGATGGTCGGATGCAGAAAAATATGTCCCAGCCATATCTGCGGTATTCAT
The DNA here is from genome assembly GCA_029206835.1 of Rana muscosa. Lineage (NCBI taxonomy): Eukaryota > Metazoa > Chordata > Amphibia > Anura > Ranidae > Rana > Rana muscosa. The sequence continues at coordinate 256,981,802 of CM055125.1, read as the reverse complement.
TCCAGGAGTGGAGAATTGGAAGGCGGACTTTCTAAGTCGCCAGCAATTATGCCCAGAGGAAGGGTCCCTTCACCCCGAGGTTTTCTGGACAATATGTCAGCGGTGGGGAACATCCGATGTAGATCTTCTAGCATCCAGATTCAACGCAAAGGGGGACAGGTTTGTCTCTCGGACAAGGGGTCCCCTAGCTTGCGGCTCGGATGCCCTAGTGTTCCCTTGGGATCAGTTCAAGCTGATATATGCATTCACACCGCCACAATGGTTACCTCGATTACTCCGCAGAATCAGGGTAGAAAAGAAACCAGTGATTCCGGTGGCTCCAGCGTGGCCCCGAAGAGCGTGGTACGCGGAGATTGTAAAATGTCAGTGGGGAGTCCTTGGACTCTCCCACGTCGTCCGGACCTGCTTTCGCAAGGACCGATATACCACCCTTCCTTACCAGCCCTAGGTCTGACGGCCTGGCTATGGAAGCCAACATTCTAAAAAAGAGAGGGCTCTCTAATCCTGTGGTATCTACCATGATCAATGCCAGGAAGCCGGTATCCAGGCAGATCTAATATAGAATCTGGAAGGCGTACATCGCGTGGTGTGAGGCCAAGAAATGGCATCCACATAAGTACGTAATAGGTAGGATTCTGGACTTCCTACAATGGGCTGTAGATAGGAAGCTTGCCTTGAGTACTATCAAGGGTCAGATTTCGGCCTTGTCAATATTTTTTCAAAGGCCCTTGGCTTCGCATTCACTAGTCAAAGCCTTTATACAAGGAGTGATGCGTATTAGTCCTCTGGTTAATATTCCCATATGTCCATGGGATCTAAACTTGGTTCTGTCGGTTCTACAGAAACAACCATTTGAACCATTACAGCATATTTCTTTGGTGCTTCTCACCATGAAATTGATTTTTCTAGTAGCCATTTGTTCGGCTAAAAGAGTGTCGGAATTAGCAGCTATGTCCTGTAAGGAGCCATATCTGGTTATCCATAAGGTTAGAGTAGTGTTACGTCCTCATCCAGCCTTTCTTCCTAAGGTGGTATCGAGGTTTCATTTGAACCAAGATGTGGTTCTTCCTTCTTTTTCCCCAAACCTACTTCGGTAGAGGAAAAGTTATTGCATTCTTTGGATGTAGTAAGAGCAGTTAAAGCTTATCTAAAGGCCACTGCTCAGATTCGCAGAACGGATACTTTGTTTATTCTGCCGGAAGGCCCCAGAAAGGGTCAGGCAGCGTCAAAATCTACTTTAGCCAAGTGGATTCGACAGGTCATAATACAAGCCTATGGCTTGAGAAGGAGACCGCCTCCGTTCAAAGTTAGAGCGCACTCCACGAGAGCAGTTGGAACTTCATGGGCAGTGCATCACCAGGCCTCCCTGGCTCAAATCTGTAAGGCCGCAACATGGTCTTCAGTACACACGTTTACTAGGTTCTACCAGGTGGACGTTAGAAGTCAGGAGGATGTCGCCTTTGGGCGCAGTGTGTTGCAGGCCGCAAAAGATCCTCATGTCTGATAGCGCTCAGCTTATATATGGTGTATCCCCCCCCCTCATTGGGCATTGCTTTAGGACATCCCATTAGTAATGACTATGTCGCTCTGTGTCCCGTGATGTACGAGAAAGAAAATAGGATTTTTATAACAGCTTACCTGTAAAATCCTTTTCTTGGAGTACATCACGGGACACAGAGCTCCCGCCCCTCTTTGGGGACACTTATTGCTTTGCTACAAAACTGAGGTGCTCCCGGATGGGAGGGGCTTATATAGGGGAGGGTACTTCCGGTTTTGGAAGTTGCCAGTGCCAGCACCTGACGGTATCTATATAACCCATTAGTAATGACTATGTCGCTCTGTGTCCCGTGATGTACTCCAAGAAAAGGATTTTACAGGTAAGCTGTTATAAAAATCCTATTTTTTCTGCCTAGCAGAAGGAGAAGACGTGGCTCTCTCAGGAGCCAGTCTCCTGGAAGATTTTATTTTTAAATTTTATTCCTTTGGGAATTTTATTATTTTATTTTTGAGACCAGGTTGGGTACACTGGTATCCTCGTAGTCTTCCCTGTCCGACCATCGAGCGTGCGGATCCTCGCCTTGTGTGCGTGAAACTCAGTTCACGACATGCCCCATGACTCCAGGGGTGGCCGGGTTGCTTTTATTCTCCTGCGGTCCTCTCAAGATTGAACAGTACCTGTCTGTATCTTTCGCGGTGGACCGGGCCGACAGCTACTCGGTACTACTCTGATAGATCTGTCTGAAGCAAGCCAGTGGGTCCCTCTGGGACGGGTAAGTAGTCTCTCCTGCTGCAGGTGAGTACATGCTGGCTGTGTTTCTTTATATGGGGGGTTTCTCCCGGTCTCCCCCCTGTTATGCTGCTCTATGCACCCTGTACTGGTGCTGCGCTGTGTGGGGGTACTTGGGGGTCGCTCTGGCCTGGCGGGGGGCGCTCATGTCTGTGTAGTGACTCTGGGAGAGGAGCAGTGTTCTGGTGTGTGAGTGTTTGAGGGTGGCAGTACTTTATTGTGTGCGCCATTAGCGCTGTGTGGTGATTTTGAATTTTACGCTCGGCGGCCATCTTGCCGTGGATCAATGGTGCAGTAATGCATGCGGCCGGCGGCCATTTTCTTGAAGCCGCGGCGCTTTCACTTTCGGCCTCTATCGGCGCTGCTGCGGCGTGCATCTCCTCACACTCCTCAGGCTTCACTTGTGCTGCAGCGCGGTTTCATACAGCGGAGCTGAGCGGTCCTTAAGGGTTGGTGAGTCCTCTGGGTATCCCCTCCTCAGCCTCAGCGCAGCAAGTGGGTGGACTGTATTATTCACTGTAATAGTGTATACGGTCTCAGAGGGTGGCAGTATGGAGTCTAGTTCACCTGCTTCTCCACACTTGTCAGAGGCAACTGGCAGTGCTCCTGCACCTGTGGTCCCTAGGGACTAGTTGTCGGCAGTCCAGGAATCATTCTTGTCAGGATGGAAGCAGTGTGAGAGCGCAAGGGAGCTGTAAAGCGCCCTCTCCCCACACATTCTCCTGTAGGGGAGTGCTCTGTCTCAGATATGGGCCTAGCTACTGCTGCTCAGGACCCTAGCTCTGAGGATTTTCATGTTTTTGAACAGGACATTCCTTGTGAGGAAGACCCCAGTTCTGAATAACTGACAGGGTGCTTGTAAGTGAACTCATTGATGCTGTGAGGGAGGGACTCTCTCAAGCTGAATGTTGAGACTGAGGAACCTCAGGTGGAAGCTGTCTCCTTTGCTTCCTTTAAAGCCGTTTCTTCAAAAAAGGTCGTTCCATATGTGCCTTTTTTTGATACATTCATTGACCAAGTCTGGGATAAGCCGCAGAAGACTTTGACGGTCCTGCGGCGCCTAGCTTTAAGGTACCCCTTTGAGGAGGACCTGGTTAAGAAATGGGCGCTCCCCCCAGTGGTCGACCCCCCGGTCGCCCGTTTGAATAAGGCTACCACGCTCCCAATGAAAGGGACTCCTGCATTTACGGATCCCACTGACAGGAGGTCAGAGGTGGTGAGTAGAGCTATGTTTACCTTATTGGGGTTTGCCTTACGCCCTATAGTGGCAGCGACACTGCAGGAGCATAATCTCCCTCCTGAGACCATTGCCCTGTCTCACTAACTTGCGCAGGGTTTAGTCTCTCTGTCCGATGCCACTTTGGATGCGGCCCCTTTAATATCTGGGGCCTCTATCTCTGCTGTGGTGCTGCGTCGCCTTATCTGGCTGAAATGCTGGTCGGCCGACCTAGCTTCCAAATAGCTCCTGGCTCACTTGCCCTTTAAGGGCGGTAGACTGTTGGGGCCGCCCTGGATGACATTATTATGGATGTCACAGGGGGTAAGAGCACCTTCCTTCCTCAGTCTGTTAAGGAAAAAGAGCCCCACCATAGGCCGGGCCCTTCCTTTCCGGCAAAGAAGGAGTTTTTTTCGTCAGTCAGAATCCACGGGTAAGCCCGCCCAGACTGAAAAAAGTGCGGCTGGGGGACGTGAGCGTCTCTGGGTGCGTAAGCCTACCAAGCAGGCTCCCAAGCACGCCGCCGCATGAAGTCTTGCCCCTGCCCGACTCTGGGGTGGGGGGACGTCTTTGCAGGTTCATGGTTCGGTGGACCTCCTGGATCTCCGACAGGTGGGTGTGCATGGTAGTCACCTCAGGATGCAGGATAGAGTTTCGTTCCTGGCCCCCAGACAGATTCTTTCCCTCAATTCTCCCTCTCCTTCCTGCCCGTCGGGCGGCCCTCTTAGGGGCCGTACAGGATTGATCAGGTCCGGAGTGATTGTGCCGGTTCCGTCACAGGAGAGGTTTCAGGGGTTCTAATCAAATCTGTTTGTAGTCCCAAAAAAGGGACGGGGTTTGGCCAATCCTGGGCCTCGAGGCCTGAATGCCTTTTTTATGGTGCAAAAGTTCTGCATGGAATCCATTCGCACGGTGATCGCTTCACTCCATCAAGGGGATTTTCTGGCGTCCTTGGACATCAAGGAGGCCTACTTGCATGTTCCGATCTGCGCAAGTCACCAGTAGTTTCTGCGCTTTGCGATCGGCGAAGTCCACTATCAATTTGTGGCTCTTCCCTTCGGCCTAGCCTCGGCACCTAAGGTGTTTACCAAGGTGCTTGCTCCGGTTCTAGCTTTGCTGAGACAGCGAGGCATTGCTATCGTGGGCTATCTGGACTATCTTCTTCTAAGAGCAGACAATGGCTCAGAATTAGAAGAAAGTGTGACTATCGTCAGTCAGACCCTCAGGGACTTCGGGTGGCTCCTGAACATTCAGAAGTCGGTCCTGGTCCCGACTCAGCATTCGGAGTATCTCGGTCTGATCCTGGACTCCTTGGAGGCGTAGGTATTCCTAACCCTGGAGAAGTTACTGACTTTTCAGTCTGTAGTGCGGGTCCTGACATCTCGGAAATGGTCGTCATCCCGTTTTTTGCATGAGAGTCCTGGGACTCATGAGGGCCTCGTTCGAGGCTGTTCCGTATGCCCAATCACACACACGGGCATTACAGTAAGAGATCCTGTCCACTTGGGATAAATCCCCGTTGTCCTTGGATCTTCAGATCCAGATGAGTCACCCAAACAGGGCGTCCGTGGCGTGGTGGTTGGGGTCCCCGGCTCTTCGGTCCGGGAATTCGTTCCTCCCCATCCAGTGGACGGTGATCACGACGGATGCCAGCCTGACGGGCTGGGGTGGAGTCTGGGGAGTCCTGTCAGCCCAAGGGCTTTGGACTCCGGAAGAAGCCCATTTACCGATCGATGTTCTGGAAATACGGGAAATCAGACTGAGCCTCTCCTCGTGGTCTCTGTCGGCCGTCTACATTCCGGGCGTAGACAATTGGCAGGCGGACTATCTGAGTCGCCAGACGCTGGACCAGGAAGAGTGGTCCTTGCACCCGGAGGTTTTTCAAATTCTATGCCGGCAGTGGGGCATGCCGGATGTGGACCTGATGACCTCTCGACTCAATTGCAAGGTGTCGAGGTTTGTGGCCAGGTCCAGGGATCCTTGGGCGGATGCCTCGGATCCGTTGGTGGCCCCATGGGGTCATTATCACCTGATATATGTTATCCTCCGCTGTAGCTTCTTCCTCGCCTGCTTCGCAGGGTGGTGGCCGAGGGGATTCCAGTGATCCTCTTTGCGCCAGATTGGCCTCGGCATCATTGGTACGCCGATCTGGTACGTCTCATCGCGGACGTTCCCTGGCGTCTGCCATTGCGGGAGGACCTTCTGTCTCAAGGTCCCATACTTTATCCTGCTTTAGGCATGGCTATTGAAAGCCAGCTGCTGAGAGATTTTGACCATGTTAAGGGCACGGAAGTCTTTCGCCAGAAAGATATATCACCGTACCTGGGAAGCTTACATCGCTATGTGCGACGAGCTGGACTGGCGTCCACGGACGTATTCCGTCCCCAGTATCCTGCGGTTCTTGCAGCGTGGCGTGACCCAAAAGCTTGCTTTGAGTACCATTAGGGGTCAGATTTCGGCCTTGGCCGTCTTCTTCAGCGACCGCTAGCGGGTCATTCCTTGGTTAGCACTTTTGTGCAGGGGGTTTGCCATGTGCTCCCTCCTGTTAAACCTCCTCTCCCTCCTTGGGATCTGAATTTGGTGCTCTCGGTTCTCCAGGAACCTCCCTTTGAAAATATAAGAGATATTCCCCTCTTGACCTTGTCTCCGATGGTGGCCTTCTTAGTGGCCATTACTTCTATCAGACGGGTGTCTGAGTTGGCGGCCTTGTCCTGCAAGTCGCCCTATTTGGTCATCCATAAGGATAAGGCGGGGTTGCGTCCGCGACCTTCTTTTTTGCCAAAGGTGGTCTCGGCCTTTCACCTAAATGAGGACATTGTCCTCCCGTCCTTGTGTCCTCACCCATCGCATCCCAGAGGGTTTGCGCTTCACACATTTGGATGTGGTACGTGCATTGCGGGTGTACCTGTCTCCTACTGCTTCTATTCGGAAGTATGACTCACTGGTTGTGTCTGTTTCTGGTCCAACACAGGGCCAGGTGGTTTAGTCTGCCGCCATTTCTAGGTGGATCATACAGGCCTATGCCCTCAAGGGGCGGGCGCCTCCCCTTCCGGTTACGGAGCATTCCACCAGGGCAATTGCTGCTTCCTGGGTTTTCCGGCATCAAGCGTTGGTTGCACAAGGGTGCAAGGCGGCTACCTGGTCACCCGTTTATACCTCTTCTAAGTTCTATGAGGTTGATGTGGCTGCATCTTCGGATGCTTCCTTCGGCCGCAAGGAGTTGCAGGCCGCTGTTTAATGTTGCAACTCATCCCTTGAGGAGCTCTGCCTTGTTCGGAGTGAAGTTTTTGTTTTTCGATTTATACTGCTCCCATCCCTCTTGACACTGCTTTGGGACATCCCACGTGTAAAGTGTAAGAGAGGCTGTGTCAGTCCATGGACAATAAGAGAAAATAGGGTTTTTGTACTCACCGTAAAATCCGTTTCTCTGACGTCCATGGACTGACACAGCACCCACCCTTCTTTTCAAGGTTTGTACTGCTTTGTTACGAACTGAGGTCTGCTGACTGCAGTAGGAGGGTTATGTCTGGAGGGACCGCCCCCCTGGGCGGGGCTGTTCAGCTCTGGCTTTTTAGAATGTATGTATAACATTTCACATTCTGCCTAGGTCTTCTCCTGCAAGCAGGGACATAACCCATGTGTAAAGTGCAAGAGAGGCTGTGTCAGTCCATGGACGTCAGAGAAACGGATTTTACGGTGAGTACAAAAATCCTATTTTTTAATCCTATCCAAACTATACTGACATTTGATTCTTACCCCTGGCACTGACCTAGATCTAGCTATTTAAAATGAAAAATGTTTTACACACATTTATTTGTTTACATAAGGATCAAAATATACATAGGGGAAATTTACTTAAACTGGAGAGTGTAGAATCTGGTGCAGATGAGCATAGTAACCAATCAGCTTCCAGGTTTTATTTTCAATGCTTCATTGAACAAGTTGAAATTAGAAGCGGATTGGCTGCCAGCACCAAATTCTGAGTGCTTCAGTTTTAGTATATCTCCCTCATGTATATTTCTCTCCATTCACAAGAGAAAGAAAACACAAGGTTTGCTGCACAGTGACTCCTGAGGCAATAACAGTAATTGGAGGACCGGGAGTGAGAGCCTGGTCTCTGTGCTGTGCGCTCCCAGGACAAAGACAGGTAGACGTATATTCGGCCTCATAATTAAAGACCTACTTCCTTGAGGCTGCATATCTGCATACTGTTGATGGGAAGGGGTTAATGTCGCCTAAACCTGACACTTCACATTCTGTACATCCTTCTAACGGTAGCTAATACCCCAGTCATTGTGTGTAAAGCTCTTGGAATGGTCACTTGTACAGCTGTATAATATGGATCTCTAATCATCCATTCTTTGTTTCTCGTTTCAGAGCACTCTGGTCTCCAGCCTATCACGGTACATGCGACGTGGCGTCTCTTCCTCTCCAGCAGCTGGCCACTTGCCTTCCCCACAGTTAAAAGTCGGAACATCCTTAAAGGTAGCTCCTGAAGCCCAGGAGCCAATAATCCAGCTGGTCCAAGCATTTATACGACATGTACAGAGATAAGAACTATTGGGGACTGATTGAAGAATGTACATAAACTCATTGACCCAGTCCATGAACCACAACCAACCATTAGACTGCTACCACCAAGAGACCACCGACCATTGTTTTTTTTCAGGCTTATTAACCAAGAAGACCAGAAAGCATCTTTGTAAAGGCCAGTGCCTATCACAAAAATTCATCATGTATACATCTGTAGTGCAGAATTAAGTAACAGCAGCCAATCTGATTTTTAATTACTGTAGTCAGATGAGGAAATGGTTTGGTTGCTGTGGGATGATGTGTTGCACTCACATTTTGGATGATGAGACGAAACTGCCTCATGGAACAGCCAGTGACTGCACTTGGTGTCATTGCATGCAAAGCTTGACACTACCATGCCAGTGTGCCCTTCATTTTTCTTTTTGTATGATGGGTTTGTTTTTTTGTTTTTTTTTCCCTTGAAGACGACTTGTATTTTTGACATCCTATTTATACTGAAAGTAAAAAACTTGATAACATGTTGCATTCTGAGCAGTCTTTGCTGAGGGAAAACTCACACAGGTCTGTTTTGTAGGAATGACTTAATTTATTAATATATCTAATCAAACACAGACAGTAAATGCAGACAGACAATAAATTAACACACAAGAATAAAAGAAAAATGACATGTGTGAAGCAGTGGGCCTTTTGGTTTACCTGCACCTTGTTTGAAAACTCGGGAACATAACAGCAGACCCAGAAATGCTGAAAAGAGTCTGGCCTTGTGGGGTGGGGGGCACAGTACAGTAGCCATTTTGTGTTGTAGTATCAAAGCATTTTGCAGCACCGGAGACCAGTGTAGGAAGATAATAAAATATAACTCAACTGACAATAGTGGGTCTTCTCACCAAGTGTGTCTGAAGGAAGAACTGCCCTTGCAACTCTCATGATCCAATAAGATTCTGACATCGTTCTTGAGTATGGGAGTATAGGATATTGAAAAGAGGAATATGGCTGCTATTGGCAACACGATTTGTTCAAAAACAAACTATTTTGATATAAAGGTGTCTGTATTTCACTAAATGCATTGTTTGTTCCTCCCAGGCAGAGTAGTAGATACTACATGTCATTGGACCAAAGATTCCAGTCTAAACAGCCTTGTTCCTATAATACTACATATAAAGCATGAAAGGAAATTATAGCATGTTTAATCTCTTTGAAACAGATTTCTTTATCGTACACCACGGGACACAGAGCTAGTCATTACATAATGGGTTAAGGGTCACCAGCGGTGATTGGACACTGGCACAACCAATGGAAGACAGTTCCCCTCCATATAACCCCTCCCATCAGGGAAGTACCTCAGTTTTTTCGCCAGTGTCGAAAGGTGTTGGACGCGTTAGGAGGTGCTAAAGGAAAGCTCTACCAAAGAGACCCTCTGGGGGTAAAAGAGCTATGCTTTCGGATCCATCCAAGACGCCTACAAATGAGCTGAATCTGGATGGGATCCGGGCCTCATCCATGAGGCGTCGCCTGTAATGTCTCTCTTCGGAGGACTGGGCTCTAAGATCCAGCACTTTCGCTATTTCGCTATAAAGTCCTGGTAAGAGTCTTGTACAAGGCCCAGGGGAGAGGTATCCTTTAAATAGGAACCCATATCCCTGAAGGTTGGCACACATAGCCCACCGTGAAGGGTGAAGTTTGGTATCTGTCTGAAAACTTTCAGCAGAAAAACCTGCGGCGTGGATAAGGTGAGATTAGAAGGTCCATAACTAGGTTGGGACCTTTTTCAAAAAGTGGATGTCTTCTTTTTTTCCACCACTGGGGGGAGTAAAGAGCTGAATATACTCACCTCACTCTGTTCAGTGTCGGCTTCGGCGAAGTACACTGCTCGTCACCTCCGCTGCTGAGCTTGCTTGAGCACCCCGCTCCTCCTTCCGGTGGCCGATACAGACACCTGCAGGTAAGTGGGGACAGGGGCTGATGAGAGTCCTCTCTCACTATGGCCACCACCATAGCGCTAAAGGCCGCGCGCGGGAGCGCGCTTTATCGGAGGGGGGGGGGGGGGGCGAAGGCGTGCGCGGGCACGTGGCGCGCGCAGGCACAGAAACTGCGCCAAATTTAAAAGACTGTCAGTGTAAAAAGCACTGCAGCAGCAAGCAAGCTCGTTAGTTCTCTTGTTCCTGGCAGAGAAACACAGCAGCTATACAGGGACGTAAGACTCCATGTGGTTGGATTGGGTACTTCCTAGAAGACATCCATGTTATGCATAGTTATGTGTTAAAAGTTGCATACTTAATGTATTTGCTAAACTGAACACGGTAGTATATGCATTTAGGTACCTTGTATTTTGTCTAAACAGTAAGTCTTCCAGGGGAAGTAATGCGGACAAAAAGAGATAAAAGAGCACCGCCGCCTGAGACAGGGGGCTCTAGCTGTGCTGACTCGGTACCTTCCTCTCCTGTGTTGCCAAAAGCACCTGTACAGGATGAGCCATTACCTCTGTCAGGTATGGCGGCTTCCCCAGTGAAGCCTGGGCCTGCATATGTCACTGAGGACACTTTATCAGCTGCCCTAAATAATCTGGAGGAGAAAATTGCTACTTTAATCGCTAAATCCTCTAAAAAGGACAATAAGCGAAGCAGATCTCCTCCAGTATTGGACCTCCCTTCAGAAGTACCTGAGGAGGAGGAGGATGAGGAGGAGGCTACATCAGCAGAGGATGAGGAGTCAGACGGATCAGGGATATCGGATGAGCCTTTTTCGGTATCCCAGATTTTAAAGTCACAGGTGCAATGCTATGCAGGAGCCGTGCGAGCTGCATTTAGGTTACCCTCTTTGGAGGTAACAGAATCACCTGTCTCCTCCCTAGGATCATTAAGATCCCTGCAAGGTGCATGCTCCTTCCCGGTTCATCCGTTACTAGAGGATCTATTGTACGCAGACTGGCAACATCCAGATAAGCGTTTTTCACCTCCAAAAAAGTTTAACATTCTTTATCCTATGGAGGAAAATTTTTTAAAGAAATGGAGCCTGCCTACGGTAGATGCGGCTATTTCTTGTGTAAATAAAAACCTGACATGTCCAGTGGATAATGTACAAGTGTTTAAAGGTCCTTCTGAGAAGAAGTTGGAATCCTTACTGAAATCCTCCTTCCTTTTGGCCGGCTCAATTATCCAACCTGCAGTAGCAGCAGTCGGTATGTGTCAGGTCGTCAGCCAACAGGTAAAGCAGGGGCTGAAGGAGCTGCCTTCAGAGCAGGCTAAAAATTGGGAGAATTTGCCTAAAGCCTTATGCTTCACAGTGGATGCCATGAGAGATTCTATCATACAGGCATCACGCCTTACACTCCAGCTGGTACAGATGCGCAGAGTACTTTGGCTTAAGCATTGGTCAGCGGAAGCCCCATGCAAAAAGTTGTTGGCAAGTTTCCCGTTCCATGGCGAACGCCTTTTTGGGGAAGATTTAGAAAGATATATCCAAAAGATATCAAGTGGTAAAACGACACTTTTACCTGAGAGAAAGAAAAACAAGAGACCTTGTTTTAAACACACTCTCTCCCCAGCTCCCGGGAAATCTGACTCCAGCCAGTGGCGACGGCCTTTTCAGCCGCCCAAAAAAGCCAAAGAACAGGCTCAGAAGAACAAGAAGCCGTGGGGTTCAAGAGCTAATAAGCAAGCCCCCAAAACCTCTCATTGAAGGGGCGCCCCCGCTCGGCCGAGTGGGGGGAAGGCTTCGTCAGTTCTCAGCGACTTGGCGGACAGAAACCCAGGACAAATGGGTGGTATCCACAATATCCTCAGGGTACAGACTGGAATTTCGAGAGATCCCATCTTCTCAATTCCGAAGTTCAAGACTCTCCAAGGATCCACAAAAAAGAGGATCCTTCTTCAAAGGTTTGAATCACTTAATAGCTCAAGGTGTGGTTACAGAGGTACCCCAAAAGGAGCAAGGTTCAGGTTTTTACTCAAACCTCTTTGTGATTCCAAAACCGAACGGAGAAGTCAGACCCATCCTGGATCTAAAAAATCTAAAACCAGTTTCTGAACGTTCGCCATTTTCGAATGGAAACGATTCGATCCGTGGTCGCTACTTTAAAAGGCGGAGAATTCATTGCGTCCATAGATATCAAAGACGCATATCTACACATACCAATCCTCCCCGCTCACCAAAGATTCCTAAGGTTTGCGGTAGAAGATCGCCACTTTCAATTTGTGGCCCTGCCATTTGGTGTAGCCACCGTGCCCAGAGTATTCACAAAGGTGCTAGCTCCTCTGTTAGCAAACCTAAGAACACGGGGCATTGCGGTAACAGCCTATCTAGACGATCTACTATTAATAGATCAGTCAAAGGAGGGATTGGATCACGCTGTAGACACTACAGTAGGATACCTGGAGCATTTAGGATGGATTATAAACTTACAAAAATCCTCTCTCCAGGCCCAAAGAAGGATAGTGTACCTGGGCATGATCATAGATACAGCCCAAAACAGGGTATACCTGCCAGAGCCAAAGATACAGTCTCTGAAAGACCTGATCCACAAGGTCAAAGCAAACAAGAGGCCGTCTATTCGCCTTTGCATGAGACTATTGGGAAAGATGGTAGCCTCCTTCGAGGCGGTCCCTTACGCCCAGTTTCATTCGAGACTACTTCAAGGCAATATTTTAGCCTCCTGGAACAGAAAGAGCCGAGCTCTGGATATACCCATGCGCCTGTCCTCACAAGTACGACACAGCTTCAATTGGTGGCTAGAAGCCAGGAATTTACGGAAGGGAAAGTCCTTCCTCCCAGTGGCCTGGAAGGTGGTATCTACGGATGCCAGCCTATCGGGCTGGGGTGCAGTATTCGAGGAGGCTTCTACCCAGGGAACCTGGGCCAAGACTCAGGGGATCCTGCCCATCAATGTGCTAGAGATCCGGGCGGTATATCTAGCCCTCAAAACCTGGACATACAGGTTACAGGGCTACCCAGTTCGGGTTAAATCCGACAATGCTACGGCAGTAGCTTACATCAATCACCAAGGAGGCACCCACAGTCGGGCAGCCCAAAGAGAGGTGAACCGGATCTTGGCATGGGCAGAAGAGCATGTACCTTGCATCTCTGCAATCTTCATTCCAGGGATAGAAAACTGGCAAGCAGACTACCTGAGTCGTCAGCAGCTGCTACCAGGACAGTGGTCTTTTCACCCAGAGATCTTTCAGGCCATATGTCTGAGATGGGGAAACCCAGATGTAGACCTGCTAGCTTCCAGGTTCAACAAGAAATTGGACAACTTTGTGTCCAGAACGAGAGATCCTCTAGCCTACGGGACAGACGCTCTAATAACTCCATGGAATCAGTTCTCACTGATCTATGCATTCCCTCCGATCCCTCTTCTACAAAGACTGCTTCGCAGGATCAAGGAGGAGGGAATACCAGTAATCCTAGTGGCCCCAAACTGGCCCAGGAGGCCTTGGTATGCCGAGATCGTAAAAATGGCGATAGGAAGGCCCTGGAAGCTTCCACTTCGACACGACCTGTTGTCACAGGGTCCAGTATTCCACCCTTCCTTACAAAGGCTAAATTTGACGGCCTGGCTGCTGAGACCCACATTTTGAAAAAGAGAGGGGTCTCTGGCCTGGCTCTTTCTACGCTCATTAATGCTAGAAAGCCAGCCTCCAGACTCATCTATCATAGAGTCTGGAAAGCATACGTTTCCTGGTGTGAATCCAGAAGTTGGAATCCTCTGAAATATGAAATAAGTAGGATTCTTGCTTTTTGCCAGTTAGGAGTGGATATGAAATTAGCCCTTAGCACCATCAAAGGGCAAATATCGGCTCTATCAGTCTTCTTTCAGAGACCATTGGCATCTCACTCCCTAGTTCGGACATTCATTCAGGGGGTACTGAGGATAAATCCTCCAGTCAGGTCTCCCTTGTGTCCATGGGATTTGAATTTGGTATTGTCAGTGTTGCAAAAGCAACCTTTTGAACCTATTCGCCATATTCCTTTAATTATATTAAGTAGGAAATTGGCCTTTCTGATTGCTATAGCTTCTGCTAGGAGAGTATCAGAGCTAGCAGCTCTTTCTTGTAAAGAGCCTTATCTAATTTGTCACAAGGACAAGATCGTACTACGACCCCATCCGGCTTTTCTGCCTAAGGTGGTGTCGGCTTTTCACTTGAATCAAGACATTGTTCTGCCTTCCTTTTTTCCAAACCCGCGGACGGCGGGGGAAAAATTATTACACTCTCTAGATCTAGTGAGAGCGGTAAGGGTGTATCTGCAAGCAACCGCTCAGATACGTAAAACAGATGTTTTGTTTATTTTACCAGATGGTCCCAAGAAGGGCCAAGCGGTATCAAAATCCACCATTTCCAGGTGGATTAGACAAGTAATTGTTCAAGCTTATGGTTTAAAGAACAGGACTCCTCCTTTTCCTGTTAAGGCGCACTCTACCAGGGCGATAAGTGCTTCATGGGCAGTGCACCACCAGGCTTCGATGGCTCAGATCTGTAAGGCTGCAACTTGGTCCTCAGTCCATACATTTTCCAAATTCTATCAAATAGATGTGAAAGGACATGAGGTTTCCGCCTTCGGGCGAAGTGTGCTGCAGGCAGCAGTATAGGGCTTCTGGTCCGCAAGCGGCCGGTTTGATCTGTGTCTCCCCCCCTTCATATGAGCATTGCTCTGGGACGTCCTATTATGTAATGACTAGCTCTGTGTCCCGTGGTGTACGATAAAGAAAATAGGATTTTTATAACAGCTTACCTGTAAAATCCTTTTCTTGGAGTACACCACGGGACACAGAGGTCCCCCCCTTCTTATGGGAACCTTACTGCTTTGCTACAAAACTGAGGTACTTCCCTGATGGGAGGGGTTATATGGAGGGGAACTGTCTTCCATTGGTTGTGCCAGTGTCCAATCACCGCTGGTGACCCTTAACCCATTATGTAATGACTAGCTCTGTGTCCCGTGGTGTACTCCAAGAAAAGGATTTTACAGGTAAGCTGTTATAAAAATCCTATTTTTAGGTGCACTTTAACGAGGACCTGTCATTTTGCAGGGATACTACTGACAAAAAGGTAGGCTAGTCACTGGGATGAGGTGTGTCTTCTGTTTTCATTTCTCCCAGTAATGATATGTAGAGGGAATGCCTTTCTAAAGAAGGGGACTGTTAATTGAGCCCAGTGAAGCTGTGTTTACTCTGAAGACCCAATCAAGTGCAGGGGAATTTAGAAAAAAAATATTTTATAGTTTATTCAGACTATGGTAAAAAAACAAAAGAAGAAAAAATATTCGGAGGAATAAAAGCTGCTTTACCCCACTTTACAGAAATCAAAGCTCCTATTGGTTCATAGGAACAGATAATTGACAGATAATTGACGGTTCCTGATTCAGTTAAGGGTGCAGTGTCCACTATGCAATATCAGAGGATTGCCAAACTGCCTGGGGGACCGCAGCAGCCAGCGATACGTGCAGGAATCCTGAGGAAGATTGAGGTCAGTAGAGGTGCAGATACCGCAGTGAAACAGTGTAATTGGGTCCACCTGTGTGTTTTTCAGGTGGACCCAGTCGGACACCTCCATTCACCTCTAGAGCAGCAGATGTAAACAGACTCGTGTCCGTCTACACCCGCCTATCTCCTATCCGATCAACTTAACCACTTCAATACAGGGCATTTTCACCCCCTTCCTGCCCAGACCAATTTTTAGTTTTCAGCGCTGTCCCACTTTGAATGACAATTGCGCGGTCATGCAACACTGTAACCAAATTAAATCTTTGTTTTTTTACCCACAAATAGAGCTTTCGTTTGGTGGTATTTGATCACCTCTGCGGTTTTTATTTTTTGCGCTAGAAACAAAAAAAGAGCGACAATTTTGAAAAAACGCAATAGTTTTTACTTTTGATTTAATAAATATCACAATTTAAAAAACAAAAACAAACAATTTTTCTCTTTTTGTCCATGGACGGACACAGGTCCTTAATTCTTGACAGTTGGGTTATTTTCCTGTTCTATAGGAGAGGACTAGGCAGAACATGTTAGATATTAAATACATGTTACTTTAACAGAGTTGAACAGCCCCGCCCAGGGGGCAGTCCCTCCAGACATAACCCTCCGCCCTGCAGTCAGCAGCTCAGTTTTTTTCTGCCTAGTAGAGGAGAAGGACCTGGCTCCCTTTGGGCCCAGGGTCTGGAAGAAGTTTTTACTTTTTATTGTTTTTTATTTTATTTTTTGATCCTGAGATCAACTATCAACTGCCGGCTGGGTGACAGGCTGGATAATATAGATCCTTGTAGTCTCCCCAGTTCCGGGCATCGAGCGTGAGCAGGCCTTAGCTACGTGCAGGGTCAGCTACTACATACCCCATGGCTCCAGGGGTGGCTGGTGAGCTATTGCTCCGGGGTCCACATATGACCGGGCTGCTTGCTGTCTCAGTCACAGTGGACCGTGGCCGACAGCCATACTGCTCGGCTGTGGATCTGCCTGGAACGCACCAGCAAGTCCTCGCATGGACGGATAAGTTTAGTTCCTCCTGTTTCGACAGGATGGAACAGCTAGGCATTCCCAGGGGGTCAGTTAGGGGGTCTCCTGTCCTCCCTTCCTCTCCCTCTGTCCCCCCTTTTTTCCTCCTCGCCTTGCGGGGCCTGCTACGTCGGCCGGGGTATACCTGAGGGGGATTCCGTATCCCGTTTTGGGGGCTGTGGGGCGTCCGGGTCCGCTCTCTGTGGGGGGTGGTCTGCCTCTGGGAAGTCTCCATTCGGCATCTCTACGGCTTTCTCGTTCACCTCGGGTGCTTAGGCGCCATTTTTTGAAGCGCCGACGCCATTTTCTTGGGGCCTGTAGTTTGCATTGAAATCTCCATTGGCGGCCATTTTGCCCTGACCGCGCTATGATGCAGGTCTTCATTGCGGGCGGCTATTTTCTTGTAGTCCGCGCCCTATTTCTCTGAGGCGTTCGGCCATTTTGAGGGTGGTTTTTCTTATTGATGTGGCCTGTAGTGCTGGGAAGGCTTCCTGAACGGCGCGAATAGCGCTGTTCACATCACAGAACACCTCAGACACACGCTGTGTGTGGAGGGAGAGCAGACAGCGACGCTGGGCAGCCTCTTACTTGGGTGGTGAGTTCCCTGGGTAAAACCCCGGTCAGAGCAGCAAGGAGGGTGGATGTTTTTCGTGGGCCATTACCTTGACTTAAGTCCTTATAGGCTGTCAGTGGGTGGGTATGGAGTCAGAAGCTGGATGCTTCTTTCCCAGACATTCCAGGGCAGCAACCAGTGTCCCTACACCTGCGGTGCCTATGGACAGTCCTGGAGTCATTTGTTGCCAAGGGCGGGTGTAAGGGGGGGTAAAAAAGCGCCCCCTCCCCCGCCATCTCCTGGGGAATGCTCTGCCTCAGACTTGGGCCTGGCTGCGGTACAGGACCCCTGTTCTGAAGTGTCAGAGGCTGCGAAGACCGTCCGGGCAGTGAGGAAGACTCCTTGTCCGGGTCAGCGCAGGACAGAGCACTTGTGATAGCATATCACAGCAGTGAGGGTCACTCTTAAGCTGGAGGATACAGCTGGGACATCCGCTGGGGTGTCAGTCCCTTTTGGGTCTCACAAACCGACCCGCTATCAAGGTTTTTCCTTATGTGTCTGTCTTGACAAGTTTATAAATAAGGAATGGGAA
The DNA here is from genome assembly GCA_029206835.1 of Rana muscosa. Taxonomy (NCBI): domain Eukaryota; kingdom Metazoa; phylum Chordata; class Amphibia; order Anura; family Ranidae; genus Rana; species Rana muscosa. The sequence continues at coordinate 256,964,136 of CM055125.1, read as the reverse complement.
AGACCTCAGAGGTCCTTTTGCGGTCCCTCAGCGCAGGGCGTTCCGTTACCCATTTGAAGAGAGCCTTTTGAAAAAATGGGCTTCTCCTCCGGTCGTTGATCCCTGGGTATCTCGGTTAAATAAAGTAACCACTATCCCGGTGGAGGTGACGCCTGCCTTTACGGACACTACTGATAGGAGGTCTGAAACGGTGAGCCGCTCCATGTTCACCAAGCTGGGGTCAGCATTGCGGCCTATATTGACTGCTACCTTGGTGTCCCAGACACTCAATGAGTGAGCTCAGGTATTGCACCAGACTGTGGAGGAGCATCGGCTCCCTCCTGAATGTGTGTCACTTGCTGAACAGTTGGTTCAGGGACTTGTGTACATCTGTGATGCAACCCTGGATGCGGCCCCTTTAATCTCCCGGGCTTCCGCATCTGCGGTGATATTGCGCCGCCACATATGGCTCAAATGCTGGTCCGCTGACCAAGCTTCCATGAAAACTCTGGCTGATTGCCTTTCAAAGGTGGGAGGCTTTTTGGTGCCTCACTGGACGACGACATTAAAGATGTCACTGGAGGTAAAAGCACACTTCTCCCTCAGTCCACTAAAGGAAAAGAGCCGCGCCGTAAGCCGGGGCCCTCCTTTCCCACACAGAAGCGGTATTTTCGTCAGTCAGGACCTGCTGGCAGACCCTCCCAAGCGGAAAAAGGTCCAGCTGGGGGACAGAAGTGTCCCTGGGTGCGCAAGCCAGCAAGCAGCCTGCTTCCGCATGAAGTTTTGCCCCCACCCGACTCCTGTGTGGGGGGGGGCGGCTTTGCGGGGTTGCAGCTCGGTGGTCCTCCCTGCTCTCCGACCAGTGGGTCTGCGAGGTGGTCACTTCAGGGTACAAGATAGAATCTGCTTGGTGGACAAGAAAGAAACTTTCCCTCAAATCTGCCTCTCCTTCCGGCTCGTCGGACTGCCCTGCTGGGGGCAGTACAAGACTTGAGGTGCAGGGTGATCTTACCCGTACCACCGCAGGACAGGTTTCACGGTTTCTACTCGAATCTGTTTGTGGTCCCAAAGAAGGACGGAGTCCGTCCAATCTTGGATCTCGAGGCCCTCAATGCCTTTGTAAAGGTTCAAAAGTTCTGGATAGAATTGATTAGTTTGGTGGTTGCTGTGCTCCACCCGGGGGGACTTCCTGGCGTCCTTGGATATCAGGGATGCATACTTGCATGTCCCCATCTGTGTCAGGCATCAGAGGTTTCTGCGCTTTACGATCTGCGAAGAACACTATCAATTTGTGGCCCTTCCCTTTGGCCCAGCGTCGGCACCAAGGTGCTCGCCCCGATTTTAGCCTTGCTGAGACAGCGCGGCATTGCAATCGTGGGCTACTTGGACGATCTTCTAAGAGCTGCTTTGAGCTCAGAATTAGAGGAGAACGTGTCTATAGCCAGTCAGACCCTCCGGGAGTTTGGTTGGGTACTGAATCTCCAGAAGTCGGTGGTGGTACCGACCCAGCGCCTAGAGTACCTGGGGTTGATTCTGGACTCCTCGGAAGCCAGAGTCTTTCTTCCTTTGGAAAAGTTGCGGATACTCCAGACTGCGGTGAGGTTGTTGACATCCCGCAAATGGTCCTCTCTCCGTTTTTGCATGCGAGTCCTGGGCCTCATGGTAGCCTGTTTCGAGGCAGTGCCGTTTGCCCAATTCCACACTCGGGTCTCGTGAAGGGAGATTCTCTCCAAATGGAACAAATCTCCGTTGTCTCTGGATCGTCAGTTTCAGATAAGTCATCTAGTCAGGGCCTCTCTGAATTGGTGGCTGAGATCTCCGGCTCTTCGGTCCGGGAAGTCGTTCCTCCCCTTTCATTGACTGTGATCACGACGGACGCCAGCCTGACCGGTTGGGGGGGAGTCTGGGGGGTTCAGGTGGCCCAGGGCCGCTGGTTTCCGGACGAATCCCAACTGCCGATCAATGTCCTGGAACTCCGGACGATCAGGCTGTGCCTCCTCAAATGGTCACAGAGACTAAGAGGGCTTCCAGTCAGGATCCGGTCAGACAACGCCACGGCTGTGGCATACGTCAACCATCAAGGAGGAACAAGAAGCTCGGCTGCAGCGTTGGAGGTCGCTCACATCCTGCGGTGGGTGGAAAAGAGCGGCAGTTTACATTCCTGGCGTGAAAAACTGGCAGGCGGACTATCTGAGCCACCAGATGCTGGACCAAGGGGATTGGTCATTACATCCGGAGGTTTTTCAACTCCTTTGCCGGAGTTGGGGCACGCCAGTCGTGGATCTCCTGGCTTCTCGACTCAATCACAAGATGTCGAGGTTCGTGAACAGGTCCAGAGATCCCTGGGGAAGACACGTCAGTCGCGTTTGTGGCCCCGTGTGGTCAGTATCGGCTAATTTATGCCTTTCCCCCACTGAATTTGCTTCCTCGTCTGCTCCGCAGAGTAGAGTCCGAGGGGATTCCGGTGATTCTCATCGCCCCGGATTGGCCCAAGTGTCCCTGGTACGCCGATCTCATGCGCTTGGTGGCGGATGCACCTTGGCGGCTGCCAATGTGGGAGGACCTTCTCTCGCAAGGTCCCATTCTTCATCCTGCTTTACAGTCGCTGGCTTTAACGGCATGGCTATTAAAAGCCAGGTACTAGGGGACCGAGGCCTGTCGGATTTGGTCATTTCAACCATGTTGAGGGCACGGAAATCTTCTAGGAAGATCTACCATCGCACATGGAGAGCCTACATCTCTATGTGTGAGGAGACGGAATAGCATCCACGGACATATTCGGTTTCCAGGATCCTGCTGTTTTTACAGCGTGGTGTGGATCAGAAACTTGCCTTAAGCACCATTAAGGGCCAGATTTCAGCCTTGGCTGTTTTCTTTCAGCGACCCCTGGCGGCTCATTCATTGGTGAGCACTTTTGTGCAAGGGGTCCGGCATGTGGCCCCTCCGGTCCGACCACCACTACCTCCGTGGGATTTGGATCTGGTGCTCTCGGTACTTCAGAAACCTCCATTTGAGGACATCAGAGTAATTCCTCTTTTGACGCTCTCGCAGAAGGTTGCCTTCCTAGTAGCCATCACATCCGTCAGGAGGGTTTCTGAATTGGCGGCCTTGTCTTGCAAGTCCCCATATTTGGTCCTCCGTAAGGACAAAGCGGTGCTACGCCCGCAGCCTTCCTTCCGAAGGTAGTTTCAGCTTTTCATCTGAATGAGGACATTGTACTTCCATCCTTGTGTCCTCGGCCATCGCATCCCAAGGAGGTTGCGCTGCACTCTTTAGACGTGGTACGTGCCTTGCGGGTGTACCTGTCGGCTATGGCTCCGTTCCGGAGGTCTGACTCACTGTTTGTGTCGGTGTCTGGTCCGCAGAAGGGCCTGGCGGTCTCGTCGGGCACCATTTCTCGGTGGATCAGGCGGACCGTCATCCAGGCCTATGCCCTTAAGGGGCGGGCGCATCCCTTTCCTGTCACGGCGCATTCGACCAGGGCTATTGGTGCCTCTTGGGCTTTCCGACATCAAGCGTCTGTCTCACAAGTGTGTAAGGCGACCTGGTCATCCGTTCACACTTTTTCAAAGTTTTACAAGGTTGATGTGAGTGCATCTTCAGATGCTAGCTTCGGCCGCAAAGTTTTGCAGATGGCTGTTTGAGGTTGCAACTCCTCCGTTGAGGAGCTCGGCTTGTTTGGGGGTGAAGTTAGTTTTTTGATTGCTGTTGCCACCCCTCGGTTTTTGACACTGCTTTGCGACGTCCCAACTGTCAAGAATTAAAGAGGTGTGTCAGTCCATGGACGAAAAGAGAAAATAGGATTTTTTGTACTCACCGTAAAATCCTTTTCTCTGTCATCCATGGATGGACACAGCACCCACCCCTCCTTTTTTGGTTTGTACTGCTTTTTACGAACTGAGCCGCTGACTGCAGGGCGGAGGGTTATGTCTGGAGGGACTGCCCCCTGGGCGAGGCTGTTCAACTCTGTTAAAGTAACATGTATTTAATATCTAACATGTTCTGCCTAGTCCTCTCCTATAGAACAGGAACATAACCCAACTGTCAAGAATTAAGGAGCTGTGTCCGTCCATGGACGACAGAGAAAAGGATTTTACGGTGAGTACAAACAAAATCCTATTTTTTCCTCAGTTTAGGCCGATATGTATTCTTCTACATATTTTTGGTAAAAAAAAAATCGCAATAAGCGTATATTGATTGCTTTGTGCAAAAGATAGGGGATAGATTTATGGCATTATTTTTATTTTTTTTTACTAGTAATGGGGGCGATCTGCGATTTTTATTGTGACCGTGACATTGCGACGGACATATCGGACGCTTTTGACAAGTTTTTGGGACCATTCACATTTATACAGCGATTAGTGCTATAAAACTGCACTGATTACTGTGTAAATGTGACTGGCAGGGAAGGGGTTAACACTAGGGGGCGATCAAGGGGTTAAATATGTTCCCTAGGAAGTGATTCTAACTGTAGGGGGAGGGGACTCAAGGGGAGGAGACCGGTGTGTGTTCCTCTGTACTGGGAACACACATCGGTCTCCTCCTCTGACAGGACATGGATCTGTGTGTTTACACACACAGATCAACGGTCCTGCTGTGATCGCGGGCAATCGCGGGCAATCCCGGGTGCCCGGCGGACATCGCGGCCGCCGGGCACGCGCACTGGGTCCTGAGCGATGCGGCAGGCGCACACTCCCTAGACGGCCGAGAAACCCTGGACGTCATATGACGTCCACCCGGAGGGAGAGGGGGTTCCTACCGACGTCATTTTACAATGACTCGCTAAGGAATCGGTTAAAAAAAACGTCTGTCTGGGCGAATCGGATCGGAGGGCCCATAGAGCAGAGTGGGCTGTGTCTGTGTTTGCTCTGCATATGCAGAGTGGACACAGATCTGTCATCTGCCCGCTCCGCTCATTGTGGCCTGCGACTGGGTACCAAATCGCTAAAGTGGCCCTCGCTCCTCAAAAGGTTGGGCGCTCCTGCTCTATGTAATGTGTTCACTGCAAAGGCAGAGGGCAGACTGCCAGCTTACCCGCAGACACTTCACATCACGTTCTATATTGGAAACTGCTCCAATCTGTTTGCTAATTAGTCATAGAACACACGCCAGATTCTGTTGCACTCTGAAATAAAAAGTAGTACACTAAATCTGGTCCATCTTCTTTGTTAATTTGGCACATGCCACTCATAATGGCCCAGGAAGCTTTGCTAGTTCCCTCAAAGCCTATAATGCCCTGTACACACGTTCGGAATTTCCGATGGAAAAAGTCAGACGGATTTTTTTAATTGGATATTCCGACCGTGTGTATGCCCCATCTGTTAGAGTTAGAAAGAGAACATGTCGGAAATTCTGTTCGTCTGTATGGATCTCCGACGGAGAAAAAAAAAACACGCATGCTCGGAAACAATTCGACGCATGCTCGGAAGCATTTTCTCAGGTCGTCATAGTGTTTTACGTCACCGCGTTCTTGACGGTGGGAATATAGTGTGACCGTGTGTATGCAAGACAACTTGAGCGGAATTCCGTCGGAAAAATCCATTGGAGTTTATCCCGACGGAAAAACCGGTTGTGTGTACGAGGCATAAGAATGTTCTGTAATGAAGTACAAACAGAACTCATAACTCCTAGGAAAATATGTCCCCATTCATAATGGTAGATAAGGCAGCAGCGTGAGTAAACCTACCTGAACAAGATTAACAAATGATATTATAAGGGGTAGAGAACAAGCTATGTATATCAAATATATATGACATAACTCATTTAACTTCATTTCTTTTATAATTTGACATGTCCTCATTAAGGCTACTTTCACACTGAAGCGATGGATGCGCTGGCGGTAGAGCGGCGCTATTTTTAGCGCCGCTATACCGTATTTTTTGCCGCAATTTGCGGGCGCCAGCGGGGGTATTTTAACCCCCGCTAGCGGCCGAAAAAGGGTTAAAAATGCCCGCAATAACACCTCTTTGCGGCGTTTTGGAGGCGCTACCCCATTGATTTCAATGGGCAGGGGCGCTATAGGAGCTGTATTTTTACCGCTCTTATCACGCCTCAAAGATGCGGCTTGCAGGAGTTTGACCCTCCTGCAAGCGCAACGCTCGGGCTTTCACACTGGATACAATTGAGTGGCTTTTTCAGGGCGCATTGCAGGTGCTATTTTTAGCGCAATAGCGCCTGCAAAGCGCCTCAGTGTGAAAGGGGACTAAAGAGTATCCCAGAACTGCACCCAGGTAGGGCATTCATTTGATATAATAAGACTATTATATACTGCTTGTTTCCAGGATATACAGTACATCTCATTTGAAAGGAACACAATATGGCTTCCTCTACTGTTTAATAGTCAGCAGTCATCTCTATGAAAAGCTGGGGGGCAGAAGTGATGGTCTGGAACAAGTAGAGAATAATATTCCATCATGACTTGGTGTGTACAGATTGACCATAACACATATGGACAGGCTGCTGAAGACTTTGAGATACAACTTCCTAACAGATGCCTAAAGCCTGGTACACACGATCAGACTGTTGGCCAACCGAGCGTCTGATTTTTGTCTTCAGGGCGTGTGCCTGTATCTTGTCTTGCATACTAACGGTACACAATTGTCGGCCAACAAACACGAACGTAGTGACATACTTTGAGGAATTTCAGCTCTTGAGCGCCACCCTTTGGGCCCCTTCTGCTAATTTCGTGTTTGGTGGATATTGATTCCGAGCATGCGTGTTTGTACTTTCAACTTTTGTGTGACGGACTTGTGTACTGACCATCAGAAAATCTGACAACAGACCGTTGTCCGCGGAAAATTTGCTAGCATGTCATCCAACATTTGTTGGCAGAAAGTTGGACAACACTTACCGCAGTTTATGAAGGATATTCAAGTGAGGAGACAAATAAATCCTGTTCACAACTGCAGCACTGTGTGGCAACCCAGCCACATCCAGAAATTCAGAGCACTGAGACGATTGAGAACTTATTTAAATCATAAAAAATAACTTAATTTGTTAATTCCTTTCTTTTATTGTAGGTCAGTTTATGCTATCTGGCCAGACTTGCACATCCCTTTTGTACAGCCGAAAGATGCTGCAACATTATTTACAGGTGAGCAGGGTCGCCATCAGGGGGGGGTACAGGCATTACACCTGTAAGGGGCCCGATGGTCCCCAGGGGCCCGGCTTGCCCCCCTCCCGTTTTGTTTTTTTCCATCAACACCCCCCGCCCTGCCTAAAGCTGTGATGGCTGCCCTGCAGGTGACTGAGGTGAGTATCCTAGCACATGTCTAGATCAGCAGTGAGGCCCTGGAGCTAAGAGTATTGCGTTCTGTTCAGTTCAGCCTCCTGAAGATCCTGAGCAAGACCCTGTCTACATTGCGAGCTTTCACACCGGATCTCAGCCAGATTCTGCAGGTCAGTAATATTAAAAGGAAGAAACGTTTAGCCATCCAATCAGAGATTTTAATTATTGTGAGAATGTAGGGGTTATTTTAATAATTGTTGGTTTGGTTGAGTGTTTAGCATTAAAGTGTTGACTTCAGTCAAACTGTTTTCTTCTAGCTCTGGTTGGAGTGGTCAAAAGTTACAATACTTGGTCTAATTTCTATTGCTATCTGTGTTTCCACTAGTAAATAGGACAGGATGTGAAAGGAAATCATCACAGTGGAAAGGTGGCAGATTCTTGACTTTACTATAACATTACCGTTGTAGCGCAACCAATACAATCAGTATTATATTAAATATAAAGTCCCAATTTTTTGTAAAATTTCCACCGTGGTGCCACTCAAAGTGATAGTTCAAAATAATAATTCATGTAATTCAGTGACCACCAGAGAGAGCTGATGACGTGCATGTTTTATGCATGTCTATTTGAGTATTTTTTAATCCCTGTGTGTAGTTGTACAATAAATTTTCATAGCCGAGAGCACTGTGGTTCTCCCTGATTATTTTTTGGCCACATATGACTGATTGAGATCCCAAGAGGAGGGTCAGTGTGGTCCAGGGACATCTTTTGGTTTGGAGGAGTAACCCTGTGGCATCCTGAGAGCCACACTTTCAGGCGATTGGAACTCTGTAGTGGGGTCGTTGTTTCGAGGTGAGCATTCATTCCAGCTATTTATTATTTCGAACTATCACTTTGAGTCGCACCACGGTGGAACTTTTACAAAAAATTGGGACTTTTATATTTCATATATTATTGGTTATGTTATATTGAATTTGGTTTGACACACTGATAGATGTTGACAGTAATCACAATTAGCCTCATGCAAGGCGACTGATATTTTATTTACACAGAGTTTCTTTAATATTGCGCTGATAATATATTGCTTTATAAATACTTAGCTTTCCTCCCTGTAGCCCAAACTAGGTTTTGCCTAGAGTTAGGGCTGCAACTAACGATTGTTTTCATAATCGATTAGTTGGCCGATTATTGTTTCGATTAATCGACTAATCGGTTAATAAATGTTTTAAAAAAAGGTAATTTTGCTGCGATTTGCATTTTTTTTTTTTTTTCCGCAATTTGTTGCTGGGCAGATTACAAACACAAATTGCCGCAAAAACACATTACATGATTTTTCTGCAGCTTCTCCATTGAAGTATATTAAACCCAAAAAACAAAATAGCACCGTTTTGCGTTAAAAAAAGTCCTTACCCTTTCCAAATACGCAGCAGCTGAAAAAATCATGGATGTGAACGTGTCCCATAGGAAACCATGTAAATGAACTGTAGTGTGTTTCTGCAAAAAGCACCAAAAAACAGAGGTGTGACCCAGGCCTGAGATGTTTAGTAACATAATGGGGGTTAAAAAAACTAAAATTAGTACAAAAAGAGCCAATAATCGCTACTGTAAGGGGTTCATTTTTTTACTGTGGGACAGTGAAAGTAATATTTACAGTAGCAATTTGCTCTTTTTGTACTATAAAGGGCTAATTTTAGTTTTGTTTTAACCCCATTATGTTACTGCCCGATTAATCGATTAATTTCATAATCGATTAATTTCATAATCGATTAGTTGTCGATTAATCGATTAGTTGTTTCGGCCCTACCTAGAGTGCCTCATTGAGTTAATGTTATTTTGTGGGTTTTATCAAAGAATCCTGGAATAAATACCTAGTATTATCTGTTCCCAGCCTCTAGACCTTACACACTATCAGATGCTATTAGCCCTGAACTTCACTACCCCAGCTTTCGATGCAGATGTGGCCCCTTCATTCGGGACCTTCCTGGCTACTGTCAATGTGATGCTGAAGATGCTGGAAGAGATGAGCCATCACAAGCATTTTTATACTTTTCTGTGTAACTCTGTGGCTGCACTGTTGTTACAATTGTGACAAATTTGATCTCTTTGCAGATGGATAAGAAGAAAGATCCACCTTTTCCATCTGCGTTTTTTTCCAGCCTATTAGATTAAAGCAAGAACCCGAACCTCAGGTGAGCTCCAAGAACAAAACAGAGTTTGATTGACTGTGCTCAAGGTCTGATGAATTTCCAGACTTCGTATTTGCTGCAAATTTTAAATGGGCTTTTTTTTTTTTTTTTTTTTTAACTCTTTGCATCATGATGTGAACTAACACTGAAGCTTGAGCCTATGAATTTCGTATTTATAGTTACATATATACTTACATAGTAGGTGAGGTTGAAAAAAGACACAAGTCCAACCTATGTGCGTGATTATATGTCAGTATTACATTGTATATCCCTGTATGTTGTGGTCGTTCAGGTGCTTATCTAATAGTTTTTTTAAACTTTCGATGCTCCCCGCTGAGACCACCGGCTGTGGAAGGGAATTCCACATCCTTGCCACACTTACAGTAATGAACCCTCTACATAGTTTAAGGTTAAACCTCTTTCCTTCTAATTTTAATGAGTGGCCACGTGTCTTGTTAAACTCCCTTCTGCAAAAAAGTTTTATTTCTATTGTGGGGGCACCAGTATGGTATTTGTAAATTGAAATCATATCCCCTCTCAAGCGTCTCTTCTCCAGAGAGAATAAGTTCAGTGCTCACAACCTTTCTTCATAACTAATGTCCTCCAGACCCTTTATTAGCTTTGTTGCCCTTCTCTGGACTCTCTCCATTTCCAGTACATCCCTCCTAAAGACTGGTGCCCAGAACTGGACAGCATACTCCAGGTACGGCCGGACCAGAGTCTTGTAGAGTGGGAGAATTATCGCTTTATCCCTGGAGTTAATACCTTTTTTAGTGCATGCCAATATTCTGTTCGCTTTGTTAGCAGCAGCTTGGCATTGCATGCCATTTCTGAGCCTATCATCTACTACGACCCCCAGGTCCTTTTTCATCCTAGATTCCTCCAGAGGTTCTCCCTCCAGTGTATAGTTTGCTTTTATATTTTTGCCACCCAAATAAATTATTTAAAAGTTTTCCACATTAAACCTCATTTGCCATGTAGTTGCCCACCCCATTTATTTGTTCAGATCTTCTTGCAAGGTTTCTCATCAAGGTATTTAATACATTTACACACACTGTAAACAGTAGTAGTGCCTTCTGTGACCACAAGATGGAGTTGGCTTCTTACAACAGAAGCTGCATGCTCTCAAACTTGTCTCAATGGTTGAGACCTTTACAGGTTTTATCTGTGGAAGTTTTGACAAGTTCCCATAAAAAAGAACCTTAAAATAAAAAAAATCAACCCCTAAGCTAGCTGAAACAATATTTTAAATTCAATGCGCCTATGACACTAAAAGTGAATGAAGTATGTGCTACTACTTAAAAATGATAATATATCAACCATCAGGTGATAAAATCTATAAATATAAAAACATATAAATATAATTTCCACAGTAGCGGTCCAAAAATCTAATTATTTTTTGAGTGCTACTGTGGAAATTATATTTATATGGTTTTATATTTATTGATTTTTTCACTTGATGGTTGATACAATCTTTTGGCCTAAATTTTGCTTCTTGTTTCTACCAGGCCTTTACTGCTATTTATCATTGAGAACTGTTTCTACCTGTTGATATCACAAGCCTTGCGGTATCTTCGTGATCCGTCAGTCTGCCCCCGAGACAAAACAACGCATGAAGCAGGAGCTTGCCTCTGAACTGGTATGAATTAAGTACATAAATGAATTGTGTTTGATAATAAGCTGATATTTGGGAAACCTCAGTTTGACATACAGATACAGTGCATCCAGAAAGTAGTCACAACGCTTCACTTTTTCCACATTTTATGTTACGGCCTTATTTAAAAATTGATTAAATTCATAACTTTCCTCCAAATTTCGCCAACAATACCCCATAATGACAACACGAAATAAGTTTTGTTTGAAATTATTGCAAATTTATAAAAAATAAAAAACATAAGGCTGCTTTCACACTAAAGCAGGCGGGCGTTGACGGTAAAACGCTGGTAGTTTTAGCGGCGCTTTACTGTCAATATAGCGGTGCTGTTCCGCCGCTAGCGAGCGCTTTTAACCCACGCTAGCGGCCGATAAAGGGGTTAAATGCGCTTTGGCAGCGGTGCCCATTCATTTCAATGGGCAGGAGCAGTGTATACACCGCTCCTTCACCGCTCCTGCTGCTTGCAGGACTTTTTTTTAACATCCTGCCAGTGCATCACCTCAATGTGAAAGCACTCAGGCTTTCACACTGAGACTACAGAAGAGCCGTTTTTCAGGCGCTATTTTTAGCCCAAAAGCGCCTGAAAAACGCCCCAGTGTGAAAGGGGTCTAATGGCCCGTACACACGATCCGAATATTGTACGACAAATCGCACAACTTTTTTCGCTTAACCACTTAAGCCCCGGACCATTTCGGGCCATTAGGACCAGGCCTGTTTTTGGGATTCGGCACTGCGCTGCTTTAACTGTAAATTGTGCGGACATGCAATGTTGTACCCAAATGAAATTTGCGTCCTTTTCTTCCCACAAATAGAGCTTTCTTTTAATGGTATTTGATTGCCTCTGCGATTTTTATTTTTTGCGATATAAACAGAAAAAGACCGAAAATTTTGAAAAAAAATATTTTCTACTTTTTGTTATAAGAAAAATCGAATAAACTCAATTTTAGTCATACATTTAGGCCAAAATGTATTCAGCCACATGTCTTTAGTAAAAAAAATGTCAATAAGCGTATATTTATTGGTTTGCGCAAAAGTTATAGCGTTTACAAACTAGGGTACATTTTCTAAAATTTACACAGCTTTAAATTTATGACTGCCTATCTCATTTCTTGAGGTGCTAAAATGGCAGGGCAGTACAAAACCCCCCCAAATGACCCCATTTTGGAAAGTAGACACCCCAAGGAAATTGCTGAGAGGCATGTTGAGCCCATTGAATATTTTTTTTTTGTCCCAAGTGATTGAATAATGACAAAAAAAAAAAAAAAATTACAAAAAGTTGTCACTAAATGATATATTGCTCACACATGCCATGGTTATATGTGGAATTGCACCTCAAAATACATTCTGCTGCTTCTCCTGAGTACGGGGATACCACATGTGTGGGACTTTTTAGGAGCCTAGCCACGTACGGGACCCCGGAAACCAAGCACCGCCTTCAGGATTTCTAAGGGCGCAAATTTTTGATTTCACTCCTCACTACCTATCACAGTTTCGAAGGCCATAAAATGCCAAAATAGCACAAAACCCCCCCAAATGACCCCATTTTGGAAAGTAGACACCCCAAGCTATTTACTGAGAGGCATGTTCAGTCCATGGAATATTTTATATTTTGCCACAAGTTGCGGGAATATGACAAACTTTTTTTTTTTTGCACAAAGTTGTCACTAAATGATATATTGCTCACACATGCCATGGGCATATGTGAAATTACACCCCAAAATACATTCTGCTGCTTCTCCTGAGTACGGGGATACCACATGTGTGGGACTTTTTGGGAGCCTAGCCACGTACGGGACCCCAAAAACCAAGCACCGCCTTCAAGGTTTCTAAGGGCATAAATTTTTGATTTCACTCCTCACTACCTATCACAGTTTTGAAGGCCATAAAATGCCAAGATGGCACAAACCCCCCCAAATGACCCCATTTTGGAAAGTAGACACCCCAAGCTATTTGCTGAGAGGCATGTTGAGCCCATTGAATATTTTTTTTTTTGTCCCAAATGATTGAATAATGACAAAAAGAAAAAAAAAAATGTACAAAAAGTTGTCACTAAATGATATATTGCTCACACATGCCATGGTTATATGTGAAATTACACCCCAAAATACATTCTGCTGCTTCTCCTGAGTACGGGGATACCACATGTGTGGGACTTTTTGGGAGCCTAGCCGCGTACGGGACCCCAAAAACCAAGCACCGCCTTCAAGGTTTCTAAGGGCATAAATTTTTGATTTCACTCCTCACTACCTATCACAGTTTTGAAGGCCATAAAATGTCAAAATAGCCCAAAACCCCCACAAATGACCCCATTTTGGAAATTAGACACCCCAAGCTATTTGCTGAGAGGCATGGTGAGTATTTTACAGCTCTAATTTGTTTTTGAGAATTAAGAAAGACATTTTTTTTTCTTTTTTTTTTTTCTTTTTTTACATTTTCAAAACTTTGTGACAAAAAGCGAGATCTGCAAAATACTCAACATACCTCTCAGCAAATAGCTTGGGGTGTCTACTTTCCAAAATGGGGTCATTTGGGGGGGTTTGTGCCATCTGGGCATTCCATGGCCTCCGAAACTGTGATAGGCAGTGAGGAGTGAAATCAAAAATTTACACCCATAGAAATCCTGAAGGCGGTGCTTGGTTTTCGGGGTCCTGTACGCGGCTAGGCTCCCAAAAAGTCCCACACATGTGGTATCCCCGTACTCAGGAGAAGCAACAGAATGTATTTTGGGGTGTAATTCCACATATGCCCATGGCATGTTTGAGCAATATATAATTTAGTGACAACTTTTTGTACATTTTTTATTTTTTTTTGGTCATTATTCAATCACTTGGGACAAAAAAAAAAATATTCAATGGGCTCAACATGCCTCTCAGCAAATAGCTTGAGGTGTCTACTTTACAAAATGGGGTCATTTGGGGGGGTTTTGAACTGTCCTGGCATTTTATGCACAACATTAGGAAGCTTATGTCACACATCATCCACTCTTCTAACCACTTGAAGACAAAGCCCTTTCTGACACTTTTTGTTTACATGAAAAAAAAATTTTTTTTGCAAGAAAATTATGTTGAACCCCCAAACATTATATATTTTTTTAAAGCAAAGGCCCTACAGATTAAAATAGTGGGTGTTGCATTTTTTTTTTCCACACAGTATTTGCGCAGCGATTTTTCAAACGCATTTTTTGGGGGAAAAACACACTTTTTTTATTTTTAATGCACTAAAAAACACTATATTGCCCAAATGTTTGATGAAATAAAAAAGATGATCATAGGCCGAGTACATGGATACCAAACACGACATGCTTTAAAATTGCGCACAAACGCGCAGCGGCGACAAACTACATTCATTTTTAAGAGCATTTAAAAGCCTTTACAGGTTACCACGTTAGATTTACAGAGGAGGTCTACTGCTAAAATGACTGCCCTCGATCTGACCTTCGCGGTGATACCTCACATGCATGATGCAATTGCTGTTTACATATGACGCTAGACCGACGCTTGCGTTCGCCTTTGCGCAAGAGCAGGGGGGGACAGCGGTGCTTTTTTTTAATTTTTATTTTTTTATTATTTATTTGGCTTTTTTATTTTATTTTTAAACTGTGCCTTCCATATTTTATTTTTTTACCATTTTTATCGTTATCTCAGGGAATGTAAATATCCCCTATGATAGCAATAAGTAGTGACAGGTACTCTTTTTTTGAAAAAAATTGGGGGGTTAGACCCTAGATCTTTCCTCTGCCCTCAAAGCATCTGACCACACCAAGATCGGTGTGATAAAATGCTTTCCCAATGGCGCTTTTTATATCCGGGGGGGGGACATTCCCTCCCACTGCTTGTAAAAGCAGTCTAGAGGCTTAATTATCTGCTAGAATTGCTTTTACATGAAAGCCGGCTGCTGGCTGAAAAGAATGATACCAAGATGATACCTAAACCCGCAGGCATCATTCTGGTATAAACATTCAAAGTCCAGCAACATACCAGTACGTTGCTGGTCCTTGTTGGACATGTATTGTAATCTTTTTTTTCATACAGCCTATTGGCTGAACGAAAAAAAGAGATTGATTGGTGGGTATGCCCACCATTAGAATACCTCCCTTCATCCACCCACTTCTAATGATGGGCATATATGCCGAAGCATGGGGGCATCCTCCCGCAAAAAAGTTATGCCGCGTACACACGGTCAAGCCTTCGTCGGAATTTCGACCGTATGTACGCGGCATAAAAGGTTATGCCGCGTATACACGGTCGGACTTTTCCACGGGCAAGTCTCCGTTGGAATTTCGACCGTATATACGCAGCATTACGAGCAAAATCGCCCCTGCTGCCCCCATGCTTCGGCATATATGCTCTTTTTTTTAACTGTGGTGGTGAAATCACCTCCTACAGCGTTGGAGTCACGGCTTTATGTATCGTGGGAGCAAACGCTGTTGCTGTCAAGATAAATAGATCCGCGCTGCAACTGAATGGCGTACCTGCTAAGCAAATGGTGGTTAACATTAAAACAAAGTAACATTACAGTACAACAGTAAGACCTTACCATGCCATACCTGCAAAGCAAATACCAAAACAAAACCTAGTAAAAAATAAAAAAATGTTTTAACGCAACCTGTGCCTAAAATATATATATGCCGAAGCATGGGGGCATCCTCCCGCAAAAAAGTTATCGGAATTTTCCACGGGCAGGCCTCCGTCGGAATTTCGACCGTATGTACGCGGCATTAGGAGCAAAATCGCTCCTCCGCCCCTGCTGCCCCCATGCTTCGGCATATATGCTCTTTTTTTTAACTGTGGTGGTGAAATCACCTCCTACAGCACTGGAGTCACGGCTTTATGTATCGTGGGAGCAAACGCTGTTGCTGTCAAGATAAATAATTCCGCGCTGCAGTTGAATGGCGCACCTGAAAACAAAAAATTACATACCTGAAAAGCAAGCATGATAAAACATTGCAGAATAGAATACAGTAAAAAAGAGCAGAACAATAGAGAGAAAATAGAGAGAGACAGAACAATAAAACGACAACTATTTTTGGTTTTTTTATTTTATATTTTTTTTGTGTTTTGTTTTTTACGTTTTTTTTTTCTTTTTTACTCTTTTTTTTTGTAACTTTACAACTGTAATGGTTCGGGTCTCTCAAAATGTAATGGCATCTTGGGAGACCCTGTGTAAGTGTGTCCTTGTCTGTGAAATGCTGTACCCTACGCTAAAACTTCACTTTTGAGTGGTAGCATTCAAAACATTCACCTTGGCAAAGACCAGGCTTGTCAGGACAGAGTGGACAAAAACTACGGGTGTCACGCCTAAATCCGCGCTTGCTACAGACACGACATCTTTTTTGGGGGTGGCTTTGGGTAGGGGTACTCGGGAGGACATACGAATAATGCCTCTCATGCAGCCGGCTTACTGCATTTGGTTGGGGATGGTGAGGTGCAGAACCGCCTGGATACAGGAGTTCTGTGACTATCTCATTCTGGAATTTTAGAAGAGATAACGTCCCGCCTGAAGCTCTGTATAGCACATGAGCGTTCAGCAAAGCCAATTGGAATAATGATAGAGACACTTTTTTGTACCAGCGTCTCGCCTTACGGTCAATTAGATACGGCGCCATCAACTGGTCGTTGAGGTCCACCCCTCCCATATTTTGGTTATATTCGTGGACACAGAGGGGTTTCTCCACAACACCAGTCGCCGTACGAATTTGGACTGTCGTGTCTGCATGAAGGGAGGTAAGAAGGAAAACATTCTTATTGTCCCTCCACTTCATAGCGAGCAAGTTATTACACTTCAAGCAGGCTCTCTCCCCCAGCCTAAGACGGGCATCTACAAGCCGCTGGGGAAAGCCCCGGCGATTAGGTCGCACGGTGCCACATGCTCCAATCTGATGATCAAACAAGTGACTAAACAGTGGCACGCTCGTGTAATAATTGTCCACATACAAGTGGTACCCCTTTCCGAATAAGGGTGAAACCAAGTTCCACACTATCTTGCCAGCGCTCCCTATGTAATCCGGGCAGTTGACCGACTCAATCTGACTATCTTTTCCCTCATAAACCGTAAAGTTCACTACATAGCCTGTTGCCCTGTCACAGAACTTGTAGAGCTTGACCCCGTATCTGGCACGCTTGCTGGGAAGGTACTGCTTGAAAGACAAGCGGCCAGAAAATTTAATCAGGGACTCATCAACGCAGACAACTTGATCGGGAGTAAACAAGGCTGCAAAACGTTCGTTGAAGTGGTTTATGAGGGGCCGAATTTTATAGAGCCGGTCGTATTCAGGGTCCCCACGTGGACGACAAAGTTCATTGTCGTTGAAGTGCATGAACCGCAAAATCTGCTCGTATCGTGCCCTGGACATGGAGGCAGAGAACATGGGCATGTGGTCAATTGGGTGCGTGGACCAATAAGCACGCAATGACGGAAATTTATGTGTGCCCATGTTGAGGGAAAGGCCCAGAAAGGTCTTAAATTCGGAAACCGTAATTGGTTTCCAATTTCTGGCAATTTTAGGCAACTGGGGGTTAGCGGCGATAAATTGACCAGCATATAAATTACTCTGGTCCACAATAGATCTATAGAGATCTTCCGTGAAAAACAGCAAATAAAAATCAATTGGAATAAAATCAGCTGTTTCCACCTGAATACCGGGTTGGGCAGTGAATGGGGGAAGTACGGGTTCTGCAGAAGTGGTGGGGACCCAATCAGGATAGGCAAATTCTGCAGGAAGGGCAGTATGGGCACGACGGGCCTGCCTTTGTCTTCTTGGTGGCAGCGGGACACTACTTGTGCTTGCCACCTCGCCAGCTTGAACTGCACTTATGGGACTCGCCACGTCACCAAGTGTTACTGCAGTGCTGGATGTACGTCCAGGCTGTACTAGGCCGCTGATGCTTGCCAGTTCACCAGAAGGAATAGCGGCGCTAGTACTACTCTGCTCCATGATACGAGAGACCTGCGGTTCTTGCTCCTCAACAACCTCAGAAGATCGGGATCGGGTACACCTGACCTTAGCAGGGACCTCAACTTCGTCGTCAGAGCTATCTGACGTGGGGCCGCTGACGTCACTGTCTTCTACGGGAAGATATTCTGAGCCTGAATCTGACAGATACGTGACCTCCTCTTCACTATCTGTCATGCTCAGAATCTCGTAGGCCTCTTTACTAGTGTACCTTCGTCTTGCCATTTTGGGCTCTAAATTTAGGGGTACACTAGTAAGATTCACAGGAAAAAAAGCACCTGACTGTCGTCAGCAAATATATCAAACGCTACAAAAAAACAGTTAGCGATCGCAGGGATCAGGCCTGTCTCTGCGAACGCTGCAGTTATGTGTGTTGTGTTTGGTAAGTGACAGTGATCGATCGATACTGCACTTGGGTGGGCTGGGCGGAGGGGCTAAACGCAGGCGCTAGCAGGTATCTGGGCTGATCCCGCTAACACTGCGTTTTTGGGAACCCTAAACCGCTGGGGATGCTAGTATAGATCTGATCAGATACTATACCACTAAGGGGGGTGTATGCTTTGCGCGTGGGTGTTAGCGTTACTGGCACTAACCTAACACTGCCTGGGGCGACGCAGACCCTCTCTGGCGCTAAAACCTAATTGATCTCACCCGCCGGGCGATCAGGGGGGTTAAACCTTTATTGGGTTATATACGGCGGGTGCCCTGATGCTATAAAAAGCAAACTAATCAACCAGCGTCACCCGTAACCTTTATATGGTGATCACTGGTGAAAGGGTTAACTAGGGGCAATCAGGGGGTTAAAACCTTTATTAGGTTAAATATGGGGGTACCTGACACTATATAAAAACCTGACGGGTAACCTAAATAACTAAATAACTTACTGGCTAACCAGTGACGCTTATACGGCGATCACTGGTGAAAGGGTTAACTCTAGGGGCAATCAGGGGGTTAAAATAATATATGGGGGTACCTGACACTAATAAAAACCTGCGGCGAACCTAAAAAAAAATAACTGCCTATCTAAAACACCAGCGACACGAATACAGCGATCGGAAAAACAATCGCTTAGTGACGCTGAAGTTAGGGGGTGAAAGGGTTACCTGGGGGGTGATCAAGGGGTTAAACCTTTATTAGGGGGGGTTAGGGGGCTACCCTGGACCTAAAGGGGCCTAATCCTAACTGCCCTGCAACTTTTTACAATCACAGATGACACTAAATGCAGTGATCAGTAAAATAAATGATCACTGCAATCAGTGACACTGTGATTGGGGGCTTTGGGGTGACCTGGGGGGTGATCTGGGGGTGACTGGGGGGTGATTTGTGTGCCTATGTGTACCTACGTGTCAGTGGACTGTTGGTGCACTAACCTGCTTCTTCTCTGCTCGGCGCCGGGAACGAAAAGACCGCGGCGAGGGAGATGACACCACTTCCTCCAGCCTGTGTTTACATTTCAGGCAGGAGGAAGCATTTTCATTGGCCGGGAGCGATCGCGAGGGGGGGGCGGAATCGAGCGGCCGCCCCCTCATGCCTGATCGCTCCCGAACACTTAACGGCCGCTCACTGCAGTGAAGGGGGGTCCGGATGGACCCCCCAACTGCACAAAGGCGATCACGTAGATCTACGTGATTCTGCCTGTCGGTGCCATTCTGCCGACGTAAATCGGCGGTGGGCGGTCGTTAAGTGGTTAATAGTCCCAAGTACAAATTGAATAGGGTACTAAAGTCACAAAAATTCTCGTACGACAGAAAAAAAAAATCAGAAGTGATGTCATGGGTTGTAATGTATTTGTATTGTATTTTCGGACGACAACTATACTGACTAAACGAAAATCGTACGATCTGGTATCGTACAAGGAAAATTTTCCTGCTTGTCCGATCGAATATAATTGGATGAACTGTCGTGATCAGCTCTCAAAAGTAGTGTACACACGATCCGAAAATCGTACGATTCTTCTTCGGATGACCGTTTTCGTCCGATATTCGGATCGTGTGTACAGGCCATTAGTATTTACAGCCTTTGCCATGCCACACAAAATTGAGCTCAGGTGCATCCGGTTTCCACTGATCATCCTTGAGATGTTTTTACAACTTGATTGGAGTCCATCTGTGGTAAATTCAGTTGATTGGACAGGATTTGGAAAGGCACACACCTGTCTATATAAGGTCCCACAGTTAACAGTGCATGTCAGAGCACAAACCAAGCCATGAAGTCCAAAGAATTGTCTGTAGACCTCCCAGACAGGATTGTATCAAGGCACAGATCTGGGGAAGGATACAGAAATATTTCTGCAGCATTGAAGGTCCCAATGAGCACAGTGGCCTTCATCACCCATAAATGGAAGAAGTTTGGAACCACCAGGACTTTTCCTAGCGTTGGCCGCCCCGGCCAAATTGAGCAATCGGGGGAGAAGGGCCTTAGGGAGGTGACCAAGAGCCCGATGGTCACTCTTACAGAGCTCCAGCATTTCTTTGTGGAGAGAGGAGAACCTTCCAGAAGAATAACCATCTCTGCAGCACTCCAATCAATCAGGCCTGTATGGTAGAGTGGCCAGATGGAAGCCACTCTTTAAAAGGCACATGACAGCCCACCTGGAGTTTGCCAAAGGTCACCTGAAGGACTCTGACTATGGGAAACAATATTTTCTGGAATGGTGAAACAGTGATTGAACTTTTTGGCCTGAATGGCAAGTGTCATGTCTGGAGGAAACCAGGCACTGCTCATTACCTGGCCAATATCATCCCTACAGTAAAGCATGGTGGTGGCAGCAGCATCATGCTGTGGGGTTGTTTTTCAGCGACTGGGAGACTAGTCAGGATCGAGGGAACGATGAATGCAGCAATGTACAGAGACATCCTTGGTGAAAACCTGCTCCAGAGCTTTCTGGACCTCAGACTGGGGCAAAAGTTCATCTTCCAAAAGGACAACGACCCTAAGCACACAGCCAAAATAACAAAGAAGTGGCTATGGGACAACTCGGTGAATGTCCTTGAGTGGCCCACCCAGAGCCTAGACTTGAACCCGATTGAACATCTCTGGAGAGAGCTGAAAAAAGCTGTGCACCAACGGTCCCCATTCAACCTGATGGAGCTTGAGAGTTCCTGCAAAGAAGAATGGGAGAAACTGCCCAAAAATAGGTGTGCCAAGCTTGTAGCATCATACTCAAAAAGACTTGAGGCTGTAATTGGTGCCAAATGTGATTCAACAAAGCATTGAGCAAAGGCTGTGAATACTTATGTACATGCGGTTTTTCTTTCGTTTTTTATTTTTAATAAATTTGCAAAGATTTCAAACAAACTTCTTTCACATTTTCATTATGGGGGTACTGTTTGTAGAATTTGAGGAAAATAATGAATGTGATCCATTTTGGAATAAGGCTGTAACATAACAAAATGTGGAAAAAGTGAAGCACTGTGAATACTTTTCTGATGCACTGTATGTGTTATTTGTTGTTTTACCCATAGTACAGCCCAGAAACAATAGTGCATACTTTGCTGTTTTAAAAAAAAAATCTAAAACATACTAATACCAAAATAAAAAAATATTTATTTCTCTTACCATCCATGGACTGACACGGTGTCTCTTTACACTTTACACGTGGGTTATGTCCCTGCTTGCAGGAGAAGACCTAGGCAGAATGTGAAATGTTATACATACATTCTAAAAGCCAGAGCTGAACAGCCCCACCCAGGGGGCGGTCCCTCCGGACATAACCCTCCCACTACAGTCAGCAGACTTCAGTTTTTTTCTGCCTAGCCTAGCAGAAGGAGAAGACGTGGCTCTCTCAGGAGCCAGTCTCCTGACCTATTTTTATTCCTTTTCTGGAATTCTTTTTTATTTAATTTTTGAGAATTTTCTATCAACTGTCGGCTGGGCAACAGGTTGGGTACAAGATATCCTCGTCGTCTTCCCTGTCCGACCATCGAGCGTGCTGATCCTCGCCTTGTGTGCGTGAGACTCAGTTCACGACAGGCCCCATGACTCCAGGGGTGGCCAGGTTTGCTTTCATGCTCCCACGGTCCTCTCAAGACTGAACAGTTCCTGACTGACTGTATCTTTCGCGGTGGACCGGGCCGACAGCTACTCAGTACTGCACTGTGATAGTCCTGTCAGAAACACACCAGTGGGTCCCTCAGGGGACGGGTAAGTAGTCTCTCCTGCCTGCAGGTGAGTACAAAAGGCTGTGTGTTTCTCTGTGGGGGATTTTCCCTGTCTCCCCCTGTATTTCATTGTCACTCTCTGTCACCATTGCTGGCGCTGTGCTGTGTGGGGTGCCTGGGGGTCACACTGTTCTTGGAGGGGCTAATGCTGGTCTGCAGATATGCTTGGGGCCTTTTTTTGTGTGTTTTGGGGCCTGAGTGGCGCTGTGTGTGTGCTGTTTTTTTCACTTTTGCTGAGTCATGGCGGCCATCTTGCCGCGGATCGCCTCAGTGAAGTGCGGCGGCCATTTTCTTGTAGCCCGCGCGCTCTTCAGCACTAGTTTTGGCCTGTAACAGCGCGAATCTCCTCACAATCTCCTCACAGCTCACCAGCGCTGACACATCGCGGTACAGACAGCGGAACTTAGCGGTCCCTGGTCCGGTTTGGTGAGTCCCCTGGGCGCCCCCTCCTCAGTCAGCACAGCCTGTGGGTGGACTTTTTATCTGAGGAGTCTCAGAGGGGGGCAATATGGAGTCTCTGTCACCAGCTTCCCCTAAATGTCAGTGGACAACAGGCAGTGCTTCAGCACCTGCGGTCCCTAGGGACCAGTTGTGGGCAGTCCTGGAATCATTTCTGACCAGGATGGGAGCTGTGTGCAAGCGCAAGGGAGCAAAAAAGCGCCCTCTCCCCACTTTACTTCATGAGGGCAGTGCGCTGTTTCAGATATGGGCCTAGCCTCTACCGCTCAGGACCCTAGTTCTGAATGTATTGGATGGTTTTGAACAGGACATTCCTTATGAGGAAAACTCCAGTTCTGAGTCAGTAAATGACAGGGCGCTTGTTAGTGTACTCATGACTGCGGTGAGGGACACTCTCAAGCTAAAATGCTGCGGATGCAGAACCTCAGGCGGATACAGTCTCCTTTGGTTCTTTTAAGGCCAGGCCTTCTAAAGAGGTTTTTCCATATGTACTTTCTTTGACCAGCTCATTGATAAGGTCTGGGAAAAGCCGCAGAAGAATTTTTTTATGGTCCCGCGGCGTTTGTCTATCAGATACCCCTTGAAGATGCCCTACTTAAAAAGTGGGCTTCTCCCCCAGGGTCGACCCTCCAGTCGCCCGGTTGAACAAGGCCATCACTCTCCCGATGAAGGGGATTCCTGCATTTGAGAACCCCACTGACAGGAGGTCAGAAGTGGTGAGCAGAGCCATGTTTGCCTTGTTGGGATCCGCCCTACGGCCTGTGGTAGCGGCGACCCTTGTGTCTTAAACACTTACAGGTTGGGCAAAAATGTTGCACCTAGCTGTACAGGAGCATATTCTTCCTCCAGACACAGTTGCTTTGGCCCACCAACTGGTCCAGGGCCTGGTTTATGTGTGCGACGCCACGTTGGACGCGGCCCCTTTATATCCAGGGCCTCTGTCTCAGCGGTGGTATTGCGTCGTCTTATCTGGTTGAAGTGCTGGTCTGCTGACCTAGCCTTAAGAAGCTCCTGACGGATCTACCATTTAAAGGTGGTAGACCTTTCGGTGCTGCTCTGGATGACATCGTCATGGATGTCATGGGAGGTAAAAGCACTCTTCTTCCTTAGACTAGCAAGGGTGAGGAGGCCCGCCGCCGCAAACAGGGGCCTTCCTTTCCAGCAAAACGGGGTTAGTCAGTCAGAGTCCACGGGTAGGCCCTCTCAGACTGACGGCAGTGTGGCTGGTGGGCACAAGTGCCCCTGGGTGCGTAAGCCGAACAAGCGGCTCCCAAGCCCGCCTCCGTGTGAAGTCTTGCCTCCGCCCGACTCTGGGGTGGGGGGACGACTTCGCAGGTCACAAATTGGTGGTCCTCCCGAATCTCCGACTGGTAAGTGGGCGAGGTGGTCACCTCAGGATACAGGATAGTATTCCGATCCTGGCCCCCAGACAGATTCTTTCCCTCAAATCTTCCTCTCCTTCCTACCTGTCGGGCAGCCCTCTTGGGGGGCTGTACAGGATTTGATCAGGTCCGGAGTGATTGTGCCGGTTCCGTCACAGGAGAGTTTTCAGGGATTCTACTCGAATCTGTTTGTCGTCCCAAAAGTAGGACGTGGTTCGACTTATCCTGGACCTCAAGGCTCTGAATGCCTTCGAGAAGGTGCAGAAATTCCGCATGGAATCCATTCGCACGGTGATCGCTACACTCCACCAAAGGGATTTTCTTCTGGTGTCCTTGGACTTCAAGGACGCCTACTTGCATGTTCCGATCTGCGCAAGTCACCAGAAGTTTCTGCGCTTTGCGATCAGCGAAGTCCACTATCGATTGTGGCTCTTCCTTTCGGCCTAGCCTCGGCACTAAGGGTGTTCACCAAGGTGCTTGCTCCGGTTCTAGCCTTCTGTTACAGCGAGGTATTGCTGTCGTGGGCTATCTGGACGATCTTCTGCTAAGAGCAGAAAGTGGATCAGACTTAGAGGAAAGGTGACTATCGGCAATTAGACCCTCAGGGACTCGGGTGGTTCCTGAACATTCAGGAGTCAGTCCTGGTCCCGACTCAGTGTCTGGAGTATCTAGTTCTGATTCTGGACTCCTTGGAGGCAAAGGTATCCTACCTCTGGAGAAGTTGCTGACACTTCAGTCTGCGGTGCGGGTGCTGACATCCCAAAAATGGTTGTCAATCCGTTTTTTGCATGAGAGTCCCGAGACTCGTGGTGGCCTCCTTCGCGGCCGTTCCGTATGCCCAATCACACACCAGGGCATTGCAGAAGGAGATCTTGTCCACCTGGGACAAATCCCCGTTGTCCTTGGATCTTCAGATCCAGGTGATTCACCTGGTCAGGGCGCCCCTGGCATGGTGGTTGAGATCCTCGGCTCTTCGGTCCGGAAAGTCGTTCCCCTCCCATCCAATGGACGGTACTCACGACGGACACCAGCCTGACGGGCTGGGGTGGAGTCTGGGGAGTCCTGTCGGCTCAGGCCTTGGACTCCGGACGAGCCCGTTTACCAATCACTGTTCTGGAAATATGGGCCATCGGACTGTGTCTCTCCTCAGGTCGGAGAGAGTACGGGGTCGCTCCATCAGGAGCCAGTCGGACACCGCAACGGCGGTGGCGTATGTAAACCATCAAGGGGGAACTCAGAGCTCAGCTGCGGCTTCCGTGGTAGTCCGTATCCTGAAGTGGGCCGGAAGAAACGTGCCGGCTCTGTAGGCCATTTTACATTCTGGGCATAGACAATGGGCAGGCGGACTATCTGAGTCGCCAATCGCCAGACACCGGACCAAGAAGAGTGGTCCTTGCATATTTCAACTCCTTTACCGACGGTGGGGCACGCCGGATGTGGACCTGATGGCCTCTCGACTCAATCGCAAGGGTTGAGGTTGTGGCCAGATCCAGGGATCCTTGGGCGATGCCTCGGATGCGTTGGTGGCCCCATAGAGTCCTTATCGCCTGATATAAAACTCTGGCGATCCTAATTGTTCCGGATTGGCCTCAGCATCACTGGTACGCTGATCTGGTACGTCTCGTTGCGGACGTTCCCTGGCGGTTGCCGATGAGGGAGGACCTTCAGTCTCAAGGTCCTATGTTTCATCCGGCTTACAGTCTCTGGCTTTAACGGCAGGGCTGTTAAAAGCCAGGTGTTGAGGGACTGAGGTCTCTCGGACTCGGTCATTTTGACCATGTTAAGGACACGGAAGTCTTCCTCCAGGCAGATCTATCACCGTGCCTGGAAAGCTTATATCGCCATGTGCGAAGCGCTGGACTGGCGTCCTCGGACGTATTCCGTCCCCAGAATCCTGCGTCCTCTGCAGTGTGGAGTGACCCAAAAGCTTGCTTTGAGTACCATCAAGGATCAGATTTCGGCCTTGGCCGTCTTCTTTCAGCGACCTCTAGCGGGTCATTTTCTTGGTTAGCAACTTGTGTTGGGGGTTCGCCATGTGCTCCCTCCTGTCAAGCCTCCTCTCCCACCGTGGGATCTGAATTTGGTGCTCTCGGTCCTCCAGGAACCTCCTTTTGGGAATATCCGGGATATTCCCCTCTTGTCTTGTCTCAGAAGGTGGCCTTTTTAGTGGCAATCACTTCTGTTTGACGAGTGTCTGAGTTGGCGGCTTTGTCCTGCAAGTCGCCATATTTAGTCATCCATAAGGATAAGGCGGTGTTGCATCCGCAACCTTCCTTTTTTGCCAAAGGTGGTGTCGGCCTTTCACCTACATGAGGACATTGCCCTCCCGTCCTTGTGTCCTCACCCATCGCATCCCAGAGAGTTTGCGCTGCACATATTGGAGGTGGTACGAGCCTTACGGGTGTACCTGTCTGCTACTGCTTCTATTCGGAAGTCCGACTCACTGTTTATGACTGTCTCTGGTCCATAACAGGGCCAAGCGGTTTCGTCTGCCATCATTTTTAGGGGAATCAGACAAACCGTCATTCAAGCCTATGCTCTCAAAGGGCGGGCGCCTCCCTTTCCGGTTACGGCGCATTCCACCAGGGCAATTGGTGCTTCCTGGGTTTCCCGACATCAAGCGTCGGTTGCACAAGTGTGCAAGGCGGCGACCTGGTCGTCTGTTCATGCCTTTTAAGTTTTATAAGGTTAATGTGGCTGCATCTTCGGATGCTTCCTTCGGCCGCAGGGTGCTGCAGGCCGCTGTTTAAAATTGCGACTCCTCCGTTGAGGAGCGCTCTGCCTTATTGGAGTGAAGTTTTGGTTTTTCCATTTATACTGCTCCCATCCCTCTTGACACTGCTTTGGGACATCCCACGTGTAAAGTGTAAAGAGACACCGTGTCAGTCCATGGATGGTAAGAGAAAATAGGATTTTTTGTACTCACCGTAAAATCCTTTTCTCTGACATCCATGGACTGACACGGCACCCACCCTTCCTTTTTAAGTTTGTACTGCTTTGTTACGAACTGAAGTCTGCTGACTGTAGTGGGAGGGTTATGTCCGGAGGGACTGCCCCCTGGGTGGGGCTGTTCAGCTCTGGCTTTTAGAATGTATGTATAACATTTCACATTCTGCCTAGGTCTTCTCCTGCAAGCAGGGACATAACCCACGTGTAAAGTGTAAAGAGACACCGTGTCAGTCCATGGATGTCAGAGAAAAGGATTTTACGGTGAGTACAAAAAATCCTATTTTTTAAATCCTATCCAAAATATAGTGACCCTGACATGTGATCCTTACCCTGTGGCCCTAAAACAAACCTTGATCTAGAATTTTTTTTCTTCATTTTCTTTTCTCTTTTAGTCTTCCAGGACAACCTCTGAGACATAGGGCGTCTCCCTCCGGGACAAGAACACGTTCACGCATGACTTTAAAGGCGGTCCTCCAGGCTTCCTACAGTTTTTTGTGTTTCCTGCCGGAAGGGAGCACGTAGGAACTCTAGCTCTGTCCTGAAGGAGACCCTGGCATACCTTCTCCTCAGCCCGCGCACCCCTCTGTTCAGTTTGGGAGCAGCAGGGCTGCGAGTCCCACCGCTGCTTTAACTCGGGGAGAGCAGGACCCCTGTAAGTTTGTGGCGGTCCCCGCCGCACTATTGCACTGCACTTTAGGCTGGAGTGGGAGTAGCTTGCAGGCATATCCAGACCCAAGGGCTTACCTGGCCCAGGTCCTCTCTGGATCAAGGGATGTTTCTTCTATCAGCCTGCCCAGCACCCATCCGCCCGGATATCTTCTGGGTGCGCGACGGGGAAGAGACACCTGTTCGCTCGGGAATAACGGGGTTTCAGAGCAGGGAGGAAGTGCATGCGCCAGAGGCAGGGCTACTGCGCTCCAAGCCGGCTCAGAAAGTGATGCGACTTCTGGCGGAGCAACATCATGAGGAGGCACCCAGAGACGAGGTTTCAGTCTCCTGTGCGTGGCGGCCGGACAGCACAGGCATCCAGGAGCCAGTGGACACCCAGCGGAGGCTGTTGGGGACACCAAAGAGCAATGGAGGGAACTGCAGCAGTACAGGCAGTGGAAACTACATATGTGTGAATACAATGTGTCCAAAACATAGCCCGTGGAAAATACACGGGCTATGTGCGTAGTGAACAGATGTGTCGGCCTTAAAACATAATGATACCTGCGCTATAATAGATATTTATATGTACATATATATTGTAAATATGTACAAGATTAGAGATGAAAGAAAGTGAATAAAAGTAAATAAAATGATCAATCTGTATTTGTATTAAATATATGAAAAAAGAAAAGAAGATGTACATATAAATATCTATTATATAGCGCAGGTATCATTATGTTTTAAGGCCGACACATCTGTTCACTACACACATAGCCCATGTATTTTCCACGGGCTATGTTTTGGACACATTGTATTCACACATATGTAGTTTCTTTTTGATATTCAATTGATATTTATTCACCATTTATTTTCACTCATTTACACGTATGGACAACATTTATTCTTAATCAATTCACACATACATTCACCGATTCACTATCGATCCAGTGACATAATTTTTATTCACTATACAGCATGATATTCAAATGCGGGATATATTCCCAGTCATTAATTTTCATGCTCTTTCACTGTATTTATACACATTTTTTGCACTCAATAAATTTTATGTTCACTCTTTCTTTTCATGTTCACTGTCATTTGTTGACACTTTGTCGTCTATATTATTAGTTTACCACTTTTATTTTTAATTTCATTTTTATCACATTTTGAATCCGTACATTTTATAATTTATATATTTCCATATACTTGTGCACATTCATTGAGATTCAGTAGTATCTTTTTACTCTCCTCATTACTAGTGCTCAACACAGCACCCTATTATCAATTAATTAGCCTAATTAGGCATAATTCACCACTCCTGTTTTCATCACATGGTTTTTCTAAGGGTTTTGTATGTATATATATTTGAAATGATTTGCTGTACTTGCTAGCTATGACTAAGCACTAGATTTAGTGCGAAACGCGTCAGCTGCCAGAGTTTTTTTGTTTGCGGTGACCTGTAGTGCTGTTTTTTATTTAATAAAGGCAACCATTGTTCAGAGTGCGGCTGTCCAGAAACGTTTCTTGTTCCTACCAAAAGCAGTCGCCTTCTTAGCGGATGCCTCAGCGGAATCAGTTAAGCTGGCAGCCAGGTCAGCAGCACTGGTGAATGCCGTGAGAAAGGCTGTGTGGTTGAAAGGCTTGGACAGGGGATGCAGCGTCCAAACGTAAAAACTTTGTGGATTGCCTTTTTCAGGCGATCACCTCTTTGGATCTGGTCTACAGGAACCACTGGAGCGTACCCAGGACAAGAAAAAGGCATTCCCAGAAAAGAGGAAGAAGGTAGAATCCAGGCGTGTTTTCTGGGCCACAGGCAGCAGACCCAGCAGGAAAGAGACGGGCGCTCCAAAAAGCACAGGTCACAAGGGGCGAGGAAGAGGAGGAATCTTATTCAACCCTCCACAAAGCCCCCATGACTTCTGCATCCCAGTGGGAGGAAGGTTGGGGGACTTACTTCCACAGTGGACTGCAGCAACTTCAAGTCCGTTCATCTTGGAGATCATAAGGAATGGCTACAATTAGGAATTCAATTCAAATCCCCCTTCCAGTTTTCTTGTCACCCCGTTACCTCGAGATTGGGAAAAGGCTTGGGTTCTGAGTCTGCTTTTAGGGGAGCGGGTGGATCAGTGGGTTCACAGGGGGAACACTTCCAGCAATTTTATGCCCATGTATTCGTGGTCAGAAAGCCTTCAGGCTAATCCAGAATCTCCGTCCACTCAACAGATCTCTGTGGTACAAGCACTTCACGATGGAGTCCATCTTCACAGTAACAAATATTCTTTTTCAAGAGTGCTATATGGCAACGGTTGATCTCAGAGATGCATACCTCCATATCCCGATACACCAAGATTTTCAGAGGCATCACAAACTGGCAGTCAAAGTGAACTCAGGTTCTTCATTTCCAGTATCAGGCACTGCCATTCGGGCTAGAGTCCTCTACGAGGATTTTTACAAAAGTCCTTGCAGAAGCCTTGGCCCCGCTGCGCATGAAGGCCATTACAGTGATAGCCTACTTAGACAATCTCCTGTTCGTCAGCTGGAGAGGGACCTGCAGGAGGCACAGGAGTTCCTGCGGTCTCTCGGTTGGCTAATCAACCGGGAAAAGTCCCAGCTTGTTCCAACTCAAGAGGTATGATATTTGGGCTACAGGATCTCCTCAATAGAGAAAAATCTTTTTTCCACAGGAAAAGAGCGGGGAGATGGATCAGGCGGTGGCACAGCTTCAGACCAATCGGGAAGCCTGGATCAGAGAAGTCATGAGGGTGGTAGGACTTATGACCTCTTGCTTCCCAGCCGTCCCATGGGCAAGGTTTCTGCAGGGCCACCTTTTACGTTGCTGGGATGGTGACCAACAGGTCTTTGTGGTCCAGACCAACAGCTTTGGTGGTGACAACAGATGCCAGTTCTTTCGGCTAGGGGGCTTACGTGGATGACAACCTGGCTCAAGGTGCTTGGTCTCCAGTGGAAGCCAGTGGAATCTTGAACCAGAGGGAGCTGTTGGTGATCCAGAAGGCTATAGGGGCCTTCCAGTCGATTTATCAGGGGAAATCACCTCTAGATGCGTATGGACAATGCGGCAGCAGTCGCATATATAAACGGGGGGGATCAGGAGCCCTTCCTTGCAACTGATAGCAGGTGAGATTTTCGGCTGGGCCAAATAAAACCTGGCTTCATTGACTGCCATCCACTTAAGAGACCCAGAATTCTCTAGCAGATTTTCTGAGCCGCCAGCAGGTCAGACAAGACAAGTGGTCACTGAACCTGAAGGTGTTCGAGGGCATCATGCGGTCTTGGGGCCGACCGGAGCAGGACCTCTTTGCCTCAGAGAGCAACAAGAAGGTAGCCAAGTTCTCCCTGCATCCACAGGATTGAGCCAAGGGAATTAGATGCCTTTGTCACTTCATGGTGGTTTGCTATGCCTTCCCCCCCAGTATGACTAATCTCTGCAGTTCTGCAGAAGTTCTTGAGCGAGAAGACGGACCTTATTCTGATAGCTCCATTTTGGCCGAAGAGAACCTGGTTCTCCAGCCTAAGGAGGCTCACCATATATCCCCCCCAATTCATCTCCCGGTGAGGGAGGCTCTTGTCAAGCAGGGGCCAATCTGGCACCTCCAGGTAGAAACCCCCAGACTAACAGCGTGGTATCTGAGTAGTAACAGCTTTTAAGGTCTCAGGTGTTCTCAGAGAGTGATAAAGACCCTTCTAAACTGCCGCAAACCAGTAACTAGGGCCATTTATATCAAGATTTGGAAAGAGGTTCAATTCCTGGTTAAGAGAACAGGGACAGGAACAACCAGACATTCCGGCAGTCCTGGATTTTTTCCAGGCGGGTGTAGAATTAGGCCTCTCTATTAGCACGCTAAAGGTGCAGGCCGCCGCCTTGAGTGTATTTCTTCAGATCTCCCTGCAGCAAGATTGATTCGTAAGAAAATTTTCCGGGTCCCTCTCCAGGTCCAGGCCAGTGAGGGGTTCAGGCTTTGGATCTGTTCTTGGTCCTCAGGGCGCATACAGGCAGTCCCTTTGAACCCCTGCAGAAATCAAAGGTAAAGTGGGTAGTCTTAAAGACAGTATTTTTGGTCACAATCACCTCTGCTAGAACTGTGAGTGAATTGCAGGCGCTCTCAATTCGAGACCCGTTTCTGTAAATTTTGGAGGATAGGTTTGTGCTCAAAACAGACCCAGGTTTTCTCCCCAAAGTGTTCTCCATATTTCATAGAACGCAGGATATTATTCTGCCAACATTTTATTTCCCCTCAGAGGTTGATGAGGAAGGAAGTTTTCATTTAATAGACGTTAGAAGAAGCCTTTTGGCTCATCTTGAGGTCAGCAGGGACTTTGAAATGTCAGAGTTATTTGTTAACTTTGCATGTGCACGTAAGGGGTTTAGAGCTTCGAAATTCTCCATTGCCAGATGGATCAGAATGACAATAATGGAAGCATACAGTTTAGCAGGCACATTCAACCAGAGCTGTGTCAGCTTCGTGGGCAGAGTGGGCTTTTGCCACTCCGGAGGATATTTGCAGAGCAGCAACTTGGTCAAGCTACTCCGCGTTCGCAAAGCATTATCGCCTGGACCGGTTTGTCGGTAAGGAGCAGGCGTTTGGACGAAAGGTCCTCCAGTCAGTGGTCCCACCCTAACCCACTGAAGGAGGACCGCCTTTAAGGTCTTGGGTGAACGTGTTTCCTGTCCGGGGGGGGCCCTATGTCTCAGAGGCTGTCCTAGAAAAAGTTACTGGTAAGTCTAACTTTGTTTTTTTACATACATTTGTTTGTTTACATAAGGAGCAAAATATACATAGGGAAGATTTAAAACTGGAGTGCTCAGAATTTGGTGCCGATGTGCAAAGTAACCAATTAGATTTCAGGTTTTATTGTCAAAGCTTCAGTGAACAAGCTGAAGTTAGAAGCTGATTGGCTACCATGCACAGCTGCACCAAATTCTGAGTGCTTAAGCTATAGTAAATCTCCCCCATGTAGATTTCTTTGCATTCAGAAGAGAGAGAAAACATGGATGACTGCACGGTGACGCCTGAGGCTATTAGAGTAGCAATTGGGGAACCAGGAGCGAGAGCCCAGTCTCTGTACTGGGAAAGTACTGTGCTGCTCGCTTCCAGGACAAAGACAGGTACACATACAAGTGCATCTCATAAAATTAGAATATCATCAAAAGGGTAATTTATTTCAGTAATTCAATTCAAAAAGTGAAACTCATATTTTGTATAGATGCGTTACACACAGAGTGATCCATTTCAAGCATTTATTTATTTTAATTTTGGCGAATATGGCTTACAGCTAGTGAAAACCCCAAATTCTGTATCTCAGAGAATTTGGGATAATACGTAAGACCAATAAAAAAAGGATTTTTAATACAGAACTGTTGGCTTACTAAAAAGTATCTCTATGTACAGTATAGTATGCACTCAATACTTGGTTGGGTCTCCTTTTGCATGAATTACTGCATCAATGCGGCGTGGCATGGAGGTGATTAGCCTGTGGCACTGCTGAGGTGTTATTGAAGCCCAGGTTGCTTTGATAGGTGCCTTCAGCTCATCTGCATTGTTGGGTCTGCTGTTTCTCATCTTCTTCTTGACAATACTTCACAGATTCTCTATGGGGTTTAGGTCAGGCAAGTGTGCTGGCCAATCAAGCACAGTGATCATTAAACCAGGTACTGGTACTTTTGGCAGTGTGAGCAGGTGCCAAGTCCTACTGGAAAATGAAATCAGCATCTCCATAAAGCTGGGAAGCATGAAGTGCTCTAGAATTTCCTGGTAGAGGGCTGCGCTAACTTTGGACTTGATAAAACACAGTGGACCAACACCTGCAGGTGACATGGCTCCCCAAATCATCACTGACTAAAAACTTCACACTGGACCTCATGCAACTTGGATTCTGTGCCTCTCCACTCTTCCTCCAGACTCTGGGACCTTGATTTCCAAATGAGATGCAACATTTTCCACAGTCAGTAACAGTTTGGGGGGAGGCATGTCATCTGCTAGTGTTGGTCCACTGTGTTTTGTCAAGTCCAAAGTCAGCACAGCTCTCTACCAGGAAATTCTAGAGGACTTCATTATTCCCTCTGCTGACCAGCTTTGTGGAGATGCTGATTTCATTTTCCAGCAGGACTTGGCACCTGCCAAAAGGACCAATACCTGGTTTAGGCCGGGTTCACACTGGTAAGACACGACAGTCATACTACTTTGGATTAGACTTTGCCCTGCGACTTGAAGTCAGACATGTGTCCGACTTCAATGAACAGGGATCCAACGACCATGCCACGTACTTTGTCTGGTATGCATCTTTAGGGGGAAATATACGCCAAATTTGAAAAAAAAAAAAAAAACGGCATAGGTTCCCCCTCCAAGAGCATACCAGGCCCTTCGGTCTTGTATGGATTTTAAGGGGAACCCCCCTACGCCGGAAAAACGGCATGGGGGTTCCCCCAAAATCCATACAAGACCCTTATCCGAGCATACGGCAGGTCAGGAAAGGGGGTGGGGACGAGCGAGCCCCCCCTCCTTTCAGAAACGTACCAGGCCACATGTGGTGGGGGTGGGTGATTTTGATGAGGACAAGGGCCCCCAGATCACGGCCCCCCACCCTATGTGAATGAGTATGGGGTACATCATACCCCTACCCATTCACCTAAAAAAAAGTGTCAAACATAAAATAGGCTACACAGGTTTTTAACCACTACATTACCGAGCCTATTTCTGAGATTTGGTGTTTACCAAGTTAAAAACAGTTTTCTCTTATCGTCCATGGACCGACGCAGCTCTCATACTGATTACATGTGGGTATATGTCCCTGCTCGCAGGAGAAGACCTAGGCAGAATGTTAGAGGTTAAAACATTCTAGAACAAGCCAGAGCTGAACAGCCCCGCCCAGGGTGGCGGTCCCTCCGGACATTACCCTTCCACCTGCAGCTAATCAGCCTCAGTTTTTTTCTGCCTAGCAGAAGGAGAAGACGTGGCTCTCAGGAGCCAGTCTCCTGGAAGATTTTACTTTTGATTTTTATTCCTTTGGGAATATTATTATTTTATTTTTGAGACCTTCAATCAACTGTCGACTGGGCAACAGGTTGGGTACACTGGTATCCTCGTAGTCTTCCCTGTCCGACCATCGAGCGTGCTGATCCTCGCCTTGTGTGCGTGAGACTCAGTGCACGACATACCCCATGGCTCCAGGGGTGGCCGGGTTGCTTTCATGCTCCCGCGGTCCTCTCAAGATTAAACAGTACTTGACTGACTGTATCTCTCGCGGTGGACCGGGCCGACAGCTACGCAGTACGACTCTGTGATAGGTCTGTCTGAAACAAGCCAGTGGGTCCCTGAAAGGGACGGGTAAGTAGTCTCTCCTACTGCAGGTGAGTACATGCTGGCTGTGTTTCTGTGTGTGGGGGTTTCTCCCTGTCCCCCCCCCGTTATGCTGCTCTCTGCACCCTGTACTGGTGCTGTGCTGTGGGGTGCTTGGGGGTCACTCTGGCCTGGCTGGGCGCTCATGTCTGCAGTTTTTTCTGGTGTGTGAGGTGATTATTGCGTGCGCCATTGGCGCTGTTTGAGGTGGTTATTGCGTGCGCCATTGGCGCGCATTAGAGCTTTGAATTTTGCGCTCGGCAGCCATCTTGGCGTTCATTTTCTTGTGGCCGCCGCGCATTTATTTCTGGCGGCGGCGCAAATCCCCTCACAATCTCCTCACAGACTGAGCTGTCCTTAAGGGTTGGTTGGTCCTCCCGGGTATCCCCTCCTCAGCGTAGCCAGTGGGTGGACTGTATATTCACTGTATAGCGTATAAGGTCTCAGAGGGTGGCGTTTATGGAGTCTGATACACCTGCTCTCCACATTGCCTGGGGCAACTGGCAGTGGTGCACAGTTAAACATGTTCATATGTTTCCTGCACCTGCGGTCCTTATGGACCAGTTGTCAGCAGTCCTGGAATCATTCCTGTCAGAATGGAAGCGGTGTGCGAGCAAAAGGAGCTATAAGCCCCCTCCCCCCACAAAAATCTTTAGTGAAGGAGTGCTCTGAGTCAGATATGGGCCTAGCTATTGGGCTCAGGACCCGACCTCTGAATATTTAATGTTTATGAACAGGACATTCCCTTGTGAGGAAGACTCCAGTTCTGTGTCAGTGAATGACCGGGTGCTTGTAAGTGATCTCATTGATGATGTGAGAAACTCTCTCAGGCTGGAATTGCTGTGACAAGCTTTTCTTTTACACAGTTTCCTCACTGTTTTCCTTACACGCTGCCTCAAGAGCAGCATGGATGAGGAGGGAGGACTTTATTAATTTCTCTAATCCCTGTGAGCCTTCTGTGTGTGTGATACCTGAGGTAACATTTCCCGCCATTTCCTGGGGAATGATTTGAGCTCTGACAAACACACGGTCTGAGGATCAGAGGTTACCTGTTACCTGCATGCTGCTTCAGCAGCACAGTCAAGCAGGTTGGAATGATACAGAGAAGATTATGCGCCTCTGCACCATAATTTAACTCATCCTATACCTCTACACTGCATACATTCACAGTGTATGTATGTGTTATTGGTCTCTGTGTCTGCGTGGCTATCCCCACGTTCCAATGCTGTTTCAGTGCCATACATGATATAAACGTACAAAATATGTTTATGCACGACTCCAGATACATTCACAGTATATGTATGTATCATACTCTCTGGGCTGGCGGGGGCTCCGGTGTCCTCCTGCACTCTCATGGTATGTGCGCTTCGGCTCTCTGCACAGTATAGACATGTTCAATATGTTTATTGCACATATTATACATGTTTACAGTATGGGTATACTGTTTGCGTGGGGTTCCTCCGGGTACTCCGGTTTCCCCCCACGCTCCAATGGAAATGCACAGCATAAACATGTGCAATATTATGTTGATTCACATGCTATCATTCCTACACGGTATCTGTGTGCTGTCTGCGTGGAGTTCTTCCGAGTGGGCGCTTCGGCGCTATGCACAGTCTAAATTTGTGCGATTGGACCTACCCGGTATGTCTTTGCAGTCTGCGTGGGTTTCCGCCCATGCTACATGACATGCATGCCTTTGGTGCAATACACGATGTAAACATACACATTATGTTTATACACTACACTAAATACATTCACAGTAGTTGTAGGTATTGCATTCTCTGAGTATGCGTGGGGTACTTCGGTTCCTCCCACGCGCCAACGGTGTGCGCGCCTTCGGTGCTATGCACACATGAGCTTGTGCAAAAGGTTTAGCACACACACTATAATACCTACACGGTATGCGTATGCAGTCTGCGTGGGTTTCTGCCCATGCTACATGACATGCATGCCTTTGGTGCAATATACGGTGTAAACATACACATTATGTCTATACACTACACTAAATACATTTACAGTAGCTGTAGGTATTGCATTCTCTGAGTATGCGTGGGGTACTTCGGTTCCTCCCACGCACCAACAGTGTGCGCGCCTTCGGTGCTATGCACACATGGGCTTGTGCAAAATGTTTAGCACACATACTATAATACCATACACGGTATGCGTATGCAGTCTGCATGGGTTTCATCCGGGTGCTCAGGTTTCTCCCCTGCGTTCCAATGGTGTGCGCATTCTCAGCGCTATGCACAGTATAAACATGTGCAATTTGTTTATTCGCAGGCTAACATACCTACACGGTTGTGTACGCAATCTGTGTGGTTGGTTTACGTCCAGGCCCCGATGATGTGCACGCCTTCGTCGCTGGCACAGTATATACGCGTTTAATAGGTTTATCCACAAATACTAAACTACATACGCCGTATGTGGTGGTATTATGCTCTTTGTGGCTGGGTGGGTTTCCTCCCACACTCTCCATTTGTGCGTTTGATGCAATACATAGTATAAACTATGTGTTTGCACAATCAGCACCTATCCATGGGTAGCTGGTGGATGGAGCATTGTCACAAGGATCCCTGGTTTCAGGGGTATCACTTTCCACCTGCTTTCAGTGGTGATCAGAAGCGCTGGCTTGGACTGTGTTCGCCAGGCTGGGGTTGGCGTTGCGCCCGTTAGTGGCTGCGTCTCTGGCATTTTTTGTAGCTCAATGACTGGGCAAAAGCCTCTGCTTCATTCATCAGTCGTCTAGCAGGTGCACTACAACTGCTTTAGGGTCTCTGTGCCCGGGGTGGGTTTGCGCCACCTGTGGAGGCTGAGGTACTAGTCCTCTGACCGAGTTTCTAGGGAAGTTCCGTCAAGTTGCCTTTATTGGCCAACATTTGAGGCACCCTGTACACTGGGGCCTCCCTTCTCCGATACATTGCGGAGTCTCTTTGGGATTTTCATATGTCTCGCTGCAAGACGGTCCTGTCGGCCGTGTGCATTGCAGGCGAAGGGTCCTTGCATCCGGAGGTGTTTCCACCTTCTTTACCGGAGGTGGGGCACCGTAAGTGGACCTTGTGGCCTCTCGACTCGCAAGATGGCAAGATCGTGGTCAGGTCCAGGGACCCCTGGGCGGACGCGTCAGACGCGTTGGAAGCCCGTGGGGGCAGTATCACCTGATATATGCTTACCCTCTGCTACTGTTGTTGCCTCGCCGGCTTTGCAGAGCATACTTCATCCTGCTTTACAGTCCTTGGCTTTAATGGCATGGCTGTTTAAAGCCAGGTGCTAAAGGACCGAGTTCTCTCGTATTCGGTCATCTCTTCTATGTTGTTGACACGGGAATCTTCCTCCAGAAAGAGATATCTCACCGTACCTGGAAGGCTTACATCGCTATGTGCGAGGAACTTGAGTGGCATCCTCGGATGTTTTCCGTTCCCAGGATTTTGCTGTTCTTACAGCGTGGTGTGACCCAAAAGCTGGCCTTGCATACCTTTTTTTTTGAGGGTCGGATTTCGGCCCGGACTGTCTTTTTCAACGACCGCTGCCGGGCCATTCCTTGATTAGCACCTTTTGGGCAGGGGGTTCGCCATGTGGTCCCCCCTGTCAAGCCTCCTCTCCCTACTTGGGATCTGATTTTGATGCATCTCGGTTCTCCAAGAACATCCCTTTGAGAATATCAGAGAGATTCCTCTCTTGACCTTGTCCCGGAAGTTGGCCTTTATTGGCCATTGCTTCGGTTAGACGGGTGTCTGAGTTGGCAGCCTTGTCTGGCAAGTCGCCTTACTTGGTCCTCCATAAGGATATGTTGGTGTTGCGCCCACGACCATCCTTCTTTTCTAAGGATGGTCTTGGCCTTTCACCTTAAGAAGGACATTGTTCTTCCGTCCTTGTGTCCTCACCCATCGCTTCCCTGAGAGTTTGCGCTTCCTGCATTAAGATGGGTACAAGCCTTACGAGTGTACCTGTCTGCTACTGTTTCCATTTGGAAATCTGTGTCTGGTCCAAAACAAGGCCGAGCGGTGTCGTCTGCCACCGTCTTTAGGTGGATCAGGCAGACCGTCATACAGGCCTATGCCCTTAAGGGGCGGGCGCCTCCCTTTCCGGTTGCGGCGCATTCCACCAAGGCAATTGGTGCTTCCCGGGCCTTCCGACATCAAGCGTCGGTTGCACAAGTGTGCAAGGCGACGACCTGGTCGTCCGTTCATACCTTTTCAAAGTTCTACAAGGTTGATGTGGCTGCATCTTCGGATGCTTCCTTCGGCCGCAAAGTGTTGCAGGCCGCTGTCTAATGTTGCAACTCCTCCGTTGAGGGGCTCTGCTGGTTTGGAGTGAAGTTTTGGTTGTTCCTTACTTTTTTTGCTCCCACCCTTTTCTTATACTGCTTTGGGACGTCCCACATGTAATCAGTATGAGAGCTGCGTCGGTCCATGGACGATAAGAGAAAATAGGATTTTTGTACTCACCGTAAAATCCGTTTCTCTGACGTCCATGGACCGACGCAGCACCCACCCTTCCTTTTAAGTTTGTACTGCTTTGTTACGAACTGAGGCTGATTAGCTGCAGGTGGAAGGGTAATGTCCGGAGGGACCGCCCCCCTGGGCGGGGCTGTTCAGCTCTGGCTTGTTCTAGAATGTTTTAACCTCTAACATTCTGCCTAGGTCTTCTCCTGTGAGCAGGGACATATACCCACATGTAATCAGTATGAGAGCTGCGTCGGTCCATGGACATCAGAGAAACGGATTTTACGGTGAGTACAAAAATCCTATTTTCTCTTACCGTCTATGGACTGACACAGCCTCTTCATACTTGACAAGTGGGTTTATGTCCCTGCTCATAGGAGAAGACTAGGCAGAATGTTAAATGTTACAACATACATTCCAATACCAGAGCTGAACAGCCCCACCCAGGGGGCAGTCCCTCCGGACATAACCCTCCTACCTGCAGCCTCATTTTTTTTCTGCCTAGCAGAGGAGAGGACGTGGCTCTCTTCGGAGCCAGTCCCCTGAAGATATTTTTTATTACTTTTGGAATTTTATTATTTTATTTTTGAGATCTTCTAGTCAGCTGGGCAACAGGTTGGGTACAAGATATCCTCGTAGTCTTCCCTGTCTGACCATCGAGCGTGCTGATCCTCGCTTTGCGTGAGACCCAGTTCACGACATGCCCCAGGACTCCAGGGGTGGCCGGTGCTTTTATGCTCCGCGGTCCACACAAGATTGAGCAGTTCTGCTGTATCTTTCGCGGTGGACCGGGCCAACAGCTACTCAGTACCGCACTGTGATAGGTCTGTCAGGAACACACCAGTGGGTCCTTCTAGGACGGGTAAGTAGTCTTTTCTGCCTCCGCAGGTGAGTACATGCGGTGTGTTCCTCTTATGGGGGATTTTCCCTTTCTCCCCCTTGTTGTTTGTTGCTCTCTGTCACCTTACTCTGGCGCTGTGCTGTCTGGGGGTGCCTGGGGGGGGGTCACTCTGTCCCGGGGGGGCCTGATGGTGTCTGCATTGAGCTGGGGAATGTTTTCAGTATTTTGGGGCCTGGTGCCCAGTTCGGCGCCATGTTTTTTTTCTCATACTGTATAATCTTGCCATGGATCGCTATGGCGCAGTTGCATTGCGGCGGGCATTTTCTTGGAGCCGCGCACGCTTTTTGTGCCGTTTGGCCTCTATCGATGCTGACACTGCGCGATTCACCTCACACTCTCCTCAGCAGGCTGCCGAGCCGAGCAGTCCTATCCGGGTTGGTGAGTTCCCTGGGTAACCCCCCCACAGCCAGCACAGCCAGAGGGTGGGCTTTTCTTTTACTATTGACAAAAGTCTAAGAGAGTGGCAAGTTATGGAGTCTGGTTCACCTGCTTCCTCATACATGTCAGAGGCAACAGGCAGTGCTCCTGCACCTGCGGTCCCCATAGACCAGTTGTCGGCAGTCCTGGAATCATTTCTTGCCAGGATGGAAGCGGCGTGCGAGCGCAGGGGAGCTATTAAGCGCCCTCTCCCCACACAATCTCCACAAGGGGCGTGCTCTGATTCAGATATGGGCCTAGCTGCTGCTCAGGACCCTAGCTCTGAATTTTTTTATGTTTTTGAACAAGACATTCCTTGTGAGGAAGACTCCTGCTCTGAGTCAGTACATGACAGGGCGCTTGTAATGAACTCATTGATGCTGTGAGGGACACTCTCAAGCTGGATGCTGCGGCTGAGGAACCTCAGGTGGAGGCTGTCTCCTTTGGTTCTTTTGAAGCCAAGCCTTCTAAAAAAAGTTTTTCCTTACATGCCTTTCTTTGACAGGTTCATAGATCAGGTTTGGGAAAAGCCGCAGAAGACTTTTGCGCTCCCGCGGCGTCTGTCTATTAGGTACCCCTTTGATGAGGCCCTGATTAAAAAATAGGCCTCTCCTCCGGTAGTCGACCCCCCAGTCGCCCGTTTGAATAAAGCCACAACTCTCCCGATGGAGGGGACTCCTGCCTTTAAGGACCCCACTGACAGGAGGTCGGAAGTGGTGAGCAGAGCAATGTTCGCCTTGCTGGGATCCGCCTTACGTCCTATCGTAGCGGCGACCCTAGTGTCTCAGACACTCACGGAATGGGCAAAGATTTTGCACCAGACTGTGCAGGAGCATAATCTTCCTCCAGAAACCATTGCACTGACCCACCAACTGGTGCAGGGCTTAGTGTATGTGTGCGATGCCACTTTGGATGCTGCACCCTTAATTTCTAGGGTCTCGGTGTCTGCGGTGGTGTTGCGTCGTCTTATCTGGTTGAAATGCTGATCT
This sequence comes from Rana muscosa, assembly GCA_029206835.1. Classification (NCBI taxonomy): domain Eukaryota; kingdom Metazoa; phylum Chordata; class Amphibia; order Anura; family Ranidae; genus Rana; species Rana muscosa. The sequence continues at coordinate 256,922,432 of CM055125.1, read as the reverse complement.
GCTGACCTGGCCTCTAAGAAGCTCCTGACTGATTTGCCCTTTAAAGGCGGTAGGCTGTTTGGTGCTGCCCTGGATGACATTATTAAGGATGTCACGAGGGGGGTAAGAGCACCCTCCTTTCTCAGACTACTAAAGGTAAGGAGCCCCGCCATAAGCCGGGCCCCTCCTTTCCAGCACATAAAAGTTTTTTTCGTCAGTCACGGGTAAGCCCTCCCAAACTGACAAGAGTGCGGCTGGTGGACAGAAGCGTCCCTGGGTGCGTAAGCCGAACAAGCCGGCTACCAAGCCCACCACCGCATGAAGTCTTGCCCCTGCCCGACTCCGGGGTGGGGGGAAGACTTTGCAGGTTCACGGATTGATGGACCTCCCGGACCTCCGACCGGTGGGTGTGCGAGGTGGTCACCTCAGGGTACAGGATAGAGTTCTGTTCCTGGCCTCCAAACAGATTCTTTCCCTCAAATCTCCCTCTCCTTCCAGCGAGTCGGGCAGCCCTCTTGGGGGCAGTGCAGGACTTGCTCAGGTACGGAGTAATTGTACCGGTACCGTCACAGGAGAGGTTTCAGGGATTTTATTTGAATCTGTTTGTGGTCCCAAAGAAGGACGGAGTACGTCCAATCCTGGACCTCAAGGCCTTAAATGCATTTGTGAAGGTTCAAAAGTTTTGCATGGAATCCATTCGCACGGTGATTGCTGCGCTCCATTCTGGGGACTTTCTGGCATCCTTGGTCATCAAGGACGCCTACCTGCATGTCCCAATCTGCGTGAGTCACCAGAAGTTTCTGCGCTTTGCGATCGGCGAGGTCCACTATCAATTTGTGGCCCTTCCCTTCGGCTTAGCGTCGGCACCGCAGGTTTTCCCCAAGGTGCTTGCCCCGATTCTGGCTTTGCTGAGACAGCGAGGCATTGCTATCGTGGGCTATCTGGACGATCTTCTTCTGAGAGCAGACTCTGGCTCAGAATTAGAAGAAAATGTGACGATAGTCAGTCAGACTCTCCGCGACTTCGGTTGGCTACTGAACACTCAAAAGTCAGTCCTGGTTCCGACTCAGCTTCTGAAGTATCTAGGTTTGATCCTGGACTCCTCGGAAGCGAAGGTGTTCCTTCCCTTGGAGAAGTTACAGACTCTTCAATCCGCGGTTCGGGTTCTGACATCCCGAAAATGGTCGTCGATACGTTTCTGCATGAGGGTCCTGGGACTCATGGTGGCCTCCTTCGAGGCCGTTCCGTATGCCCAATCACATACTCAGGCCTTACAGAGGGAGATCCTGTCCACTTGGGACAAGTCCCCGTTCTCGTTGGATCGTCAGATCCAGGTGAGTCACCTGGTCAGGGCATCCCTGACGTGGTGGTTGAGATCCCCGGCCCGGGAAGTCGTTCCTTCCTATAAAGTGGACGGTGATCACGACGGACACCAGCCTTACGGGCTGGGGTGGAGTTTGGGTAGTCCGATCAGCCCTAAGGCTTTGGACTCCGGACGAATCCCGTCTACCGATCAATGTCCTGGAACTCTGGGCAATCAGACTGTGCCTCTCCTTGTGGTCGGAGAGGATACAGGGACACTCGGTCAGAATCCAGTCGGACAACGCCACAGCAGTGGCTTATGTCAACCATCAGGGGGGAACTCGGAGCTCAGCTGCGGCGTCGGAGGTCACTCACATCCTAAGGTGGGCGGAAAGAAGCGTGCCGGCTCTGTCGGGCCGTTTATATTCCAGGAATAGATAACTGGCAGGCCGACTATCTGAGCCACCAGATGTTGGACCAGGGGGGAGTGGTCCTTACATCCGGAGGTGTTTCAACTCCTTTGCCGGCGGTGGGGCATGCCGGATGTGGACCTGTTGGCTTCTCGACTCAATCGCAAGGTGTCGAGATTCGTGGCCAGGTCCAGGGATCCCTGGGCAGATGCCTCCGACGCGTTGGTTGCCCTGTGGGGTCAGTATCGCCTGATGTATGCCTACCCTCCGCTACAGTTGCTTCCTCGCCTGCTTCGTAGGGTGGAGGCCGAGGGCATTCCGGTGATTCTCATTGCTCCGGATTGGCCATGGTATGCTGATCTTGTGCGCCTCGTCGCGGACGTTCGCTGGCGTCTGCCATTGCGGGAGGACATTTTGTCTCAAGGTCCCATACTTCATCCTGCTTTACAGTCGCTGGCTTTAACGGCATGGCTATGGAAAGCCAGGTGCTGAGAGACAGAGGTCTCTCGGATTCGGTCATCTCGACCATGCTGAGGGCACGGAAATCTTCCTCAAGAAAGATATATCACCGTACCTGGAAGGCTTACATCGCTCTGTGCGAGGAGCTGGATTGGCGTCCACGGACGTATTCCGTTCCTAGGATCCTGCTGTTCTTAAAGCAAGCTTTTGGGCCACACCACGCTGCAAGTACCATCAGAAATCAGATTTCGGCCTTGGCTGTCTTCTTTCAATGACCGCTGGCAGGCCATTCCCTGATTGGCACCTTTGTGCAGGGGGTTCACCGTGTGCTCCCCCCTGTTAAACCTCCTCTCCCTCCTTGGGATCTGAATTTGGTGCTCTCGGTTCTTCAAGAACCGCCCTTTGAAAACATCAGAGATATCCCTCTCTTAACCTCGTCTCAGAAGGTGGCTTTCCTGGTGGACCTTACTTCTGTCAGGTGGGTGTCTGAGTTGGCGGCATTGTCTTGCAAAACCGCCTTACCTGGTCCTCCATAAGGATAAGGCAGTGTTGCGTCCGCAGCCTTCTTTTCTTCCGAAGGTGGTCTCGGCCTTTCACCCTAACAAGGACATTGTTCCTTCCGTCCTTGTGTCCTCATCCATCGCATCCCAGAGAGTTTCCGCTTCACACGTTAGACGTGATACGTGCCTTGCGGGTGTACCTGTCTGTTACTGCTCCCATTCGGAAGTCTGACTCAAGCCCTGTACACACGATCGGATTTCCTATGGATTTTAAAGCAATGGATTTTTCCATCGGAAATCCGATGAAGCTGACTTCCATCAGTCTTGCCTACACACCATCAGTCAAAAAACTGATCATCCCAAACGCCGTGACGTAAAACACTCCGACGAGCCAAGAAAAATTAAGTTCTATGCTTCTGAGCATGCATCGACTTGATTCTGACCATGCGTGGGTTTTTTATCCGATGGAGTTCCCCACAGCCGATAGTAATTTGCTATCGTTTTTTTTTTCCATCGGATAAATTTAAAACATGTTCTATTTTTTAACACCGATGGAAAAAAGACCGATGGGGCCCATACACGATCGGTTTGTCCGATGAAAAAAGTCCATCGGACTGTTTTCATCGTTAAAACCGATCATGTGTACAGGGCTTCACTGTTTGTGGCTGTGTCTGGTCCACAACAGGGCCAGGCGGTGTCGTCTGCCACCATTTCTAGGTGGATCAGGCAGACCGTCATACAGGCCTATGCCCTCCCTTTCCGGTTACGGCGCATTCAACCAGGGCAATTGGTGCTTGCTGGGCTTTCCGACATCAAGCGTCGGTTGCACAAGTGTGCAAGGAGGCGACCTGGTCGTCCGCACATACCTTTTCAAAGTTTTACAAGGTTGATGTGGCTGCATCTTCTGATGCTTCCTTCGGCCTCAAGGTTTTGCAGGCGGCTGTTTAAAGTTGCAACTCCTCTGTTGAGAAGCTCTGCTTGTTTGGAGTGAAGTTTTGTTTTTTTTCCATTAAAACTGCTCCCACCCCTCTTCTTTGACACTGCTTTGGGACGTCCCACTTGTCAAGTATGAAGAGGCTGTGTCAGTCCAAGGACGGTAAGAGAAAATAGGATTTTTGTACTCGTAAAATCCGTTTCTCTGACGTCCATGGACTGACGCAGCACCCACCCTTCCTTTTTAAGGTTTGTACTGCTTTGTTACGAAATGAGGATGCTGGCTGCAGGTAGGAGGGACCGCCCTCTGGACGGGGCTGTTCAGCTCTGGTATTGGAATGTATGTTGTAACATTTAACATTCTGCCTAGTCTTCTATGAGCAGGGACATAAACCCACTTGTCAAGTATGAAGAGGCTGTGTCAGTCCATGGACGTCAGAGAAACTGATTTTACGGTGAGTACAAAAATCATATTTTTTGCTAGAAAATTACTTAGAAAAAAAATAATATATATAATGTTTGGGGGTTCTAACACTCTAGAGAATAAAATGGCAGTTGTTGCAATACTTTCTGTCACACCGTATTTGCGCAGCGGTCTTACAAGCGCACTTTTTTTAGAAAAAATACACTTTTTTTGAAAAAAAAATATATTTTTTTCATTAAAAAATAAGACAACAGTAACGTTAGCCCATTTTTTTTTATATTGTGAAACATAATGTTACGCCGAGTAAATTGATACCCAACAAGTCACGCTTCAAAATTGCGCCCGCTCTTGGAATGGCGACAATCTTTTGCCCTTTAAAATCTCCATAGGCGACGTTTAAAAAATTCTACAGGTTGCATGTTTTGAGTTACAGAGGAGGTCTAGGGCTAGAATTATTGCTCTAGCTCTACCGATCGCGGCAATACCTCACGTGTGGTTTGAACACAGTTTTCATATGCGGGCTCTACTCACGTATGCGTTCGCTTCTGCACACAAGCTCGGCGGGACGGGGTGCGTTTAAAAAAAAATTATTTTCTTATTTATTTTACCTTTTATTTTAAATTTTTTCACTGTTCTTTAGCGAAAAAAAATTGTGTCACTTTTATTCCTATTACAAGGAATGTAAAAAAAGCATGACAGGTCCTCTTAGATATGAGATCTGGGGTCCAAAAGACCTCAGATCTCATATTTACACTAAAATGCAATAAAAATAATAATTTTTTTTGTCATTTGAAAAAAATAAATAATAAAATGTCCCTTTTAAGAGCTATGGGCGGAAGTGATGTTTTGTCATCGCTTCCGCCCTGCAATGACTTGGAGACGGGTGGGGGCCCATCTTCCCCTCACTCGCCTCCATATCATAGAAGGGACAGGTCCGGATCGCCTCCGCCGTTACCGACGGCCATGGTAACGGTAAGCGGCGGAGGGCACAAGCGGGAGGGGGGGTGCCCTCTTCCGCTGCCGGTAAAAGCTGCAGAGACCACTTTCATCTGAAAGAGAATCGCCGGCTCTTGAAGAGGATACCGGGAGTTATGGTAGCTAGCTGCTACCATAACAACGGTATTCCTCTTCAAAGACAGGACTTTTATAGTCGTCCTGCGGTAGGGAAGTGGTAAAAGTAATTTATTAAGCAGCTTCAGGGGTCTCTTCCGACTTCTTCTCTCTCCAGCTCTTCTCCGCTCTCTCCCTGGCTCATCTGTCTCCTCCGCTGATGTCTTCTGCCTCTCCAGTTCTTCTCCCCTCTCTGGCTCTTCTGCCTCTGTCCGCTGTCTTCTGCTCTTTTGCTCGCTCTTGCCCGGTCTTCTCCCCCGATGTTGACAAGACGCTCTCTCCCGCTATAGTGCCAGGCGCGCGGTGTGCCATTACTTACATTGGCATGGGGCAGGGTCACCGTGTGACCCCACCCCTTTATAATATCACCGCCAGGGGCATGAGGGGCGGTGACGTCATATGGGGTGGGGCCTCTGCATGACGTCACACGGTAACCCCACCCTATGCCCATATAAGAAGTGGCACACCTGGCATTAGAGCGGGAGAGAGCGTTGTGTCAACCTCGGAAGAACAACAGGGGGAGAAGAACCGGAGACAGAAGAGATGGAGAGAGAGTAGAGAAGAAGTCGGAAGAGACCCCCTAGAGCTGCTTAATAAATTACTTTAAAAACCTGTGTAGCGTGTTTTATGTTTAACACCTTTTTTTTTTTTAGATGAATAGGTAGGGATAATGTACCCCATACTCATTCACATAGGGTGGGGGCCCCCTTGCCCTCAACCCCCCTCCCCCCCATGTTGAGGGCATGTGACCTGGTACCTCGCTCATCCCCATCCGCTTTCCTGACCTGCGTGCTCGGATAAGGGTCTGGTATGGATTTTGGGGGGTGACTCCCACGCCGTTTTTCCTGCGTAGGGGATTTCCCTTAAAATCCATACCAGACCGAAGGGCCTGGTATGCTCTTGGAGGGGGAACCCATGCCGTTTTGTTTTTTTTTTGGCGTGGAGTTCCCCTTCAAGATCATCAGAGCACAAGTCGCATGCCAAAGTCGGATCAGTCAAGACAGCGATCCGACATTGATCTGATATTCAATGGGCTGAAGTAGGATCAAAGCCGGACCAAAGTAGTGCAAGGAACATTTTCAAAGTCGGACCAGTTAAGACGGCTCCCATAGGGAAACATTGATTTTCACACGTCATGCGACATGAGCTCCCAATGTCGGATCATTTGTCTTACAAGTGTGAACCCGGCCTTAAGGATCATGGTATCACTGTGCTTTATTGGCCAGCAAACTTGCCTGACCTAAACCCTGTTGAGAATTTGTGGGGTATTGTCAAGGGGAAGATGAGACAGCAGACCCAACAATGCAGACGAGCTGAAGGCCACTATAAAAAAAAACATCTATAACACCTCAGCAGTGCCACAGGCTGATCGCCTCCATGCCACGCCGCATTGATGTAGTAATTCATGCAAAAGGATACTATACTGTACATGGACATACTTTTCAGTAAGCCAACATTTCTGTATTACAAATATAAATTTTCTGAGATACAGAATTTGGGGTTTTCACTAGCTGTAAGCCATAATCATCAAAATGAAAAGAAAGAAATGCTTGAAATATATCACTCTGTAACGCATCTATATAAAATGAGATATAAAGTGCTATGTGCCCGCGCTTAGGAAATAATTATAGTGAGAGCTGCAGCCCCCCTAATGGGACACTCAAAGAGGGTCCTATCAAAAAAAGAGAGATATAAATAGATGGGGTGTGGCGCTGCTCACTAGTCCTCACTAGGGACCAGTATTAAGAAAATGTGTCAATTAAATATATACTGTGATATCCCTCAAATGGGGTGCTAGGAATTAAACACAAATGGTACCTAGAATGTGATGGCCTAGAGGCCTCTAGACGAAGTCCTATGACGAAACGCGTAAGACGGGCTACGCACACCACGCTACTCTACCCGGAAGCTTAGCTGGAACGCAGCCGGAGCGCACGCTGCGGGTACCAGCTCGTACCATTTGCGGTACATACGCGTCTTAGGCGCTGTTATTTCTTTCTGCCATTTTTGTATTTTTAATAAAGACCATTTTTTACGACACTGTGGAAGCATCTTTGTTTTATCATTGAGGCAACTGTAGAGCCAATTGATGGTATCTGAGCTGAAGAGAGGGCAAACTGGAAGAAACGGCTGACATATCTCGCCCTGCACTATTTGAAGTCCCTGGATGCTGACCCGGAACACCTTTCTATGCTGTGTACCCCCTTGGGGGTGAAGGGAGCTGGTGAGTGGGGACACATGTGGGGGATGAACTGTCTGCCATAATTGAAGAACTGAATTTAACCTTGCCATTTTTTTAAGAAGAAGAATTTGTGATTTTACTATCAAGTTCCAATCATTTACCTGCCATTATAGACTCTTACCTTATAGAAGCTAGTGGGTCAGTCACGGAGACTGCTGGTATTCAATTGGTGCTCCTGCTGGAGGCATTGCATATTGGACGTTTTATTTTTATTTAGTCTGTCAAGTACATGAGATACACTTTTTATTCCATATATAATTTATTTAGTTGCACTGCTGGTAGCACTACGAGATGTATTAGATGAGCAATCATTGGTACTGACACTGTACACCATCACATTCTAGGTACCATTTGTGTTTAATTCCTAGCACCCCATTTGAGGGATATCACAGTATATATTTAATTGACATATTTTCCTAATACTGGTCCTAGTGAGGACTAGTAAGCAGCGCCACACCCCATCTATTTATATCTCTCATATAAAATATGAGAGTTTAACTTTTTGAATTGAAATAAATTAACTTTTTGAGGGTATTCTAATTTTATGAGATGCACCTATATGCAGCCTCACGGATAAAAACTCACTTCCTTGAGGCCGCATACGGCAAGAGGTTAATATCGCCTAACCCTGGCTCTTCACACTCTGTACATCCTCCTAGCAGAAGCCAATACCCCAGTCATTATGTGTAAAGCTCTAGGAATGGTCATTCATACGGCTGTAGAATATGGATCTCTAATCATCCATTCACTCAATTCAAAGCACTCTGGTCTTCAGCCTATCATGGTACATGCGATGTGGTATCCCTTTCTCTCCTGCAGCTGGCCAATTGCCTTCCCCGCGGCCAAAAGCTGGAACATCCTTAAAAAGGTAGCCTCTGAAGCCCAAGAACCGAAAATCTAGCTGGTCCAAGCATTTATATGACATGTACAGAGATAAGGAACCATTGGGGACTGATTGAAGAATGTACATAAACCGCATTGACCCAGTCCATGGACCACAACCACCATTAGACTGCTACCACCAACCATTGTTTTGTTACAGGTATATTAATCAAGAATACCAGAAAGCATCTTTGTAAAGGCCAGTGCCTATCATACACATTCATCATGTATACATCTGTGAGCATACAAGCATAGGCAGTGCAGAATTAAGCAGCAATTCAAAATCAGATTTGTTGCTTTGTTAAAGTCAGAGATGAGGAAATGGTTTGGTTGATGTTTGCCCTTACAGGAGACTAAACTGCCTCATGGTGTCATTGCATGCAGAGCTTGACACTACTACCATGTCACTGTGCCCTTCATTTTTCTTTTTGTATGATGGTTTGTTTTGTTTTTTTCCTTGAAGACGACTTGTATTTTTCACATCCTATTTATACTAAAAGTAAAATAAACTTAACAGGTTGTAGTCTTTGCTGAGGGAAAAGTAATACAGGTCTGTTTTGCAGGAATGACTTAATTTATTAATATATCTAATCAAACACAGACAGTAAAATGCAGACAGGCAATAAATTAACACACAAGAATAAAAGAAAAATCATTACATATGTGTGAAGCAGTCAGCCTTTTGGTTTACCTGCACCTTGTTAGAAAAGTCAGGAACATAACAGCAGACCTAGAATTGCTGGAGAGAGTCTGGCCCTGGAGGGGGGCGGGGAGCAGACGGTACAGTAGCCATTTTGTGTTGCAGTAACAAAGCACTTTGCAGCGCTGGAGACCAGTGTAGAAAGATAAGAAAAGCTCTGTTGTTGCTTAGGTGTGATCGGTTTTGTTTTTCTGTGCCAGACAATCACAGGGAGCTGCTTGCTCCAGCTCCCTATGCCTGCCGTCACACCCCCCCCCCCCCCCCCCAACTCAGCTGAGAGGGAGGATGAAGACTGTTAACCTACATTTGCTGGTAGTAACAGCCAGGTGCTTTCTCTATGTAATGTGTTCACTGCAAAGGCAGAGGGCGGTCTACCAGCTTACCGGTCGATACTTAACATCACATTCTATATTGGAAACTGCTTCAATCTGAAATAAAAAGTAGTGCAGAGAGATCTAAATCAGGCCCATCTTCTTTGTTAATGTGGCACATGCCACTCATTAAAATGGCCCAGGAAGCTTTGCTAGTTTCTTCAAAGCCTTTAAGATTGTTCTGTAATGAAGTACAAACAGAAAGCATAACTTCTAGAAAATTAGGACACAATTTCCTATTCATAATGGTAGATGGTGAGTGTTCTAACTGAACAAGATTAACAGTTGATATTATAAGGGGTAGAGAACAAGCTATGTATATCAAATATATATGACATAACTCTTCCAACATCATCTCTTTTATAATTTGACATGTCCTCATTAAAGAGTATTCCAGGACTGCACCCAGGTACGGCAGTCATTTTGACTATTATATACTTTTTGTTTGCAGGATATACATCTCATTTGAAAGGAACACAATATGGCTTCCTCTACTGTTTGATAGTTGGCAGTCATCTCTATGAAAAGCTGGGGGGGCAGAGGGGAACTATTGATACAAAGGAATGTGTACAAAGATGGCTTGGCTCTAAAGGGGACTGGGAAAGTCACAGAATATTTCCCGTCAGTTACATTCTCTCTGCATAGTGGTGCTAAAGTGATTTTTTTTCCTTTTATACTAGAAGAAAATTCTGAAAACCAAACATGCCCCACCAAGAGAATTTTTTATAGTAGTAGGAATCTCAAATGTACAGAACTCCACCGTGACTGTAAATAAAAAAATGTTGGGACTCATCAACCGCCAATGACTCAGCACTGTGGAAGCTGCTGCCATCTTGGCTTGTGGCCTCATTGGTAATGTGCTTTGGGAGATTTGACATCTGGGACCTTAGCACAAGCCAGTTTGGTCATGAAAAGTGAACAGCCTGTGAGCAGTTCCCTGAATAGCAGACTAAAGTTTAGTAATGCACAGTGTGAGGCAGTTAACTACATCTGTGCTGCTCAGTCATTAAAACTGGAGGCTGATCGGTTACAAGAAGGGCTGTGTGAAAAAGGGAACTTGCAACGACAGATGAACTGGGATTTGAAGCAGCAGCAGCCTCGGAGCAATGAGTCAGCCCCTAGGAGCAATTGGCTTGTCGAGAGATTCTGCACATCTGTAAAACTCTAGTCTAGCTGAGGAGCTCCAGGTAGGTAACTGGTACTTTTCCTTTCTTGTTCCCTCGTTCTCCAACGAGCCAGTCTGGGTCCATGCCAGGGAGGCTATAAACGGTAATTAACTGAAACGAGAACAAAAGGAACTGGTAATGTATACAAGAAAAATGTATTGTAAAGAAATGCAAGTTACAGTTTTCCTTGGCTTACCTCATCTGCCTTGAGCGCCAGCTCACTGCTGTCTGCTGCCTCGTAATCATACAGAACCTTGGCTTTACGTGTACCACTGGAAGGTGGCTTCACCTCAGATGGGTTTAGGGTTCCGTCTGCAGGATTAGGACTCACAGCTTGGAGCAGTGGCAGAGTGGCAGCTGGTGGTGAGGTGCTGAGAGGTGGAGACATGCCATCTGCATTGCCCACAAACGTAGATGGAAATCTGCAGGATAAAGACATTGAGGTTGCTATAAATTGGGGCAACTGGGCTATGTAAAAAGACAAGGGCAGAGAAAAGCACTTTCTGCACAGACTTAACAATATCTTGAAAACCTGTAAACTGGGGCAAGTATTTCCATTTTCTAGAGAGGGAAGGAGAATTTTACAGTGTATGTCCATCTGTTTTTAGGTAGAACATGCACCTTCTCCTGCAGCCGCTGCACAAACACACCCCCTTGGTGAGGCAGCTCTCTCTAATAACATGGTTACCCCTAAGGGGTCCAGATTTTGAGATCCAAGTGTACAAAACAATCTGAGAGTCCAAAATCTTGAGGCTGCATTTACAGCTCATAAAACGCCTGAAAAACGCCCAACAAGTAAAATCCCATTTATTTCAATGGCCCTGTTCACATCTGAGCGTTTTGTCACCTGAAGCAAAACACCTTAAGTTTAACCACTTAACGACCGCCCACTGTGCCTTCGTATGGGTGGGGGGTCCGATCGGACCCCCCTCCGGTACAGTGGGCGGCCGGGATCGCTTCGGGAGCGATCCGTGATGAGGGGGCCACCATTCGATTCTGGCCACCCCCTTGCGATCGCTCCCGGCGAATCAAATGCTTCCTCTGCCTGTGTATTGTTTACACTGGCAGGAGGAACGTGATGTCATCCCTCATGCGGCGCTCACATATACCGAGCGCCGCATGAGAGAAGACACACAGGTTAGTGCACAAACACTACACTAACACCAGCACATATAGGTACATAAATCGCCCCCCCCCCCCCCAGATCACCCCCCAGTCACAGTGTCACTGATTGCAGTGACCATTTATTTACTGATCACTGCAGTCAGTGACATTTGTGACTGTAAAAGTGTCAGGGCAGTTAGTTTAAGTCCAGTGTAGCCCCCTAACCCCCCCTAATAAAGGTTTAACCCCTTGATCGCCCCCCAGGTAACCCTTTCACCCCCTAGCACCGCCGTCACTAAGCGATTGTTTTTCTGATCGCTGTTTTAGTGTCGGTGATGCCGATAGGTAGCCAGTTATTTTTTTTAGGTTCGCCGCAGGTTTTTATAGCGTCAGGTACCCCCATATATTACCTAATAAAGGTCTAACCCCCTGATTGCCCCTAGTTAACCCTTTCACCAGTGATCACCATATAAGTGTTATGGTGACGCTGGTTAGTTAGTTTGCTTTTTATAGTGTCAGGGCACCCGCCGTATATAACCCAATAAAGGTTTAACCCCCTGATCGCCCGGCGGGTGATATCAATTAGGTTTAAGCGTCAGAGAGGGTCTGCGTCGCCCCAGGCAGCGTCAGGTTAGTGCCAGTAACGCTAACACCCACGTGTGAAGCATACACCTCCCTTAGTGGTATAGTATCTGAACAGATCAATATCTGATCTGATCTGATCTGATCAGATCTATACTAGCGTCCCCAGCAGTTTAGGGTTCCCAAAAAAACGCAGTGTTAGCGGGATCAGCCCAGATACCTGCTAGCACCTGCGTTTTGCCCCTCCGTCCAGCCCAGGCCACCCAAGTGCAGTATCGATTGATCACTGTCACTTACAAAACACAACACCCATAACTGCAGCGTTCGCAGAGACAGGCCTGATCCCTGCGATTCCAGTGCTGTAGGAGGTGATTTCACCACCACAGTTAAAAAAAAAGCAAATATGCCGAAGCATTGGGGCAGCAGGGGCGGAGGAGCGATTTTGCTCCTAATGCCTCGTACATATGGTCGAAATTCCGACGGAGGCTTGCCCGTGGAAAAGTCTGACCATGTGTACGCGGCATAACTTTTGCGGGAAGATGCCCCATGCTTCGGCATATATAAATGGTGCATGTATGCCCATCATTAGAAGTGGGTGAATGAAGGGATGTATTCTAATGGTGGGCATATTCACTGATCAATCTCTTTTTTCGTTCAGCCAACAGGCTGCATGAAAAAAAAGATTACAATACATGTCCAACAAGGACCAGCAACGTACTGGTATGTTGCTGGACTTTGAATGGTTATACCAGATTGATGCCTGCGGGTTTAGGTATCATCTTGGTATCATTCTTTTCAGCCAGCGGCCGGCTTTCATGCAAAAGCAATCCTAGTGGCTAATTAGCCTCTGGACTGCTTTTACAAGCAGTGGGAGGGAATGTGTCCCCCCCCCCGGATATAAAAAGCGCCATTGGGAAAGCATTTTATCACACCGATCTTGGTGTGGTCAGATGCTTTGAGGGCAGAGGAAAGATCTAGGGTCTAATAGACCCCAGTTTTTTCAAAAAAAGAGTACCTGTCATTACCTATTGCTATCATAAGGGATATTTACATTCCCTGAGATAACAATAAAGATAAAAAAAAAAATATATATATGGAAGGAACAGTTTAGAAATAAAAAAGCAAAATTAATAATAATAAAAAAAAAAAAGCACCACTGTCCTGCCCTGCTCTTGCGCAATGGCGAACGCAAGCATTGGTCTGGCGTCATATGTAAACAGCAATTGCACCATGCATGTGAGGTATCACCGCGAAGGTCAGATCGAGGGCAGTAATTTTAGCAGTAGACCTCCTCTGTAAATCTAACGTGGTAACCTGTAAAGGCTTTTAAAAATGTATGTAGTTTGTCACCAATGCGCGTTTGTGCGAAATTTTAAAGCATGTCGTGTTTGGTATCTATGTACTCGGCCTAAGATCATCTTTTTTATTTCATCAAACATTTGGGCAATATAGTGTGTTTTAGTGCATTAAAATTAAAAAAAGTGTATTTTTTCCCCAAAAAATGCGTTTGAAAAATCGCTGCGCAAATACTGTGCGGAAAAAAAAAATGCAACACCCACCATTTTAATCTGTAGGGCCTTTGCTTTAAAAAATATATATAATGTTTGGGGGTTCAACATAATTTTCTTGCAAAAAAAAATGTTTTCATGTAAACAAAAAGTGTCAAAAAGGGCTTTGTCTTCAAGTGGTTAGAAGAGTGGATGTAAGCTTCCTAACGTTGTGTATAAAATGCCAGAACAGTTCAAAACCCCCCCAAATGACCCCATTTTGGAAAGTAGACACCCCAAGCTATATACTGAGAGGCATGTCGAGTCCATGGAATATTTTATATGTTGACAGAAGTTGCGGAAAAAATACAATTTTTTTATTTTTTTTTGCACAAAGTTGTCACTAAATGATATATTGCTCAAACATGCCATGGGCATATGTGGAATTACACCCCAAAATACATTCTGTTGTTTCTCCTGAGTACGGGGATACCACATGTGTGGGACTTTTTGGGAGCCTAGCCGCGTACGGGACCCCAAAAACCAATCACCGCCTTCAGGCTTTCTAAGGGTGTAAATTTTTGGTTTTTACTTCTCACTGCCTATCACAGTTTCAAAGGCCATGGAATGCCCAGATGGCACAAAACCCCCCCAAATTACCCCATTTTGGAAAGTAGACACCCCAAGCTGTTTGCTGAGAGGTATGGTGAGTATTTTGCAGATCTCGCTTTTTGTCACAAAGTTTTGAAAATTGAAAAAAAAATAAAACTATTTTCTTTCTTCATTTTCAAAAACAAATGAGAGCTGTAAAATACTCACCATGCCTCTTAGCAAATAGCTTGGGGTGTCTACTTTCCAAAATGGGGTCATTTGGGGGGGTTTTGTGCTATTTTGGCATTTTATGGCCTTCGAAACTGTGATAGGTAGTGAGGAGTGAAATCAAAAATTTGTGCCCTTAGAAATCCTGAAGGCGGTGCTTGGATTTCGGGGTCCGTACGCGGCTAGGCTCCTAAAAAGTCCCACACATGTGGTATCCCCGTACTCAGGAGAAGCAGCAAAATGTATTTTGGGGTGCAATTCCACATATAACCATGGCATGTGTGAGCAATATATCATTTAGTTACAACTTTTTGTAATTTTTTTATTTTTTTTTTCTAGTCATTATTCAATCACTTAAGACAAAAAAAAAAAATATTCAATGGGCTCAACATGCCTCTCAGCAATTTCCTTGGGATGTCTACTTTCCAAAATGGGGTCATTTGGGGGGGGTTTGTACTGCCCTGCCATTTTAGCACCTCAAGAAATGAGATAGGCAGTCATAAATTAAAAGCTGTGTAAATTCCAGAAAATGTACCCTAGTTTGTAGACGCTATAACTTTTGCGCAAACCAATAAATATACGCTTATTGACATTTTTTTTACTAAAGACATGTGGCTGAATACATTTTGGCCTAAATGTATGACTAAAATTGAGTTTATTTGATTTTCCTTATAACAAAAAGTAGAAAATATCATTTTTTTTCAAAATTTTCAGTCTTTTTCCATTTATATTGCAAAAAATAAAAATCGCAGAGGCAATCAAATACCATTAAAAGAAAGCTCTATTTGTGGGAAGAAAAGGACGCAAATTTCGTTTGGATACAACATTGCATGTCCGCACAATTTCCAGTTAAAGCAGCGCAGTGCCAAATTCTGAAAACACCTCTGGTCCTTTAGCTACAAAATGGTCCGGGGCTTAAGTGGTTAAAAAAGAGCATGAGCTTCTTTGGGGCAGATTACAGGCGTTTTTCTGCTTTTTACATTGGTAACCTATATAAAATTGCAGTGTGAATGCAGCCTTCATATTATTGGTTCCCAAATGACAGCACAGACAGCCTCCCCCATCTTCACAGCTTAAACATGACGGGTAATCATCAGAGGTTAGATAGTTTAATAGCATGCAGAACGGTAACCCCCCCCCCTTGATCGACAATTAAACTCAGCCTTCATTTCCGTAATTCCGAAGCGGACAAGGACCCGGGAGAGGTGAGGTGGGTAACTACAGGCCTAGCTCCCTTAAAAATAAAGACCTTAAGATTACGACCAAAATATTAGCCAGCCACCTAGCTTTATCCCAGGCAGACAAGGCCCAGATCAAGTGCGGAGGGTAGTGGATATTATTTTCTTACTCCAGTTGGGCTGGGACAGGTGCCCTCGTCAGAGGGCACGCTTCTCTCCCTCGACATTCAAAAGGCATTTGACTCCGTCTCCTTGTCCTACCTATTTGCCACCCTAGGTCATTGGGGTTTCGGGGGTAAAATTCATAAAATGTATTCCTTCCCAGAAGCGAGAATTAGATTTCAAGGACTCTATTCTGAACCGCTCAGAATTGCTAGAGGCACCAGGCAGGGATGCCCCGGCTCCCCTAATTTTTGCAACAGCCACAGAATCCCTAGCAATAGCTATCCGTACTAACCAAGATATTCAGACAATTTACTCCTCTTCATAACCTCTCCAGTCACTTCACTCCCCACTGCTTGTAAACTTTTGGATGCTTTTGCCAAGGTTTCAGGCTTAAAAGTCAATCTATCCGAATCCATAGCAATTAACGTCTCTTTACTACACCCCCCCCCCCCCACATTAGTAGAAAACTTGAAAAACTACTTTCAGTTCCCTTGGAGTGACTCGACCATCTGCTATTTAGTAATCAACCTCACATCTAAAATTGAACATTTATACAACGCCAACTACCCCCCCCCCCCCCCCCCCCGATTTTCTGAAAACTCAAGCTCGATTTAAAAACTTGGGCATCACTAGAAATATCATGGTTAGGCAGGATCAACTCAGCTAAGATGACACTACTCCCCCACCTTCTCTACCTGTTCCGAGCCCTCCCCATACCGATTAAAAAAAGACAAACTAAGATCTTTCCAGGGTAAAATTGACTGGGTATACATAGAAAAAGACAGGCAGGCTCTACTTGCACCCTTGATATCCCGGTTTGGTGCATCCCACCATCTAGACCTCCTATTCTATCCCCCACACTATCCCCACTCTCTCTCACTTCAAGAACCCCCTGAATCATATTTTCCACAATCCCTACCCCCCTGGCATGGATATATGGTCATTCAAATGGTGGTTAGACAAGGGAATTTATGAAAGAGAGAGAGATTCGCCCTTGGGACTTTGAGTGAGGTGAGCACTGTTAGGCCAATAAAAAAATCGCAGGAATAATTGCAGTGTATATTTATTCAGGTAAAAAGCAGTACATACATTGATGTCATGAACATGGGCCAATTCATACAAAATACAAGACCAATATAAATTAGGTAAAATGATATTACGAGTATCTGACAGTAATTATGTAAACACATAGGCATCAAAAGTAACCCAACGCGTTTCGTGAGGCTTGGCTCGCTCTTCAGGGGTAGATGCACGTAGTGTACCTAAAATGAGAGTGATATAGTATAAAGCATGATATGAAGGCACAGGGGGGGGGGGGGCCTTGAATATGGAAAACCCCATACTCACCACTGGACATTGCCAAAAGACAGCGGGGGTGAAGCTCAAAAGGCGGCAGCGACTGTCTCACCAGGGAGCTGAGGAGGCGGAGCCAAACAAAGCTCCAAATCGGAGTCAAACGGAAGGAAGGCCCAGCATGGATGGAATAGGTGTAACCCCAAGAGTGTCAGTGAATCCAAGAGGAATGTTGGCTCTAAATATAAATATGTATATTGAATAATTAAAAAATAGGAGTATACGAGTATATGGTAACATATATGTCTTTGCATGTATAAAAGACATGAGCCAAGAATGGTTAGAGTATGGAGACTGAGGGGGAGAGTGAAAAAAATGCCAGATTGACTAGTATGATTAAGGAAAGATCAGAGAGGAAAGTAATAAGTGAAAGAGAGTGTGAATGAAATGAAGTACAGGTGTGTGGTGAGGACTGTGATGAGAAAACAAGTTGCATGTAAATGCTTGCAGCGAGTAATATATAAACATATAAAAGTATACCTTGGTGAAGTAGGTCTAAGAGTAGTAAATTCCAAGGGAAGGACCTGCACTTGTGTGTCTGTCCTCAGTGAAAGAAAGCAAACAATGAGATCCATGCTGTGCAAACCTCCAATATATACCCCTGAAGGGGCCCGAGAGGCTCCGCCCCCAACACCATGTGCAAATGACCAGCAAACGAGTGCCTAAACCCACCAACCATCAAAAAGGCGGTGTGTGAGCCAAGACACTCCCAGGACCATCTTGATGGTAGTAATGCCTGCAGCCACAGCGATGCTGCAAAATCGCAGACATTGCGCGGCCGACGCATTAATATGGTGCCGATGTGCAAGTGGCCCCGCCCGCTCAAAAAGGGCAGGCGGGGACAGCAGGGGACAAGGATCCCCCTTGTGATGCACATCGCAGCTCCCAGGGAGAAATGAAGTAGCACCGCCGCCAACAGAGAACACCACACCAGCTGGATTGGGATAAAAGTCCAATGCGAGATGTTATTGGATATGTTGGAATAACAAATGGCTAGTGCATGATAAAAATGTAAAATCCATACATATATGTATGTTTTTGTTTTTATTGGCGAGGGTGACCGCAGACCAGTTTTGGGCTATTGGGTGTCTTCCACCCGGGTATCTTAAAGAAAAAAGAAGGGTCTGGTGTCACCAGTGACACACCTCCATCCCTGAATTTTCATGAAAGAGAGAGAGATTCGCCCTTGGGACTTTGAGTGAGGTGAGCACTGTTAGGCCAATAAAAAAATCGCAGGAATAATGTCTTGGCTCACACACCGCCTTTTTGATGGTTGGTGGGTTTAGGCACTCGTTTGCTGGTCATTTGCACATGGTGTTGGGGGCGGAGCCTCTCGGGCCCCTTCAGGGGTATATATTGGAGGTTTGCACAGCATGGATCTCATTGTTTGCTTTCTTTCACTGAGGACAGACACACAAGTGCAGGTCCTTCCCTTGGAATTTACTACTCTTAGACCTACTTCACCAAGGTATACTTTTATATGTTTATATATTACTCGCTGCAAGCATTTACATGCAACTTGTTTTCTCATCACAGTCCTCACCACACACCTGTATTTCATTCCATTCACACTCTCTTTCACTTATTACTTTCCTCTCTGATCTTTCCTTAATCATACTAGTCAATCTGGCATTTTTTTCACTCTCCCCCTCAGTCTCCATACTCTAACCATTCTTGGCTCATGTCTTTTATACATGCAAAGACATATATGTTACCATATACTCGTATACTCCTATTTTTTAATTATTCAATATACATATTTATATTTAGAGCCAACATTCCTCTTGGATTCACTGACACTCTTGGGGTTACACCTATTCCATCCATGCTGGGCCTTCCTTCCGTTTGACTCCGATTTGGAGCTTTGTGTGGCTCCGCCTCCTCAGCTCCCTGGTGAGACAGTCGTTGCCGCCTTTTGAGCTTCACCCCCGCTGTCTTTTGGCAATGTCCAGTGGTGAGTATGGGGTTTTCCATATTCAAGGCCCCCCCCCCCCCCTGTGCCTTCATATCATGCTTTATACTATATCACTCTCATTTTAGGTACACTACGTGCATCTACCCCTGAAGAGCGAGCCAAGCCTCGCGAAACGCGTCGGGTTACTTTTGATGCCTATGTGTTTACATAATTACTGTCAGATACTCGTAATATCATTTTACCTAATTTATATTGGTCTTGTATTTTGTATGAATTGGCCCATGTTCATGACATCAATGTATGTACTGCTTTTTACCTGAATAAATATACACTGCAATTATTCCTGCGATTTTTTTATTGGCCTAACAGTGCTCACCTCACTCAAAGTCCCAAGGGCGAATCGCTCTCTCTTTCATGAAAATTCAGGGATGGAGGTGTGTCACTGGTGACACCAGACCCTTCTTTTTTCTCAGACAAGGGAATTTATAGCATCGGACACTTCATCTCTTCACTAGGACCGTTTACTCTAATGCCGCATTCATACGACCGTTTTTCATGCCGAGAAAAATGCAATTTTTTAATTTGGTCATTAGAAAAGAGGGTGTGTAGGCTCCAGAGCATTTTTCGCGACGTGAAAAATGGCCATTAAAAATTTGGAACATGCTCTATTTTTTATCGTCGTTTTTCTCGTCGTGAAAAACGGCCGTGTGTAGGCTTTAATGACGTTAAAAAAAACGCGCATGCTCAGAAGTTATGAGATGGGAGCGCTCGTTCTGGTAAAACTAGCGTTCAGAATGGAGATAGCACATTCATCACGCTGTAACAGACTGAAGAGCACGAGGCTGAAAAGCACGAACTGTCTCTAACCAAACTTTACTAACACGAGGATCAGCAAAAGCAGCCCAAAGGGTGGCGCCATCCGAATGGAACTTCCTCTTTATAGTGCCGTCGTACGTTTCGTACGTCACCGCGCTTTGCTTGAGCATTTTTTTTTCACGATAGTGTGTAGGCAAGGCAGGCTTGAGAAGAATCACGTCGAGAAAAACATAGTTTTTTTCGATGACATTAAAAATGGTCGTGTGTACGCAGCATCAGTCATTGTATCAGCAAACAGGACTTGCCAAACTCTGAATGCTTCAGGTTCCATCAAATTACACATTTCCTCCATAAGCTTTGGCTCAACAGACCTAATCCTCAAATCTTTACAGAATATGAACGGTGGTGTTGTGCCACCTTGGAGCAGAGGGGGAGGTATTTTGATTGTCTATAGATCTCTTTCCTCTAATCCCACCAAACTCCCATATGTGGAAGCATGTGAGGTAGAACTCTCGGAACAATGGGAGCTGGAAACCTGGAATAACTCCTTTTTTCGCTCCTTTAAAGGGATCCTGAATACCTCCCTCATGGAAGCCAGTATTAAGGTGATCACAAGATGGTATCTGGTCCCCACCAGACTGGCTAAGATGTTCCAGACTTCTTCCCCCTATGCTTCCGTGGATGCGACTTGCAGGGGGCTCTATGCTCCACACATGGTGGGAATGCCCAAAAATTTGAAGTTTTTGGAATAAAATCTTCTCCATAATCCCAATGGTCACAGGGTTTCCAGTTCCTAGATCTCCCTCCTCAACTTCTCAGCGTATCCCTCTCTTTTCTGTCTTTTCCCTTTTACCTGCTTTTTATATATATATCGATTTTATTTTTTGATACATTTATTTTGCGGGGGGTCCTTCCTCCCTATCGTTGGCCTAACATTTTGGGGCCCACTTTCCTCATGACACAGCTTGATCCCATAGGACAGGGATATGCAATTAGCGGACCTCCAGCTGTTGCCAAACTACAAGTCCCATGAGGCATAGCGAGACTCTGACAGCAGCAAGCATGACACTCAGAGGCATGATGGGACTTGTAGTTTTGCAACAGCTGGAGGTCCGCTAATTGCATATCCCTGCCATAGGAGGTGTCGGGGAGAGAGAGCCTCACAGACCAGGTCAACACAATTATTGTTTTCTCTACATATTGTTAGGGTTTCTGTTGTCTGGAGGAGCCTGAATATTAACCACTTGCCGCCCGCCCTATAGCGGATTGACATCGGCAAAGTGGTTTCAAAATCCTGACTGGACGTCATATGACGTCCTTAGGATTTTGAGCCGCTGCGCGCCCCCGGGGGCGCTCATCGCGGCGATCGTTGCTGCGGGGTGTCAGTCTGACACCCCGCAACACCGATCTAGGTAAAGAGTCTCCGACGGAGACTCTTTACCACGTGATCAGCCGTGTCCAATCACGGCTGATCACAATGTAAACAGGAAAAGCCGGTCATCGGCTTTTCCTCACTCGCGTCTGTCAGACGCGAGTAGAGGAGAGCCGATCGGCTGCTCCTCTGACAGGGGGGGTTTGTGCTGATCCATTATCAGCACAGCCCCCCCCGAGAATGCCACTAGACCACCAGGGAAGCCCACATAAGGTATGCCACCCTAGACCACCAGGGATAATGGATGCCAATGCCAATCAGTGCCACAATGGATGCCAATCAGTGCCCACAATGGGCACCACTGATTGGCAGGCATTATTGTTTGGCACTGATTGGCATCCATTAGTACAGTGCCGCCCATCGTTGCCCACCCGTGCCGCCTTATCCGTGCCCATCAGTGAAGGAGAAAACTAACTTATTTACAAAGTTTTGTAACTGAAACAAAAAAAACAACTTTTTTTTAGCAGAAATTAAAAAATCGCAGAGGTGATCAAATACCACCAAAAGAAAGCTCTATTTGTGGGAACAAAATGATAAAAATTTCATTTGGGTACAGTGTAGCATGACCGCGCAATTGTCATTCAAAGTGCAACAGCGCAGAAAGCTGAAAATTGGTCTGGGCAGGAAGGTGTATAAGTGCCCAGTATGGAAGTGATTAAAGGCTTTGGGTTTTTATTTTGTGCTCCCTGTATAGATGGGTGTAAAAACAGGCAGAAGATGTCTGCGCCCTGAGCCAACCCAGTTGTGTGACAATAATCAATTAATATTCGCTATTGTCTTCCTGATTCTCCTCCCAACCAATCAGGAAGTGGGTCCCGAGACCCCAATTGGCCAGGGAGTCTTAGGAATCCCAGAAATCGGGTCTCAGGACCCACTTCCTGTTCGGCCGGGTAGAGAAGCCCTGGCTCTTCCCGGATCCTCCTGGAGCATCGGCCCTTCGTGTCATCTTCCTCCTCATGGTAGGTCTCTAAACCCCTGCCTTCCCGTCCGTCACCCGCAGGGGGTTGTTTGGCGGCGGTGCGAGTGAGGGGGGGCAGGTTTGTTTGCCACCCCCCCTTGAAATATTCAGCACCAGCCTCCACTGCCTGTATGGCTAAACAATGGCTGTCAATGTGGACCACCACCTGAAAATACCAAGTGTCTGGCTGTCCTAGGCTTCAAGACTTTCTGACCTAGAACAGGACTGTAGACAAGGTCAGAGTCTTGTTCAGTCAGCGACTTGGAAAGAAATTAGGCTGTTGGATCAGTGCCACCCTTCCTTCAAGCCACTGAAACAGCATTTTTAGAAGGAAAGCTTAGCAGTAGAAGTTGCCATGTTATTCTCTCTGTGCAGGTCTCCTAAATAGTTTCTCCCTTGGGGATCAGTGATATGCACCAAAAGCATTAAACAGATTTATAACTTATAAAAGGAATTATCTTTTTGCAGCTACAAACCAGCTCATTACATTCCTGGGGTAGAAAACTATATTATGGAAGCTGATTAGTTGTTCTAGGTAATACAACAGTTTCTTCTTACAATTTCAGTACTCATACCCAGTGACAAATTCAATAATAACCCATGCTGACCATGGACTGACAGCAAGGTGTATATTGGGAGGAGCTGGTCACTTGGGCAAACACAGTAAATACCAAATACACATGACCAAAAAAAAAGTATACTTACACATCACCCTTTGAGCTGCCAGCATAAGGAAAAATGTAAATGAAACACGGCATTACAAAAGTTAATTAAATGCAAGTAATTCTGTTTACTTTTATATGCAAGTGCTATTTAAATTAGTCCAAGTCCTATGACCGCATATGAACACATCAGCAACAGAAGTATTGGAGTGTTGTGGACAAATTACATGTACATTATGTGATCCATACATTTCAATGCCTCCCTACCTGCCCAACTGTTTCTGCAGGTCCACCATGTACTGATAGCATTGGGCATAATATGTAGCCTGGGCTTCTGCAAACTCATGCAAACAGCGGAGGTGGTTGACCTATGGAAGAGAAATATGTAATACTTTTTCCAGGATATCATCCATCAGCTAACGCTCAGGCCATTAGTAAACATTGAATACTCTAAACAAGGCAAGGTAATTGGTGCGTGTAAATGTATGATCTTAGAACTCTGTGCAAGCTATAACTTAGTAATTAATCTCTCTTCCTCATTGTATCAGTGAGGTGTCGCTCCATCGCCTTTGAAAGCAAAATACAATTTTACAGCATTCAGCCAGTGACGGAGTGACTTCCAGACATCCCTCTCCGATCAGCCATTCTTTTATAAAAAAAAGAATCTAAGGACGACAGGCAGCAAATGGTTGGCTGAACAGTTTCTGCTTCTAAGGCAGCCGCTTTGGCCCACAATTTTTCAGACAGCTTGATTCTGGCCCGACTGACATGGCTGTGATGCCTTGTACACACGACCGGACTGTCCGACGGAATTTCGCTCAAGCTGTCTTGCATACACACAGTCACACAAAAGTCTGACCGTCAAAAATGCGGTGACGTACAACGAGCCGAGATTAATGAAGTTCAATAGGCAGTTCGGCACTTCTGCTTGATTCTGCATGTGTGGTTTTTAGTCCGTCGGAATTGCATACAGACGAACAGACTTTCCGATAGAAATTGTTGTCCGTCGGAAAAAAAAGAGAACAAGTTCTCCAAGTCCGTCGGAATTTCAGAAGGAAAAAGTGCTACACACGGACGGAATATCCGATGAAAACAGCCCGTCTGACTTTTTCTATTGGAAAATCCGGTCGTGTGTACAAGGCATAACTGACGGTTCAACTCAACACCCTGTGCTGATGAATTCTTGTATTGTGGAGCCAGCATTTTAAACTCAAGACTTTCTATGAATGTATTATTCCTGGGGCTAATCATGTCAGCCTACGAAACCCTAGGCTGACATTATGAGCTCCCAGGAAAAGAAAATTACGGTAAGAATGGAAAAAAATTCTGTATTATATTTCAGCTGGACTTGTGTCTTCTGAATCACTTAGGCAAAAGCTCACCGAGAGTCACCCTTACTGAGATTCACCTGTCATCAAAGCTGAAAACCTTGTATAATTAAAAGACAAACTTTTTTTTTGTACAGAGAAGAGAGGGTTTTAGAACACCTATTAGGTTTTTATTGCTGTCTGTGTTTGGGAGATTTACCAACTCAATTTGTCATGTTTACCATTATCATTGAAAGTAAAAGAAATACCCCAAATTGTAATACAGGGGAACTCTTCCAATGGGAACCCTAGTTCTGGTGACCTGGGGGACCCAGAGGGATTTCCTGTTTTGGCTATGGGACAGGAAATGAAAGGAAATTTCCCCAATGGGATACAAATGGCAAAAAAACGCAATCAATAATGGAAAAATAGTTCTAATATTCAGCCTGTTAGGTGACAACTTATAGCCCACCCTCCTGTATTTTTTCTTGGTTCCATAAATCTCAGGTAGATTAGAGCTCAGGACTCACGTGTGTACTGCTAATCCCTTCCAGCAGCAGTCTGGTGACTTCAGCTTGGCGATCAAACTCTGTTTGTGCCACTCGCAACTCATGTTCTGCCTGTAAGAGAATTAAACAATCTCAGATCAATACAAGAAAACTCGAAAGTGCACCTGTCAGGAGTGGCAGCCATTTTGTAGGTTTGTCCAATGTTTCAGAAAATGAATCCAGTAAAAACAAGCGACATCACTGAAGCACAGCTGAACAGGTTGTCCCTCAATATAGTTGGAACCAGTGTCTAAATGGCAGGTTCTCTTCAAATTAATGATCCTTTATTAACATTATTACCAAATAGAACTGGTATTCTGGATTCCAGCTCTTCTGTGACTAAATGGGGTCTCTTGCAAAAGAATATACCTACGAGACAAGCCATTAATGGAAGGTGACAATCTGGATTCTGAACCACCTAATAGTTTAGAAGGTAGTTAAGCAGAATAGGCTCAACTTATATTACAATATGCTGCTTGAAAGTTTGCCTGAGGGAATACCAGCTTCCTATCTACAGCTTTCACAGGAGATTTTCTTTCTTTGTGATGAATTTGGGAAAGGCTTATCTGCATCTGCTGTAGAGAAACCCTACTTGTTAATCTTAGTGGTCATTTTAGCACACAATTTTGCAAACAATGTACTTTAGTAACTTGCTGCAACGTTCAAAAACTGACAGCAAGCATTTATTTGGCATCTGCCAACCATAGTTGAAAGGGTGTACGCTAAGAAGGCAAAGTGCCTTAACACAGGGCAAACAATCAAAATTAATACCGCTTGAAGGTAGTAATGTAAATTTAAGTTGCTAAAGGGGTTGCTGTACTTGACACCTCATGCTGTCGTTTTGTGCTTTGCGGTTAAGGCAGCTTCATCCAAAATAGCTTTTTTTTATTTGCTGACAATTTTCATTCTCATTTGAGATATCCCCCTCAGTTTCCAACTGTCCGACCACTGTGGTCATCAAAGTACTAGTGATGGTTCCATGCCCCCCCCCCCCCAATGGATTCTCCATGGAGGTAGAACAGACAAATAGGAAAATACAGCTTTGAGAAGGTGACCTCTACACAGCCCACTGTGGGGTAATCTCACCACGGACCCCTCCAAAATTAGAAAAGGGACAATCTTCCCCTGACATCATGGAAGAGTTGTAGTTTTATTCTGTTGCAGTACTCGCCTTAAATATCTTCAGATTACTTGAAAACAGAATGTTTAATATGTTACACAAACCTCAGGGAGCTAGTGAACACTGAAGGGATCCGTGTTTTTATTAAAAATACAAAGAATTTGTAGGAGACGGCAAATTAAGCTGATTATTCAGATCACTGCAATCCATTGAATGTGTTTATCCACCTAGCTGCGAAATCCCCTTGAAGCTGTTGCAAGCCTTGAACGTGATGCAGCATCGCTACTGCTTCCTGGCCGGTAGTCAGTGTCAGACAGAAAACGGTTCAAACTGAACTCCAGGCAGATATATAAACGTCATAAAAGTCTTTATATACTTATTAAAGCCCTTGAATTTAACTTGGCATTTGCCTTTTGCAGTGCACTGTGCAGCAGTGCTCAGAATAGGGGTGAATGAAACAGCACAAGGAGCCAATCAGTTGTGCTGCAGTGCAAAAAGCATGCTGATGGAAGATGAGAGCAAAGAGATGACCTAATCATTCTGCTGATTTCCTTCACTGTCCAGTCAAAGAGTGGGGTGAGGAGGAGATCTCTTAATGTTAACTGAACTGTGGCGTATTTTAATTACACCTATGAGTGGCCAATTATATTGCATCACATTGCTATAGATCAGTATAGACACCAAAAAAAAAAAAAGACATTGGGACTTTTCATGTGGTACTAATTGATATACAACAACATCCTTCATTAAAAATGATCTTTTTCTATATAGGTTAAACATTCAGGAATAAGGAGCTGCAAATTAACCATAGACAAAAATAGAATTACAAAAACACTAGTTATAGGATTATTATAAACTGTCCACAGGAGCAATACCCTCAAATACCCCACCGCTCAGCATAGCCCATTATATAAAATGGAACTGATCTTTCCTATAAAGGTAAGTGCTGGTCAGCGTGTTTTTCATACCAAGGGATCTGTTTCATAAAAGAGACTGTGGAAAATCTATATAGGAGATCCTGTTCACTGTAATAGAGCAATCACAACCAAATTCCTGCTAATAGGGGCAAAAGAGAAAAAGCAGCAAGGGATAAAAACCCCACAAAGAAGGGGATACGAGGGGCAGCTAAATGTTTGGAAGTAAGATCATTATACTATGACTGCCATGTGACCAAGTTTCTAAGCTTATTCAAGCTCAATTTGCAGGAAAGGAATAAAGGAACACTCAAAGGGATGATGCACCATATTTCATGTTATTATGTTAGCAACTTCAGGAGGAATAGTCCGTATTATCCAATCCCTTAAAAGAACTTGAAACAGCCATGGGTAACTTAGACCCCATTCACACCTGGGCGTTTGAGCCTGAAGCTACAAAATGCTGGAGGGGAAAAAATCTATTATTCTCTATGGAGATGGTTCACATCGCCACTCCAAAAACACCTGAAGCCAGAAGCTCCAACGCCTGAAGCTCAAACAAGTTCTGGGACTTTTTTTTAGGCAGATTTGGGCGTTTTTCTGCTTTTTACATTGGTGACCTCTTGACCTGTGCAAAAACGCGGTAAAATTGCGCGACTTTCTGCCTGAAAAACGCTATGCTCAGGTGTGAATGGGGCCACACACACACACACACGTTATTCTAGGTACATATTGGGGTTGATTTACTGAAACTGGAGAGTGCAAAGTCTGGTGCAATCAAAGCTTAATTGAACAAGCTGAAGTTAAAAGCTAATTGGTGTCTATGCAGAGCTGCACCAGATTTTGCACCCTCCAGTTTTAGTAAATCAACCCCACAGTGCTTGCATACACAGGTAGGTTGTTCCAAACATCTTGGAGGACTAACCACAGATCATCTGTGAATGTAGGCCGTCTCAAATCCTCTTTCTCTTCATGTAATCCCAGACAGACTTAGTGATGTTGAGATCAGGGCTCTGTGGGGACCAAACCATCACTTCCAGGACTCCTTGTTCTTCTTTACACTGAAGATAGTTCTTTAGGACATTGGCTGTATGTTTGCAGTCGTTGTCCTGCTGCAGAATAAATTTGGGGCCAATCACACGCCTCCCTGATGGTATGGCATGATGGATAAGGATCTACCTGTATTTCTCAGCAATGAGGACACCATTGATCAGGCAATGTTGGAGGACCGTAGACACAGTGGTCATCCAAGGAAACTTAATGCAGCAGATGAAAGCCACATCATATTTTCTTCCCTTCGACATTGGAATATGTCCAGCAGTGCCATCAGCACAGAACTGGCGGAAACCAGTGGGACCCAGGTACATCCAGCTACTGTCTGGAGAAGTCTGGCCAGAAGTGGTTTACATGAAAGAATTGTGGCAAAAAGGCCATACCTCCAATGTGGAAACAAGGATAAGTAACTCAACTATGCACAAAAACATAGGAATTGGGGTGCAGAGAAATGGCAGCAGGTACTCTGGATTGATCAGTAAAATATCTGGCAGGAGGCAGTTTGTTGGCGAAGGGCTTGAGAGCGGTACAATAATGAGTGTTTATAGGTAACAGTGAAGCATAGTGGGGGCTCCTTGCAAGTTTGCTGCTGCATTTCTGCAAATGGAGTTGGAGATTTGGTCAGAATTGTGTCCTGAATGCAGGCAGATACTTATCCATCATGACATACCATCAGGGAGGTGTGTGATTCATCCCAAATTTATTCTGCAGCAGAACAACCCCAAACATACAGCCAATGTCATTAAGGATGATCTACAGCATAAAGAACAACAAGAAGACCTGGAAGTGATGGTTTGGCCTCCACAGAGCCCTGATCTCAACATCATTAAGTCTCTCTGGGATTACATGAAAAGACAGAAGGATTTAAGGCAGCCTACATCCACAGAAGATCTGTGGTTAATTCTCCAAGATGGTTGGAACAACCTGCCTGCAGAGTCCCTTCAAAAACTGTGTGCAAATGTACCTAAAAGAATTGATAATGTTTTAAAAGAAATGGGTGGTCACACAAAATATTGATTTGATTTGTATTTCTCTTCAGTTCATTTACTTTCCATTTTGTTAATTGATAAAAAATAAAACAATTAATCATTCTTTCAAACCTGCCTAAATCTTTTGCACAGTACTGTATACACACGTACACACGATCATAAAATTACAAACGGGTAAGTGAACATGCTGTCCACGGACTTGATCTCTTGAAAGTAGAAAAAAAGGGGCAAGCAAAAGGATTTGAAAGACTGGGTCAGAGAAACTCCAAACCTGCAGCTCTTGTGGGCTGTTCCAAGTCTGCAGTGATCAGGACCTACCAAAAGTGGTCCAAGGACATAAAACCAGCAACAGGGTCATGGGTGGCCAAGGCTTATTGACATGGGGAGCAAAAGCTGATGCAACAGAATTGAGATTCAGCTCAAATTGCTGAAAAAGTTAATGCTGGTTCTTATAGAAAGGACTCCGAACACGCAGTGCATCTTGGCTTGTAGTGTGTGGGGTTGTGTACCATCAGACAAATAAGAGTGCCCATACTGACCCGTGTCCACAGACAAACACACCTACAATGGGTATGTGAGCATCAGAAATGGACCACGGAGCAATGGAAAAAGGGTGCCTGGTCTGATGAATTCAAGAATGGTCTCAGGAACATAATGAGGAGTATTGGCCTCCAAATTATACAGATCTAAAAAAAATGAGCATCTGTGGGATGTGCTGGTAGAGCAAGTCCTATGCATCGAGGCTCCACCTCAGAACTTAAAGGGTCTGCTTCAGAGAGCTTGGTATTACAGCATACCTTCAGAGGTCTAGTTGAGTTCATGCCTCGAAGGATTATGGTGAGTGGTCATAATGTTATGGCTGATCGGTGTATATCTAAATCTATATCCAAACTGCAATATCTTCTATATAGTGGCTATTTACAACAATTTGACATGAGCCTGTCAGTCACATACACATTCCCATTAGAAACCCTCCTATGGTAAAGGGGAGGTCGAGTTCCCAGTGTTCTTGTATATCAATTAGTAGCACCTATAAAGTCCCAGTGTTCCTTTTACTGAACTTCAGGGAAGGTCTCCTCCTCTCATATGGCTGTACTGAGTGGTAAAGTTCTGTGTGAATCTCAGAACTGGATGAATGAACAGAAATACACATCTTTTCACAGGTAAAACAGCTCTCATATGTGAATTTCATCTGGATATTTAGCCGTTTGCCTGGAGTTCAGTTTTAAACACAAGTCTAGAAACAAGCACTCTCTAGAAACTGTTGTCAAGGGGCCAGTTGAGCCCATTTTAACACCAGCAATCAAGGCAAGTTTGAAGCTAGGAAGAAAACTACACATTAAAAACGCCTCCAACAATAATTAATTTGTATATGTCATTGTAAAAAAGCCATTTACTAACAGCCCCTGCATAATGCCATTGGCATGCGATGAGTAGAGGTTACATGTATTTTAGCAGTTGCAAAGTCTTAGAGATTGAAATGGAACAATATATTCCCATTTTCACACATTCATTCCTATTCACTTATTTGCTAACTGCCCCTTTCATTGTATAACTTCAGTCATTACCACAGTCAACAACATCTTACATTTGTCCTTCCTGTCTATTTTAGCCGTTTGGTACATTCAGTTTTAGATCATAAATCCCGTTGTGCCATTTTCACTAATCAACATTATTATAAAAGCATTTAAATGTCCTTAAAAATGTTACCTACATTTAAAATAGTTACAAATATTTTGAATCAATAACCAAATGTGACACTTCAGAATGCAGTTTTTAGACTGTGGAGGACAGATTTCCAAAACCTGCGACTGTCTCTGAAAAATCAGCAATAGTTGTCAGCTATGCATTATATGCGCCTGGTTGTAAAAAGTAGAGAGCCAAACAGGAGAGCAGAAATTATTGAGGAGTTTAAAACTCGGTGAGGTCATTTCTTGGCCTTCTGATTTGGCCTGCTTCCTTGGCACGTCATCCTGCATTTTTTTTTTCTAATTAAGATGGCAAAAATGTATGTCTGGAAGATGTCACATTTGATGTCTGGGAAAATAACAATCACCTGTCCCTACCCATCCAGAAGAGCTTCTTTCGGGAGGAGGAGAGGTCATGCTAGGGAGGGATGTTATAAACAAAACAACAGAGGAGGATAAACAGCCAACAAACAAAATGGACGCCTTGGTCAGTCCTCTTCTGGCATGAGGCCAAATCTAGAAATAAGAGGTGCCCTTCACAAATTTAGGGTACATGACATAGTGGTTTCCCAACCCACAGCCTCAGAAAACACCAGCACTGCAGAACACCTCCAGATCTAATTTCAAATGTTAAAGCAGTTTTAAACCCAAAAGCAAACATTTAATATATCGCAGCTTACAATTTCTGTCTGTTGATTTTCAAAAGAGCAAGCTGCCTGCCGAATGTATCAGTTTACAGGGATAAGATAAACCATTTACCACTTACAGGGGAGATTACAATTATCAGTTTTTATTTATATAAAATTTGTCTTCAATTTTTTAGTATTTAAATCTGCTAGTACATTTAACACAACCCTCCCCCAGACTGACAATGCTGTGGTCTGCTGTGACTCCGCTGCTCCTTCAACCAGTGTAGGGGGCACTGTAATACAGGAGGTGTGTTACTTGTCACATCACCAGGTGAAAACATAGGGAAAAACCCTTAAAAAGAAAACTAATGCAGCCATAACATCTAATAATTGGTAAGCTGGAATACTATAACATTTTTGTTTTTGGGTTTAATACTGCCAACATGCTAATAGTCAGGAAAATAATGAGCAATACATGGGCATAAATATCTCTCCTGGGGAAAATGCTGCTCCTTGTTCCTCTAGTACTGCTTGCAGCACCAAAAGCTTAGGCATTTTGTCATGTTTTCTCGGCAGAAAGGATGAGCCAATCTGATCTCTGGTACTCCCCTACAGCAGATGTCACATGACCTACGCCAAGGATTCTGGTTTTATGTGCTGTAATAGAGGGAGCCAAGAGCAGAGTTTCCTATAGATAAGTGTTAATGTGAATTACGCCTTACAAAACTGTTAATCTAGATTTAAAATAATATTTTTTTTCAAAAGGTGGGAGATGGGTAATTTCATTGAGTCCATCAAGATCATCACAATTCCTCACTTCCCCATACCCCCCAGGATCAATCATCACCATTTCACATAATTTGTATCATTTATGCAAAATCGTATCTGGTAAATAAGTATATTTGTAACCTCTAAAGAGGTATGCTTACATCTTGCATCTTGGTCAACAAAGTGTGGGTAACCTACAGACTCCATCTTCAATGTCCTACCTGAAGAAGTCTGTGTGTAAAAAAATAAATAAATAAAAATGTCTCAAGGCTTAGATTTTGCCCTGTTTCTGGATGGTAAAATACAACCCGATATTATTTAGTTAAGACCCCATTCACACAGGGGCGACTCGTCAGGCGTCTCAGCCGCCTGACGAGTCGCGTCCCATTCTGTACAATGGAACCGTTCTAAGCGGAGCAACTGAAGTCGCTCCGACTTAGAAAAAGGTTCCTGTACTACTTCAAGACGACTTCAAGGCGACTTCCATTGACTTCAATACAGAAGTCATTTTGTAAGTCTGCTTCGCAGACGTCTTGAGATCGCCCAGCACAGTCGCGGCACAAGTCGTG
Source organism: Rana muscosa (assembly GCA_029206835.1). Lineage (NCBI taxonomy): Eukaryota > Metazoa > Chordata > Amphibia > Anura > Ranidae > Rana > Rana muscosa. The sequence goes on along the minus strand of CM055125.1, from coordinate 256,889,898 downwards.
CCGCCCCTGTGTGAATGGGCTCTAATAAGGCTCAATGGATCTTAGCATTGCTTGCAATGATTAGGCAATATAAGAACCAACATCCTCATCATAATAACTATTGGCAAAAAGCGGGTATGAGGAATTATTTCTTCACCATGTGCAGGCACTGCCCCCCAAATGCCAGATTTGTGAAGAAAAGTTGTGTTTCATCTCAGTGGTCTACAATTCAGAGAAAGGTAACAAAATCTTAATTATTCCAGGTAAAAGATTTCCCTTTCTGTGGGACTTTTAAGATACCACCAAAGCCATAGTGTCAATGTATCCATAAACCTGTTTTTGTTGAACAGATTTCAGGGGAAGAATTTATTAAAATTGAACTTCCCAGACAAGCATTCAAACGGCCAATGCTGGGCATAAACCCAATCACTCGGCCATGTTTTTGGCAAAATTGCTCTGCATTACACTTGAGTGATTGTTGGTGCTCTAAATGGAACAACCACAGAATATATAGTGCTGGCATTTTCTGAGGCCTGAGATGGCAAAACCTGGTTTAATTAGTAAAGAACATTTCTGGGAAGCACAGGGCACAACAATAGTCCTACATGTGGTCTTTGGCGTGCTTACCTTGTCCACCTCGTCACTCCAAAGCTGCAGTCACAGAGTAACAGGAGAGATGAGTCTGAGATAACATCATAGGCACTCAACAATACACAACAGCGAATGATGATCACAGAGAAGGAATGGGAAGGAAAGGGAAATGTTAATGGGAGTCTGGATCACTGCAAACTTACCCTGAAGGGTCTAATAATTTTTTTTATACAGCTTACTTAGGTGAGGCCATCACAAACTTGGACATGTCAAACTGAGCATACAATAAAAATTCCAAAAGGGGAGGTTATCATTAGTGCAACCTGCATGTCCAAACAATCAGCAGATCCAGAAAAATAGGCACATTAAGTTATATAAAAATGCTGACTTTTCCTGTAAATGTCAATCTTGGCCCCACCCTTTTCTGGTCTCCAGAGATTATATTTTGTTTTAGAATTCCATCTGTTGCATTAAAGCACCAACAGAGATTATCCAAGATTTAAAAGGGCATGGTCCATCACGATCTCCATATAACTTCAGTTGTCTATATTTCTGGATCTACCGAAATTCATTGTTTCATTATGGATTGTTTGAATTGCCCATGTTTGTCATATATTACTAGCTTACTAAGCCTATCCTTTGTTCTGTGCAATGTAGATCTTACATGGTCAATATGAATAATAAAGATGTTCTGCAATAAATCAGTGTCATGGGATGAGGTGCACTGTGCAGTGAATTTTTTTTTTACGGATTCGTCTACAAACATGAAGCTGAAATCTGGCCCCATATTGTACTGCACTTTGCCAAGCATCACTACATTTTGCATGAGCCTCTGCCAATGCCTCATAATGCACATAACATCAAAATGAAATGAGTAGCTAAGGCAAAACAGGAGTAATGTTCCTCCCACTAGACTAGGGATATGCAATTAGCGGACCTCCAGCTGTTGCAGAACTACAAGTCCCATGAGGCATAGCGAGACTCTGACAGCCACAAGCATGACACCCAGAGGCATGATGGGACTTGTAGTTTTGCAACAGCTGGAGGTCCGCTAATTGCATATCCCTGCACTAGACAATGAGAGGTGGTCTAGGGGTAAATTTTCAAAAAAACAACACTTGTAGTTTCTTTATAAGACAAGATGCTGTTCGGAAGCCAATTCGTATATATACCCATACGCAATAAACTAAGGCTGCAGTTAGCTAGCAGGAACCATACTCTGGCACTGCATATTTGTATTGGAACACCCTGGTTTCTTAAATTGCTGCCAAAGGCTCCATTGTTCCCAAGCAAACACAGACTTTTGAAAGGCAAGAATTTGCAGAACTGACATGTCCACCAATACCTGGATGTTCAGGGATCTCTGACAGCAACATAGTAAGTTGGGTTGATTCAATATGGTGCCTGCAAAAACCTGGTTTTTAGTTTGTGGACAGTGTGAGAAGGGACAGAACCTCCATCAGGGTTTTATTAGTGGTCTTTGACCCCACTGGGAATGGGAAATCCCTCCAGCAGGGGCACAGACTTCAACAAAACACTCTTACGCAATATAAGAAAGGTTTACAACCTTTGTCCATTTATTGCCACAATGACAGCTGTTCCCTTAATTTCTCGTTGTTCTGTCAGACACAGTGGCTGCCTGTCTATTAGGGGTGCACGGGCGCCGCCCCCCATCCATGCATCCGGCCCCCTAATCTACATACAAGGCACTGGATGCATGGATTCCAATGGGGGGCGGGTGTTTAAGCACATGATTAATAGGTTTCAATAAAGGGTGGGCTCGGGGCGCAGAGCCCTGCGCTCCCAGCTCACCCAGTTGTGTGAGAAGAGCGAATGAATATTCGCTCTTCTCACACCGTTTTTCCTCCCAGCCAATCAGGAAGAGGGTCGTGAGAACATCTATGGTAAGGCGACCGTCTGTCTCCCACGGCAGGGGGGTGATCCCCGCAGTCATGTCCATCTCCGAGGGGGGTGACGTTGGTTTGCCGCCGCCCCCCCAACCCCCGAATTATCGAGCACCAGCCGCCACTGGTCAGACACATTTTCAAGTTAAACACCCCAATACGGTCATGGAGACTAATAAAAATTTCACAAACTATTACTCAAAATGTATCCAGAACTGTTCCAGAAATTGAATAGATTGTACAATCTGTTTAAGTGCCCACCTGAACAATCTGGTGTAATGGTGCCAATTCATGTTCAGATCTACTAAGTTTATGTAGTGCTACCCCCACAGGATCTACTGTTAGCTTGGTTCTACTTCCCCCCCCCCCCCTCAAAGTACAAACAGACAGGCACACAGCATTTTTGGAATACTCCCTCTGGCTCAAAGAATCAGTCTAGCATTTTTATTGGGAGAACAATGAATTCAGAAAGGCAAAATTCAGGTTGTACTGCACAACCTATAGCTGTACTGCACAACTCCTGACTGTACTTCACTTGCAAAATAAATATCCCGCAGGACTCTTTACACTAAAGGTGACCTGAACTGCCTTAAAAGATAACAGCACCCCACCTCAGTATAGGGGGTCAATTATTCACAGGATGATTGGACATCTTCCCACAAACTTCCTCCTGGCTCAGCTCAGCTTCTGGAGGAAGGTTCTTCTGGAGGCCCCCCCAGCTAAGCCTAGTTGGGACCTCAATGTCTTCACTCAGGCTCTCCTAGCTTTCTCTTCCCTGGGAGGGGGGGGGGGGCAGACCCTGCCCTGCAGGACTAGACCCAGGAACTCTGCTCCTCTCCTGACAGGCCTTAGACTACATATGAGCTCTACTTTCACCTTCTGGGCACACCTCTAAAGGGACTGTTGGAGTCCCATAAATATTCAAGCTGCCTGTCCTGCTCTCCCTCCCATTAGGCTTCCAGAATACTCTAGAAAACGGGGGAGTAGCAGAACAACAGCAGGAGTAGCAGAACAGCAGCCTGTGGCAGAATGAGCAGCCATAAGAAGTCAACCCCTGCTCCACGGATTACAGAGGAGGTAAACAAAATGTACCTAGCAGCCTACTCTGACCTAGGTGGGTGCTACATTTACAATTGTGCAGATATCTAAACATGCATGGACATAGGATTCAATATATGCATTACATTTGAATACGTTTACATGAGATAGTGACTGGAAAAGGTTTATATTATATATGAGTATTTTCATGCCTTTTGTTAGGATATTTCTGCTTTTGTACTATTCAACCTGAATTTAGTAGATTATATAATCATATTGTAACACAATTGGGTAGCTTTAGTTTATTGCGTATAGTCGTGTTATAGGTTTTCTTCATGCCCCTTTAAAGATAATAAAGACAGCAGGCAAACAGGAACCAGATGTAGCCCCATGGAGAACATACACTGTCAAATCCAATACAAATTAACTTTGTGTTATAGATTTTCCTGTAAAAAGCACACTTTTAAAACTAACACTGCAGGAAAAAGAACACCAATAAAGTGGACCTAACCTGGTTTATAATATTTCTACAGTACAGCAGCACAAAAATTAACACAAGTACCTGTGTTAGTCTTTAAATTGATCCCTTTGGCCTTGTGAAGCCCATTTGGATCCCAGAACTAGGCTTTACATGCAGCCTTGACTAACTGACAATATCAAGCTCCACCTCATTTTGGCACACAGCCCCACCTGTCACTAAACTGTCAAATGCCAAATTCTCTACCGCCCACAGACAGGTGAATGAGGGAGAAGTGTAGTACCAGCAGCAGGCGTTCTCAATCTTGGCTTGTGCATAAGTCAATGCTCCATGCACAGCTACTATGCCTAGGATCCAAGTAATGCTTAAAAGGGAAGAAGATCAATCTGAGGACTCATAAGTAGCTATTGGCACCACAAAATTCTGGAATTCAGCACAGATAGTGCCTTTGGAATGTAATAGTCCAGGTCAGGTTTTATTTTAAAGTAAATTTGGGTTACACTATAGGAGGTTTGTGGGACTCTACATGGAATGCTCTGACCTCTCCTAGATAAGACTATGACTGATGGATGTTAACAGTGAAAATGTGGACATGAATTCAAACACTCAAAGGAAGGTCAGACTCCAACAAAAAGGAAAGCCAAATGACCTCCACATCTGTATCAGTCCTACAAAATTACTATACCGTCATGTTACATGGACCATATAAAACAAAATCAATGAGGACCTACGCAAACCAAATGATTTATGAAAAGGAGCTCATCATGGTAGAGATATGGAGCTGCCCCCTGTGGTCTGGTACCTGATCCAGGGCTGTCAACCAGATTCTCGGAACTAGCACCAGCAATCAAATACAAGCCAGAAATGTCAGCTTTCATATTTCCACTGTGATGGGTCTCCTTTTATACTGCAGACTTTCAAACCAGTACAGGCAAGAGGGCCTCGAGCTGCTAATGACATTTCCAATTCCCACTCTCATTTCCATCTAAATGCCTTAAACCAGCCTTTCAAATACCTTTTACTTGAGCCAGGTGGAACCCTTGCCCCTTAGCAACCATTGGAGGCCCTAATTGACTTTAATTTTGTGATCTGCTTTTCCACCGACTTTGTCTTCCTCATCTATGGTCCAGTGGGACAGCCAATCACAAAACAGTACATCTTTCAGTTTCTCTCCAAGAGACTACTTTCTTCAAGGGCTACCTTCTACAAATGATTGCTAACAGTGTTCTGCATATATTTATCCAGGAGGCCTAATGCGTTTCCATGGTAATACATTTCACAGCTCCCTCTAATATTCAGTAGTAGTTATTACCAGTCCTAAAAGTCCTATGTAGGTTGTCACTGCTGGCCAGCTTCTGAAAATGCTAGTTGACCGGATGTCTCCGACTTCAGTACTTTCTCAGTCACTCACCCACAGCTAGCATACAGCCAGTATTTACTCATATTTCTTTGGCTGCATGCATGTCCCTGGTCAGTGAATGAAAAAGTACTGAAAAATGACCCAGTGACCCAAAGCAGTGAACAGTAATGACAGTCTGCATATTCCTAATAGTACAGGTTTCCTTTAGGAGCTGGCATCACAAACATTAGGATATATCCACCTCCAATTGAGGAAAATTGCAGTCACTGCATCCCAAGTGCATTCTGCATGAATCTACATGGTTTATGTAGGAGTGAATCTGTAGGCGAGCCACACAGGACCAGCCAAGGCTGCTTAGCCATCCAGAGTGCCAGCTAGCTTACCCACAAATTGGATGCTGTGGCACACCTTCAAGAACTGCATCATCATACAGGAATAGGCCGGTGTTCTGTTCGAGAAGTGCCCGGCTATCGAATAGTGCCCGGGATGCAACTGCACATGCGCTGCACGGAGCCGCACAACAGCTGAGGTTACGATCAGCTGTTGTCTCGCATTGCCGAGGCACGTTCATGTAGGTGAGGGGCGGATATTTACTTGAAGGGTTCGGATTTTTCAATTATGGGTAGTGCTGTGGGTGGAATTGTTATCGATGGCCAAAGAAATCAGCAAAATAAATCTTTATCTAATATTCATTTTGAACGCTTGCGGGGCGTGTTTAGTGAATTGAAGGGCAGCTTTTTCTATATTAGATAAAGATTCCATTAGCAGATTTGTTTGGCCATCGATAAAAATTCCGCCCCCAGCACTGCCCATCATTGAAATATCTACCCCCTTCATGTAAATATCCGCCCCTCTCCTACACATGAACGTGCCTCGGCCATGCGAGACAACAGCTGATCGTAAACCCAGCTGTACTGAGGCTCCGTTCTGCGCATGCGCGGTTCCAGCAGGGCATTTTTCAAAAGGGGGCATTTCTCGACAGGACACCGGCTCTAAGAGAGGTCTGTAATTAGTAGTGTGCCCTTTGTCCTACAGGATTGGTGCTTTCTTGCTGACTATGCCATTGTAGTGGTGTGACCTGCCTTCTGCTCGGACCCCTGCTTCATCTTCTCACTGTAAAAATACAGAATGTCAGGCCAAAATAGGATCAAATAGTCCAAGATTTTTTTGTTTGTTTTTTAACAACAACTAAAATTAAGTAATATAAAAACATAGCCAATGCATTTTGGGGGCAACACCACTTCCCCTTCATCTATATTAGAACCAGTATAGAACTCTCCTTTAGGAGGAGCAACCTCACAGCAGTTGCTGAGCAGCAATGGACCATTTATTGCTCAGCAACTACTACTGTCAGGTTGTTTCTCCATTATGAGGGTTCAATATTGGTTCTAATATATATCTGTGAAGTAATTGGTTTCTCACAGCATCTAAGTTTTATACTCTTATAAATGGGGTGTGGTGTTGCCCCCAAAACACAGTAATTTTTTTTTTTTTACTTTTTTAAATCAACAATTGCTATGCATGCCTTTCTCTTGCAGGGTCTTATTTTATCCTGGTTTTTCGGGGGGGGGGGGTTTACTTCCTCTTTAAGACAGAAAACGGAGTGATCAAAGACTGCTGATCGCCCATTTCTCTGTCTTCAGGGAGCAGAGCACTGGTGACTGTCAATCACGGTTCTCTGCACTGCCCCTCCAGCGCTCACTGGAGCACAAAGCTGTGCAGGGGGCAGAAGCGGCTGGCTCAGTCTCCCAGTGGCTTGCTATGAGGGAGAATTGGCATCTAAATGGATCTCCGGATCGCTCCAGTTAAGCGACATCAGCCGATAATGGACTAAGTGCACTCTTGTAACCCACAGGAGAAGCAGGGCCAAAAAAAGCTTTTGCCTTACTTCTCGTTTAACCACTTCAGCCCCAGAAGGTTTTACCCCCTTAATAATCAGGCCATTTTTTGGGGATACGGCACTGTTATTTTAACTGACAATTGCGCAATCATGCGATGCTGTACCCAAAAAAAATTACTGTCCTCTCTTTTCCTCAAATAGAGCTTTCTTTTGGTGGTATTTGATCACCTCTGCAGTTTTTATTTTGTGCGCTATAAACAAAAAAGAGCGACAGTTTTGAAAAAAAAAAAAAAACACAATTTTTTACTTTCTGCTATAAAAAATAAATAAAAAATAAAATATAATTTCTTCACCGATTCAGGCCAATATGTATTGATTCATTTGCGCAAAAGTTAGAGTCTACAAACTATGGGATAGATTTTATGGAATTTTTATTTATTTATTTTACTAGTAATGGCGGCGATCAGCGTTTTTTGTGGGACTGTGACATTGCGGCAGGCAAATCGGACACCTAACTGCCAATTTTGATACCTTTTTGGGAACCAGTGACATTATTACAGTGATCAGTGCTAAAAAAAATGTACTGTTACTGTACTAATGACACTGGCAGGGAAGGGGTTAACACCAAGGGTGATCAAAGGGTTAAATGTGTGCCTAGGAGGTGCTTGCTAACTGTGTGGGGGATGGTCTGACTGGATGAAGACAGAGATTAGTGTTCCTCCTTAGCAGGAACACAAGATCTCTATCTTCAGCCCTATCAGAACGGCGATCTGCCTTGTTTACATAGGCAGATCACCGTTCTGCCTCTCTGGGGAGCGATCGCGGGTGGCCGGCAAACATTCGGTCCGTTGGACCCGCCGATTGGCTCCCCTTTTGTCTAATTTGAGTGCGTGCGCACATGCTGCACCAGTATCCATTGCACAAAATGACGTACGGGTACGTTGTTTCGTGCAGTAGAGCCGCCCTGCCGCATTATATCTGCGGTAGGTGGTCTTTAACTGATTAAACAACAGTGTAAGCATAATTATGAAGGTGGCCATTACTGAGATCTCATGGAAATTGCTAATTGTCTGGTTGTCATGCTGACCCTCTTGCTTTAGTACCTGACCCAGCAAAAATTTACAGATATGTGTTATTGACTTTTTTCCAACCCTAATGACTCAAAGCACTGAAGCCAGAGGGTCAAGATAACAACAGCCAGGCAACTACCATTTCCAGATAGCCCCTGTATTTGTTTATTGAGAGGTTAAGCTTCTTATGTTTATCTAAAACTAGATCTACTTGACTGAACAGAATATGGATTTTTAGATAGGATCTCAAACAATGGTTGTTGGTAAAGCAAAAAGTCATACCAAGTCCTTAAACAAAACCAGTAACAACAAACATGGAGGAGACCATTGCTGAGATCTCCTAAAAAAAATGGTCAGTTTTGAACTGGACAGACCAGTGTATTCATTCAACCTTATCAATTATGTACTATGTATTAAAGCTGGGCATACACGCTACACTTTCTAAACAACTGTCAATAGATTTATCAAATAACCATGTAATATGATTGCCTATGCAATCTACCTATTCAATTTATATCGATCCAGGCAAGCCCTTTACAAAGTGTTTGGCTAGCTTTAGATTTACCAACATTACGTATTATGAGAGCCTACCTAAAACAATCCACTTAGTGCCCAAACACATTGTGCCTTGCACTACATTGTTAAAGAAGATAAATTACATAGAATGAATGTACATGAACTGTAATGTGTGTGGCAGTGTAGGGTGCATGTGACATTTCTATGGCATAAAATGTATTCTCAAAGGTTGGGATGTGGTGAATGCAACATAACCCAAGTAAAGGCAATATTGAAATTGGCGAAAGAGCACATAATTACTACTGTATCACTACATTCGAACCATCCTTTATTAAACTTGACAGTGTGATTCCTATTATAATTCTTGGAGGGGAGTGTACAGTCACTGGGGTTGAGTAATAAAAACTGGGGGGATGGCAACTGGAGCAAACATGCAACTGCTGTACAGATTTCATCTTATGTTCTCTATGACTAAACCAAAAACAAACCTGGCTGGTTGCTGTGGTTGATGTGTCCACTTTGCTTGCAGTTTTCATTACTTCCTTTCTTTAGCAACATAGTTGGATGTAGTGAGATCTACACTGCCTGTAGACGGTATCTATAACACTTCATACATACAATACATCAGTAAGGTCTAGAATTTTTAATCCCTGAGACCTAGACTATCAGTCCTGAGCAGCTGATAGGGAGTGACGAGAGGCAAGAAAAGGGGGGGGGGGAAGTAGATTGATCTTACCGCTGACGCACTGGCCGACAGTACGTAATTACGAGGACGGGTCTCCTGAAAGTCAGGCAAAGCCTGCAGGGAACAGAGTTCATGTCATGCAGGGAGAACATGAGTGACAAAGCAGAAAACAGAAGCACACCAAACAAAATAAAATAAATGGATGGAAATGGGGGGCAGAGAGCAATTTACATCATCGGGACCATCAATGCCCCAAACTAGTTCCTGTCAGATAAAACTTTCTAGGCAACCCAGATTTCCTTAAATGGCAGACATTTTTCACAGCCCCTTGTTTTTTTTCTATTCCTAATAGATTTTATACATATCTATAATAAGTAGCTTGGGTTTTTTTCTGGCTAATTTTAAAGGGGTAATGGCCCATTTTCTGAATTTTCACTGGCAACCCTGTCGTCCCAATCACCTCACACAAAAACCAGTTTAAATTGCTCAGGCAATGATCCAGCTTGTTCTCTAAAACTTAGGGGCTAAATCAGTGGTTGTCAATTTGCAAGGTAAAAGGGGGCCTCAAAAGGGGGCACATTTAATATCCAATACATGCAATACTACAGAAGACTGAAGACTTGCTGGAGGAAAAATTGGTCAAAGGTTGTTCTTCAGGAGTAGCTGGAAACTAGGAGACAGTCTGAGACTAGGGACATGGCGAATGAAACTAGACTCTAAGAGCCCCTTTACAAATCAATGCTCCCTCTACTGACTGCTGGGGCCCAGGAGCTGCATTTCAAACAGGGCCACAGGTTCGGCAGCAGGGGGCTAAATATTAAAAAGACCCACCAAAGGTTTTGAAGCCTAAAAACTTTAGATTAAATGGTGGGGAGTCAACACTTCTGTCTGTGACCCCATTGGGAAATATTCCCCTCACTTTGGATTTACGCTCAGAAGATATTGAAAATACCATGTTGACCCCTATATTTGCCCAATGACGGGTCTTATGAGGCATCTCTTGCTAGCCAGCAGACAGGAATGCTGGGAATTTTTTATATTGTTTGCAGTTAATTGCCCCACCATTGTGCATATCCCTTTGCCAATTTTAATGTGACTGCCACTTTCTCCTTTGCACATAAAAGGCTGGCTTAGCTTCATACAAGTGACAAGTACATTCTATACTGCTAAAATGTAAATGTCAATGCAGCCTGTGGACCAAATATTTGTTATATATTTATTCTTATATATATTGCCTCAGCAACACATGTGTTTGTTAGGTACAGCCTACAAAATGGCTGCCACAATTTTCCCAGTGATGCTAAGACAAACTTTAAAAATAGAAGAGAAGATAATATTGACAATACGTGCATAATGAGAGTATGGAGAATTTTTGTTCGGGTTTCTAAAGATGACCACACAAAAAAAAAAAAAGAGTCATTATGAATCAGGCATGCGGCACCTGCTGGAAGCACTGTAGGATATCTCCTTTGATTAAGGTTTCCTGCCCGGTTAATTAATTAGATACAGTGCAAAGATTCAAAGCACAGTGCAGAGAGCCTAGCGACATGCACAGAGCATAAGATGATGCTATATAAAAAAAATATAAAAAAACGATGGAGAGCTGGGATCCTCGTGCACTTCTACTGAGCAGTAGTAAAAAATTCAGCTTAAACCATGCCTTCTTAAAGGGTCATTCCACCCAAAAGAAATGCTATTATAAATGGGTGGCATATAGTGAGCCTAGTAAGCCCTTATATGTCTGATGCTATACAGTACATGCCTCAAACTAAGCTTAATGCGCCCAGTTAGTGGCAACGGAGATATTACCTTTGCTTTGGCATTCATATCGCTCATTGGTGGCCCTTGTTGGCACCCTCCTGCTTAACATCCTCAGATCTAAAAATATAAGTAGTCGGGCAGAAGTGCTGGCTGAACAGTGACTGCAGCCAATTAGGTGCAGCCACTGTTTTTATGTATTCTGACAGCAGCAGGCACTTGCTGTCAGAAAACAATAGCAGACACTGCAGATATGTCCTTCTATGCTGTTTAGCGCGTATAGAGGGGCAATGAATCAATTTCTTTAAATCAGCCTGTGGGGCTGAACGAGACAAATCTTTACAGTGTATGACCAGCTGAAAAAAACGGAAACACTCTTTTTTTCAGAGACTAGATATTCTAAATGAGTGTACTAATTATCTCAAACTAGTTTAGCTTAAAGATTTTACTGGGTTGATGAAATTGTCATGGTTGTGTTTTAAATACAGTTATAGGCTCTACATTAAGTGATCTGTAGTTCAGCAAAAACAACGGAGATTAAATCTGGTAAGAGATAAATCATAGAAAGCATGTTTCACTTTTTTTTCTGTCTGAATTTACCCTATACAGGCAGTCCCGGAGTTACGAACACAATAAGGACCGTAGGTTTGTTCGTAAGTGGAATTTGTGTGCAAGTCGGAACACTGCATTTGTAAGTGTATCTTCGGCCTGTGCATGGATGTGGGATGTTTGGGGCTCTTCTAGGCATGCAGTTATGTTATCTGAGGCTCTTCTGGCCATGCAGTACATGTAGTACTGCATTGTGGGATGTGTCCGGCGCTGCAAGAAAGCTGCTCAGAGGTATTCAGGACCAGCGTGGAGCACAAGCGGCCGGCATTGAGGACGTTTGTAACTCGGGTGTTCATAACTCGGGGACTGCCTGTACTGTACTCAAAATGAGAGAACACAAACACAGTCACCGTGCTGCACTACAAAGTGGAACCGACACCATGTAACACATACTTGTATTTTTAAAACTAGTAATAGACATTAAGCTTAAAAGATGAATTCCAGGTATGGATATTTTTACATAGTTACATTGGTCACAGAAGAGCAGGGAAGAAAGCTGTGTGGAGCACATACACACACTCCATTTACACATACGGTTCCCACCACTGTGCCAGGAAGAGACGGTTGGTTCACTACGTCTGCTGCTCTCTGGCTCTAGCAAGGGAACAGTCCACCAAGTGCCTGGGATGGGATCTTCATGACTGCCTGACACTGTCACTGCCACCACAAGAGGAAAGGGGGACTAGTGCTGGGGAAGGACACTGCTCGCTCATAGGCAAGGTCTGCACATCTGGACTCTGTACAAGTTCCGATACTTATTCACCAAGTGCTCAGGACTCAGGTGAGCTCCCCGCCCCGGGAGGCTCTACTTTTCTACAGCATTCCAACTACAGCACCCAGCTGACAATTGTCCTCTTGAGACGCAAGAGTATGTGGGCACTGAAGGTGTATGAGGTGACTGTGGGCACTGGGGGTGTATGGGGCAAGTGTGGGGGCTGGGGTGTGAGGTGAATGTGGACACTGGGGGGTGTCTCTCCCACCCTCTCCTTCTTCCATTTCTCTTCTTTTCCATGTCCCCCCCATCTCGCTCTCCTTCCTATCTCTTCTCGTAGTGGGAGGGTAGCACTGTGGTAGGCTAGTGAGGAGTTTGGGGAGAGCACTGTGGCAGGCTAGTGGGAAGGGGGGGGGGACAGGCCACCAGAGACCCCGCACAGCCTCTTGAGAAGGAAGAAGTGGGATAAATTTAGATTGGGGGGGGGGGACGCGCCTGATTTTAGTCTTGCCTAGGGCAGCACAAAACCAAAATACACCCATGGCCTGCTACAGTGATTTCCAGCTTCCCCGGTATCAAAGGTATATGTATATTAAATTGGTCCAAGCTGTAATTTTTTTGTGTTTTACCAATGTAAAAATATCTATACCTGGAATTCCTATATAACTTTAATAACTAAAACATCAATTTAAGGCCAATAAAACATAAGCATGCAAGGGACAGGATTATTTTCATTTAAATGTGGTTACAAAAATAATTGAGAAGACATAGATTACCTTTAGGGATAGATGTTCTAGCAAAAAAAATCCAAGGCATCTCCATAGAAGTTCAAATGCAAAAGCATGCAGATGTTTGTTCACTGACACAGCACCCTAATATACACTGATATAATAAATACTGATCTGGGAAATGTCAGAGAAATTCTTTGCTGAAGATAGAAACAGTATCTGAATAAAGTGTTTTATGACCTTACGTCTTATCCATGGCAGGTCTAGACTGCCCTAAAGGAGCTCAAATTAAAGGTCAGATGAAATCCGCTGGCATTAAAACCCCTCCCTTCACAATGCCCTGCCCCTTTTTACCACTAAATTGCAGCTGATGCAGGAAGAGGCGCTTCCACTTCTCACAAGGAAAAAGTGCAATGCCGCCACAATGTTAGTGTCTATTAAACAGTGTGGGTCAGGGGCTTCAGATATCATAGATCACAGGCCCCTTATATGTCTAATAGGGGCCCTGAGAAAGCTCATGAACTGTGGCTCCTGCAGTTCATAGATGAAACCATGTGCAAAGCGAGTCAATGTATAGAAAAATGCCATTAGTAGCATTGTCAAGGCTACATTCAAAACTCTGTATGGGTGCAGATGGTTTGCTGCTTTCATAGGTGGCTAAACAGCACCTCTGAAAGCCGCAACACTTTGTTCTATGACCACATAAAAACTGGTCAATTAGCCGCATTCAGTTTGCATGTCCAAAACTCTGCAGAAACGCCTACCCTGGATGCACACCGTCTGTGGCCAGGATCGATTCAGAGGCTCTATAAGCATGTAACTGCTCAGTGGAGAGGTTACATGCAAATAGCGGTGCTGCTAGCTATTGATTTGTACAGAGTACAAAATCTGACGGCCGCCAATGACAGCTGCTGCTGGTTAACAAAGAGTTCACAGGCAGGGTTTGGTACCGCCGGCAAGAATATAGTGATTTTCACCAGCGGCCAACCCAGCCTGCTGCTGTTGTGCAGCTATGTGATGTGAATGTAGCCTACAGCTAGCCATGCACGATAAGATTTCTATTCTGCAGCCCTGAAGGCTGAACAAGAGAAACCAGTAGATTCCTCCATCCACACTAAATAGCGTGTTATAAATGCACTCACTCAGTGCCCCCAGCACTGTCATCATGCTGTTACCTTCAGCTCCCGGTCACAGTTTACAATCAGGAGCTGGTAGAATCAGAGTGATTATATTTTTGGGAAGCCCAGGAAACACCTCTGGTGTTAGGAACCCTTAAAACGGCCATTGGGAGCCAGCAGTAAGCAGTTAAAAGGGCATGTATAGGTAAAATGATGTTTGTTGGTGTCTGTGTCCTGTTGGCGATACTTCGCTTTGCTTCTTGTTTCGAGTCGCAACAGTAGAATCTCTACAAAGTAAATGCCTTTTTTTTTTTTTTTTTTTTTAGACAGATGTCCACGGAACAGGTGTCCCCTTTAAAAAATTCCCCTACCTCTCTGTTCTGGTGACAACTGTAAAATGTTTGATTTCCTATCACTGTCCAGTACTGTGCTGCCTCCTGTGAACCAAGATATATGTTTGTGAACAGTTCAGGCTGTATTGGAATGAGGTCCTGTGCCCACCACTGTGAGTGCTGGCTGGGAAGGGAGCTTGTCTATGCTCCAGGCAATAGTAGAGAGCGATAGGTGTCCCAGGCTTTGACATCAAGTCAATGCCTGCTGCGTGATAGTGAATAGCAGTCTCAGCCTGGACCCCCAACAGGTCACGCCCCCAATGCACTTCACTCCATCCACTGGAGCCTACTCATACCTCCCCTGCTGTACACACACTGTCAGGTAGGAGAGTGTACCAACACAGTGCTGTTGGGGGGCAGAAGACACTACAGTGAGGTGGGGGAGTGATGTGAAGGGGGCAGAGGACACTACTGTGACACACTAGGTGTTCTTCATGCCGTCTTTTTATTGGGAGCTTGATAGTTTTTGTTTTTTTTCTTTAAAATGGCTTTGCCCAGCCACCCCCCTTCTTCGGGATCTTCAATTGCCTCCATATTGTTCAGGTAGATCTCAACCTCTAAAAGATTGCCTACTCCTGAGTCCTCCTCAGTTTCTCTGAATGTACTCCTGAATTATTGATATCAAGAAAAAAAATTATATTACCATTTCAAAATCACCATTACTGACCACTAGGGATGAACACCCACCCACCAAGCCCCCAGCGGCTGCACCTGGAAGTCATAAATTTAGTGGCAGTATAACTACCCCCACCAAATAAATGGCTTCCTTCTCTTTGGTTGCTATGAAGCCGGCATCTGCCTGCTTCCTCGCAATTAAGGATATTGTGTGGGCTTGCTGCCTGCTCCCTAGCAACCAGTGATTTCATGAGTTGCTGGGGGTTATTTACTAAAAGGCAAATCCACTTTGCACTACCAGTGCCATTGCTGTAGATCTGAGAGGGACATGCAAGAAAAAAATATAAAACAGCATTTTAGCTTGCACATGTTAGGATGGTAAAATCAGAAGAGCTTCCCCTCATTTCAGATCTTCCCCTCAGATCTACAGCGACTGCACTTCCAAGTGCACTTGTAGTGCAAAATGGATTTCCCTTTAGTAAATAACCCCCATTGATTGGTTGTTATGTTGCCCATACAGCGAACTTTGCTTGGTTCACTCACCGCTATCGATGACTGCATCACAATATCAGGGTTATAAAATAATATTAATCGAAATAAATAAAAAAAAATACATAACTTTCTTTGAAGAAAAAAACAAACCTAAAAAGCCTCTGAACTTAGTTGCACACATGAGAAATTTGAGCAACTTGTCAACTTTAAATCATTGGCACCACATCCCGTTTAGATAGATACAGTGGGGAGAACAAGTATTTGATACACTGCCGATTTTGCAGGTTTTCCTACTTACAAAGCATGTAGAGGTCTGTAATTTTTATCATAGGTACTCTTCAACTGTGAGAGACGGAATCTAAAATAAAAATCCAGAAAATCACTTTGTATGATTTTTAAATAACTAATTTGCATTTGATTGCATGACATAAGTATTTGATCACCTACCAACCAGTAAGAATTCCGGCTCTCACAGACCTGTTATTTTTTTCTTTAAGATGCCCTCCTGTTCTCCACTCATTACCTGTATTAACTGCATCTGTTTGAACTCGTTACCTTATAAAAGACACCTGTCCACACACTCAAACAGACTCCAACCTCTCCACAATGGCCAAGACCAGAGAGCTGTGTAAGGACATCAGGGATAAAATTGTAGACCTGCACAAGGCTGGGATGGGCTACAGGACAATAGGCAAGTAGCTTGGTGAGACGGCAACAACTGTTGGTGCAATTATTAGAAAATGGAAGAAGTTCAATATGACGGTCAATCTCCCTTGGTCTGGGGCTCCATGCAAGATCTCACCTCGTGGGGCATCAATGATCATGAGGAAGGTAAGGGATCAGCCCACAACTACACGGCAGGACCTGATCAATGACCTGAAGAGACCTGGGACCACAGTCTCAAAGAAATCCATTAGTAACACACTACGCCGTCATGGATTAAAATCGTGCAGCGCACGCAAGGTTCCCCTGCTCAAGCCAGCCCATGTCCAGGCCTGTCTTAATTTTACCAATGACCGTCTGGATGATCCAGAGGAGGAATGGGAGAAGGTCATGTGGTCTGAAGAGACAAAAATAGCACTTTTTGGTCTAAACTCCATTCGCCATGTTTGGAGGAAGGATGAGTACAACCCCAAGAACACCATCCCAACCGTGAAGCATGGAGGTGGAAACATCATTCTTTGGGGATGCTTTTCTGCAAAGGGGGCAGGACGACTGCACCATATTGAGGGGAGGATGGATGGGGCCATGTATCGCAAGATCTTGGCCAACAACCTCCTTCCCTCAGTAAGAGCATTGAAGATGGGTCGTGGCTGGGTCTTCCAATATAACAACGACCCAAAACACACAGCCAGGGCAACTAAGGAGTGGCTCCATAAGAAGCATCTCAAGGTCCTGGAGTGGCCTAGCCAGTCTCCAGACCTGAACCCAATAGAAAATCTTTGGAGGGAGCTGAAAGTCAGTATTGCCAAGCGACACCCCCGAAACCTGAAGAATCTGGAGAAGCTCTGTATGGAGGAGTGGGACAAAATCCCTGCTGCAGTGTGTGCAAACCTGGTCAAGAACTACAGGAAACGTATGATCTCTGTAATTGCAAACAAAGGTTTCTGTACCAAATATTAAGTTCTGCTTTTCTGATGTATCAAATACTTATGTCGTGCTATAAAATGCAAATTAATTACTTAAAAATCATACAATGTGATTTTCTCGATTTTTGTTTTAGATTCCGTCTCTCACAGTTAAAGAGTACCTATGATAAAAATGACAGACCTCTACATGCTTTGTAAGTAGGAAAACCTGCAAAATCGGCAGTGTATCAAATACTTGTTCTCCCTACTGTATGTATGTGAAAAGAGAATTGGGATTTTAAAAAGGTGCGGAATAACACAAATAGGTATATCAAAAATAATTTTATTAATACAAATATTAAATAATCTCTTGTGTTATTCCGCACCTTTAAAATCCCAATTCTCTTTTCACATATATATTTAGTTACAGACATGTGGAGGAAGCAATAAAAACAAAACTGTATGTTTGGTCACAGCTCTATCTGGTAGAACATACTTGAACAAGGAACAAAAGCTCAGCTCCATTGAGCCAACAAGAGCTTTCCTTCCTTGTTTGTGTTCCCACACACGTTACTATCGGATTGCACCTTTTCCTTTAGATCTACCAACAACTATGTAGTTGTTGGTAGATCTAGAGTTATGTAAGGGCCTGCCTAACTGAATACATTGGAAGGTCCTCATCCCACATAGTTTTGGTAAATTCAAAGTTGATTGTACAAAAACTGTATAGTCAGATTGTAAAGTGCATGGTAACCCTGGTGATGATGCAATTGAGTGATCTTAAAACAGGCTGAGCACAGATAACAAATTATTATAGTTGCCTGGCTCAGGGCAGTTCCCGTAATGGAGTTAATATTTTTAAGATCAGATCTAACATAAGAAAACTATCGGCAGTCATGTGATCAAACAACTAAAGCGCTTAGTCACATGATCTCTGCTGAAGTGGAAGATAAACCAAGCTCGCTTCTCTTTTAGCAGAGATCATGTGAACAGGTTTTTTCATTACTTGACTGGGACTGAAGAGAACATGGAGCTGCATTTCCTCCAGGATAGCGGACTACTGCAGCCCTTCTGTTACTCTTAATTTATTCACTCCAACATTTTATATAATGTTTAGATTAACCCAACTCAGTGTTATATTTGGCGAGGTCACAAAATCAGACTGATAATAAATAAAAAGAAGGATCTCTCTCCGAATGTACATGCATTTCCTGTGTCTGTGTAACCATGTCTACCCTTCCTGCCATGCTCCCTGATCCCCAGCCAGTACAACGGCAGTGGAAAAAAAAAAAAAAAACTGTCAGATGAGAAGAAAGCAAAATAAGAATCAGCTATCACAGCAAAAGGCCTTGACAACAAATACTCACATCCCCCTCGAGCTGAGCAAATTATGGGAAAAAAAAAAACACAGAACACAAAAAAAAAAAAAGACACCACAAAGTTAGTGAGGGACAAACAAACAAACAAAGGGAGGAGTTAAATAGCAGCCAATCATAATAGATTTAGGATGGATATGCCAACTGAGCCTACCCCATCAGTATGATACATTCCCAGGCAATGTTTTACAATGTAGGTGCAAATATATCATAGCCAATCAGAAATCCGCTTCCTCCACCTGTGCCCATGCTGTCAAGAAAAGCCAATTTCTGATTAGGTGTTATGAGTTGCACCTGAGGGGATAAAGTCCACCCTTTACTGTACCAACCATCCCTCCACACCATAACCTTAGATGAGAGTGGAATGATGTATGGGGAATCATGTTTAAATGAGAGGCACGTGGATTTGGAAATATGGTCCCCTTTAAACCCTGGAATGGCATGCACACCCACAAGGAAGAGTAATGTAGGTTGGGACTTTACCGAGGCTTTGGCCTCTGCTGCTTTTGCCTTCTTAAGTCGTGCTTTGCAAGCATCAAGATCTAAACGGCGGTTCTGCAAGATTCTTCTCTCCTTCTGCAAAACACAGAAATAAATCCAAAAATGTTAACTTAAAAACTGAAATAGCCGACCCAACTTGTTAAATCTAGTCATTTTAGATACTAGAATGCAGAACGTAAGCATGTACATATACCCCAACACTGGGACATTTCTTCTGTTCAGCCTGGACCACCACCTCTCAAAGTACCTGTACAGTCACTGGGTAGGGGTACTAGGCAGGGATGGCTTCTCTCCCCCCTCCAATTTGCCCTTGCAATAGAACCCCTGGCAGCTGAAATTAGGACCAGCTCTCTGGTTGAAGGTTTTAAATATGGTGCGTTCCATGAAAAGATCATGTTGTATGCAGATGACATGCTGCTTTTGATGGGAAACACAGGCCCTTCTTTGCAGGCGGTAATGGACATATTCACTGAATTTGCACTTATTCAAGCTTGACTATTAACTGGACCAAGTCAGCCCTGTTGCTGCTGGATGGAGCTCTCGATCCCAAATTATCTTCTTTCTGCCCAGTGCCTATAGTGGGGATCATAGTCTCGGCTGAGATTGTGGACTATTGCCGTTTGAACATATTTTCCCTGCTGTCATGGTTTAGGGATAAGGTGAAATTGTGGTCTAAACTACTGCTGTCAGTGGCGGGTAGAGCCAATTTAGCAAAAATTATCTTAAATGCCCCAGCTGTTCTATTTCCTCCACAATACACCTGTGGTTATGCCCCGTAAAATATTTAAAGTGGTAAACTCCATATTTTGCTCGCTACTATGGAAATTGGACCCTGCTAGAGTCAGGCTGGAGCAATTCCAGAGGTCCAAGGATAATAGGGGCCTAGCTTTCCCGAACCCCCGGCTGTACTACCTGGCAGCCCGGCTGCTGAACAGCATTAATGGTGTATTGGCAGAGGGGAAACACACACTGATTCCCCCTTATCTGTGGCGTTACACTGGGTAGAGGCTCAGACTCTCCCGGAAGCACTTGAGGCCCAGCTCTTCTTAAAGTCCAACAAAAGGTACCCCGTGTATACAGTTGCAAAAAAGTATGTGAACCCTTTTGGAATGATATGGATTTCTGCACAAATTGGTCATAAAATGTGATCTGATCTTCATCTAAGTCACAACAATAGACAATCACAGTCTGCTTAAACTAATAACACACAAAGAATTAAATGTTACCATGTTTTTATTGAACACACCATGTAAACATTCACAGTGCAGGTGGGAAAAGTATGTGAACCCTTGGATTTAATAATGATTGAACCTCCTTTGGCAGCAATAACTTCAACCAAACGTTTCCTGTAGTTGCAGATCAGACGTGCACAACGGTCAGGAGTAATTCTTGACCATTCCTCTTTACAGAATTGTTTCAGTTCAGCAATATTCTTGGGATGTCTGGTGTGAATCGCTTTTTTGAGGTCATGCCACAGCATCTCAATCGGGTTGAGGTCAGGACTCTGACTGGGCCACTCCAGAAGGCGTATTTTCTTCTGTTTAAGCCATTCTGTTGATTTACTTCTATGCTTTGGGTCGTTGTCTTGTTGCAACACCCATCTTCTGTTGAGCTTAAGCTAGTGGATGGATGGCCTTAAGTTCTCCTGCAAAATGTCTTGATAAACTTGGGAATTCATTTTTCCTTTGATGATAGCAATCCGTCCAGGCCCTGACACAGCAAAGCAGCCCAAAACCATGATCCCCCCACCACCATACTTCACAGTTGGGATAAGGTTTTGATGTTGGTGTGCTGTGCCTCTTTTTCTCCACACATAGTGTTGTGTGTTTCTTCCAAACAACTCAACTTTGGTTTCATCTGTCCACAGAATATTTTGCCAGTACTGCTGTGGAACATCCTGGTGCTCTTGTGCAAACTGTAAACATGCAGCAATGTTTTTTTTGGACAGCAGTGGCTTCCTCTGTGGTATCCTCCCATGAAATCCATTCTTGTTTAGTGTTTTATGTATCGTAGATTCGCCAACAGGGATGTTAGCATATGCCAGAGACTTTTGTAAGTCTTTAGCTGACACTCTAGGATTCTTCACCTCATTGAGCAGTCTGTGCTGTGCTCTTGCAGTCATCTTTACAGGACGCCCACTCATAGGGAGAGTAGCAGCAGCAGTGCTGAACTTTCTCCATTTATAGACAATTTGTCTTACCATGGACTGATAAACAGCAAGGCTTTAGGAGATACTTTTATAACCCTTTCCAGCTTTATGCAAGTCAACAATTCTTAATCGTAGGTCTTCTGAGAGCTCTTTTGTGCGAGGCATCATTCACATCAGGAAATGCTTCTTGTGAAAAGCAAACCCAGAACTGGTGTGTGTTTTTTATAGGGCAGGGCAGCTGTAACCAACACCTCTAATCTCAACCTTATTGATTAGACTCCATTTGGCTGACACCTCACTCCAATTAGCTCTTGGAGATCTCATTAGTCTAGGGGTTCACATACGTTTTCCACCTGCACTGTGAATGTTTACATGGTGTGTTCAATAAAAACATGGTAACATTTAATTCTTTGTGTGTTATTAGTTTAAGCAGACTGTGATTGTCTATTGTTGTGACTTGGATAAGGATCAGATCACATTTTATGACCAATTTGTGCAGAAATCCATATCATTCCAAAAGGGTTCACATACTTTTTTTTGTAACTCTAGGTTACTACATAAGATTTGGTTTAAAGCAAAACTACAAAGTGTCAGGATTTACTAGTCACAGCCTCATCTGGAATAACCATACTTACCCAGAACTGGCAAATCTGCAGTGTGCAGCCTGGTGACGAGCATATGGTGTTACTCACCGCATCACATTTTAAGCAATGGCAGGTTGCTCCCATTTGCCCAGATGCAAGCCAGATATGGTTTGTCAAACAAAATGTACTTCCCCTACCTTCAATTGCAGCACGTCATTAAGGCGCAAGCATCCTTAGAGCAGGCGGTGTTATCTCCCACTCCTCTTTTCAATATGATGTAGCAATCCACATCCACTAAAGGGTTCATCCCCAGGTGCTGTGCAATGCTGCTGCCAGACTACCTAGAGAATTTTCCCAACACGGCTATGGAAAAATAGGTGGAGGATGTGGATGATAGACGGGGCTCAGTGGTCGGAGGCCTGGGAATCGATCCAAGGCTGTTCTTTAAATGTAACCCAAAGACTGTCCCTTCTATATGAATTATTGCGGGTTCATCGTACCCCACTTAAATTGTTTGCTCTTGGACTCCATCCAGACCCATTGTGTATGAGATGCAAGGGGGCTAATGGGGACCTGATCTATCTCCTTTGGCGGTGCCCAAAGTTACACCGCTTTTGGACTGGCATGGTAAACACCATTAACAATACTTTTCAAGTAACCATCTCTCTTGACCCTAAACCGTGCTTATTGGGTATACTGGATGAGGTTATAACGGACAAATATGTCAGAGAGGCAGTGTCCAGAGCACTGTTCCAAACGGGAAAGCTGATCTTGCAACATTGGATCTCTCAAACCTCTCTAACTTTAGAGATGTGGTTAGCCAATATAGGATTAACTTTGAGATATGAGCACTTGATATATCAGCATAGAGGTAGCCCCACCCAGTTCAATAAGATCTGGGGATGCTGGCTAGCTACTCCTGGCTTGGCTCCATTAGACCCAATTCTTGATAGGCTATCGCCGTAACATGGGAACTAACCGCTCAGTGTGTCCTCACCCTTGGAGCGAGCTTTATTTAAAGTACTGGGGAAGAGATATGATGAGAAGGTCTTCCTAAACCATATCTAGGGATGCACACACAGAGATATAACGACTAATGACATCTCAGGTTTAATCTGTTTATAACTCTGCTTTGGCTATGTACAAGAACATTATTCTACTTTGTATTCTGTGAAGGTATTGTATATATGTAATACTTCGGAATGTGCATGGTTTATTATAATGTTAAAAGTTGTCAATAAAATATTTATTCTGATTAAAAAAATATAAAAAATAAAAGAAGAAGTATCTGTACAGTGCCTGCATCTGACTGGATGCAGGCAGATGTTAAGGTGGACAATTTTCCTCCCAGCTCTTTCAATTCTTTAACCCTTTCGCTGCCAGGTCCGTACTTTGTACGTCCCCAACGGCGGGGGGTATCCACCGGTATGGTGTGTGAAACTGACAGCCCACTGACAGCACACACACCCCCGGTACCGGCACCCCCCCACGCACGCGCTCCCGCCATGCTTACCAGGCTCCTCTTGCTCATCGGCAGGCCCGGGACAGTCATGGTTAGTGCCGGCGGGTATAGGGGAACGAGAAGAGCGGATACACGTCTGCTCTCCTCCCCCTCTTGCAGTGACCCGGAAAGCGACGTCTCTGACGTCACTTCCGGGTCACCTTCTCAGTTTCCCCGGCTCAAACTTGTTTTATTGGAGTCCAGGTGTGAGAAGACTCATTAAAGAGGACCTGTCACCAAAAAATCATCACAAAAATTCATCACAAAAAGTTAAGTAATTTTTTTTAATATTTTTTTGCAAAAAAAAAAAAAGTTGCACATAAACCCCCCATATACACACGCACGAATGTAAACGCATGCGTCGGGGCGCCTACATGTGAAAATGTTGATTGCAATACACATTACATATCGCAGCGTACGCCAGAGTGAGAGCAATACTTCTCGGTGTAACCTCATCTTTTATATTTTACCAAAAAATTTGATTTTTATAACCGCTTACCTGTAAAATCCTTTTCTTGGAGTACATCACGGGACACAGAGCACCATAGTAATAACTATGTGGGTTATACGCCACCTATAGGTGCATGGACACTGGCACACCCAAAAGACAGGAAGTCCCCCTCTATATAACCCCTCCCATACTGGAAGTACCTCAGTTTTTGTAGCAAAGCAGTATATATATATATCCCAATAAGAGGGGCGGGAGCTCTGTGTCCCGTGATGTACTCCAAGAAAAGGATTTTACAGGTAAGCCGTTATAAAAATCCTATTTTCTTTATCGTACATAGAAGATAGTGAACACTCCAGACTATGTTTAAAGAGTAACTCCACTTTTGTTGAGAAAAAAAAAAACACATACCCTACTGGGTGTTGAATGTACATTGCAAGAATTTTAAACCAACTTTGTTACAGATTCCTTCCTTTTGTTAGTCTGAAGAAATCCCTGTGCGTTTGAGTGGGAGTGGTTTTCTAATTATCAACCAGCTGCTGCACCTGTTGGGCTCTAATGAGGAAAACTGCAGGGTCTGCATCCTTTTAGATGAGATTTGTCTTTTGGGAGTATCTCACCAAAAAAAAATTTTTGTTGTTGCTTGGGATGCCTTAAATCTGATTTGTATCAGTGCAGACTTCTGGGAAAATTAGTGAGCCAATCACACAAGCAGAACATAAAACCTCCAGGTAGCCATAGTGCATTGCATTTACAGAAAATTACAGAGCTGCAGATTGAAAAGTAAAGGTCATTTTTAATAACATTCAATTACAATATGACTTATGTTGCAATTGTATAGTAAAAAAAAAAAAAAAAAACGGCATAAAAATGCCAAAAATCTTTCCCATAGTTTGTAGACGCTATAACTTTTGCGTAAACCAATCAATATATGCTTATTGTGATTTTTTTTACCAAAAATATGTCGAAAAATACATACTGGCCTAAACTGATGAAATTTGTTTTTTTAAAAACATTTTTGGGGGTATTTATTATAACAAAAAATAAAATAATTATTTTTTTTCCTAAATTGTCGCTCTTCTTTTGTGTATAGCGCAAAAACTAAAAACCGCAGAGGTGATCAAATACCACCAAAAGAAAGCTCTATTTGCGGGGAAAAAATGAATTTTGTTTGGGTCCAGCGTCGCACGACCGCCCCATTGTCAGTTAAAGTGACGCAGTGCCGTATCGCAAAAAATGGCCTAGTCAGGAAGTGGGTAAATCCTTCCGGTCCCTAAGTGGTTAAAGCGTGACCTGTTCGCTGTCTAGTTACTCGGTGTAACATCATCTTTTATATTTAACAAAAAAAAGGATATATATATATATATATATATATATATATATATGTATATATATATATATATATATATATATAGATATAGATATATATATATAGATATATATATATATATTTATATTGTGCGTTTTTTTAATTCATCAAAGTGTATTTTTGCCCCAAAGAATGTGTTTTAAAAACTGCTGCGCAAATACTGTGTGACATAAAAATTTGCAACGATTGCCTTTTTATTTTCTAGGGTCTCTGCTTAAAATATATTATAATTATAATGTTTGGGGGTTATAAGTAATGTAATTTTGGGGGCGGGACCAACAACAAGTATGCTGTCAGAAAGGTCATGCTGAAGTCAGAGGTCCGTATCTGCCTCTCTATTGCAGGCCAGTGACTGAAGCATGACAGCCAGGCAAACATTTGCAAAATGAGAAATCAGTGATAGCAGATTCCCATGTTTCTGACAGGAAATGTCCCTTTAATTTACAGAAGCTTTTCTCTTTTCATTGCATACATTCAAATGAAAACGATCCGTTTGTGAAAATTATTAGTTAGATAAGCATGTGTTTGCTGTGAGCTGATAGGAATTAGTGAGATCACAAAAAAGCTAAATGATATTGTATAGACTTGCGATAATATATTATTGTATGAGCGGTAAATACCATCTACAGTGTCCAATGTGTTCACTGGCAGCAAGGAGGTACAGTAGGTATCTTTATTTAACAGACCAAAAGGGAACAAATAAAAGAAAAGCATTATTAGGATTTACACGCTATAATTTTGGATTATTTTTACTCTTGTATTGTGCATAGGGAGGGTGGTGTTGGATGAGGCCAGGGGATACCTGATCCAGTTCCATCATTCACCTCTGTAGCAACAGATCACTTATCACAGCAAGTGCTATTGCAGGAGGATATACCCAGTAATTGTTTAAACAAATGCAGTGGCAGTACATCATGCGGAAAGGAGGTCCAGTCCCATAATTAGACTTATTGATGGATTTTCCATTCACGCATATTTCAGGTTTGTTTTTCCTTTCCACTCTGAATGCAGCGATTGTGCTCTTGTGATAGGTCATCCAAGAACGACTATGATGGGGACCGAGGTAATAAACACATTACAGTCCATATGACCCCAGAGGAAAGACTGCAAAGATTGTTACATTTAGTTTGTGAAAACAAAGCCATTGCCCATAGCAACAAGATTTGTATCTTTAATTGGCTGCTATAGCAACAGCTCCACATTTGTTTTACATTTTTTTAGATACTAAGCTATAAGCCCATGGCTGCTGCAAGCTTGTTTTAAGCACTTGAGTTCCAGTGCCTCACTAGGTTGTGGAACGGGGTGGAATGGACTATCAGAACCAAGAATAAAAGAACTAAAGCCTTTTCCCACCATAATTTTAGGGTCAGAGGACCCTAGTACCTACGAGGTACTAGGGGCTTTAATTGGTACAGCAAATAGGGTTTTGCTATTCCAAAACACATAATGATCAAAGTGAATATATAAATAACGTATATACTGGTGGAGGCGCTAAATATGATTACTTGTGATATATTGATAAAGTACCAAGTGTAAAATAAAATATATAAAAATAGTGAACCAAACACCAGCCTACCTAAACACACTAAATTAAACAGTGATGAACTGTATAAAATTGTGCAAATAATCCCAAATGTATCACAAATGTGTGTAGAATAAAGTCCTGTGTATCAGTACAGAACAATTGAACACCTATACACCAAACAATTGCATTTGTTGAAAGATTATAGTGTACATAAATGATGAATTTATAAATCAAGTGTCAATCAAGTCCTTGAGATCAATGACATAAGAGTCAAGTATATAATCTGGAATGCTTCAAGCAAATCAAAAGTCCAAATAAAGTGACAGCTGCCAAGGATCCACCTTCACCGACTGTAAACCAATCACCCAAATGTGCTCAAATAAGGATGGCAGCTTACCAAATTAAGTTGACCCTTTTAATTAAAAAAGAGGTCAAATGCGCTTGCAGCAAACAACCTTGCTTAGGTTAAATGGTGAAGACGATACCGGACCAGAACCGCTACCTCATGGAGACTCAGATAAGGATATGGAATAAAAAATAGGGCAGCAATAGCGTAATTCCGTTTATTGAGCCATATTTGTACAAACATTAAAAAGCCAAATGCCTGCTTACTTGAAGAGGTGCCACAGACGCGGCACTGAGGCTGGATGGCGTATCAAGGAGAGAGAAGTGATGTCCCATCTGTAGGTAACTGGCGTGCGTTCCACCTACGATGATAGAGAGCCACAGGGACCGGAAGTAGCGTCTGTACGTGACCTAGTACCGCCTCGACGTACGTTTCGTATAACACGTCATCAGGAAGCGTACTAGGTCACTGCTAAGGGAAGACTTTTAAAAAACTGCCAATCAGCCGACCCAGGGAGGAGTCAGCATTTGCATCCAGCGTCCATCCCGGGTCTCTAAGCTACATAATGCCAACGTGACTGACATATCACATGCAATAACAAACAACCATAAAAACGGTAGACTTATGACTTACATAGCATACTTAAAAACAATATTAGATGATAATCCACAATGATATATGCATTAAATATTGTGAACCTGGCTCATTATAACATAATAAAAAATACTTCGAAAACTTTATAAAAAGACCATACATTATGATCTGCTCAGTCAATTGAGGACTAAACAAATAAAATCAATACTAGAACCTAATAAAAACAAAACAAAATTATTCATTGGTTAGAAAGCAGTTTAGGTCCAAATCAATGTTTAACCCTTGTGGCTGCATCGTGCCCAATCGATACAGCCACTGGGTCTCAGTTTGGGAAATGGCCTTTTTAAGGTCTGTCCTTCGCCAGTTGTAAATAGCTCTATCTATCCCATAGAACGTAAGTTGGCGGCGGTCTCTATTATGAAACTGCAAGAAGTGTCGTGACACACTATGATTAGGAAAACCCTTTGCAATGTTTGCTACATGCTCATTAATTCTAACTCTAAGTTCACGTGTGGTACGCCCCACATATTGAAGAGAGCATGGGCATTCCAAAACATATGTGACATTTTTTGAATAACATGTTATGAGAGGTTTGATTTTAAACTCCTGCTTGGTTACAAAAGATTGAAATTTGGTGATCTTCTTTGTGTGTCCAATAGTGGTACGACAAGATTTGCACCTAGTGCAATAATGAAAACCTGACCCATCGAGAAAGGTTGGAGGTTTTCTAGGGGGGCCCGAGACATTTGGTGCAATCATGTTCCTCAGTCCCGGTGCCCTCCTATAAATGAATTTGGGTTTATTTGGCAACACATTCTCTAAATCCTTATCTTTTAGTAGTATAGGCCAAAACTTCTTAAAGACCTGCTCTACGTTTTTATATTGCCTATGGAACCCTGAAATAAACGCCAATTCCCCAGTGACCGTTTTTTTCTTCTTGGAGGTTAGCAGGGAGTCCCTACTCATGGCAGGAACTTAATTTTTAGCTTTAAGGAGCATATGCTGGGAATACCCCTTATCGTTAAACTTTTCAGTAAGAATTGCGGCCTGCATGTCAAACTCAGTCATGCTGTCGCAATTCCTCCGAATGCGCATATACTGACCTTTTGGTATGGCCCCCAGCCAACTAGGGTGGTGACAACTGTTAGTTGGCACAAAGGCATTCCAATCAGTTGGTTTAAAGAAAGTCCTTGTACCAATTCGATTATCCTTCTTAACCAAAGTGAGATCCAAATAGTTGATTGTAATCAAGTCAGATTCAGCTGTGAATCTCAGGCCATAATGATTGTGATTCAGCCGCAGTGTAAACTGCGAGCCCCCCCACAACAAAATCACGTCATCAATATATCTTTTATAATATATTCCCCTTCCCATTTATTTAGTACCAGATTAGCTACACTTGGGGCATAACGTGCCCCCATGGCTACCCCTTGGTTTGATTATAGAACTTATCTTGGGCCACAAAAAGGAACGCACCATCACATAGAGGTATTTAAATATATGGTACAAGATGAAATTAAATCATTACAGGTCAAACAGACCAGAACTAACCGATCCTTGGTAAATGGAATTAGGAAACTTGAAGAAAATAAAAATATAGTAATCCGCCCGGCGGAAAAAGGTGGAGGTGTGGTGATACTCACCAAAGAAAGTTACTACACGGAGATCCAACGTCTATTAGGTGATACTAGTACCTACAAACCACTTGCATCAGACCCCCTAGTTAGATTAAAAACCAAATTGACTACTTGGGTCACCCATGGAGTCACTCAAAATATTTTGGATAGCAAGGAGGCTCAATACCTCATACCACGGGTGCCACGCACCCCGGTGCTATATATAGTACCCAAAATTCATAAAGACCAGCCCCCAGGTAGACCAATTATCAGTGGAATAGGATCATTATATTCAAGAGTGGGGGAATATCTCGACATCTATTTACAACCCCTGGTCACTCAGGGAAAAATCATATTTAAAGGATAGTCGAGAACTTATAAAATCCCCATCTACCATTGTAGTGACAGATGACACTCTTTTGGTCACCACTGATATCGAATCATTGTATACCAACATTAACCAGAAGGATGCCATAGTAGCAGTTAGAATGGCACTAATGGAACCGTCAGAGTTAAAGAAAGCTCAGGTAAATTTCCTGATTGATGGACTGCAGCAAGCAATGGGAAACAATTACTTTTGGGCCCAAGATAAGTTCTATAATCAAACCAAGGGGGTAGCCATGGGGGCACGTTATGCCCCAAGTGTAGCTAATCTGGTACTAAATAAATGGGAAGGGGAAACTATTTATCAAGATAATCATAAGACCTTAATATATTATAAAAGATATATTGATGACGTGATTTTGTTGTGGGAGGGCTCGCAGTTTACACTGGAGACATTCCTCCAGCGGCTGAATCACAATCATTATGGCCTGAGATTCACAGCTGAATCTGACTTGATTACAATCAACTATTTGGATCTCACTTTGGTTAAGAAGGATAATCGAATAGGTACAAGGACTTTCTTTAAACCAACTGATCGGAATGCCTTTGTGCCAACTAACAGTTGTCACCACCCCAGTTGGCTGGGGGCCATACCAAAAAGGTCAGTATATGCGCATTCGGAGGAATTGCGACAGCATGACTGAGTTTGACATGCAGGCCGCAATTCTTACCGAAAAGTTTAACGATAAGGGGTATTCCCAGCATATGCTCCTTAAAGCTAAAAATGAAGTTTCTGCCATGAGTAGGGACTCCCTGCTAACCTACAAGAAGAAAAAAACGGTCACAGGGGAATTGGCGTTTATTTCAGGGTTCCATAGGCAATATAAAAATGTAGAGCAGGTCTTTAAGAAGTTTTGGCCTATACTACTAAAAGATAAGGATTTAGAGAATGTGTTGCCAAATAAACCCAAATTCATTTATAGGAGGGCACCGGGACTGAGGAACATGATTGCACCAAATGTCCCGGACCCCCCTAGAAAACATTTCTCGATGGGTCAGGTTTTCATTATTGCACTAGGTGCAAATCTTGTCGTACCACTATCAGACACACAAAGAAGATCACCAAATTTCAATCTTTTGTAACCAAGCAGGAGTTTAAAATCAAACCTCTCATAACATGTTATTCAAAAAATGTCACATATGTTTTGGAATGCCCATGCTCTCTTCAATACGTGGGGCGTACCACACGTGAACTTAGAGTTAGAATTAATGAGCATGTAGCAAACACTGCAAAGGGTTTTCCTAATCATAGTGTGTCACGACACTTCTTGCAGTTTCATAATAGAGACCCCCGCCAACTTACGTTCTATGGGATAGATAGAGCGATTTACAACTGGCGAAGGACAGACCTTAAAAAGGCCATTTCCCAAAATGAGACCCAGTGGCTGTATCGATTGGGCACGATGCAGCCACAAGGGTTAAACATTGATTTGGACCTAAACTGCTTTCTAACCAATGAATAATTTTGTTTTGTTTTTATGAAATTTTTATTAGGTTCTAGTATTGATTTTATTTGTTTAGTCCTCAATTGACTGAGCAGATAATATGTATGGTCTTTTTATAAAGTTTTCAAAGTATTTTTTATTATGTTATAATGAGCCAGGTTCACAATATTTAATGCATATATCATTGTGGATTATCATCTAATATTGTTTTTAAGTATGCTATGTAAGTCATAAGTCTACCGTTTTTATGGTTGTTTGTTATTGCATGTGATATGTCAGTCACGTTGGCATTATGTAGCTTAGAGACCCGGGATGGATGCTGGATGCAAATGCTGACTCCTCCCTGGGTCGGCTGATTGGCAGTTTTTTAAAAGTCTTCCCTTAGCAGTGACCTAGTACGCTTCCTGATGACGTGTTATACGAAACGTACGTCGAGGCGGTACTAGGTCACGTACAGACGCTACTTCCGGTCCCTCTGGCTCTCTATCATCGTAGGTGGAACGCACGCCAGTTACCTACAGATGGGACATCACTTCTCTCTCCTTGATACGCCATCCAGCCTCAGTGCCGCGTCTGTGGCACCTCTTCAAGTAAGCAGGCATTTGGCTTTTTAATGTTTGTACAAATATGGCTCAATAAACGGAATTACGCTATTGCTGCCCTATTTTTTATTCCATATCCTTATCTGAGTCTCCATGAGGTAGCGGTTCCGGTCCGGTATCGTCTTCTCCATTTAACCTAAGCAAGGTTGTTTGCTGCAAGCGCATTTGACCTCTTTTTTAATTAAAAGGGTCAACTTCATTTGGTAAGCTGCCATCCTTATTTGAGCACATTTGGGTGATTGGTTTACAGTCGGTGAAGGTGGATCCTTGGCAGCTGTCACTTTATTTGGACTTTTGATTTGCTTGAAGCATTCCAGATTATATACTTGACTCTTATGTCATTGATCTCAAGGACTTGATTGACACTTGATTTATAAATTCATCATTTATGTACACTATAATCTTTCAACAAATGCAATTTTTTGGTGTATAGGTGTTCAATTGTTCTGTACTGATACACAGGACTTTATTCTACACACATTTGTGATACATTTGGGATTATTTGCACAATTTTATACAGTTCATCACTGTTTAATTTAGTGTGTTTAGGTAGGCTGGTGTTTGGTTCACTATTTTTATATATTTTATTTTACACTTGGTACTTTATCAATATATCACAAGTAATCATATTTAGCGCCTCCACCAGTATATAAGTTATTTATATATTCACTTTGATCATTATTTGTTCCATACTTTGGAATCTTTTGGGAGCAGCTGCAATTTATTCCAATTTAATTTATGTTGTTATACTAGGCGCGAGATTTTTTCTTCTTTTTTACATAATAATAATGGTAGCCCACTTTTAGTTGAGAGTCACTGCCCACCAAACTGAACAGTAACATGTGTAGCGCCCCTTTACTTTCAGGGGTGCTATGTACTTAAATTTAGGGGTTTGGTCTGAACCAGTAGTCAGGCTCGGACCACTTTGATTGTTAGGACTAGCTTCTGCCTATGTAATGCAGCCCGATGTACAGTTCCCTGTGGCCTGCAGGTGGCGCTGCCATCTTGGGTCAGGGTTGAACCGTGGGTGGCATTGCTATGCCTCAGGGTGTCCTCTCTCGGCAGTGGTACGGTGGGCGTGGTTAACCTGCTGTGCATGCTGGGAGAGGATACATAAGGGGCAGACACCATCTTTTGGGGAGCAGTTCGCGTCACCCGGCCCTCCAGGCCAGGGGTGCGCATGTGTATCAGTCTCAGGCACCTTTAGCCTGGGGCTGCAACTCTACCATTGGGCCCAGCACATTTAGCTGGGGCCCATCCCCGAAAGAGGAATCCCAGAGTGCCCTTGCGAGGGAACCCGCTCTAAGAAGAGGAGGCCGGGGGGACCTTTCTGAGGGACCAGTGAAAGTTCACGGTGAAGGAGAGGCCTGGTAACCTTCTGGAGGGATTCAAAGATTCACTACAGGCCTTGCAACGTGCTTTTGCCGGCACCTGTCCTTGTGTTGCATGTGCTGAGAGGTTTGGGACTTGAAGATTCTGTGTCAGAGGATCTCCCGATCGTATCTCTGGGAAAACTCAAGTAAACATTCGAGCATCACTCCGGCTGCTAGGATCCGCTCTTACAGGGGACTATCCGGGTGAGCTAAACCCACTCGGGATCGAGTGGCGACTTTAATATTGATTGTGCCAGGACCTATCTCCCAACACCTTGCTGTCCTCTCTCTCATCCATCTTCACTGTCTATTGAACTTTGCTTATAAAAATAAACTCAATGTTGGAGTTTAAGGTGGTGTGGACATTGGAGTTACTTGGGAAAAATAGAGACTTGTCACTACACTCTAGGAGACGAGAACCAACTGAAGGTGAACCCAGCTGCAGGACCCAAAGATCTGTTAACACCGCTTAACTTCTCCAAACAGGAGGGTACGGGCATATAGTACGGTGTGTGCCTTGACCTGCAAGCGAGCCAAAGGCAGGAAAAGGTCCGTGTGCTACACATGTAAGGTCAATAATCATTTTCTTGTAAGAAAAGCAGTGGAAGGAATCTCAAGGAGCTTCACAAAAAAAACTTTGAAAAGACAAAAACAGCCAATTTAATGACCCCTTTCGATTTCCTTTAACAATTAGATTTATTAATGCGAGGGATGAGTTGATTGGTTGCTAACACTTAGTCAGAAAGTCCCAAATTCTCACTGCCATTTCCCTTGTCACCTACCAACCAAAGAAAAACTTACAGAAATAGTTCTCCAGTCACCTTCCAGGAAATTGCGCAGAGGGGTCAAGAAATTGATTGAAGAAGAGTGAATGAAGTCTCTCTCAGCAATTCCTAAACGCTTCTGAGTCTCTCCAACCTTGATGAGCGTTTGTCCTGAGGGTGAAAGAGGAAAGATATCAAAATTAGATTGGTGGGATGTGACAGACATGGCTGTTCTGCTGTACACAGAATCAGATTAAAAGCCAGCCAAGAGCACAAGGAGAGCACAATGCAATTAAGGTGAGGACATGGTCTGGCCACAGGCTCCAGTTACATCACCATTAGTTTTATCAGCTGGGCAGTGAGAGCCAGGCTCTGAATTGGCAACATGCAGGGTGCAACTTAAAGTAAGTGTCTAGGAAATGTGTGTGTTGCTGTGTATACGATGTGGAAAATTATTTTATATATATATATATATATATATATATTATATTTATTTATTTATTAGGCCTGCGAAAATAAATTTTTTTGATCGATCAAAATTCTTTTGATCGGTACTCACCTCTCTGCCGGCTTCCGGGTCTTCAGGGAGTTCCGTCGGAGATCCAGTGACGTCAAAGACATTCTTTCCAGCCACTGCCAGACAAGGACAAGCAGAGAGCCCGGAAATCCCTCCCAGCTGGGTCCGGTCCGCCAAGGAAACTCCTCCGGGCGACTTCCGGTGTGTTAAAGCAGGGCAAGGATAGTTCCGGGTGTAAAGGGCGAGAGGAGGAGCAGACAGAAGTGGGGACGGTAAATGCTGGGGCGGGAGGCTTCCGCTGAAGAGCCCGGGGGAGCGGGGAAGGGGTCACATGGGTACAGTGCTTGTGTGTCGTACGGCATCACACCACCTTCCCCGGACAAAGCTCGTAGCCACCAATCCCTTCCCTCCATTCCCCTGAAGGACTGGCTCCACTTTTCCTCTAGGCCTCAAGGAAGCCGGTTGCCACAGGCAACTACACTTCCTCTGCCCAGGGTGGTGCAGATTGGTCTGCTGGAACCTGATTGGTTGCTGTTGGCACCTGCAGTTTTTAGGAATCCGCCCCCTCAATGATCTGATTGGTTGTTGTGGGAAGCTGAAACATGTTTGTTTTAGTCCTAATAAGTGAGTGCAGTTGCTATGGGCAACAGGTCCACTTATGGCCAAGTTGTGGTAAGTTGGCCCAGAGGACACTGGATGGTGCCGGTGACAGTTCTATCTCTGCTCCACATTTTATAAACTGTATCTAAAGGGCACAGCTAGCAATTTATTGGAGAGAGTGTTATAGGGGGTTAGAGCCCCATGCAAGTTTTTATCACCACACTGAGGATGTGAGGCTCTGTTCACTTTGAATTGACCCTAACAGGAGGGTTCAGACATGAGTTTGGGCTATCCTGCCAGGAAACGGTCACTGCAGACAGCCAATCATAAGTAGCGGAGACATTCCCCACCCCTGCAGACAGCCAATCATAGCATAATTTATCAAACAAATCGATTAATCGAACACGAAAATTTTAATCAGTAACAGCCCCAAAATTTATATATACATACATAATATACATATATATATATACACACACACACAACGTAAAGTAGTGAGTGTACGGCCTCGTACACACGACCGATTTTCTCGGCAAGAACCAGCAAGAAACTTGCTGGCAGAGAGGTCTTGCCGAGTAAATCGGTCGTGTGTACGCGGCCATCGGGTTTCTCGTCGAGAAAACCGACAAGTAACCTTGACGAGAAAATAGAGAACCTGCTCTCTATTTTCTCGTCGAGATTCTCCTCGGCATGTTTCTCGACGAGAAAAGTGAGTGTGTGTACACTTACCTGTCCTCCCGGAAGCCCACGCATGTTCGAAATGAATTCGACGCATGCGCGGTAGCTTCCTAGGCATACGTAGGGTATACCAAGATGGCGGCGACGGCATCGAATGTGACGAGCGCATGCTCGTCGTAGTCGATGACGTCACCGCGTACGCTCCATTCAAAGAACCGCGGGTTCTTTGAATCGAGCGTGTGTACACTCGGCCGGGACAAGTTTCTTGTCCAAGAATCTCGTCGAAAAAAACGACATGTTTTTTTCAACGAGAATCTCGGCCGTGTGTACGAGGCCTACAGCTTGTATAACGGTGTAAATTTGCTGTCCCCTCAAAATAACTCAACACACAGCCATTAATGTCTAAACCGCTGGCATCCCTAAGTGAAAATGTCCAAAATTAGTCCAATTAGCCATTTTCCTTCCCCGATGTCATGCGACTCATTAGTGTTACAAGTTCTCAGGTATATTAAACATGTCACCTCATGGCAAAGAACTCTGAGGATCTGAAAAAAAGAATTGTTGCTATACATAGCGATGGCCTAGACTATAAGAAGATTGCCAAGACCCTAAAACTGAGCTGCAGCACAGTGGCCAAGACCATACATCGGTTTAACAGGATAGGTTCCACTCAGAACAGGCCTCGCCATGGTCGACCAAAGAAGTTGAGTACACATGCTCAGCGTCATATACAGAGGTTGTATTTGGGAAATAGACGTATGAGTGCTGCCAGCATTGCTGCAGAGGTTGAAGGGGTGGGGGGTCAGCCTATCAGTGCTCAGACCAAACGCTGCATCAAATTGGTCTGCATGGCTGTCGTTCCAGAAGGAAGCCTCTTTTAAAGATGATACACAAGAAAGCCTGCAAACAGTTTGCTGAAGACAAACAGACAAAGGACATGGATTACTGGAACCATGTCCTGTGGTCTGATAAGACCAAAATAAACCTATTTGGTTCAGATGGTGTCAAGGGTGTGTGGCGGCAACCAGGAGAGCAGTACAAAGAAAAGTGTGTCTTGCCTACACTCAAGCAATGTGGTGGGAGTGTCATGGTCTGGGGCTGAATGAGTGCTGCCGGCACTAAGGAGCTACGATGATGATGATGATGATGATGACCCCAAACACACCTCCAAGCAGACCACTGCCTTGCTAAAGAAGCTAAGGGTAAAAGGTGATGGACTGGCCAAGCATGTCTCCAGACCTAAACCCTATTGAGCAGCTGTGGGGCATCCTCAAACGGAAGTTGGAAGAGCGCAAGGTCTCTAACATCCACCAGCTCTGTGATGTCATCATGGAGGAGTGGAAGAGGACTCCAGTGGCAACCTGTGAAGCTCTGGTGAACCTCATGCTCAAGAGGTGACGTTCAGTGGGGCTCTGTTTGGCGGGCGGGCTGCCCCTTCTTTTTACCACTGTCCATGGCCACCTAAACTCACTTTCATTCATCTGGACACATTAACACTCTGCCTTACCACGGCCTTGTGTTCCTACTTCAGAAACCCCTCGGGCTCATACCTACCACTGTAGCTGTAGAAAAGGCACCCACTATTTCACAATTTTTATCGTATTACCCTAAGATTGGGCCTCCCCGCCGCCACTCTGCTTCCACTTCAGCTCCCGGGGAGATTCTTCCCTTCCCTCCTATGCCTCCCACCAACATCATTATTATCTACCATGCTTTACCCATCAATCCTAGGTACCCCCAGTTCCTAGATGCTCCTGATGAGTGGATATATTCCACGAAACGCGTTGAGCTTACTTTACCGATGTTGTGTCACAGTAATCATGCATACTACCATGGGCTTGATGTTGTTTTTAATCATGAATTGTAATTTATTATATACTATGACTTTTTATTACTTTGGATATACTGTTGGAATGGGTTCATTGTCCACCATGTGTTACTATGTTTATCATGTTACTATTAGAACAATATATGGTTTCACCAATTATGTCTCTATTATACACTGTAACATACTTATTGGTTCACTATGTATACCTGCAATATACTATACCCAAATATGTCAATAATAAATACTATATTTTATTTCATTGATTGATCCAACTTGCCCCTAGTGTTTTGTTTCATTTAAAGTCCCACTTTCTTTCTCCATTAGTCCCTTTCTTCTCATGCTCAAGAGGTTTAAAGGGGTTGTAAAGGTTCGTTTTTTATTTTCTAAATAGGTTCCTTTAAGCTAGTGCATTGTTGGTTCACTTACCTTTTCCTTTGATTTACCTTCTAAATGTTTTTTTTCTTTGTCTGAATTTCTCACTTCCTGTTTCTCCTCACTAAACTTCACACCATCATCCGAGTGGTGTGGAGTCACCCAGAACAGCTTACTGAACAGCTTACTGAGGAGGAACAGGAAGTGAGAAATTCAGACAAAGAAAACAAAGAAAAAAAATATTTAGAAGGGAAATCTAAGGAAAAGGTAAGTGAACCAACAATGCACTAGCTTAAAGGAACCTATTTAGAAAATAAAAAACGAACCTTTACAACCCCTTTAAGGCAGAGCTGGAAAATAATAAATGGCCACGCAAAATATTGACACTTTTGGCCCAATTTGGAAATTTTCACTTAGGGATATACTTACTCACTTTTGTTGCCAGTGGTTTAGACATGAATGACTGTGTGCCGAGTTATATTGAGGGGACAGCAAATTTACACTGTTATACAAGCTGTACACTCACTACTTTACATTGTAGCAAAGTGTAATTTTTTTTTAGTGTTGTCACATGAAAAAATATAATAAAATTAGGGCTGTTACTGATTAAAATTTTCGTGTTCGATTAATCGATTTATCGACTAATTTCGATTAATTATATCGCACATACAGATCCAACTACTTTTAGCTGATCTCCTTGCAGGCCGATTCCCAGTGCAGCTACCAACCACTGGAAAAATGGATAGCAGGATACAGTGTTGCCAACCGTACGTCTTTTTACGTACAGCCCGCGATTTAACCCCTTTTTCGGGCTGTACGTTAAAGTCCGTTTATGGGCACCGGCGCCCATAAAAAAGATGGCCGCGAGCCGACCATACAACTGCGCATGCGCCGTTCCGAATGCGCCGGCCGAGCTCAGGGAAACTTGGGCGGCGCACACGCAGTAACGTGATGGCGCCGCTGGCACCATTTTTGAAAAGACCACAGCGGCTGGCGGCAGTGGCGGCCGGCGGGACACCTGCAGTGACTCATCATAGGTGGTCGGTGGAGGACTCGGAGCACTGACAGGGCCCAGCCAGGGGTGAGGAGGACGGACTTGAGCCTGAGGTCAGTGAAACTGGGGGGATACAAGGGAACAGCGTCATCAGTGTGCCGTGTCCTCCTCTGGAACCTGTGTCCCTTTCACCTCTTCACAGGTCAGGGCAGCACAGTGCTGCCCTGACCTGTGGAGTGGTGAAAGGGGCACAGGAGGAGGACACAGCACACTGATGATGTGCAGAAGTAATATGGTGGTGGACAGAGGAGGAGGCTACTGTGAGGGGGGCACCATCATGTCCACAGCCTGTCTCCACCGGCACCTCCTGTAGTATGTCCGCAGCCTCTGTCCCCCTCCTGTAGTGTGTCCGCAGTCTCTCTGTCCCCCTCCTGTAGTGTGTCCGCAGTCTCTCTGTCCCCCTCCTGTAGTGTGTCCGCAGTCTCTCTGTCCCCCTCCTGTAGTGTGTCCGCAGTCTCTGTCCCCCTCCTGTAGTGTGTCCGCAGTCTCTCTGTCCCCCTCCTGTAGTGTGCCCGCAGTCTCTCTGTCCCCCTCCTGTAGTGTGCCCGCAGTCTCTCTGTCCCCCTCCTGTAGTGTGCCCGCAGTCTCTCTGTCCCCCTCCTGTAGTGTGTCCGCAGTCTCTCTGTCCCCCTCCTGTAGTGTGTCCGCAGTCTCTCTGTCCCCCTCCTGTAGTGTGTCCGCAGTCTCTCTGTCCCCCTCCTGTAGTGTGTCCGCAGTCTCTCTGTCCCCCTCCTGTAGTGTGCCCGCAGTCTCTCTGTCCCCCTCCTGTAGTGTGTCCGCAGTCTCTCTGTCCCCCTCCTGTAGTGTGTCCGCAGTCTCTCTGTCCCCCTCCTGTAGTGTGTCCGCAGTCTCTCTGTCCCCCTCCTGTAGTGTGTCCGCAGTCTCTCTGTCCCCCTCCTGTAGTGTGTCCGCAGTCTCTGTCCATCTCCTGTAGTGTGTCCGCAGTCTCTGTCTATCTCCTGTAGTATGTCCGCAGCCTCTGTCCCCCTCCTGTAGTATGTCCGCAGCCTCTGTCCCCCTCCTGTAGTATGTCCGCAGCCTCTGTCCCCCTCCTGTAGTATGTCCGCAGCCTCTGTCCCCCTCCTGTAGTATGTCCGCAGTCTCTGTCCATCTCCTGTAGTATGTCTGCAGTCTCTGTCCCCCTCCTGTATTGTGTGTCCGCAGCCTCTGACCATCTCTTGTCATGTCTACAGTCTCTGAGGGGATCCTAGAAAGGAGTCAAGAGTGGGAGTGCCGCCGGGATGGGGGTTACGGCCCGGGAAGAAACAGACATGTGGACTGGGAAGAGGAGATCAGAGCCACCAAGCTGGAGCCGTCTGACTGAGCCCCACACTGTGCACCTGAGAGGAGGTAAGTGACAGTGCCGCCAGGCCATTCTGAGGGGGGGGCACTGATGTAAGGAGGTGAATGAATACAATAATGTAAGGGGGCACTGATATAAAGGTTTCCCCCTTATATTAGTCCCCCCCCTTACCTTAGTGTATTCACTCTGTGGAAGGTGGTCTCTATTCACCAGAGCCCCCCTCCACATCAGCGTTTCCCCTTACATCATGATCTGCAGCATTCCCCTTTACATAAGAGTTCCCTTGCACTGTAAGGGGGAATCCTGCAGACTCTGATGTAAGAGGGAACTCTGTGCTGGCTGGGTTATAGTATCCTAACCTTCATGTGAATTGAGAAATATGTTTTTTTACTTTTGTTTAACTTAAAACACATTGATATTAGCATTAGCTGTGTGTTTACAGTTGAAATATTGATATTTGCACTGTTCAGCACTAAAAACAGTAATTTTAGGTACTTTTTTGCAGTGTCAGTAAAAAATGCGGCTCTGCCAGTAATCTTCATTATTTTTGCCAGTAAGAAATTGGTGCCGTACAGAAATTTTGGCATCCTTGCCAGTAAATTTCACTTCAGGGGGTTGGCAACACTGGCAGGATACAAAAAACAAACAAAGGCAGCGCTCGATGGGAATAGCATTAAAACTTTTATAGTCTTCAAGTAGGTAACAAAATAAATATTGCACTGGAGAAAAAAAATCGATGTAGCTATATAAACTGTAAAAATGGTAGCAAAAGCAGTCATAAAAACATGTAGCTAAGTATGATACTGGTATAAAAATGTGTACAACAATACCACTGCTGAATCCAGATGAGGAGGGGTTAACATCAGTCCGTCGGCATGTAGATGTCCCGTGAAGGGAACTATCACAACTCCCAGTGGATGGCTGTAGAATCCCAGGTTGATAGAGGGAAGTGTAACAGCCCTTGCGTGTGGCAGATAGTAAGGTCCCGCCGGCATGCAGATATGAAGGCACAGCAAAGGAGCCCTTCAGATGGACACGGCAAGCCCCGCCGGTGTCCATGATGTCACCGGATCGCCGACGGAACTCCCTGAAGACCCGGAAGCCGGCGGAGAGGTGAGTACCCATCAAAAGAATTTTGATCGATCAAAGAACTTAATCGATTAAATCGAGGAATCAATAGTTAATTTCCACAGCCCTAAATAAAATATTTACAAAAAATGTGTGTGTGTGTGTATATATATATATATATATATATATATATATATATATATATATATATATATATATATATATATATAAGAAAGGTGCACATAAAACAAGGGGGCCCACAAGTGCACTTCTCGGCGCTAAAGAAAAGTAGGATTTTTAAAACAGCTTACCTGTAAAATCCTTTTCTTGGAGTACATCACGGGACACAGAGCAGCATAGTCATTACTATGTGGGTTATATAGAATTACCTTCAGGTGCTGGCACTGGCAACTTCCAAAACAGGAAGTACCCTCCCCTATATAAGCCCCTCCCATCCGGGAGTACCTCAGTTTTGTAGCAAAGCAATACGTGTCCCCAAAAGAGGGGTGGGAGCTCTGTTTCCCGTGATGTACTCCAAGAAAAGGATTTTACAGGTAAGCTGTTTTAAAAATCCTACTTTCTTGTTCATACATCACGGGACACAGAGCAGCATAGTCATTACTATGTGGGACGTCCCAAAGCAATGCCACATGAGGGGGGGGGGATACACCATAAATAAGCTGGGCGCCATCAGGCATGAGGATCTTTTGCGGCCTGCAACACACTGCGCCCAAAGGCGACATCCTCCTGACTTCTAACGTCCACCTGGTAGAACCTAGTAAACGTGTGTACTGAAGACCATGTTGCGGCCTTACAAATTTGCGCCAGGGAGGCCTGGTGATGCACTGCCCATGAAGTTCCAACTGCTCTCGTGGAGTGCGCCCTAACTTTGAACGGAGGCGGTCTACTTCTCAAGCCATAGGCTTGTATTATGACCTGTCGAATCCACTTGGCTAAAGTAGATTTTGATGCTGCCTGACCCTTTCTGGGGCCTTCCGGCAGAACAAACAAAGAATCCGTTCTACGAATCTGAGCAGTGGCTTTTAGATAAGCTTTAACTGCTCTTACTACATCCAAAGAATGCAATAACTTTTCCTCTACCGAGCTTGGTTTGGGGAAAAAAGGAGGAAGAACCACATCCTGGTTCAAGTGAAACCTCGATACCACCTTAGGAAGAAAGGCTGGGTGAGGACGTAATACTACTCTGTCCTTATGGATAACCAGATATGGCTCTTTACAGGACATGGCGGCTAATTCCGACACTCTTCTAGCCGAGCATATGGCTACTAAAAATATCAATTTCCTGGTGAGTAGAACCAAGGAAATGTGCCGCAAAAGGTTCAAATGGCTGCTTCTGCAGAACCGACAGAACCAAATTTAGATCCCATGGGCATATGGGAGCCTTAATCGGTGGAATAATACGAGTCACACCTTGCATAAAGGATTTGACAAGTGAATGCATAGCCAGGGGCCTTTGAAATAGTATTGACAAGGCCGAAACCTGGCCCTTGATAGTACTTAAGGCAAACTTCCTGTCTACAGCCCACTGCAGGAAGTCCAGAATTCTGCCTATAACGTACTTACGTGGATGCCATTTTCTGGCCTCGCACCAAGTGATGTACGCCTTCCAAACTCTATAGTAGATCTGCCTGGATACAGGCTTCCTGGCATTGATTATAGTTGATACCACAGAGTTAGAGAGACCTCTCTTCTTTAGGATGTGGG
The DNA here is from genome assembly GCA_029206835.1 of Rana muscosa. NCBI lineage: Eukaryota > Metazoa > Chordata > Amphibia > Anura > Ranidae > Rana > Rana muscosa. Next base: position 256,846,723 of record CM055125.1, on the reverse strand, counting down.
ATTCAATAGCCAGGCCGTTAAACTTAGAGTTAGTAAGGAAGGGTGGTATATCGGTCCTTGCGAAAGCAGGTCCGGACGACGTGGAAGGGTCCAAGGACTCCCCACAGACATTTTGATGATCTCCGCGTACCAGGCCCTTCGGGGCCACGCTGGAGCCACCAGGATCACCGGCTTCTTCTCCAACCTGACTCTGCGAAGGAGTCGAGGCAACAATTGTAGCGGAGGGAATGCATATATCAGTCTGAACTGATCCCAAGGGAACACCAGAGCATCCGAGCCGCAAGCGAGGGGATCCCTTGTCCGGGAGACAAACCTGTCCACCTTTGCGTTGAATCTGGATGCTAGCAGATCTACATCCGGTGTTCCCCACCGCTGACATATTGCTCGGAAGACCTCGGGATGAAGGGACCATTCCCCTGGGCATAACTGTTGGCGACTCAGAAAGTCCGCCTTCCAATTCTCCACCCCTGGAATGAAGACAGCTGATATACATGGGACATGCTTTTCTGCCCATTCCAGGATGTGACTTACTTCCCTCTGGGCTGCACGACTCCTGGTGCCTCCCTGATGATTGATATATGCCACTGCTGTGGCATTGTCTGATTGAATTCTGACAGGGGACCCTTGGAGTCTGGATGTCCAGGCTACTAGGGCGTACCGGGCTGCTCGTATCTCTAAGAGATTGATGGGCAGGGTTTTTACTACATTTGACCATCTGCCCTGGAGAGACCATTGCTCCAGTACTGCCCCCCAGCCTATAAGGCTGGCATCTGTAGTGACCACCTTCCAAGATATCGGGCTGAAGGGTTTTCCCTTCTGGAGATTCTGGGGGATCAACCACCAGCAGAGACTCTTCCGAACGGAAGGGGACAAAGCCATCGGGAAGTCTAGAGCCTGAACTTTTCCGTTCCAGGCTGACAATATGGCCCTTTGTAAATTCCTTGAGTGGAATTGGGCGTATGGCACAGCTTCGAATGATGCTACCATCTTTCCTAGCAGCCTCATGCACAGGCGTATGGACGGCTGTCTTTTTGCACAAAGCAGACGGACCAAGGCCCTCAAAGAGGATACCTTGTCTAGAGGTAAGAAAATCTTCCTCTGGTCTGAATCCAGCCGTAGCCCTAGATATACCAGGTTTTTCACTGGCTGTAGGGCTGACTTGTCCAGGTTGATGACCCAACCGTGAGACTCTAGATACTTGATTGTATCGACAATTACCACTTCTAGCTTGGCAACTGAGTGGTCCATCAACAACAGGTCGTCTAGGTATGCCATTATCGTTACACCCCGTGTTCTTAGATCGGCCAACAGTGGGGCCAGAATTTTTGTGAACACTCGTGGTGCTGTGGCCAGACCGAATGGTAAGGCTCTGAACTGAAAATGGCGCCCTTCTACTGCAAAGCGTAGGAATTTTTGATGACCTGGAAAGATGGGAACATGCAAGTAAGCATCTTTGATGTCGATCGAGGCTAACCATTCCTCCCCTTGTAGGGCAGCAGTGACCAATCGGATCGACTCCATCCGGAAAGACCGGACGTTTAGAAATTTGTTTAGACTCTTTAGGTCCAATATGGGTCTTATGTCCCCGTTTGGCTTCGGGACTGTGAAAAGGTTTGAGTAGAAACCCAACCCCCACACTTCCATAGGAACCTCCATAATTACTCCTTGGAGCAATAGTTGTTCTAACGCCAATAGGAGAGACCCTCTTTTCAGAGGGTCTCTTGGCATGCCTGACCACATAAAATGGGACGGAGGAGACTCTTTTAACTCCAACTTGTATCCCAGAGTTACTGCGGAGAGCACCCATCTGTCTTTGATCGTCTCCCGCCAGGTCTCTGCGAACAACTGAAGTCTTCCCCCCACCCGTTTGAGTGGGGGCAGCCCTTCATAGGCTTGACTTGGAGGCTGGTTTAGTACCTCTTCGGATCCAGGGCTTTTTACTACCTTGTGGCTGTCCCTGATTTTTACCTCCTGAGTTTGACCGAGGAGGCCGTCGGAACTGCTTAGTAGCAGACGTCGCAGGGATAGGAGAGGTAGTCCTCTTAAAAGATGGACCCCTAGACCTCTTTTTACTTGGTAAGAGAGTACTTTTACCACTGGAAATCTTCTGGATATACTTATCCAGGTCTTCGCCAAAAAGGCGTTCCCCATGAAATGGGAAGCTAACTAAGAGCTTCTTACAGGGAGCTTCAGCAGACCAGTTTTTGAGCCACAGAAGCCTACGCATATGTACCAAAGACAGCGTGAGGCGGGAGGCCTGATGGATAGAATCCTTGATGGCGTCAACCGCAAAGCATAATGCTCTAGGCAGATCAGCCAGAGCCTGGGCCTGCTGGTCTGGCAAATCCCTCAGGACCATTTTCATTTGATCCTTTAAAGCTTGGCAGATCCCAATAGCTGCCACTGCTGGCTGTGTAACAGCCCCTGCTGTGGAAAAAAGCAGATTTTAATAAAGATTCCAATTTTTTATCCACTGGATCTTTGAACATTTGAACATTATCTACTGGACATGTCAGTGATTTGTTCACAGAAGAGATGGCTGCATCCACCGTAGGAACATTCCATCTCTGGGTGAACTTTTCCTCCATGGGATAGATCACCGGAAACCTTTTAGGCGGAACAAATAGTTTATCAGGATGTTCCCAGTCCTGGTATATAAGTCCTTCCAATAATGGATGTATTGGAAAGGAGCAATTAACCTGGGGAGCTTTTAGCGACCCCAATGAGGAGACAGCAGTAGTTGATGGTTCAACAAGAGGCATTTTAAATGCAGATCGAACCATGTCAGTTAGGGTCTGGACCCACAATCTTTCAGTCTGTGATGCTGAAAATGGTTCATCTACTGTCGATTCCTCAAAAACAGAGCTAACCTCCTCCTGATCCCCTTCAGGTAGGTCGGTCCCTTCCTGGGACTGTTGCTCTGCCAACAGGCACTCTAATGGAGGTGATGGAGATCTGGCGCGCTTTCTTTCCTGTAGAGAAGAAGCGATCAATGCAGCCAATCTCTGCTCCAATCCCTCCAGAGTTGAGGAAAAAACCTCCTCTGTTATATATGCAGGAGCAGGTGGACTGAGGACAGCCGCAGTACCTGGCACTCCCGGGGGTTCCTTATGGGTATTAACCTCTGATTTCTCAGGGGAGGAGGGTGCAGATGACTGCTCCAGATCCTCAGAGCCCGATGGAGACCCCCTACACTTCCTGAGAGGTATATCTCAGAGTTTTTTAGGCGGCATATTCCTTAGTTCAAAGCTGAGGTATTCCAGCCGCAATACACCCCTTACTGAAATAGTCTAATGCAATTTGCTGCTATGTACATCAGTGGGTGTCTACTAATGCGTCTTTCTGGGGATGCCTGTATCAACCGCCCGCTGTAAGCCCCTATACCATGCTACCAGCTCCTTTTCATGCTCTGTGTCCATAGCAAGCAGCGTGGACTGAGTCCTTTTATCTTGCTGGGACGCCCGCACATGCGCAGAAGCGCTGGGCGCACAGAGCGCGTCATCCGCCAGGCTCCGCCCCCTTTTTTGAAGCTAAACCTTATAAAAGGAAAGCATGTGTGCGCGCGCGCGCGCGCACGTGTGCGCTCTTGGCGCCATGTAGGGAGAGGAGCCAGGGTCCCTGTTTCACCAGGACTCGGGGATGGAAGGAAACTACTTGGCAGCATGACAGAGGAATGCAGCTTCCCTGATAGAGAGCTCACTCATCTGCCTGGACTTTCACCATGGAAGGAATAGTCCCAAGAAAAAAGACGTTCCACAGCGGCCTCTAGTGGACAAACACAGGTACCGCACCTTTGTCTTTTTTTTTTTTTTTTTAAAACCTCCTTTATGAAAAAACATTTCCAGGTTTACAGTTTTTTTAAAACTTCCCTTATGAAAAAACATTTCTAGGATTTCTTAGGCATATACAGCTATTAGCGGGAATACCCTTTAGGTAACAGGCAGAAAGACATATTAGGCTTGGGGGTCCCCTCAATAGAACCAAGTTCCTGAGGGGCCCCCACTTACCTTTTCCCCGCCGCAGGACTTTGTTTGGTCCACAGAAGCCCAAACTTCACCTCTCACGGCAGGCATTGTACTAGACCTTCAGGGACCGGGTTCCCAAGGATTCCACTCCCCTGGACCTGTATAGCACCCTGCACAGATAGCCTCTTGGTTTTGGGTATGACCAGAGCTCTGGATCCCAGGGTCCAGCCCTCCTAAGAGAGGCATTACAGGCAAAACCCTGCTCTTCTCTGCAAGGCCCAGGTACCGACCGTTTAGCTATGAAGCTTTTTTGGTCGGATCCGGAATAGCTTGCTAAGGCCCAGAGAACCTGTACACAAGCCCAGATGAATACATGTTAACCTTGGCCAACACCTTAGACACTGGCAAAAAACTGAGGTACTCCCGGATGGGAGGGGCTTATATAGGGGAGGGTACTTCCTGTTTTGGAAGTTGCCAGTGCCAGCACCTGAAGGTAATTCTATATAACCCACATAGTAATGACTATGCTGCTCTGTGTCCCGTGATGTATGAACAAGAAATAGATTAACTATTCTTGAGAGACAAATACTTATAGAAAGAAGATAATCACAGCAGAAAAACTAAATAAACTTAGTACCAAATTAATGGTAAAAGGATCTCCTAAAGATTAAGAACAGCAGCTATTTAAAATTCATAGATGAAAAAGACATAGTATATAAAAAAGTATAAAAAATTAAGAACAAAATCTATTTGATAAAACAGCGCTGATATTGGATAATGTCCAACTTCATAAAGTGGGTGGTAAGGTGAAGAAGAGCACAGTCACAGAGGATGTAGCAAGGTCACAGTTCTTAGTGTGGTAGGTATTTCTAAAGATGGATGAAACGTGCACCCTACACCAGTTCCCAATCTTCACCGCAGATGTGAAATAAGGTCCCCCTCTGGGGTTCACACTCACCAGAACAATAAAATCAAACGGGCCTTGAAAGATAATTCCTCCTATTCAGACCTTCAATCACCACCTCAGAATCAGCAAGGGTTAAACTCCATTTATGGTACATATAAAAACACAAATGCACTGACATAGTGTAATCCTGTTTTATTAAAAAGTTAACCCGTGTACCATACAACCCCGCTTCCATAAAACGTAGAATAATTCAACTTGTAAATGACATTGAGAAACAAAGCATATTCCCCGCTTTTGCTGCAAGTACAGTGCTAGAGGAGCTTCCTGGTTACGATAATGGCTGGTGGTGGAACGCACACTTTATTTCCTGGATAAGCCGTCGTAGCCACGCTCTGACACGTTTCGTCACTTCTGACTTCAACAGCGGGCGTGGCTACTCGGCGTAAGCACGGAACTTTTATTATCCCTCCTCCAAGGCCATTGGATAGGACGGTGATGCCCGTCCGCTCTTACTGGTGGAAAACCAGAGCGGAAGACGAGACAGCTGTCAGCCGCGCTGAGTCACAGGGAAAACATAAATATATATATATATATATAAACAGGCTCCGTGACTATTTTTTATATAAACTGCACATTTCAATAATCAATAACCGGTGAATTCAAGCTTACTTAAAAACTGAGAGCATACAATTTTCATTAAGCACTTTCTTTTCAGATTGGGCTACCTAGTAACAGACAGCAATGATTACCCGATTTAACCAACAAAGCCGTCTATCACAGTAAAGGCGCATTTTGATACATATGACATATAGCCATCAGGGTAAATTGATGGCTAGGATAAAAACAAGGCCCAATGTGTTAAATGATTAAACAGTCCACTAAGGACTGGATAATAGATAATGAAAGCATATAACCACGTCCCCAGAAATAAGCACAATAATCAGTATTAGCAGGATTAATAAATTAAAAGGTGAACAGAACTGGAAGATCTCGTAGTATAAATAAAGTAGATAAAATAAGAGGAATTAAATATAAGTGTATGTATATATATATATATATATATATATATATATATATATATATATATATATATATATATATATATATATATATATATATATATGAAATAAAATATAAGATATAAGACTCAAGCAAACCCAAAGAGGGATGAGGTGTGAAAAAAAAAAAAAACATAATATATTAATCTCAATCTGTATGAGGGCCCAGATAAAAACCACATATCTTAAAAGATCAACATTTTTAAAGCAAGAATAAAAATGTATTTATATTAAAAATAATTATTAAATAGTAATAATAATGATTAAATAGATATCAGGGAGCTCATGGATACTGGGGGTGAGAGGGGTAGGATAATTCAATAATCACTAATAAAACAGTTGATATCCAAGTCAACGTTTAACCCCTTCGGCGCAAGTGTGTCAACTGAAAAAATCCATTGAGTTTCTAGCTTAGAGAGTTCTCTTACAACAGGGATATGCAATTAGCGGACCTCCAGCTGTTGCAGAACTACAAATCCCATGAGGCATAGCAAGACTCTGACAGCTACAAGCATTACACCCAGAGGCAGTGGCATGATGGGACTTCTAGTTTACAACAGCTGGAGGTCCACTAATTGCATATCCCTGTCTTACAAGATTCGCCCCCCTCCAAAAGGGGTTTGAGGTGGTCCACACCCCAAAATTTCAGGCCTGCTGGGTTTTGATCTTAAAGTGCAGTGACACGTTGTGGTCTTTAAAACCTAATTTGATGTTTGCCACATGTTCCGCTATTCTTATTTTAAGAGCTCTTTTTGTACGGCCTATATACCGTATATACTCGAGTATAAGCCGAGGTACCTAATGTTGCCACAAAAAACTGGGAAAACTCACTGACTCGAGTATAAGCCGAGGGTCAACAATGCCTCACTGTTCCCTATCCTCACCGTTCCCTATCCTCACCGTTCCCTATCCTCACCGTTCCCTATCCTCACCGTTCCCTATCCTCACCGTTCCCTTGACTAATGTATAACAGATGTACTTACTGCTTACCCCCTGTTTGCTCCAACTTCTTACCCATAATCCTAAATTAACGAGACCACACCGAAATTGGAGTAAAACATAGGCCGTAGCAGCCTTATTTATTAAATAAATATATTTCCAAAATAATATCAAAATCCTAGCGTTGGTCTTTTGCGGGAACCTCCATAACCATCTGATAAAATATTGCACTGCGGTACCCCTCATATGCTTATAGGCCTCAAGCCGACCGGCTGGCTCAGAGACAACCACGGACCGCAGTGCACCCGTTACCAACACATTTTTGCTAAACCTCCGTTAGCTGAAATCCAACCATCAGGACCCATACCAACGATAGGTCCTGAACTCATTCCTTCCAAGGTATCTTCCTTCATCCGCAAAGACCAACACCCGCCACAGCACCCAAGGGGAAAACCTTACCCTTGGGGGCCCCCCACACCCCAGAGCTCACTGTATGCCATATTTCATTCCCAATGCCCATAAGTCACTCCCCACAGCAGTGAGGTGCACACCATTGCCCCGCAGGTACCTCCAGCCATCCACCACCAACTCCATGTGCCTTACCACCAACCCTCCATTCCTCACTACAAATCTACTCACTTCCCAATTAAGCTTCGTACGGGCCCTGTAGATACCCTCTAAAGACCAAGCCCCATTCCATGCGGTCCGAGTGACAATGTCCAACCACCCAATGACCATGTCCGGGAATGCCATCGACCTTACCCCTAAATCATTACCACCTACGTGCAGGACCAAAACGTCAGGCGGCCTATACAGACGGGCAAAGCTGTACCTCTGGAGCCCCTCCACTCCATAGCATTCCCGGAACTCCCAGCCATCTAGCACAAACCTCCTGGCTTGGAAACCCCACCTGCTGACCCTCTGGCCCCACATCCGCCCCTCATTACCCCTTTTTTTTTTTTTTATGTATTTTAAACACTATCGAATGGCCCAGTATCCAGGCCAGGGCCTGTACCGAACCTGCAAGAAGAGAAAGAAACAAGCCACCAAGACCTCAGCAAGCCCAAAATCATCACAGCCCCCATACACTCTCTCCACCCAGCCCACCACTATTCGAATCCCACCAGCTGATGGGGGCGAATGTATAGCACAAATCTACAAGACTCCCACCTACCAAAGCGCTTAACCGCCTCAGCATCCATCCCACCTTAGCCGCCTCGGTCGCAGCCCCAACCCTGAAAGAAACGAGAAGAACCTGCCCTCTCATCCAAGCCCCAACCCGGCAGCACTTCCTGGAAACTGAAACCCTGTGAAACCTGAACAACAAAGGGGGACCCGTCCGTGTGCATTAAGAAGGACCCGACTGCCCCGGGTCGCACCTCCCAAATAAAAAAATAAAAAAAAACCCCGTCACGGCCCCCTCCGGACACCACTGCTAGCCAGGCGGAGCCAAGCCCGCACCAACTGATCCCTGCCTACCTGCTCCATATTGTATATCAGTAACACCAACGACACCCCCTCCTTCTTGCACCTAATCTCATAAACCCACATTCCCCCTTTGACGGACTTGGAAAGGCTGACCAGCTCCCCAAACCAAAAGGCCCCAAATTTATTTATTATTATTATTCCTTTTTTTTTTTTTTTTTTTTGGAAAACGAGAATAAACTTGCCAACGAAAACAACTCCCTCTAACTAGGGAAACCTCATATGCTGCTGCCCAAACCCTGCAGCTGCCCAAACATTTTATTATTATTTTTTATTTTTTTTATGATATAACCAGGAGACACCCAAAATTCTTCCGTAAATTCCGGGCAACCCAGCCTTTCACCAGAAACGTCAAACCCGCTAGTTTTTTTTTTTTGTTTTTTTTAACGCGAGCCCGGCCACCCCATTGGTCCTATTTCTAGAAATAAAGTATAACGTCAACAGTCTAACCCCCTCGCCCCACCGAATCCACTTCACTCATGTGAACTACCACCTGCCACTACTGCCTAGCCTTCTGAGAAGCGGACGACTCCGATGGAATCTCACACCTCCAGACAGGACAGGACACCCCACGTTACCCCGCCACCAGCTCCACCACCCGGAAACTATCCCCACTGAAAAGCGAGGAAGCGCTCCAGCTATGACGTTCTCCACTGGCGTTAGATGCACCAAGTAAACGACACATGCACTTGCAGGCATAACCACACTGAGTGTGGCAACAGCTGAAACAACCGGGGGAGACGACACAGCGACTCTTAATCACTCGTACCATACCCAGGTTATACCCGTGGAACCAAACCTTCATCTCCCTTAATGAGGCGCCCCACCATACCCCTGGAAATGACTCCAGCAGCACCAGATCTTGTGTGAAAACCCCTGTCAATCCAAGACCGAAGGCCCACTACACCCGCCTTGAAAGAATGCCCCCAAACCTGTCGAGCCACCCAACACTGTGTACCACCCCACTCAAAGTAGTTAACCGCACCAAACCCCCCCAGTCCCCTCCTGGGAAACCCGTCCAGTAATGAGGCACACCCGCAAATCCTCCCTGTGAGTCCACCCAACGCACAAAATGCTTAGGCGATCTGATCCTTGCGACGTGCTCCAATGTAGACAGGAGCACCCCGAAGATAGTTGGCCACGCCAGGCCTACGCACAGAAAATCGTCCAAATAATGGCTGATGGGCGATACTCCTGACACATCCCTCATCACACCTTCCCCCAATGAGTTGAACTGCTAAACAGTGCCCCGGAGACAGAGCAACCAATCGGCAGACCCATATCGACATAAAAAACCCCAGTACCCCACCAACCCCACAACCGGAAGCTGTCCGGGCGGCCCTGACCAATCCGACGAGCCCAATACAGTGCCGCATCCAAGGAAGCGTAACTGACTGTGTGTCCTCCCATGTCAATGGCATTGTTGACCAACCCCCCTTTTGGGAAGAAAGGTGGTGCATCAGCCCAAATTTGTTGAGCTCCTACTTTGGCACTACACCCCAAAGGGGAACCCCCAAATCAACTAAAGATTGGGAAGGGAAAGAGCCGCCTATGCGTCCTAATGCTACTTTCCCTGGGCAGTTTCTCAGAAACTACATTGGGACGCAGCATGGCCGAACATAAATCACACGGCATGTGAAACTCCACTGAAAAGAAAACAACCTTAGTCTAACAGCTACGCTGCTGTACCATCCGTATACCTACCAAGAAACGGCCGCCACCGTTCCCCCATCACCGGCGTCCTTCCTCTCCCGTGTTTGAAGCATACCGACAGGGTGTGATCCCCCCCCCCCCCAAACCCAGAACCTTAGTGCTTGTACCGACACACTCCACCGAATTTACCCGTGCCCTACGTGTACCGCTAACAGGCCTACTTACTCCAGCCGGACTGTTATACTGTAGGGGGGGTGGGTTGGGTGGAGTAACACCCGCCCCTACCAGGAAACAACTGCCCTTGGGGCCTAGCAGATGTCACAAGGCGCATTCCCAGCCTGATGTCGTTGTGATCCCACCGTAGTGCCGGATGTATCCCCTCCTACGCCAAACTGCTCCTAGACCGCATCCAAACCGCACCTCCGTGGACCCTGTAAGCATCCCCTACCGAATTTGGGTAACAAAAGAGCTCCGACAGGGTTCAGGGTTCTTCCCCCCAATCACCCTCATGTCAAATGCTTGCAACTTATTTCCGATAGTACATGTAATCAACCAATACCTCCCCTTCTCACCACCTCCCATTGTTGGAATACCCTGGCGTAACCCCAAATTTTAATTTTTTTTTTTTTTTTTTAACAGCACCCTTTTAGATCTTATCCCGGACCTCAGGCTTTAAGTGAGCACCCAGCGGACCCTAAAACCCACTGTACCTGTGGCTAAATCAGCCAAACGTATGACATCCCGTTTTCCAGCGGCGTCCCCTGCTACCACGAACTTCAAAAACCCTCTGCTCCACTTGCACCCCACTATCAGCTGTCATGCGCAGACTCCCACACAGCCGGCACCGCTACGGGTGATGAGGATATACTATCCCTCCCTGCAAGCGGGACCACACG